>BSBM01000475.1:297500-1497500 GCA_027924585.1 Larix kaempferi
AGATCATGATGACGATGATGACGACGACGATGATGATGATGATTATGAAGATGATGATGATGATGATGATGATGAAGGCGACAAAGACGATGGTGATGATGAAGACAAGGATGATGATGATGATAATGAGGATGATGATCATCATCGTTATTGTCGTTATCACCAGCATCTTCCTGGTATTCATCATCACCATCATCATCATGATCATCATAAAAATCATCATATTCGTCCTTGAAGGGACTTATGTATAGGATATCACTATAAGCAATGCAACCAATACAAATTATGACAAAATCCTAGTCAAATTAAATTAAATTAAATAACATTAAATTAACAACATAGAGTTGTTTAACTAAAACTAATTTAAAATGCAACAAAATATAAAATATGCAAATAAAAAAACCCAAAATAAACTAAACAAAAAAATAAATATGCAAAACAAAAAACAAAATATAAAATATGCAAATAAAAATACAAAAAAACATATAAGGAAAAGACTCCCGCGCACTAGCTCATTAGCAGCATCCAAACCAAACAACAAAGAATAGGTTCACTCCCGTGCACTAGTTCATTAGCAGCATCCAGAGCACTGGTAATTTGATTAGCAGGGGATACCAGTCCAGAGGATACCGGCGTTCCCAGGGGAGGCAATCTGACGACAGTATAGAGGATAAAAAAGGGCCCAATGAATTCGGTAAGCCCATTAACCCTGGCAGCGTAGTGATGCAGGCCCTAGGGAAATCCAATGGACCTCTGCGCTCTACACATGAATCCTCTACCCATTTCTTATAGAAATCAGCTTATTCGAGCATCTGTTAGGATTTAAACAGGAATTCACCCCCAATTAGACTATACTCGTGAAGTCTGTAAATGATTTAGATAAATATTCTTTTTGTATTTGTATTGTTCAATAGTACTTGCATAAATTTCAGGCATTTAATTAGAAATTCACATACCCAGTAAAGAAATCAAATGTTCCTTACAAAAATTCGTCTATTCAAACACAACATTTACATATACACCAAAATCACTCTGTTTCTTCATAAAATATCTTACAAAGATGTGAAATTCAATCACGGATCGATTCTTAGAAACAGATGCCACAAATTTGTTTTTGTTTTCTCTAAACAACCAATAGGCACCGAGCCCTCCTCTTTGATCCTTTACAATTTCAAACATGCATGGTAGGGAATGGGAGTCATACCCAATGCTATTCCACCTCATTTCATGCTTGAAATTAAAAAAAAATGGTGTTTTTTTTGCAAAATTGACCGAATCTAGCCCAATTTTGGACAATTTTGTGCATGGGCCCACTTTCCCTCCATGTATGAAATTTGGAAAAATGGGTAAAAGATGGCAAATTTGGTGTAAGTTGAAGCATTATTAGCTATTCTACGGTGCCATATTATAGGTTTTTCTAATTGTTTAACATTGTATACCAAGAAAGCATACTGACCCCCCAACCAATCAACCAATATGTTATTGGAAGACACCACTTTCATGTGGTTGCCTCCATTGATATAAGGGTGCAAACACGAAAATGGGCAATACATTTGCTTGTTGATGATTAAATTTGTAATTTTTTTTGTTCATTCAACTTCAAGCCATCAAAACTCATATCTACATTGAGAATTTCACTTTGAAGCAAAAAGAAGTTTTGTAGAGAATTATGTTACTCCATACTCATTTTTCTTTTATGGACATGTGTTATAAATTTCATGTGTATTAATTGCATGCACCTAAAATTTTTGGCAAGGATAACGAGTGAGTAATACACATGGCCACCTAGTTTTTAGATATAATTATTCATTTTAGGGAAAACTATGTGTTAGCTTTTGGGATTACTCCAAAAGTATTCTCACCTCGATAGACGAGCAATAGGTCTCCTAGCCCCTTGTGATGCTTCATGGTCATATCAATGTCTCGGTTTGGGTGGATGCTTGGCCTTGGTTAGTGTGTTGACATGGTACCCTTAGGAGATTGTTACCTAATCAACATGTTGATAAACTCATTGGGTGCACACAATGGGGGAGTTGATTGCTTGATCAAGGGAAGTACTTACCTATAAGGAGGAGCATTGAGCACTTAACCCTTAGAGTTCGGCACCTAGACGCCTTGTAGGTTGGACACTTGATTAGATGATGCTTGGGTTGAGGAGGATACTTCATGGAGGTTGGTGATGGAACCAAGGACCTATGTTGAGGAGGAGAGTTGGACCTTTGTGACCACATTGTCATACAATAGAGTACCATTGCACACATGTAGCACATAGTTAGAGAAGGAGTATGCATGAGGAAACTTGCATATCAAACCACTATGGAAGAGGGAGTGTTAAACTAACGTCGCCGAGTTTCGGTGGGAAATCCATGAATGAAGCAATATGGCCACCACTTGTTCCAAATTGAATCCCCAACATGATCTGTATGAGGGGGAACCCCATACCTCTTTGCATGCATTAACTAGTAAAGTGGCCCAAGAAACACACTTCTATATCCATGTTGTGAACAAATTCCAAATCAAATCAAATCGTGTCTTATATTCTAAAAGAAATTACACCTTTGAGAGAAAAATAGCTTTTGATAACGTTTTTGGGAAGAAATAGCTTTTGATATTAAAACATTACAAGTAAATATATTTGCACACTAAATTATATCCGCTTGGTAATTTATATTCTTGTTTTATCGAGTGTAGGTACCACCAAATAGGTATCTGTCAGATCTATCTTCCTTGAGTGATGATGAAGATATACTCGGAGAGGTTGAAAGTGGCACGTGTTGTACTAGATCTACCGGTTCTATATCAACTAGATCTGAAAAGGTAAGGAAAATATTTCGTAGACGCATGCAATATTTTATTGCCAACAGAGGGTCATGTAATTATGATGCTGAGAGCATAGGTGACATTGGGTTGCCCTTGAGGTATAGACATCTAGTGAAATGATGGGTACCTAATAAGCTACCTCAAGTGGACACAGATTTCTTCATCAATGGGAGGGTGTATCGCATTGCTCCTTCGACCTTACATGGATTGGGGCTATTTTCCATGGATGGCATAAAGGTTGGCTATGGTACTGTAACTGAATTGATGGAGTATGTTGGACCATTATACAGATACAATAACTAGTTGATCTTGGTCCAATATACTCAAAGTATGCGGAGATACGGAGTTGCCACAAATTATATACAACTAGCAGAAAACAATAAAAACAAAGGGGCGACTATGTATGTTGATGGGAGATCAAAAGCGTCCAGAAACATTGCTGGCTTTATAAATAGTACACAGCCAGTGATAACAACTAAGCAACCGAATTGTGAATTTGAGGGACGCGAAGAACATCGTATATTTATATGTGCAACAAAAACAATACTTCCAGGTGAAGAGTTGTTGATCGATTACAACTTAAATCGAATAGATGTGGCTTCCACGGTCCAGGGTAACCATGGAAGGTCACACGCTATGCCTCATCAGGTAAATTCTAAATATAGTAACTAAACATGACTATAATAACTAAATGTTTCTATTTTTTCTGTTATCATTCGATTTCCACCGTTGACATTCACTTTTTTCGTGCTTACTATGAATATTTCCATGTGATAACATGCTTATTACACTGTTATGCTTATATCAAATTTTTTTATGTTACAATTACTGACTCAAATTTTATTGATTGATTTATTTTGTCAGGGTGGCAATAGTGGAAAGTCACATGCTGCTTCCACGGTCTAGGGTGACCGTGGAAGGTCACAATCTATGCCTCATGAGGTAAATGTTAAATATAGTAAATAAATATGACTACAATAACAAATGTTTTGATTTTTTCAGTTAACATTCGATTTTCATTGTTACCATTCACTTTTTTCGTGCTTTATGGCACTTTGAGCTCTGTTTTGGCACGACTAATCTAGAGTTTTTAGGAACACTTGTTTATGACGTCAAGGGTTCGAAGGTTGTCTCTGCTTGATCTTGGGTCTACTTGTAACACCAAACCTATCCTTACTTAGCAGTAGCACCATCCTTTATGAGGGTTTCTACATCAATTTTGGTCATCCCACCTTCATGCATGCGATTCCATACTGTTGCTTGCCATGGCTGTTTTTTTTGATGCGTTGACGGTCTTTGTCTATTTTGAGGGATACTTGGTGTGCTGGTTGATTTTTTTGGGGTTGATATTTACTGTGCCATACCTCTTTGAGTGGATGGTTCTTCTATTGTACTTGTATGTTCTTCTTATCAACATTTATGGTCTCTCTCTCTCAGCTATGTTTATGCCCTTTACTAAGGGCCAATTTGTTCTAGTTATTGACTTGCCTCTGAGAGGAAAGATTTGATCTAAAAGTTAAAATCTAAGTACAAGGAAGGTTCTTCCCATCAGGTAAGTCATCAGATATGATTTCGACATGTTTGTTCTGGGATTTTGCTGCGTTGTTTGTTGTTTAATGGTGCATACAATATTTAATGGTAGTCTTTCAACATGGTATGTCTTGGTAGGTGGTAGTATGATTCCTTGTTATTTGTTTCTAATTTTTCAGGTGCTAAGGAATTTGTATATATAAACACTAAGGTTCCCACACTCTTCATCAATGTACAACACTTCATTCATGGGCACTCCATTGAACAATTTTACATACAAAATTGTCTTGTGCTAATCTCCACCTTTGACTGTGACTTTAAGCACTTATTGATTTCCTCAAATTTGTCAATACACAGTCCTCAACATTTTCAGACAGATTTATTCAATTTCCAAATCTTCATCCTAACTTAATCAATGGGGCTATCATAGACAGAGAGTTTCTTCTACAACATCACTTAAAATTGTGCATATACATCTTCCATACTTCATCACTTCTCATGCCATTATGCCTGTGTGTACCTTTACTACCCTTGCGTGCATTTCGGAGGCCCTGCAGGAATTTTCCCAAATCCTGGCGTGCATTTTAATATACCTGGAGGTCATTTTGTAAATCCCTGTGGGAATTTTATGTTGTTTGTTGGCATATCTTCACTTCCTGCGAGCATTCTTAAACTTGTTGCGGGCATTTTAAATGGACCTTTCCACTTGCTGCGTGCATCTTCACCTCTGCAAATGGTTTTATTTCATATGAGGACATTTACTTATGCTTGGAGGGAATTTCTCCTTTTCATGCATCCATTGCGGGCATATTTTCTTGATGTGTGGACATAATTATACTCAGGCCTACGGACGTTTTTGAGATATGCATGCATTTCTTGATATTACCTTCATACATGCGAGCATATTATTAGTCAATGCGGGCATTTCTCCATTATTTCAAGACCCTATGGGCATCTACCTTCTTCAGTGCATGCATAAACTGAATCTAGCGGGCATTTACACTATATGATGCGAGCAGTTTCTTCATTTTCTTCACTTTCTTGAAAGCTTGGTGGACATTCTAGCAAATTTAATGCCTGCGGGAATTTGTCAGTGTATCCCCTTGACATGGTCACATCTCCGAGCATGTTTGCACCCCCTTCACAACCTCTGCGTGCATTTTAACCTTCATAAACTATGCTTTCCCTTTCTTTACAACCTCTGCGTACATTTTAATCTTCCATATCAGAGCTGAGGACATGTTCTTTAAGGCCTACGGGTATTCTTTGCTGGCATGGTTGGACATTTAATCACTTGAGCGGGCATATTACTTCCACTTACTAACTATCTCATCTTACTTAGTTCCGCTCTTAATGCTGCCATAATAGATGTATCTAGTAAATTCATAAAAGGTAAGCATGCATCAATAACAGTCCTAAACATCATAACGATGTTTTCCTTGATTTGTTTTTCTTTGCTGACCATACTCTTCCCCCTATCAACTTGCATCCTTTTTTTGGGTCACACAAGCCAAATTTGTAATACCTCTATTTTTTTTTTTTAAACTTCATCCTTGCTTTGTATTTTCTCTCCTTCTATATGTGTATACAATCACGATCCTAGGACCTATATTTTTGCTTGGAGTAGTCATTATTTGCTCTTGAGTCCATTCTCCAAACTCCATGGACTCAAGGTGTACTGAGGTTTTTTGAAATACCTTAGTCTTGGCCTGCCATATGGAAGCCACCTTTACTGCACTGATCAACTTCATTCATTGGACATTGGACCATCTAGCCCTCCTTAATTTGGTTGCTTGCCACTTTGATTTGACTTCTAAATTGATGACATCATGCCTAGCCTAATCATAAGGGAAACCCTAACGTCACTTAGAAGGACCTTCTAGGAGGTCTTTGAGAGGATATAAGAACTATTATATCCTTTGTTGAGAGCATTGTCTTTAAGGCACTTTGAGCTCTGTTTTGGTACGGTTGATCTAGGGTTTTCAGGCACACTTGTTTATGAAGTCAAGGGTTTTTAAGGTTGTCTCTACTTGAGCGTTATTTGTTTTTTGGGTAAACAAGCAACACCCAACCTATCATTACTTAGCACTGTCCTTTATGAGGGTTTCTATAGAAATTTTGGTTCTCACTCCTTCACGCATGCGTGTCCATACTCCTACTTGTTGTGGCTGCGTTTTTTGCCGTGTTGACCGTCTGTGACTGATTTGAGGGATACTTGGTGTGCTCGTTCATTTTTTGGGCATGATCTTGACTGTGCCATACCTCTTTGAGTGGTTGGTTCTTCTATCGTAATTGTATGTCTTTTTTATCAACATTTATGGTCTCTCTCTCTCTCTCAGGTATGTTTATGCCCTTGACTAAGGGCCAGTTTGTTCCATTTGTTGACTTGCCTCTGAGAGGTAAGATTTGGACTGAAACATCCAAATATATTCTCAAATTTCAATTCTAAGAAGTCAGTCAAAGTTGAAAATCCACCATGCGTTTTTCGTTAGAAGTTAAAATCTGAGTACATTAAGAAAAGTTATTCCCATCATGTAATTCATCAGATGTGATTTTGTCATGCTTTTTCTGCAATTTTGCTACACTGACTGTCTTTGACTGCTTGAGGGATACTTTGGCATGCTAGTGGAAAGCCACATGGTGCTTCCATGATACAGGGTGACCGTGGAAGGTCACAATTTATGCCTCGTTAGGTAAATGTTAAATATAGTAAATAAATATGACTACAATAACAAAATGTTTTGAATTTTTTTGTTAACATTTGATTTTCATTGTTACCATTCGCTTTTTTGGTTCTTATTGTGAATATTTCCATATGATAACATGCTTATTACACTGTGGCAGGGGTCTTCTCATGGCCAAGGAGCATAACATGTATCTTATCCTTCGAAGGTAAAAGTAAATATTATTGCAATGTCTCATTTTTGTTTATGTTACAATTATTGACTCAACTAAATATAGTAACTAAATATGACTACAATAACTAGAAACTCCAACCCCATAATATTTCCATGTGACAACATGGTTATTACACTGTGGCAGGGGTCTTCCCATGATCGTCATGGAACATAACACGTATCCTCCACTTCTGAGGTAAAAATAAATATTATTGCAATATCTCTTTTTTTATTATGTTACAATTATTTTCATAACGTTTATTTATTGATTTATTGTGTTAAGGTGGTGCCAGTGGAAAGGCACCTCCTACTTCCATGGTCCAGGGTGACCGTGGAAGGTCACACTCTATGCCCCGTCAGGTAAGTGTTAAATATAATAACTAAATGTTTCAATTTTTTCTGTTAACATTCGATTTCCATCGTTGACATTCACTTTTTTCATGCTTATTATGAATATTTCCATGTGATAACATGCTTATTACATTGTTATGCTTATCTCATTTTTGTTTATGTTACAGTTATTGACTTAAATTTTATTGATTGATTTATTTTGTCCAGATGGCGGCAGTGGAAAGCCGCATGCTGCTTCCGCAGTCCAGGGTGACCGTGGAAGTTCACAAGTTATGCCTCGTCACGTAAATGTTAAATATAGTAAATAAATATGACTACAATAACTAAATATTTCGATTTTTTCTGTTAGCATTCGATTTTCACTGTTACAATTCATTTTTTTCGTGCTTATTGTGAATATTTCCATATGATAACATGCTTAGAACACTGTGGCAGGGGTCTTCTCATCACCATGGAGCAGAACATGTATCGTATCCTTCGGAGGTAAAAGTAAATATTATTGCAATGTCTCATTTTTTATTATGTTACAATTATTGACTCAACTAAATATAGTAACTAAATATGACTGCAATAACTAGAAACTCCAACCCTAGAATATTTCCATGTGACAACATGCTTATTACACTGTGGCAGGGGTCTGCCCATGATCATCATGGAACAGAATGCATGTCCTCTACTTATGAGGTAAAAATAAATATTATTGCAATATCTCAATTTTTATTATGTTACAATCAATTTTCATAACATTTATTTATTGATTTATTGTGACAGGGTGGCGCCAGTGGAAAGGAACCTCCTGCTTCCATGGTCCAGGGTGACCGTGGAAGGTCACACTCTGTGCCCCATCAGGTAAGTGTTAAATATAATAAATAAATGTTTCGATTTCCACTGTTGACATTCGCATTTTTCTATGCTTATGATGAATTATTGATTGATTTATCGTGTCAAGGTGAGGACCGTGGAAAGGCACCTGCTGCTTCCACGGTCCAGGCTAACAGTGGACAGTCACCCACTAGAAGTAGGTCAGTACCGGGTGACCCTGGGAAGTCACCGGACACAACACCGCATCAAGTAAGTGTTGGTTCTTATAGTAACTAAATTTCATTACAATAACAATGTTTGAACGATTTTAAAATTATTTTGCTTAATTTTATTGTTTGATGAATTTAGTCCAGTGCACTTGATCTAGGTGATGAGGATCTTGAGGATGAAATTTACTATTCCATAGACCCAATGCAAACTATAAAGAAGGCCCTGAAAAATGCAAACATAGAAATGCTTTCCTTGGCTCGCATAAGTCCCATGACACAGGAGATCAGGGCAAGGATTGAAGAGCTGAAAGAACAAATAAAATCTTATGGTGTAAGTGGCATCTTCACATCTTTTTTTAAGCTATGAAATTATTTCATATCTCATATTATGTTTTCTATTTTTCAAAGTGATCTGATATCAAGTGAAAATTTTTGTTTGTAGGAGTTTTTACAACCCGTGACTAGAGAAACTGTCGAGACACGTATAGGTGGCAGTGCTGCTCCAATGCAGCGACAACGTCGACAAAGCAATGTACCAATGAGGATTTTTGGCACTCTTGTGGTTGGCCTCGAATCCATTGATGAGGGCACTGATTTTGATCGGCATGACATGTTGGAGCATGATGAGACGGAGCCGAGGACTCCACATGACTCTGGAGATGAACATATCATAGATGACCAGGAAACTTTTCCTGGAGCAGCACGAGTTAAAAGCACCAGATCACTAGATCTCACCTTTCTGGTGTATGATGCTTGTGTTCCGATCAAGATTCAAAAGGTTGCAGGTATTTATTAATTAATTTATTCATTTTAATCATGAAATTGAAATGGACATACGTTGAAATTATTAAAAATTAATGGATTACACATTTCTGCAGGAAACAATGTTTTCTACAGGAATTTGAATGACAAAGCATTGGAGCTGTTTGGCCCCACCATTCTCACACGGTGGAATAGCCAATATAGCACAAAGAGAGATGAATTGATAGACCACATGGTAAACTTGTTCGACAATACATTCAACAAGAAAGTGGTTGCAAAGTTAGCCGGCAAGAATTTAAAATATACTAGGGCCCAATATAGGGATAAATTGCAACTTGACCTCAAGCATGGGCACCCTCCCATGGTTCCGGAGAAAGAGTGGAAGGAACTCATAGAGGATGAAAAGGAGAACTTTCTAAAAAGACAAGGAAAACAACTACGGCTTGGAAAAGCAAGGTACAACACATATCAACTTTTTAGTGAAATATGCTCATTTATTTTTTTCTTTTTTGTTTTAAGTAAGAATTATGATATCTAACGTTTTTCAAAATTTTCATATATAGGCTACCTGACACCTCCAAAGCAACCAAGACTAGAGTGGAAAATCACGAGCATCATAGACTAGGCCAGGGTGGCTATAGAAAACTAAGAGACCGAATCATAAGAATTAAATGATTAACTGTGGGGAATATTTCTTTGACAGTAGCAAACAAATATCTATTTTTGATACTCGAAATTTTAAATGTGCTATGCATTGCATGGAAATACGTTCCAAGATGCTGCCATCGAGGATGACCTAAAGCTTGGTTTCAAGTATGGTTTTAAAAGTGTAATTGAATATCGGATAAGCTTGGGGCAGACTCCAATCTCCCCAACGACGCAGATGCAGGTAAATAAAATGAATAAGGACATCATTGCAGTATACTATTAAAGTATATTCAGTTTTGATTATATCACCCATAACTAAATATTTATGTTTTCTTTTAAGCAATAGTGCAACCGCAACAGTGAATCTAGCGCTACTCAACACGTACCAGCTGAGGTTGGGGTGTGCATGTCCCATGATAGTGGGGAGCAGAGTAGCCATTCTGGTATGTGTGCTTTGGAAATAGAAATATCTACTGTGATTATATATATTTATTTCCTGACGTATACTTATAAATTTTCTTCTTTCAATGGAATACCATGTAGCTCAGGAGGGTGAACCGCAAGAGGAATTAGCAAGTAGATAAACAATTAACACACCAGCTATCACAGTTACACAAACAGGTAAAGAGCAATATTGTAAGTTTAATCAAAATAATGAACTATTAATTTCAATAATATTTCAACATATCGATATGCCCATTTTCGTTGTTGCAGTTCACACCCCTTTAGAACTGCCTCCACGCCCTACTCAACGACGTACAAGAAGTATGATACATGAGGGCATGGAAACAAAAACACTAGCATGACATGGATTTGTAGATATTCCACCAAATGATGATGATAATACACCAATCATCAGTTTTTACAATGCAAAAAAACAAAAATCAAAGAAAAAGTAGATGTATAAATTCATGACTTGTATTTGGATGTATATCGATGTTGTTAGTCGAAAACATTGTTTATATGTATTACCTCAATCTGCTTCAATGTTTTTATGTTTATATATTTTGATGACTAGCCTATTTATGCATGAATGTTTATATGTTTTCTATGTAAACAACATCATTTATTGGGTATGGGGAATTGAGAGCGATGTGAGGGGGGGGAGGGGCCAATTGAGCTTCCATCTTCACGTGGTTGGCCCTGTTCAGTAGAGAATATAAAACTATTCTCAAAACAGAGAGGAGCTCAATAAGGTATAAATACTCTTTTATTACTATGTATCATCCAAACTAGGAGACAACCTTCTACATAAAACAAAAATGATTCTTAGTAACGTAAGAATATGTTTGCTAATGGGAAATCTGGGGTATCTTAGGCCACCTACTAAGGTTACAAGTCCCAATAACATCTTAGCCAAAGGAAATTGCTTGCATTATGTGGTTTCTCTTCTTCCTTTAACTTTGATTTAAACTAGAAAATCATTATATTTAGCTTAATTTCAACACCACAAGAAGCCATCAAATCAACCTACTTCAAAAATTATAAAAAAGGAAATATTGGGAGAGTATCATCGAGTCTGGTGTTTCTATTTCTCTCATGAAGCTCAGTACATGCCTTAGGAAATTAAAAACAAAATAAGAAAGATATGAGAACTACAGGTCAGAATCCAAGAGCTCATAACTCATTATCTGATTTTTTGGTCTTCTTGCTAGTTGATACCTCTACCCGAGAATGTCTACCCTTCAACTACCCCCAATTAGGATCCAAGGCTTGGTGATTGTCTGTCGCGTTGGTAGCTTGCTACTTTGGGCTAGTTGATTCATCTCATCTACGATTGCCTCTCTTATTCACCATAACATTATCCATGGAAACCTAGTATCTATGTAACTTTAGCATCATGTCAAGGATGTCCTTGATTTCCTTCCAACCCTTATTTTCTCCATCCTTCCCACTTTACTCCTACTGAGTTTTATCTCAATCATTTTCAAATGAATGAAAACTTGAGGATGAGGATTCGAATTTATCATCTGAGTTGTAGGCATTAATATAGGAGGGTGGTGAGATAGGTAGGTTACACATGCCTTCAATATGTTGCCCTTGCATTTAACATAGTTTCATAATGATACATAATTCTTGTTATTTCGTTTCCATGCAGCCGAGTCGTCCCTATTCCTCATCAAGGTGTGATCATTAGCCTTAGCACTTGTGAGTGTGTGGTTTAAAAATATAGTGAGAGAGAAAGAAATATATTTTATATTAACATCCAAAGATGAACCAATGGGGTCAATAAGAATTCCAATTGCATCATCATCAAGTGCAAATAATAGTCATCAAAGTTCCAATTGGAATGCATGAGAAAGTAGCCCAAAAAAATCACACAAATATGTTTTGCATTTTTATGTTTGTTATTGTATTTCTTTTGTATTAGCCAAATCATCTTCTATATTTATTTTATACTGTGAAATTTCCTATTTGGATACATAAGTTCTTGGATTATAGTGATGATTGATTTTTATTATTGTAACGTTTATGTATTTGCAAAATTTGAAGGTTTATGGTTTTGGATTTATCAAAAGCCAACCAGTAAGTGAAGAAGGATTTTTCACTCTTGGTCAAGATGGAAATATTCAGCTGGGAGATGCAAAATCAACAGTCTGGATGGATGAGACCATAATATTGTTTGTTGAGTTAGGGGAGATGCAATATTCAGGCAAATTTGTTCTCTACAACTTCGAATCAAACATTGTTTGGCAAAATTTTGCATCTACAATGGACACACTACTACTAGGACAAGAATTGACAAAATCTTTAAACCTAACCAACTGTAATTCTTCTACAAATGTATATATACGCTGTTAAGTTCTCAAAATGATGCAAAAGCTAGAATCTCTAATGATTGAATTGAATTACAATATCCCTTAAGAATATTTCAATTATTCATACTCACTAGGGCCCAAGAAAAGCTATGTGATTGGTTCTGTGGTTGCTTTCCTCAATCTGTTTGGAATTTTTATCATTAACTATGGTGAGCCCTTCATAAATTGATATGTCTAGATCTTCAAAGGTAGCAGATAAAGTGATGTTAATACATGAGGAGTGTCTCCAAGGAAATTATGATATGGTTTCTAAACTACAAATTGCATGCTCAACTATGCAACCTACTTCTCAGTGCCAAAGGTAATTTATGATGAATTTTTCGCTACATGAGATCATTCCTAGTAATAGAATAGAAATAAGTTGTCAATATTTTGTTGATTAACATGTCTCTTTCCCATCATGTGATCAAGGGACCGTTTTTATCTTATGGGCGTATTTGATACTAACTCAACCAATTTTGGCCATGCTTGAGGTGGTTGCATAAGAAGGATCAAGTTTTCAAATTCACCTCTTCCAATAATGAGCAACATCAAAACAACTTACCACCAGTTGGCACTACAAAGATCCTACACAGATTTTCTAGGTGAACAACTACTCCTTTTCCCTAGGGGTTGAGTTATTTTTTTTATTATTTATTTATTTTCCAATAAAGACGAATTCAGTGCACCTTATGTTTTTTGTAGTATGATGAATTCTCACTAGTAGCTCTTCACATGTAGTAGAGCAAGTGATGCTATTTCACAAGGAATGTCTCCAAGGTGATTATGATATGGTTTCTAAACTACAAATTGCATGCTCAACTTTGCAACCTGCTTATGATAAATGCCAAAAGGTGATCTATGATGATTTTTTTGTTATATGAGATCATGCATAGTAAAAGAATAGAAATAAGTTGTCAATTTTTTTGTTGATTAACATGTCTCTTTCCTATCATGTGCTCAAGGGGATTTTTTTTCTTCTTTTGGGCATATTTGGAACTGTGACAAAGGACAATGACATGGCATAAGGTTGAACATGAAGGAACAAGACATGTGGTAAGCATGGAACGCAAGTATGGAGGGCAAGAAAAAAGGACATGACATGGAAATGGAAAAATGACAAAGATAGGACAAGCAATTGACATGACAACCATGAGATGATGACAAGGACATTGATGACATGACATATGACATGGAGCATTTGATGACAAGGCATTTTGGAGAGATGCAAGCCTCTTAGTGCTCTTGCGGGAATCTAAGCAAATGCCTTTGCGGGCGTTTGAAAGATCTTGTTGCGGGCATTATTGAAGCACCTGCGGGCATGTTGATAAGGAGCCGCGAGCATAAATAATAGCCTTGCGGGCATATTTAAAAAGGAAGCTGCAGGCATTTTTGAAGAGCTATGCAGGCATCTTGGATGGCCCCATTGTGGGAATTGGTTGGAAGGTATTATTGGCCCATTGCGGGCATCTCCATGAGGGTGTGCGGGCATTTTATTGAAGGCCTGTGGGCCTTTTTAGAGTGACCATGAAGAGCAATGCAGACATTTTGCGAGGAGATTGTGGGCATTTTGTAATGACCCTTGCGAGCATAATAGTGGGGTCCATGTATGGTTGTAAATTTTTAAATGCATGTCTATTTCTTAAAATATTGTTAATAAATTTAACATTTCATGGTTCATTGATTTCTACAGGAATTTGTAGTAGGATTTAAATGACTGTTTATTTGCTTATATATTATTTACTCATATAAAAATTCAGTCTTTGATGATTTATGTGGGTCTTGGTGATGGACATGCATCTCGTGGACAAGTCTTATCAAGTTGTATGGGGGAATGGATCTGGAGAAATGACAATGACAAGGTAAGGGTTTTGAAGTGTTTTTTAAAGTGGGTTTTAACATGGTTTTCTCCTTCTCCTTTCCAAGTTCTCTGGTTATTTTAGTGTTTAGAAGATTCGTCTTGAAATGCATCAAATATATAATTATTTTATGTTTGGGGATCATAATCAACATTTTGAATTTTGGTTTCTATTTTTTAATTGATGCTTACTAGTGAAGGATAACAGGCATCCATTGTGTTGAAATACCACTCTTAGGTCAAGACCATAGTCATCACACACTAAGACAAAAGTCTTAGTGAAATATGACATGGTGAAAATTAGTTGTAGCACTATGGAGAAAGGGTTTTCTAGGAACCAATATTTTGCTAGTGAAAGGAGTAATCAACTCAATAAGGTCTTATATTAACAAGAATGGCTTAACAATTTCATGTCCTAGCACAACCAAGGACTCCATACTATGAATCGTGGATCCCTCCTTCAGAGAATAAGATGAACTGGAATCCCTTGGAAACCCAAGGTTGTTTCCCATAACAATGTTGCAGAAGGACATTCAAGTACTAAGTAGCAGGGGGAGGCCTAATGGGAAGGGAATCCTCCTCATGTCTTTTAGTCTTAGTGTAAAATCATACTCTTCCAAAGCTGCGATGATCAAGTATGAATCCAACTACAATTCCCACAATTATCACCCATTTTCGATGGTCTTTTCTCATGAGAAGGATGTACATGTAAGGGACCCAGAAGGTCACAAATACTTGGATTTCCTTTCTTCTTACTCAAAATATTTCCATGAGAATATTTTGAATACATTAGCCCAACAAGCATAGAAACTGACACTCAACTCTAGAGATTTCTACAACGACAAATTTATTGTCTTTGGATAGCATCTAACAAGGTTGTTTGGCTATGAAATGATGATAGAAACTAGAACAAAAAACTATAAAGCAAGAACAAAAATAATAAAAATGAAGAATCCAAATAGAGAATGTTGGATACTAAGTTAGCTAATGACATTTATCACTCAAATAACCCTAGTACATTCACTTTCATAAGATATTAAGCATAGAAATCCCAACTATTTATCATATAAACATAGATCATGACTAGTAGTTATCATGTCTATTCATGAACAACATATCATTAACATTTAACTTATCTCATTAATAATACTAAAACACAAGAAGTAGAAAAAAATATTGAAATAAAACCCCAACTCATCACAAAACAACATGATTTACCATTGAAACATAATATGACTCGGTATAATTTAGTATGACATGTGAAAGCTAATATAGAATAAACATCCCATCATTAACATTTGGTATAGTTATTAATTATGCTATCAAAGAAAGCACACCACAGAAAAAGAAGTACAAGATTTATAGCGGGAAAAACCTCTTATGTGAGGGAAAAAGCCACTTCAAAAATATAGTACTTGGTTGCAAATATAGTATTTCAATCCTCCCATTGTGCTTACCCAAGAGAAAATTCAAGATAGTAATATGGATACAACCATATATCTAATTCCATCTACTCTTTATATATAAGCAGATCACTTAACCAAGTTAATAAATGACTACGAAGGCGGCCCAGCTTTTGTTTATATTAATAAAAATGAAATTCACACCCTTGTCACTAGTGATAAACTTGGACAATATATTTTGGAGACATTTCAACTACTTCATCCATTGCTTTAAGGTTGGTTGCCACTTCAAAACCTTGATTATGCATGGGGTTCCAGATTTCTTATAACTTGTGGCCAAATGAAATTTCTATGGGATTTTGACAGAATAGTATTCCTTATTGCAACTTGTAGCTAAACAAAGGTGGTTATGTTTAGTTGTTCATTCCCCGAGGACATTTCAGTCATGCCATCAGGTTGCTTGTGGTGCCTGACCTCTTAGGGCCTGTTGTAATGCTTCTCTGTGAGCTTAAAAGAAGTGCAATTTCAAAAACAACATTTGCTCCAAGTTATTGATAAGTAGATTTGAGTTTTAGTCATGTACAGTCAATCTCTTTGTTAACTATTTGTCTCAACAACTCTTTTAACGTCAATTATGTTTTCCATCCAAGATTTGGAGTGTCTTCACCTGCATTTTTAAGAGTACTGAATTCATTTCCCTTTTAATTTCGTGTTTCTATGGTCCATGTTGACCATTATTCATTACAAGCTATAAGGAGAAGTATGCCTTGTTTCTTGTTTTTGTTCCCAGCAGATGAAGGTGTTGATGCTTAACCTATAACCTGTTGTATTCCTTCTTATCAGCATCTGAATGAACATTGATTTTGAGATCAGTTTGCTGCTGTTGTAACACCTTTTGCATGTGTATTTCTTATCGGCATGTGAGTGCTACCATCAGTGCTAATTTTAGTATGAGATTAGCATACTTTTATGATTGTGTTTAGTACTTTTCTTGTGGCTTATTTAAGTATATGATGGCTGTGTTTAGTGCTTCTTTTGGAGGGTTCCAATCTATTTTAACATTGGTGTTATTTCTGAAGGTTTTTTGAATATTCTTCAAGCCACATTTAGCAAGTTATATATCAACTACAGGGGTTCCAGATTGCTGCTAATAAGCATTGACGATTATTATTATTTTTTTAAACTTCCAGGTATCGTCGATATAGTGACGCAAACTCGTCGCAAGTATAGAAAAACCGTTGGACTTTCTACCTTCGTTTGGTCTGTTTGATGAACGTTCGTTGATCGTCGCAAGTATAGCAAAACCGTCGCAAGGTCTGCCTTCTTTTGGTCTGTTCACCAAACGTGCGTCGATACTTGCGACGAAACAACGTCGCAAGTATAGCAAAACTCTCTCTCTGTTCAACGCAAAACTGTCGCTAGAGAGACGGTTTTAGGTGGAAGCAAATTATTAAAACCATTGGACGTTCTACCTTTGTTTGTTCTGTCTTACGAACATTCGCTGCTACTTGCGACAGAACATCGTCGCAAGTATAGCAAAACCCTCTCTCTGTTCGACACAAAACCGTTGATATAGGGACGCAGTTTCGTCGATATAGGGACGATTTGTAGAAAATGAATAAAAAAATCAATTTCAAGACCACCCTATAGAAGACACATGGCCAACCGTTTTCGTCTTTATTGCGACGACTTTCCAAGATCGTCTTTATATCCACGAAACAGGTTCCACAAAAAACCGAGACCATGATCGTTGAAAGTGAGACGAAAAACGTGGAAATAACAACGAAAAACCGTGGCAAATTTCCTCATATGTACTAGTGCTGGGACTGAAAGATAAGTGTCTCAATGGATCCAGAAGACCAAAATCAGCTAGAGATGAGTACTCATACACCTCATGATAACCTGTAGGATCATCTGTAGGGTCCACCATACCCAGACAAGTAAAAATATGATGATCTGTAAACAATAATAATCCATGAAAACTGCATCAATCATCATCTGAAGCATGTGCCCAACATGTGGAATCATCAATAGGTATATATAGGACCATAGATCAACATCATATAACATAAGTGGTCCATCTCATCACGGATCCCAAGAATGACCATGGTCAAACTATGTTTGACTAGGTCAAAATACAACCAAAGACTAGATTATAACAAATGACTAAGACATGTTCCTTTAACCATATTGACAGCGTAACTTAAAGTATAAACATCAATCAAGTGGCAGTTAATACATAGATATTCAATGTTATTTAATATTTTACTTGCACCAAAGCTTTAAAGGCATACATCATCCGATGGACATGGCCTAATTGCTAGCATAGGGTGGAGGCTAAGGACAAGGCTAAGTAGAAGGGATGACTTGACCATTTGACATAGTGATACTTTGGATAAGGGAAAAGGTGTTACACACTTAAGCATGTGTCAGACCAAGATACACAGGGAATGGCGGTGTCTCACAAATGAGTGAGTTGTTTAGGAAATGTTTATTCAACCTTGGCAGAAATGTCTACTACTAGAACCGACACTCATGGCGCTAGGGGACACTTTGATTTAGTTGTCCTTTAATCCATCTCAAATCATAACCCATAGGCTCAACGAGGTATTTTTCCATATGAGGTCAGCAGTCTTTAGATTTAGCATTTGTTTAGCCACTTCTTTTTTGGACCTTTTATTTCATATGGTTTCATGGCCAACAATCATTAGGTATAGCATTCATTTATCCATTGCTTTTTAGGCCTAGTACAACCCCTATGGGATTTCACATGTGCTAATAAACACAACTAATCGCAGCTTGCATCTGGGGTGCATTTACATTTCACAACATTTCATTGCATTACATTTCATAGCCCTTTTCACTAGGCTTCCGTTTGTTTCCAAGGTAGTACATTTTGCTTCAGGTTTTAGCCAACAACAACTCAAGCTACTAGGGGGGATTCTGCACAAAACCACACATCGGGGAAACCGACTAGAATGATAATGGCATAAAATCCAACTCACCAAAGGCAAGTTCTGTTTTCAACTCATAGCCGAGACACAAAACTAACATGGATGTGGGTCCAACACAGAGGCAGAAGCAGGGAGATCCTCCATATCACAAGTCAAGGAGGCAAGTCATGGATGGATGGAGTCAAATGAATGTGGTGCCTAAGCTAGCAAACATAAATTTCAGGAAAGACCATGTCCATGCTCATAAGAGGGTAAGTGAAACCAATGAGTATAGTCAGTGAACCTTAGAGTGCAAGTAATACATCCAATTTATTATTTAAATCCAATCAAGCTAGTTCATTTTAATCATTTAAATAATAATGCCACATCATGAGTTATATACCAAGTTAATGCTATCAAGATAGCTAAAACAAAAAGATAATAATTAAATGCTAACAATCATAAGTCTAATGGTCATATCACTACATATCTCAACAAATATCATCTAGAACCAATGAAACACTGCTGCAATAAGAACATCTGGAACTCATGGCACTGAAACTGAATCTGTATGGAACAAAAGGTCATATCGGTCATCAAATCTAAGCTCTCAAGGCTCAACCTTGGCACAAGGTATACACACTGTCTAAGATAAGTTGCTCTGATGTGTAAGTGATCATAAGTGGTGTTGCTCATCATAACTGATCTCTGTAAAGGCAAAGCTCTGAAAAGTGCAGATATCTGCTCAACAAGAATAGTAGCCTAGCTTCTATGGTGTGATAACAGTTCCAAATGAAGGATCCAGTTGGGATGTAAAATTTCTCTCTCAATGATTCCTAGAGCATATTAGTCTCGTTGGACTTTTTCCCATAAGGATTTTGGAGAAAATGGCCATCTCCCAAGAATTTTGCATCCTAAAGAAACATTGTGGTTTTTTTAATTATTGAGTTCTATCCCTCCTTAGGTCTTTGGGGTGGAAATTTTCTTCCATCCCACTAGAGGCCATTTTCTTTCCATTGGGAGCCCTCCCTAGAGGAATCTTCTTTTAATGTTGGTTAAGTGCTTAAGGACTTTGATTCGCCCAGTAAAGGATAGGCAGGTGAAGATTGGGATGGCATGAAGAACAGACTTTGGGCAAAGAGAGCCTTGCTAGATGTGTTGTCATAAGCTTGGGGGTTCATCACTATTCAAAGCTTTTGATATTATCTTATAGGCTTCTTGGACCATGTAACTATCACATCCCCTGTAATCCCATCTTGGATTATCTAGACCTTCTTGCTAGAGAATGACTCTTGTTTGAAGGATTATCTATAGTTTATTTTTGGTATGAGTGTGGATAGTCTTTGTCCAGGAATCTTTGTTGCTCCACTCTATGCAAAGGATGGATGTTTGCATTAAGATCTTTTTAGAAGTTAAATTTTGTCTAACATACGTCAGAAGTGATGGGTCAAAATTTGATCGCATGGTTGTTTGATGGGATGGGGATAGGGATTTGTTGCCAAGAGTCCTCCTAAAGGTTTCCACTTTTATTGTCTTTTATCTCCTAGAATCTCTTATGATAACTCATATTCAAATGATCTTTGGAATGGTTCCAAATGAAGGATCCAATCGGGAGGTATGTAAAATTTCTCGCTCATTGATTCCTAGAGCATATTGGTCTTGTTGGATTTTTTACCATAGGGATTTTGGAGAAAGTGGCCATCTCCCAAGTATTTTGCATCCTAAAGAAACATTGTGTGTTTTTAGGTTTTTGAGTCCTAGCCTTGGGTTTTTGGGTTGCAAATTTTCTTCCATCCCAATAGAGGCCATTTTTTCCATTGACAACCCTCCCTAGAGGAATGTTTTTTGAATGTTGGTTAAGTGCTTAAGGACTTTGATTGGCCTAGTGAGGGTTGGGGAGGTGAAGATTGAGATGGCATGAAGAACAGATTTGAGGAGGATACAACCAATAAGGTATTTACCATAATGTCTAGCTATTCAACATTTTTTATGAACTTTGTGAAAAGTGGTTCCCAAGATAGGTTCCTTCCTAAATTCTCAATTAAGGGGATACCTAGGTAGAGGGAGGGAAAGGTTCCATTGTAAAAACTAATAATCTTAATAATGTTCCTTTAGGTAGCAAGGTGAGCATGGATGAAAAAAAATAGAGGATTTGGATTCATTCAGTTTCCCTCCTGAGGCTAGGAGGACGCTGTTGAGGACATACTTAAAGGAATTAGATTTAAAAATGGTGGTTGTGTTTGCAAGCATTTTCTCATCAATGAATTGGAGGTGAGAGATTGTTTTATCAAAAGAAGAGAACATAGAACCTTTAAATGCCCAAATTCTTTGGCTTTGCAAAGGTCGTTCCCTAGGGCTTCAGGGGATCTCCTTGCTTTATTCCCATACTTGTTGAGAAGGGGTCCGATGGAGAGCCATTGAATAGAGTCGAAAGTCAATTTTATCACATTCATTCTCATGAATACATCCTGAAGTATCAACATATTCTTCTTGCGCTAGAGAGGTTGATCATAATCTTGCATAAGCATCTAGGGACTAATCTCCCCATCCCATCACAGGATGGATGGGAGAAGTCATTGCCCCATTCTGAGTTATGAGTTGAGTGAGCAACTAGGGACTAATTTTCCCATCCCGTCACAGATGGCTAGCAGAAGGCACTGCCTCGCTCTAAGCAATTTAAGGACTAATCTCTCCTCCCCACTTGGTGGAGAGAGAAGGTACTTCCCTGTTCTGAGTCGTCTTAGGGACTAATCTCTCCACCCTGTCACGAGATGTCCGAGAAAAGGAACTATCCCATTTTGACCCACCCCTATCCAAGTCACATGGCTAATAATGGTGAAATGCTTGATGCTCAACCTCTAGGAAGATAGCCTGTGCAACTAAGGACTAATCTTCTCACCCCATCATACGATGTATGGAAGAAGGCATTGCCCTACTCTGATATATTCACCTCTAGCCAAGTCACATGGATAATACTGAGGGAATTCTTGATGCATCAACACTACTCATCAAAGGCCAATCTCCCCACCCCATCACAGGGTGGCTGGGAGATGATACGGCCCTGCCTCTGGACCATTCACCCCTAGCCAAGTCACATGGCTAATACTGTGGGAAATGTATGTCGATGCTACAAACATCCGTCTTCAAGCTCATCACATCTCCCTCTGTGGTAGAGGGCCTTGCTTCCTCTGCATCTGAGCATCTTACTTGCTCTGCACCTGAGCATCTTGCTCCCTCTGCATCCGAGCATCTTAATTGCTCTGCACCTGAGTATTTTGCTTCCTCTACATCCAAGCATCTTACTTGCTCTGTACCTGAGCATCTTGATCCCTCTGCATCCGAGCATTTTACTTGCTCTGCATCCGAGCATCTTGCTCCCTTTTCCTTTGCTTGTTCTGCACCTGAGCATCTTGCTCCTTGCCGAAGCTAGCTCCCCTTGACAATCATCAATCCTGGAGTACTAGACGCCTTCTGTCAATCTTGGAGTATGTATAAGATTTGCAATATGGGATGTCTTCCCATTTATCATAAGGTTATGAGATTGCTCCCTCTTTGTCATGGAAGCAATCCTTCCCGCCTTTCATGTATTTCGACTCCTACTGAGTCTTGACACTTTTTCCTGAATCAAAGGAAGCTAAAAACAAATCTTTTGGGCTCCTGTACCAGGGAAAATGGCCCAATTACAATAATGATCCTAACTAATGAATACAAAAATTATGTTGGACTCCCATACCAGAGAAAATGGTCCAACTACAATAATGACTAATCTAATGAATAAGAAATTCCATTGGACTCTTGTACCAAGGAAAATGGTCCAACTTACAATAAAAGGAAATCAAAAGAAATATTATGTTGGCATCTTGCCGGGTTTTTCCCTTTTCGGTGAAGGCTCCTCATCAACATGGGTTGTTGATGCATGTTGATGCCCTCTCTTTCTCCGAGGACAATTTGAAGCATAGTGACCAAACTTTTCACACCCATAACACTGGATGTGTGAAATGTCCTTCTTCTTCCTTGGTCCTTGATATGAATTCTTCTTCTGAAACTTCATTTTCTCTTTTCCTTTTCTTGCATGAGCTGCAAGAGCTAGAGTATTTCCATCTTGAGGTTCTTTTGGGTTATTTCTTGACAACATTATGGTTTCTTCTCGAACACGGTCAAACCAAAGACGATCAAATTTGGGTAGTGTCTCACAACCACATATGCTTTGAATAAATGATTCCCATGAGAAGGGAAATCCATTAAGAGCTAACGTGACAAGTTCTTCATCATCAATGAGGTCCCCAATAACATGTAGTCGTTCCTTCAGTGAGAGATCTTCTTAAGATAATCAACTACATAATTTGATTTGGTCATCTTGGTGCTGCAGAGTTGAGTCTTCAGGGCCAATTTCCTACCGGTGTCCTTGCTCTCAAATAGTCGAACTAGTGCATCAAACATGGCCTTAGCAGTATTTAACTCTGAGATGTGAGGATCAAGTGGTCTTTCACAGAATCTATCAATATTCTCTTGGACATTGCTTCATTTTTCTCATGCTTAGATTTATTTGCATCATTTGCTGGTTCGAAGATGTCTTCTTTTACACAATTCTTGATCTCATTTTTATCCAAGACAAGAATTAATATGGTCTTCCATGATCTAAAGTTAGAGGCTCCATCTAATCTATCCTCTACTCTGACACTAGTCACCATCTTGATTGTAGGTAGGAACTTGATTAGAAACCCTAACAGAAGCTAGGTCAAAATTGAACTTTGGATTTTGAGAAAACTGCTTTCACAGATGAATGCGCCCTTCCAAGGAGAGTTGAATGAGCCACCTTTTCTTCTCGATCTGCGGCCAGAACAATTTAAAACTGCAAACCCTAATTCTTGACCCCTGCAGTAGTTAGGTCAAAAATTGAAAATTCTCAGAATGAGATTCTGCTTCAACATGAAGATGCGCCTTCCTGGGGCGAGCGCAATAATGCTAAGGGCAAGCCTAATCTGTGGATGGAAGATGAGAAAACAAGAAACCCTAGTTTCCGGCAGTTGTGCAACAAGAGCTTGGTGTCGGCTCATAACTTGTTGGATTTTAGTGGTATAACAGTATAATTTTCATCTCTTTCAACTTTAACTACACATAATCATGCACGTAAACAGAAGAGACACAATAGTTTACCCTGGGAAAACCCAAACTCGAGAAAAATCCCAACAGGCCTTTTTTACCCAAAGAATTAGTACATAATACAAGTACACCAAATATATCAAATACAAGAGCAATCTCAAAACCCAAAGATAGACTTCCTCTACTGCTGCTTCTCTCTCATGCTCCTACGCACTAGATCAGATAGCTTGAGCAAACTTGCTTGGTGTGTAAATGAGGTAGTTGTCACCTTCTATTTATACATGTAGTTGGTGTGATTTTTCCCAATTGGGCCGACTTACCTCTTTTATTGGGCCGACCTGCCTCTTTTACTGCCCCTTTTACTGGGCTGACCTGTGTGAGGATACCTCAAGCAACGACGACAACAACAACAACTACTACTACTACTACTACTACTACTACTTAGATTATGAATGGATTGTGTGTATGAGTGTAAAAGAAAACATGAGCTGAAATCTAAATAAATGTTGGAAGAACTATTATAGATTAAAGATAAATCATATATTGATCCAACATCCATAAACCATTCACCATTGTTAGCATATGAAATATAATCATTGAATGTAAGCAATCATAATTTAAAGTAATTTTCCAAGAGAATGAAAACAACTTATTACGAAGGACTAGATCAAGAAATGTTAAATGAGAAGTTAAACATAGCCAATAAAATGCATCACATTTAAACATTTGAAATCTCTATGAAATTGTTGTTATGACAAGTGATGAGTTAAGTTTAATGACCAACCATTGAAGTTGAATTTCTTCAAACCAATACCAAACGTTGTGAAACCATTAGATCTTGATTTAAAGAAATAAAAAGGATTGCAAGTGAATATGAAAATAACTTAATAACAATATAACTCAATGAACCACAAACCCTTATCCTATTGCTGGTGTTGCCAGTAGAATATGATAATCATTAGCTTCAAAAATACACTCACAACTTTGAAATATTGTTAAACAATCAATGATAAATTTGAAATAAATATCTATGGTTAATAACAATGAAAATTTCGAGCAAGTTAAATGGTCGAAGTGCACAAGTGCCATGAAATGACAAGTAACTATTTCTTGAAATACAAAATATTAAAATGTATTTCGCTATTTGAGCATGCCGTTAACATATGAGAAAGATCTTGAAATACAAAATATTAAAGTGTATTTCGCTATTTGAGCATGCCATTAACATATGAGAAAGATGTGCTTGTATGTTAATAATAATGATTAATTGTTAGATATGTTAGGTGTAAATGATTTATGTCATAAACCATGTAGAAACAAAATGTTTCAAACAAAATTGTTTAAGAGTGTTGAAAATGAATAAAGTGAAATAACTCTAAACTAATTAAAGGTTTATTCCATCCAAAAGATAAATGAAGTAAAACAAATTCAAAGTTAAACTTAAATAAATCTAGAATTAGCATTCATCTCAAACTTATTTAGTTTATGACCAGCAATTAAAAGATTACAATGAAATGAAATTTAACCATGAAAATGGCATTAATTTAAAAGAAATGGAGTACAATGTTCAAAACAAATTCAATCTAGCTGAGTATTTTGCTTAATCTTATGTATGGAAAAAAATATATATATACCAAATTTTAAAACACAAAAATATTAAAACAATATATATATATATATATATACCAAATTTTAAAACACAAAAATATTTAAAAAAAGATATATACCAAATTTTAAAACACAAAAATATTAATGTTGTTTTAATGGTTAAAATAAGGAATTAACTCTTTTGACTAGTGCATAGTTGTTTAATGAAAAGGCATTGGGGTCATAGAGAAAGTATGCAGATTTTGGTGATCAAGTAAAAAATCACAAATCCCTATCCTAGTCTTTGTTAGCCAAATGTTGTTTTTCTTCTAGTCCAAGGGAAGAAAAGGCAATGGGGTCATAGAGAAAGTATGCAGATTTTGGTGATCAAGGATAGAAAAACACAAATCTTTGTCCTAGTCTTTGTTAGTCAAATGTTGTTTTTCTTCTAGTCCAAGGGATGATTCAAGAGCTAAAATCTACTAAGCAAACCTGCATGCAAAACTTACAAATTCTATTATAAATAACACACCTCATAAAAACAAGACTTTGGATTGAAAAAGAAAAGATCTTACTCCAATCATCTCATGCAAGTCTCACCAATTATAGAAGAAATCAATATTACACATTAAACACCTATTACTTCAATTTCTTCACTATTTACCGAATACTTTATAACAAAAAGAGAAATAAGCACAAGTAGCAAAATGAATTTTATTACTTCAACTTCTTCACTATTTACCGAATACTTTATCACAAAAAGAGAAATAAGCACAAGTAGCAAAATGAATTTTATCCTCCAAATTCTAGCAAAACAAAAAATATAATGAAAGAAGAGTCTCTTATATAAGAAGAGAGACTCACTAGCTCCTCCAGAGAAAATATAAAATACCCTTATGACATGGTCAAAATATCAAAACCCTAACCACCTTGACCATGTATAGGGAGAGGGGCGTGCACCGCTCAATCAATACGAGATAATACATGAAAATACAAATAATACTCCACAAGGAGGAGCACTCTAGAAGACATGGTAAAAAAGAAGTAAATGTCAAGTCCAAAACCTTAAGATTTTGACCAATCAACCACTACAAGGATGCAACAACCTCAACCTTATCCAATACATAAATAGATGTTCTAAGTCGGGACTAACAACTTGACCCCCAAAGAAAGTAGACAAAAATGAGGAGTGCTCCAACAAA
This sequence comes from Larix kaempferi, assembly GCA_027924585.1. Lineage (NCBI taxonomy): Eukaryota > Viridiplantae > Streptophyta > Pinopsida > Pinales > Pinaceae > Larix > Larix kaempferi. Next base: position 324,424 of record BSBM01000475.1, read on the forward strand.
CTATGGCACACGTGGTGTGAATGAGTCCTCCAAGGTGCAACATACCATACAGAAAAGTAAAACTTGAATAATACCACCTCAAATGATGGAGCACTCTAATAAATGAGGTTGCCAAGTGTCTCAAGGGTCCAAGACAAGTAAAAAACCCTAAAATGTTCCACTAGGAAATGCAACAAACTCCTCAATCCATGTGCCACATGCGGAATATCCCATCAACAGTGAAGAATAGTGGTCCAAGTATACAACGAACTCTCTAGCAAGTGGTTAAAGCTCATGCCAACTCATCTAAGCCATCAATACACTGTGAAAAAGGGTTGGCCCTCTCACACATGCCAACAAGATGAAGAACAATATGCCTCAAGTCTCCCACGTATGCATGCAAAAGGAGGGTGCATCATCTAGGAGGAGACCATCAAGTCAACTATAGTGAATCAACCAAATGTTAGACAATATAATGTATGACTTAAGGAAACACCTTCAAACATGTAAAACATTAAACATTAAAAGGTTACCAAGTGCATTTTTATAATTAACTCACTCACTTTTGAATAATTATATCATTAACCCTAGAATAACCATGGTGCAACCATAATTAATACATATTTCATATTACACCCTTACGTGCATTTCCTAAATTTTTAAGGTGAGGGCAATGAAATGAATATGATATTAGGAAAGGGTGTTCACAAATTAACCATCATAAAAGTGTGAATGAGTGCTAGGTTTACACCTTCACTTTCAAGAGCTAGGGGTTAATGATTTTTCTTCCACATGTGCGCCTTAGAAGGGAGAGCTTTTCCCTTGCACCTCCTTTTTGCAATCCCTTTTTTATTATATATATATATATATAGTCCCTTTGATTTAGATTTGACTTTGATAACTTGAGACATAGAGATCCTAGCTTTTTGCAAGTGAGTATTGCTCACATATACAACATTTTTATCACTTAGCTACATTTCTCTTAAGAGTATTTTAACTCTTTTAACTTTGGCTTAGGCAGTCATACATGTGAATGATATAGAGACCTGCGAACATATCATAAGTTATTGCGAGAGGGGGACCTGATGGAAATGGGTGAAATGGCATGGCATAAAAAATAACTAGGTAAAACGTTGTGAATCACAAGAAATATGTGTCACTTACTTAAATTCCTAGGGATACACCTGACTCACAAGGTCATACACTTAATCTAAAGAAGAATTATAACCACACCACAATGCATCCTTGGCTATGAAACAACCATATAGGATACATGAGTCATGATAGAGTAACACCATCAACCCCCTATGGTCATGTCTACACATAAGAATGTATTTGCTATGAGTCAACTAGATAGCATATGTCATAACACTAGTGTCAAATGAATGGTAATGAACTTCCCCATTTATCTCTATCACAAAAGAAGGTGATTTGAGTAGACTGTAAATGTCTCTGGTAAATGTCCATGGACAAGTCGTAGACTCATTTGTGGAACTACTAAATGTAATGGAAGATAGCATAGGAAATGGTCATCATGTCACCCCTACATGTCAAGGGGTAACACTCCAATATATATAATGCCACTAATGTTGGTTTTCGATGATAGGCGTGATTTTCTTGCAACCCTATTTGAGATTTCATGAGACGACAATGGTTCCTTTGTAATTGTGGATACAACATTGATTTATCCTTTAATAATATTCTTTAATTTTTGAAACAAAATTTATGAACCTTAAATGGCCATACTTGGAATTGGAAAAATCTAATAATTGTGTGGCCAAAAGCCATTAGTTTTGTTGCCATGGGCACAGAAATATCAACAAAAGGTTAGGTGGGAGTGACCCATAGTATTGGCCCAGGTTGGGCTGTGATACCAATGTAATGAACATTGGTTTTTTTTTTCCCGCGAAAAAAAGCATACTATTGGTATTCATATTACTGAATCAAATAGTACATGATTACAGAAATTCTGGAAGCAAGCTTCACATAGTGCTTGATAAAAACCTAGGACTGATAACATGATCATATCATAATTACAAAACCAAAAAAGAAACCAATAAATAGTTTCCCAAAAGACTGTCTAGTTCAAGAAAAACATATTCCCAGAATCAATGAGACAGTTATCAAAATACTCCTCCCAGTATAGAATTCCTTCCTCCCCCTCCAGTGCAAGTTTTGAAAGCTGATCAGCCCCTGAATTGAACTCCCTATAGATATGTTCCAAACTGATAAAGCTGAAAGTGTTCAATTCTTTCCTGACTCTGTCACACCAATAAGCCAAGTCCAGTAATGAACATTGGTTTATATACACAGAAGTCTCCAACATAGGAATGACAAATAGTTAAAATCTATATAAGATGAATATAAAATTGATAAATGAACGGGTCGATGGAATGAACAAATGCTGTTAATGGTATATTGACTAATCACAAAAGTGAAGCATTGCCATTTATTTAATTAATATTATTAATGTTTACTTAAATATTTCATATTCATTACATTTCTATTATCTTTCATTTGTATTGGACTAGACACTGCTACAGAATGGAACTTGGATCCTTGCATAAAGAATGAAAACTACTTTTCACTTTAGCAAATCTAGCTTTCTAGTTGACAAATTAAGACGCTAATGTGGATTCCAGGAAGGAAATATTTTCAAGGAACTCGTACTCTCTAAAAATAGGAATCTTGGCAAATTTCCAGGATCCTCTCATACCATTTATTAGAATCCGGCAAAACTTCGGAAATGTTTTCTAAAAATTTTCTTAGAAAAAAATGGAGAGTGCAGTATGACACTTTTTCATTATGATGCCAAAGGCATCCTTGCTAGCTTAAGAAATTAGTTCAACAGTAAAACAGGAAAACATAGCAAACTGGGAAATACTAGCCACTTGAAATTTTCCTGGTTAAGACTGCCAAATGAGCAATTCTCTTTTGGTAAATAATAGGATTTTTTTATCAACGCAGTATACAATAATACAAGCCAAGATATCTGATCAGCAGCACATAACTCGGGTCCGATGATAATGACTTGACCCACTGTTTGAGATAATAACAGAGATTCACCCCAAGTACCGATATTTTGATAAGCAAAAGAGTTATGCCTATCTATTGCAATATTCAGATTTTCCAAAATAAGCATCAAATTGGCCCTAATATAATGTGTCTGGCCTTCATCGACATACCATTACAAATTTGCAGATTTTCCAACGTGGATTATACTATACCTAACATTTCGAATCTAGTAATTACTACAGTAGCATTGTCTTAACCTGATTGCCATGAGTAAAGAAAAAGACCATTCAGAAACAGAGATTGTAGAGATCATGTTAAGCAAAATTCTTATTACCTTTCTTTTTGTTTTCCACAGGATGCAACGTGACAACTTTTCTCACTGTTTACAAGACCAACAACATTTTACCTTAGCCTAAACAAATCAGTAACTAAACATGCTTTGAATGTATTCCTCATTGTATGATGATTTCATCTGTACAGTGGTACCATGCAACGTTGAAAAAGTCGGACTCGGCAAAAAGTCGGCAAGGGTCCCGAAAACAATTTCTCAGCAACATCGGCGAAAAAATCGGGAAAAGTCGGCAAACATTAAAAAATACAAAATACATTCATTTTTTTCAGAATTTTAAACATATAAAGCAACAATAACATCAGATAAACACATTGGAACATAAATATGGAGAAAGCACTGATATATATCATCATCATGTAGTCATGTCAAATATAAAATGATACATCAAAGTCGATACTGAACCCTGAAAGTCTGAAAGTTTGAAACACCATAGTTGTCCATTCAAGGACTCAAAACTCAAAAGTAGATACATTTTGACTCTTTTTGATATTTATAATTTTATGGACATGGAAATCATTGGAAAAATGGCAAAAAAAAAAAAAAAGAATAGAGGAAAGAATATAGGCAAGCAAACATGCAAAAAAATCATAAAACAAATACAATAAAATGAATCACTACATACCTGTGAGACGAATTGGTTGATTGGCAAAGTTTTGACTCTTGAAATTGAACCCTTTCTCCACAAAAATTCACAATGGTGAGCTTAGATGTTGTTTGGAGTCTTGGATGCCTCCAAAGTAGTTGATGGTGCCCTCTTGCCCTTCACACTCCTTCTCCAACAGTCAAACAAAACAAATGACCAAAAAAAATTCACTTTTGACCCTTTAAACTGCGGCCGTGATGGACTGGGCGCTTTTTTCCTTCGACTCGCGAGTTTTTGGAAAAAGTCGGAAGTCGGTGATTTTTTAAAAAATCGCGATTTTTGCTTGCCGATTTTTCGGCAAGGGTTTCACCGCGCGACTTTTTCAAAAAAGCGCGATTTTTCGGCGATTTTTTCAACGCTGGTACCATGAAAATCAAATTTTTAGTTCCAAGCAAATATATCCCATTGTATTTCCTCAGGGGTGTAGACCAAGTTGCGATAGAGTGTACTGTTAAGGCACTCCTTGCGACGTCACAGGTTCAAACCTCGACTAACCTGTGCCCCATGCTGGGGGGCTGTGTGGGTGCATATAGAGGTATAGTGGTAGCGGACGGGAATCAACCCTGTGTCACGCGAGTATGAGCCTTGCCATAGTTGCCGATTCCCCATATATATCTACATAGAGGTATAGTGGTAGCGTACGGGAATCGACCCTGTGTCACGCGAGTACGAGCCCCGCCCTAGTTGCCGATTCCCCATATATATATATATATATATATATAAAGCTTAACCAATAATTGATAATTGCAAGAACTTATCTGCTAGAGCTTACTGTTTCTTAAGTTTTTAGAGATAACCATGACTTGGAGCTGTATCAATCAAAGGGTGTTTGTCAAATTGTGTTAACCCTTCCTGAACAAGCTTTGTATTTTTTCAGCCAACTAGATATTGCAAAAACATGGATTTACTCATTACAGTAAAAGAAATAGACATTGCTGAGAAAGAAACATGCATCATCTTTGAACTTTGTCAAATAGCATTTATGACTACACTATGTAAATATTTGGATGTGTCATTTTATTTATTATTTTGTGAACATACTTGAACAGCATTAGGCAGGAAAAATTTATGCGTATCTCTTTCAATGCCAGAAAAGGTTAATAAGAAAAATAGCATATATTTGGACCTGTGTCATTTCGCTTATTATCTCGTGAACTTACTTGAACGGCATTAGCAGGAAATCTTTATGTTGTATTTCTTTCAATGCCAGAAAAGATTAAAAAGGCAAATAGCATATCAGAAAGAAGAAGAAAAAAGGAACAAAACGCCATAAAGAAGCAAACCCACATAAAGGGGCAATAGAACCTCAAAATGACTCAAACAAAATAAGCACAGTGTGGGAAAAATGGTACACATAATCATGTCATTTGAATAATTTAATTAAGATTATTTTTCTATAACAAAATGATCAATGATTCGCACTGTAGAGTTAAAATCTGAATAAGATGACTTTGGAATCCATTTGCTCGGATGCTGTCTGAGATGAGAGGGAAGTCGTTTCTTCTGTTCAGCTTCCCAGTCAGAATCCAATTTCCATTCCCTTGGAACCTGCTCATTGTACAGACTATGAATTTGAGACTTGTATACCAAGGTGAACTCTTAACATGCTAGGAAAAAATGATTTAAAGTCATTACAACTAATTTGAAGTTATTAGAAACAAACATAAAAAATTTAACTTCTAATATTATTATTGAGAGAATGAATGTACCTTGTCAACAGCAAGGGTGTAGCAATCAAGATTCCCTGTGGGGCTGATATGAAATCTAGTGAAAGACTTGTAATTTGCTATACGGAGAGAAGAGTAGGCTTCGTCAAAATGAACATGAAGCCAATTGATACAAATGTATAAATAGCTGCCAAAAACCAGAGATACAACTGGGGTGGAAAAAACCCAGAAATAGATAAAAATACAAACATAATATATGAGTTTGAATCCACGAGGAAGAGTCTCCATTCCACTATTGCAAATAGTATTCCGCGTCACTGCAATAACCTGAAACATATAAACACTCGTTAGAATTCAAACAAAAGTTAAAATGTTATATGCTAAAACACTGAAAAATGAATTTTTGGAAAGAATTTGATGAGTACAGTTTTTAATAGAAATCCACCATAAATAAAAGAAACAAGAAGATTGCGACCATAGTGAAGGAGAAGGGCACGTATAGGCTGGTTGATGACGAGGCAAAGTGCATAAGGGTCCCACTTTAACTTTTAACATGGGGACAATTAGCAGAGACATCTAGAATAGAGTGGGGACTAGTGTTGTGAGACCTGACAGAGACTCAGGACTTTCACCTTCTGAACCCTTCTGACCATTCTTCTCATGTAAAACAGTGTATTGTAGAGATCTAAAACGGTGCTACAAACAAAGAAAAACCAATTATAGTCTAAAGTGGTGCTGCAAACATCTCGTCAACTTGCTTTTTGGAGAGATTATTGATGGGATGTTATTGCATCTTTCAAATTCTTATGCTGCAGATTGATTTCTGACTGTTTATCTTTGAAGGCCGAGACAGGTTTTTGGTTCTATCCTCTTTTCAAGTATCTGAAGTTGGCTCTTACGGAATTCAATAGCATTATCACGATCCGTTATTTGGTCAGAAACCTATTTGTGCATCTGAAACTGATTTTTAATGGTTAGAAAGTGAGCGATAGATTTGCAAAGCAGTTATAATGCTTAGTCTTAATCAAAAGAGATTAAGCATGAGAGAAAAGATGATCTGTTCTACAAGGAATTTCCATGTGAATACTTTTATCATGACCAGGAAGCTAATCGCAAAAGCTTTAATAATGAGTAATGTCTCGTCAATTTAGAAGTCAGTGTATTTGGGAAACAATTAATTCTAATTTCAATTTGAAAAAGTATTAGTCTTTATAGAATCATAACTATATGACTTTCTCATGCTGATCAAGGCTCTGGTGATGTATGTGATATCCATGAGTTCCTGAAATCTTCTAGTTCTGTGTGCCCTCAATTAATTTAAGATGGTTTTTCCAAATCCTCAACCGATTTTTCATAATAGTCTGTGTTATCAACTGATTTGTACAATAGTTGAAACCTTATTGAGCCGCCAGTGTTGGAACACATCAGTGTTCACTTCCAGAGTATCTGGGTTTCATTATATTTGGGTCTAGCCAGTTTTGTTTTTGAGTCGACATGACCATGGCCCCATGGGGGTTTGTATCAAAGTGTGCTAGTAGGGTCTGAGTGGCTCGGTCTCCCATGACTGGATTAAACAACTAAGGTATTCCAGGGAGTTTTTTCACCGTCAGATTATACTTTGCTTCAGGCGAAATATAATCTCTTGGTTTTTCTCCCGCTTCCTCCAAAGCTGGAATGCCCGATTTTGGAAATTTGGCCATGGGGGGTTATTAGGGTCCAACTATAATGTATAAACCTACTAGACACTATTAGAATAGGTTTTGGTCATGTCCTAGGTCTCTAGGACCCCCAGAAAAAATTTCGAAAAAATTTTACCGGACGCGTCGAAATTGGGGTTTTTAATTTTTTAATTATTTTTAAAATTTTAATTAAATTTCTCTATAGTTTAAATAGAGAAATTTGAGTCTGTAATATGTCAGTCATCCGGGGTCCGATTTCAGTGTTTGATGGCTCGTTTCATAAGCCAAAAATCACACATGACCCATGGAGCAGCTAAACCCAACTTTCGGATGTCAATTCCTCCCCGTAATTAATATTTTCTCTAAAAAGTCATTTACAGAGAAATTATTAATTAAAATAATAAAATTGATTATTTTGGAGATAATCCAAATCTCTCCAAAATTAATCAATTTGATTAAAATAAAGGGCTAAATGACATGGCAATGAGCATTTAGGAAGATTCCAATCAACTCCAAGCCCATCCAGTCACCCATCCAGTCACCAGCAAAGAGTATCTTCAAGCTAATTCGCCCTCCTTCATGAGAAATTCGATTTTGTGATGTGGCATTGATTGAGTGGGTTGTTGGATGGCATTAAAAGCCAATGGTGGGCGCCTCCTTCAATCTAGCAAATCAATCCAAGCTTAGCTCTCTTCAAAACTCGAATCTACACCCACCTTTCCCCACGTGTCTCCCTCACAACTAGCTCGCAATCCTCTCAATCCTCACGTCAACCCTCATAAGCTCACGTGGATCCTAGTTGTGACTTGTCCATTGGTTAGCCCACACAATCACCATTTAGATTGGCTCCTTCACCATTCGAGTTTGTGCCTACCACATGCCACTCGTCCTCTACACAACCAACTCGCAATCCCTACCTTCCTCACGTCAATCTTCATCAAAGTCGAGTTTTGGCTTTGTTGGAGTTTGTTGGTTGGTTGGTGATGTTTCCCATGCAATCACGAGTGGTATTGGCTCCTTCCAAAACCGAGTTAGCACCCACTACTCTCCACGTGTCTCCATCATACCCCATTCGCTCCTCCACATTGGCTCACGTTTTCCTCACCCTAACTCGCCTTTGCCTTGATGTATTTCTTCCATTGGTTAGAGCCCTCACCTCCCACCTACCTCAAGTCGAGTTTGCCACATGGTGCCATTCACATCTACCTCAAACTCGACTTTGGCCATGTCTCTTGCTCCAAGCCACCTCTTGATTGGAATTCGACTTCATTGCTCACCACCAATTCGATTTAGGGTTTTAGTGTTTAGTTTTAGTATAAAGAGAGGCCCATTTGGGTTATTATCTCATGGATTTTTGATGTAAAGTTACTCTGCCATTTTGTGATTACAAGCTATTGGCTTAAGGAAATAAAGTTAGACTTTGGAGGTCCATGCGATTTGTGCAACATTGATGAATGTTTCTATTGTGAGGTGATATTTTTCCATGCTTTCAATTTAAATGCTTATGTGATTGATCAAATAACTAGCTTTAGAAGTCTATATTCTAGAACATAAGATCTATCATTTGTGGTTTGCAAATTGGTTTATTATGCAATGTTTATCAATGAGTTATATGAATAGGATGTATTCGGTTGTACTAGCATTTATATAACCTTGGTTCTCGTAGCATACTAGTCATATTTTTTATCTCACTTTGGCATTGAGTTGTTTGTCTTTGGATAGGTTTCTCCAGGTGTAGGGGGGTGTGAGCTCGGTTGCATCTAGCTCATCTTCACCATCACAAGTAAACTCTTAATATTTGTTGTCTTTCCAGGATCTATATAAAGTTGAGTTTGTTTTTGAGAAGAAGCACAAGGGGTTTTGCTCTAAGATCCATCCACTTTTTTCAAAAGATAAAATTGGTTACTTATTACCCTAGGCTCCCTCTTCAAGCTTTCTCTCTTTTTCTCCTTGAGTTTTTTTTCCCCTTGAATTTGCTAGCCCTACTTCCTCTTTGGCCCTAGATCTATCCATCCCACTCATTTTTCCCTTCTCCATTTGTCCTTCTCCCCCTTGCATTCGTTTTTCTCCTTAGGCTTTCGTTTCTCCATCTAGTTCTAGTTTCACTCTTAGATCCCTCCACCTTCTCCTCTCGTCCATACTTCCTTTTAAGTGCCCTAAAAAAAAAATCACACAAAAAACAAAAACGAATTGGATAAGTTAGTGTTTGTTAAAGTAGTTCATTTGATTGGATAGATCTTAAATTATTGCATTTTGTAGATCATTGGCATACATTGGAAAGTTAACTTTAGGAGCATCCTAGATTTCTTGTTTCACACTAGTATAGTTTGCACTTTTAAACTCTAGTTGCAAGTTGAAAGATAGAAAATTTTACATAAAAATATTTCAAATTTTTTAAGTCTTATATCTCATTTCTAGTACATTTAGAGCAACTTTTGTTCGCTGGTCCGTTTTCCCATACAAACTTTTTCGAACAATTTTCTCATGTCTTTTATGTTTTAGGCTATATTTTTCAAGTTTGGACTTGGTAGATTAAATTTTCATTTTGATTTCTGACGTTTAATGGGTGCATGTTGAGCATTTCTTTTAAGCTTGTGTAGGTGCTTTGAAAGAAAGAAATTTGAAAAGCTTTGAAGAAGTAAGATCCAAGCAAAGGACCAAGGAGAAGAGACCAGGAAAATGAGCAAAATCTAACATACTTATCCTTTGTAAAAGCAAGCAAAAAATTGCTTCTTTCTTAGATTTTCCAAGTATCTTCTTTCTCAAAGACCTTGCAAGGTTTTAAACCCAAGGCATTTGTAACTGCTTAATAAAAGGTTTCAAGTGGAGGGGGTTCCACTTTTTGGTCTTCTTCCCCATTTGGGGAAGAGTGTTGGGTCTTGTGGTGTGGTTAACTTAGTTTATGTTTCCATGCTCTTAGATTAGTTTCTATTCCGCTAAGTAACTTGTTTATTTATCTTCCATATTTTCTACTTACCCCCATGCTTTCCCGAGTAGGGTCTTGAACCTGAAAGAGATTCTTGGGTAGTTTAGTTCAATTTTTATCATTATCTTGTTTCTCTTCCAATCCTTGACCAGAGAATAGCTAACTTTGGGATCGTATCCCAAAGGCCACATAGTTTTGTGGTAGCTTCTCGCTCCCCCATCAACTTCTTGTGGACATCCAGCTAGCTGGAAGGTTTCCAGGATTGGTGGCTTCTAGTGTTTGATCTTGTTCGGAGATCAATCCCACCTGGTAGATTAGAACTTGTATGGTAGAACACTAGATTTGCTTATCTTGCAAGTTTTATTTGCTAGTAGTAATTTTTATCTTGTTGATCAACACTGTGGTTAAATTTTATTTCAAGTGAAAATATATTGCTGTTGCTTTTATTTGTTTTCTTAAAATAAACCAAAGTCTCTTGAACTTGGCCAAATCCAAGTCAAGAGCACCCTCTATCGGAGGGCATTTTAGTCTTGCATCATCCCTGCATTAGGCATTTTAATTTTAGCAAGTCTCTTGAACTGTGGTCATAAGACCGAGTCAAGAGCGCTCTCTGTCGGAGAGTTGAACAAGGTTCTTTTAATAATAAAATTTTCCACTCACACACCCCTAATTAATTTATCTTGGTTTGTCCTACACCCGTATGCTCTGCCAACCGGAAACGGTTGGGCTAGTACTCAGAAAGGTGTAAGACTTGGTAATTACGATCGATAAACTTAATTAAAATTTTTACCCAAAACCTCAACCAAGGCAAAATACTGTTCTTCCCACGAGAGGTGACGCCGGATTCCCACTGTCAGACTCAGGGGCGGTTTAAACATTGGACACCAATCCTTATCGAATCTGGGTGCTTCCGACAGGTCACTTAGGATTGCCAGTATCTTTCTTGGGTAGGGTTCTACCATCTTTTGATACCTTTGGTCTTAGCCCTAATAATCAAGACAATTAAAATTTTCAATTTACCAAGATAAGCTGCACAACGTTCTCACAAACTTTCCAATTCAAGCACTTGTATCAAGTTTTCACTTTCACTTTTATTTTTGACTCCATAAGGCACTGGTCCTTCATCATATATCTTTGTATGCTTAAATATCTATACTGGAGTATTCAGCTTAATCTGTGTGAAAAGTGATTCATTTATTTGTTCAAGTGCATCCTTTATTTTCTGTTGCAACATGGATTGCGCTATCTTGTGTCATATTAAAAGTTTTATATTGTCTCTCATTTCACAAAAACTCCTAAAAAACACCCATCCGCATCACAACACCTAAAAACACTATAAATACAAAGAGCCTTAGACAACTCTTTTTTTAGGGACTACCCCCCTTGGCTTCGTTAGGAGTTTGCCTAAACGGAGGAGCTGGGATTCAGGTGACAGTACCTGGCTCATTGCTTGCCCCCAAGGCCACACCTCTCTCACTTGTAGTGAAGAGACAGCTTTCGAAAGATTTCCGCTGCTGGTGTGCATATTGGCGGACAACAGTCTGAATGAACTCATATTTGTCTTTTTTTAATTTATTGATACTGTGGTCAAAGGGAAACTTGCTCGCTGATCTGGTCTGCCATTGATGCTTAAGTAGATCTCGTCGAAGCAGTCACTGCCAATTTTATGTGTTGAACCAAACCGTCGACAGGAAAATTTGTGCCACATAAAAGAGAAAAAAATGTCAAACAACATACAATATGGAACAGGGTATTCTATGGAACACATGAATAAACATAGTTTTATCTAGCTTCCATTAGTTGAGCTTGCCAAGGAACGAGTTACAAACCTGATTTGCATCAATTAACATAAGCCCTTGATAGATAGTGTTAGATTATGGTAACTTCAGGATGTCCTCTATGGTTCAGATGCCTTACATGGAGGTACATTAGCTGCATAGGTATCGGGATGGAGTAGAGGCATTCTACTCAGTGGCATGAGTCCAGTGGGGGCTGCATGCGGAGCTTCAGGGGAGATGGACCTTTGCATGCATGAGTATTGCATGACCTGCCAGCATTCAATGACTGCATGCAAAAGTGACTTTTTGCATGCACCAGGAATTAGGGTTTTGGAAAACCTAATTCATCGGTGAGATTATTTATAGAGGCAGGGGGTCCCCAGATGGGGTTACTCAATTGTATCATCAGAGAGAGATACTGCCAGAGTGAGGGGGACGAATCTGTCCATGTGGGGCGACTTTCTGAGATAAAGGGGAGTTGCTGCAGGAGCAAGGAAGGTCAAATCTTAGCTAGATCAGTGACCTTCAGTTCCAGAGAGGCCAGATACTCGTTCCTGTGAGCTGAGAGAGCTCAACAGTGAGATTACTGTGGAGATTGGAAGAGGCCGGGTTCTCTTGGAGGAGGACGTTTTTCCTGAGGGCAGAGGAGCTCATTGTGAGTTGGATTGACCGATTAGGAGTCCGTGACTTCCAAGATAGCTTTGCCTCGAGATTTGAGGAAGGTTAGGGACGATCGGAGCTCAGCTCTGTTGAGATCCGGAGCAGTACGAGCATTTGACACCCAGAGGGGAGGGTGCACTTGTGCATGCAGAGAGGGCCAATTTCATCAATGGGCAGTCTTTAGAGCGAGCATATCAGAGGAGAGAGATCTAGAGAGGGAAGATCTATCAAAGGCACCGTCAGAGCACGCAAATCCAGATTGGCAGTTATGGCATACTTCGTCAGTGCATGCATCAGCTGGATGCATGCAAATTAGAGTTTGTCCTGGTCAGAGGGATTGAGTTACCGGCTGAGGTAATTCTGAATTGTACTGTCTTTTATACTTCTATATGCTCTGGGCTCAAGAGAGAAGATAGCTCCATAGTTAGCTAGTTTTTCCCGAAAGGGTTCCAGGGTATATCTGTTGTCTATGTGATTGATTGCACTTATATGTTGGTAGATGCAGATCTAGTGGTTTGAGTCTATGTTTTTATGAGTATGTACTGACATTAAGATTCATACTACTTGAGGTCTTAGACTGATGCAGAGGGGGTACTGATCTCTGGATCAAATATTTACTATTGCCGGGGATAAATCTTTTTATTCCTGGGTACGACATTAAACTTTTCGTTTTTTACCTTATTGTGACGCATTTAGTTTAATCAATAAAATTTTACTCAATCCATCTGGCGACTCCACTAAACTTAAACTCAACAAGGTATTCTATGAGAAGGACAAACAACGGTTTGGTCAGTTTCATTCCTAAACCTGAAAAGGTTTATAGAAGGAGACGGGCCAGACTTGCTTCTTAGAGGATCCTTGAAAACTTAGGAACCGAGTCTATTGAAGACATCCATAACTTATTTGAAAACAATAACGTAAGTAATAATTTCTTAGATCCAATGGAAAAACAATTTCGAACCCCTTAACTTCTCTCAAATAGCAGGTTATCCACATGACTTACCTGACAAGGCTATCGAGAAGTTGTCGATGTTCCAAGGCAATAATGCCATTACTGCCACAGCTCACCTCACCAAATTTTCAAGAAACCTAGTATGGTGCCAGACAGCCGCTCAAAAGGAGGAAGATGTTTACATGAGGCTTTTTGACTTATCTTTAGATGAAGATGCTTATGATTGGTTCACTGACCTAGATAACAATAGTTATTCAACATATGACGCTTTCACAAAAGGATTCTTGGAAAGATGGGGTGACAAGAAAGAGCCTCATTATCAGCTAAATGCCCTCCATTCAATTAAAAGAAATGAGAATGAATCCATGGAGGAGTTCAACAAAAAGTTCAGAACTATAGTTGCCAACATTCATGCTGACTTCAAACCTCCACACAAGTCCATCCTTGTTTATTATATGGAAGCTTTGAGTGGTGAGCTGAAATTCATGCTAAGAGACAAAGAGCCTGAAACTCTAAAAGCTGCCCAGGATTTAGTTGTTAAAATTAATGAAAACATGCAATCATCAGGGAAATTTAATTTACTTGACTTTACAAGAGGAATGCATGTTGTTCCTAAACATCAAGATAAAGGAAAAGCTATTGAAATTGAAGCTATGGATTCATCAAAAGATGCAATGAAAGAGATGACTGATACTATAAAAACCTTAGTAGCAAACCACACTGCTCAAATGACTGCCATGCAAAATAGGTTTGTTAATATAGAAAAGACACATGCTTCCCAGCTCTCACAGTTACAAAGGTTTCCCCCCAAAGGAAACCAAGATAGATGGCAGAAGAAGGGTCCTCCTTATGAGCAGAGGCCACCCAACCAGTTAGATTCAGCCAACATGGTTGAAGAAGTAACTCCTTTTTGCAGACCTTGTAAAGATTTCCATGAGGAATCTACTTGCTATAATGCCCGTCACATCATGGAACATGGTTTACCAGAAACTAGTATCCAGGAAGCACCATCAAGAGAGCCTGAGTACATCAACAATGTAGGCCATACCTACCCTTTGGCAGATCAACATTGGCAGCAAGCTGTAGCACATAGTCAAGAAAAGGATTTCATCACTCAAAACTATGGAGAAAAGCCTACACCAGAGCAGGTTCAAGACATGTTTAATGCCAGATTCAAAGGGGCTACTTATCAAAGAAGAGACACTCCTGCCCCAACCAAAGCAAAGCAGAACATTCCAAAGGTGACAAATCCTCCCATAGTAAATAAATTGAGCTTTGATATGGGTGATTGGTTAACACATGCTAAAGTAAATGTACATGTGACTGATATGCTCAAGATTCCAGAGCAGAAAGACATGTTTTTGAAAACCTTAGATAATCCTCAGGATAAGATGTATGATACTCATCCTAAAACTAAAGCTCCATTTAAAAATGAGATTCTGGATAAATCTAAGGTTAAAGTTGTGGAAGAGATAAACACTTTTGGAGATGCTAGGGTTAACTTGAATAGCATGGATCCAAGAAAAGAAGATCATCCAACCTTCGATGTTTCATTACTGATAAATGACTTCTATCTTCATAACTGCATGTTAGACTCAGGAGCATCGTCCAATATTATCACCTTGAAGGTTATGGATCAGTTAGGTTTGAAAATCACAACGCCATACCACAATGTTTGTGCCATGGATGCTAGAGAAATCAAAGTTGTGGGAATAATAAAAAAACCTTGAAGTAAGATTAGCACAGTATCCAGAAATCCATCTAGACATGGATGTGTTAATCATTGATGTGCCAAATAATTGGGGCATGCTTTTGTCGAGAAAGTGGGCTGCAAATTTGGGAGGGCACATCCAAATGGATTGGACTTATGCAACAGTACCTGTATCAGAGAACACTCAGGTTAAGCTACACAGAGAAGTTGAAAGAAAGTACCATGTTGAAAACACTAAAAATCCACATAATGAATTTGTTTCCAAATTAGATAGTCTCGGAAACTATGCTATCCTATCTAACTTCATGGCTCCTATTAAAGAAAAAATGAAGGATGAAAAGTTAGATGAAATATGGAAGTTATATTTTGATGGAGCATATTCTAAGTCTGGGAAAGGAGCATGAATAGTAATCATTTCCCCATCTAAGCAAACATTCAACTTTGCTTTTAGATTAGAGTTTGATGCATCTAACAATGTAGCAGAGTATGAAGCACTCTCACTTGGATTAGAAGCTGCTAAAGATATGGGTATCAAAATGTTAAGTATCAAGAGTGACTCTGACTTAGTGATTTTACAACTAAAGAATAAATTTGCATGTAAATGTCAGAGACTAAAGAAGTATAAGAATGCTATTTGGGACACTATGGAGTGGTTTGATGCATTGAACCTTGAAGCAATTCCTAGAGAACAAAACAACTTAGCCAATAAGTTAGCAGTAGCAGCACCACTCTTCAACCTACGGATGAAATGATAAACGGTGATGGCAAGCTTGAAATCAACTTTAGGCCTTCGGTTCCTGATAATGTAGATCATTGGCAGGTGTTTAATGATGATAAACAAATCTTGAGGTTCATCCATAATGTTGAGGAGTTTTCAGATTGTAAAATCAGCTTTAAAGAGGAAGGCAAAGAGTATTCAGAGCCGGACAACAACATTAGAAATCCTATTCCTAGCAGCTATATAGGACTTGGGCAGAGATGTTTGATGGGAAGGACATGCACAGAAATAAAAAAGAGTCAATAAAACTAGGGGAATATATTGAGATTAACATTGGAACTGATAAAGAGCCAAAAATTATAAAAATTGGAAAAGGCACCTCGGAAAAGCAAAGGAAGGATTTAATTGTTCTTGTTAGGGAGTATAGAGATGTGTTTGCTTTTACTTATGCTGAATTAAAAGCTTATCAAGATGATGTATTTCAGCACACTATACCCCTGAAACAAGAAATGAAGGAAGTAAAACCTTTTCGGAAAAAACTTAGACAAATAAACCCCAAATTAGCACCAATTGTAAAAAAGGAATTAAAAAAGATGTTGGCTGCTGGAATCATTACACCAACAAGACATTCAACTTGGTGTTTTAATTTGGTGGTTGTGAGGCAGAAGAATGGATCAATTACAATATGCATTGACTTCTGAAACCTCAATACGGCATGCCTTAAAGACAATTATCCTTTGTCAAATATGGAAACCCTTCTCCAAAGGGTAACAGGTTCACAGATGATGTCCATGTTGGACGGTTTCTCCGAATACAACTAGGTATTGATCAATAAAGAGGATCAACATAAGACCACTTTCACCACTCCTTGGGATACTTTTGAGTACTTGAGAATGCCATTTGGCTTATTAAATGTGGGAGCTACGTTTCAGAGGGCTATGGATTATGCTTTTAAAGAAATAATTCATAAGATCATTGAAGTCTATCAGGATGATTTAACAGTATTCTCTAAAGAAAGATCTGACCATGTTAATCAGCTAAAGCAAGTTTTTGAAAGATGCTGTAAATATGGCATATCATTGAATCTAGCCAAATCAGTCTTGGGAGTTGATGAAGGAAAGTTGTTAGGACACATCATCTCCAAAGATGGTGTGAAGATAGACCCTGAAAGAGTAGAAGCCATAGAGAAAGTGCCCATTCCCCAGAATGTCAAAGCTCTCCAGTCATTTAATGGTCAGATAAACTTTATCAAGAGGTTCATCCCTAACTTAGCAGAATTAATAAAGCCATTGCAGGAATTATTAAAAAAGGATGCTAAGTGTCAATGGACAAAAGAAAGAAATGAAGCCTTTAAATGTATCAAAGATAATATTTCCAGATCCCCTATGTTAATCAGCCCCGACTACTCAAAGGAGTTTCAGATTTTCTCATTTGCATCAGAACATACAATAGCAGGAGTCTTACTCCAAAAGAATAATGAAGGTCATGAGCAACCAATAGCTTTTATGAGTCGAGCTTTGCAGAACTCTAAATTAAAATACACTTCCATGGAGAAACGAACTTACACTCTCGTCAAATCCCTAAAGCATTTTAAGATGTACATTGGCTACTCAAGAATAATTGGTTATGTCCCCCATTCTACGGTTAAAGATATCTTGGCTCAACAAGATTGCTTAGGAATAAGGGGAAAGTGGGTCTCTAAAATCCATGAGTATGACTTAGAAATAAGACCCACAAAGTTAATAAAGGGGCAAGGATTAGCCAAAATGCTAACTCAAAGTAATGAAGAAGCCATAGGGATGGTGTGCCAAACCAGTGTATCCGAACCGGCCATGTCAAAAGGTCTTCAACATTTAAGTCAAACACAGTGGTATGCGGATATAATCTATCTTCCACGCAACTTTGATTGCCCTGAGCACCTAGTAGGCCATAAGAGAAGAGCATTAAGATTAAAAGCTACTAAATATTGCATCTTGTTATCACATATATAGTTGTCGGGCTACCATACACTATTTTTCAGATTCCAGTATACTTTTCAACCAGTTCCCTTACATTTGAGATGTTGAGATGAGCATCTATTGTGGATCATGATTATACTATGGACAACAGTTTTATTCCGCATGCCATGACTGAGTTTCAGGACACTTAGAGAGATGACTGAGGTAGCCATTTAGCCATTTATACAGAACAGTCAGTATTGCCCAGAGTTGCAGCAACAGAGTTTCAGTGGACAGATGTTGGTTCAGATTGTGTGCATTCAAGTATATGATTTAGCAGGTATATTCTTGTGTTATGGTTATAGTGCTCTTGTATTCATTTCTTGTAGCATGTCTTAACATTTAGTATCATGATCTGGCAATCATATAGATATGTGGACCTGGTTGTATTACTATATATATTATATTGTCACCACTCAGACTTAGAAGTTCACTATCCATAATCATTGGTTTTACCCTCCCTAGGGAGAATAGAGGTGATCATTCCCACCATCCTTGGTTTGGTAGTGTTGGTCTCATTATTCACTGTCTTCACCCATCCATTACCTACCAGTTTGTTTATTACCCTGACTTACTACTTGACTAGTGGCATGGAAGACCTTCCCCTGCTTTAGCCTCTGTGTTGGATGAGCTTCCCTGTTTTTTGTGCCTCGGCTCTAAGTTGGTGACAAAACTTGCCTTTGGTGAGTTGGATTGTAGTCCTAAATCATTCTGGTCGGTTGTCCCGATGTTTGGCACTGGCACGAAGGCCCCCTAGTCACTTAAGATGTGTTGGCTAAAACTCAAAGCTCATGTGCTACTTCTGGAAACTTATGTAAATTTGCCCATGGAAATTGTAAACTCTAGAATGTGTTTCTCAACACACATGAGTCAAGGGCAAGAGCAATGAAAAGCTATAAATACTCCTTGAAGAGTATAAGAAAGGTCCCAAAAAGCAATGGTTCTTAAACTCTATATCTAAACGATTGCTGACCTTATGTATATGTATAAACATGCCCTAGATGCAAATTGCATATAGTTGTGCTTCTTAGCACACCTAAGATCTGAAGGGTTATGTAGGCCAAAAAGGCCATAAAGTGATATTAATGGATCCTAATGAACTTGGATCATCTTAAAAAGTAGACATGATGCCTAAGTTGAATAAGCACTCTTTAAACAACTTACCCATTTGTGAGACACAGCCATTCCCCGTGCTACTGCTTGTCCAGCATATGCTAGAGTGTGTATCCCCTTTCCATATCCAAAGTGTCACAATGTCAAGCTAGTAGTCATCCCTTAGCCTAGCCTTTTAATTTTTAGCCTTCACCCTTCACTAGCAAATTGCTCACAACTATGAAGCGAGTATGGTCTTGAAAGTCTGGTCTGAGTCATAATAATAATTAAAAGCCTTATATATTTGAAGGATGGATTGGTTATCACTTGACGGATAAAAATCCCAAAGATTTAAAGACTGCTCAGTTCAATGCTAAGATGGCCAAGCAGAATGTAGCATCTATGGGGAAACAAAAAAATTTCGATCACTTTGCCCCATCCACTTCTAGATTTGACCCTAAGCTTTGTAAGCCCAAAGAACCTGTGAATGAGCCAAAGGAATCAAAGGACACGTTAGAAACCATCCAAGAGATGATGAGACAACTAACTGTCCTGACTAAGAGTGTCGCTAGTTTCCGTGATCCTAAGAGACATAGAAACCCTTATGGCCCTCAGCCCTACTGGAATAACAATAGAAGGCCTGAGGGAGATAACAATAGACAACGACCTGAATATCAAAAAAATTATGAAAAGAAGAATGTAAATTGGGGTGATGAAACAGAAGGAGAGCCTTCTGATACCAATTATCCCGATGACCATCCTAATAACATCAATTTTATTAATGATATATCCTTTGATGATGATTTTGGAAGAATCCTTCTAGAAGAAGAGCCATGGGAGCAAGAAGAAGAAATAAATGATGAACCTAGCTCCTCATGTTGTGCCATAAATCCTCCCAGATCCAAAAGAACAACCAAAGTTTCAAATCTATAAACGAGGAAGTAATTCCCAACCTTCTTTCCTTGACAAACGCAAAAATATTAATGAAGATAAAGAGGAAGAAGAAGATTTTTCCATTAATGACTATGATCTAAAAATTGATATAAAGAAAGAGTTAGGCAAAATAATGTGTAATATCCCTGTCACTGAGTTGATGAAAGTGCCCTCCGTCAGAAGCCAAGTAGAGGAGTTCTTTGATGGCATTGGCCAAGAAAAGACTCATGAGGTTGTCTTGGAATCCTGTCATATACAGATCCTTAGTGGAACACAAACTTGTAATGTTGAAAAGGATCCACCAATAAACATCCATTCAACCATTTATGAAAGAAAGAACGGTGGTCACCCTCCCATTTACCTTACCTTGCATATTCAGAATATGCTCCTCCATAACTACATGTTCGATTCTGGAGCAACTATGAATGTTATGCCCTTACATGTTATGAAGGAAATGGGATTGGAAGTGACTAGACTGTATGGAAATGTCTATGGTATAGATTTTCGACGTTTACAGTCCTATGGTTTGATTAAGAACCTTAGAGCTGATCTTTTTGCAAGTTCGGACATTTCTACTATGATGGATGTAGTAGTAATTCATTTGCCCCCAGCATATCGAATGCTTTTATCTAGGAAATGGGCAGCTGGATTTGGTGGATACCTTATGATGGATCTTTCATATATTTGTGTTCCCAACTCTGATGGAGCTTTAATTAGGGTTAATAGAGAACCTTGCTATGACAAACATTTAGAGACTTTTGAAGAAGGGATTAAGAACACATGGAGATGAATTGTTAAATAATGCCAAAACTAATTTTGTTGAAGATGAAAATGAACTTTAGGAAGATGATCAAATAGAAAATATGTTCATGGTAATGGAAGATTCTGACTCTTCTTTTGAAGAGGAGCAGATAGCTGCCCTTGCTAGAAGGATAAATTTGGATTTGCTCAGAAATGAATTTGCTAAAGAGATAGAAGAATCGAGAAGAAATGAGAATCAACCCCAGGATAAAGAGCCAAGTAATGAAATAATTCAAGAACAAGCTAATGAAGTAAATCAAGAGCAAGTTAATGAAAACCCTGTGATTGAGGTTGATGAATTTGATGACATTAGGCGTGGTGAAACAATTCCTTTTACTGTTAGAGAGTGGTTTGCCCTGACTCATCATAATAGAGAAAGGGAAATCCAAGGGCTTGCACCTATTCATCCATGGGAAAACCGTCCTGAGACAGCTGCTGTAGCAGAAATTAAGGAAGAGTCTGATGTCTCCCACTATTATGATGTGGAGGATTCCTTGTCTCACTTGTCCTTAGAAGATGGTAATCTAAATCGAATTCATGATAACTCTTTAAGTTGGGAAGAGGATGCCTTAATTAAGGATGCACCTGAAGGAGATTTTCACTTAAACAATCTTGCTATTTTTCAAACTCCTTTAGACTCTAAAAACAATGTTTTATCTGCATATCCTCATGTCCCTGATTTTCTTCTACCACCTGAGTCATCTAGTCATCAAAGTCATGATCTTTCTCACATTCCTAGTTCTTCGGCATCTCATTCTGAGTTAGTTTCCACCAGGTTGGAAAATATGTGCATTCCAGTTCCTTCTGGGGAAGTCTCTAGTCGTAATACTGTCATATCCCATGAGCCACTTCCCTTGGAACAACACAAAGATTTATGGATTGTAGGAGAAGTTGTCAAAAATGTAGTGTCTCCTCATGAGGATGAGTCAAATGAAAGGGCCCAAGTGATGAGATGAGAGATTCGAGAAGTCCTTGTTGGTAGGATAGCCATTTCTATTGATGGTGGTCTACCCAGAGTCAATGGAGTCCCTCCTAGGAGGAACTCAAACATCATCACCCTGCAACCTCAAAACCTTGTTGAAATCGACCCTATGCCTATAAGGAACATTGGAGTTGTTCCTGAGCCTATCAACATGAATAGATTTCAGGAAGTCAAGTTGTTATTCCGAACCATTTATTGCATATCAGATCTGGACAGGCTGATGATCTTTGGATTGGACCATTCACAGTAGAGCAGTGCTTTGGTGACATGTGTTTCTTGACTACTAGTAGTGGACGACGTATATTACTTCTTGTCAACCAAAGGGAGTTGAGGGATTATATCCCTGACCTCACTTAGTGGTCTTTTGTGCTTGCCTTTCCTGGTAGATTAGGGTAGGTAGGAACCGAATAACCCTGCTTGGGCAGTAGTTAATCTTTTCAGCCATTGAGTCTGGCACCTTTTGTCTTTTCCTAAGCTCACTTTTGAAGCTCTTAGTGTAGTCCCGAGTACTTGCCATTTTCTTTTCCTGCAATAAAATAAAACTTTTCAAGTTATGTTAGTAGATTAGATTTATTTTTTGCATTTATATTTCATGCATTTCAATTTCAGTATTGCTGTTTATTTGAGATTTATGTATATAAATGCATTGTCCTGACATCCGATCTGTGAGTTTGGTATAGGTCTGGACATTTTGCAGATAGCAAGTGATATGTTGGTAGCAGTTGCAGAGCTAGAGTGCTGGATCGAGGATACGAGCAATAGAATGCGAGGATCAGATATTCTAATGTTCTCAAGCGCTCTTTTCAGCATAGCACTTGTCCCAGCTGGAGCCAGATGTTATCACATATATAGTAGTCAGGCTACCATACACTATTTTTCAGATTCCAGTACATTTTTTAGCCAGTTCCCTTACATTTGAGATGCTGAGATGAGCATCTATTGTGGATCATGATTATACTATGGACAGCAATTTTATTCCCCATGACATGACTGAGTTTCAGGACACTCAGAGACATGACTGATGTAGCCATTTAGCCATTTATACAGAGCAGTTAGTATTGCCCAGAGTTGCAGCAGCAAAGTTTCAGTGGACAGATGTTGGTTCAGATTGTGTGCATTCAGGTATATGATTCAACAGGTATATTCTTGTGTTATGGTTATATTGCTCTTATATTCATTTCTTGTAGCATGTCTTAACATTTACTATCATGATCTAGCGATCATATAGATATGTGGACCTGGTTGTATTTTTATATGTATTATATTGTCCCCACTCAGACTTTCAAGTTCACTATCCATACTCATTGGTTTTACCCTCCCTAGGGAGAATAGAGGTGATCATTCCCACCATCCTTGGTTTGCTAGTGTTGGTCTCATTATTCACTGTCTTCACCCATCCATTACCTACCAGTTTGTTTATTACCCTGACTTACTACTTGACTAGTAGCATGGAGGACCTTCCCCCGCTTTAGCCTCTGTGTTGGATGAGCTTCCCTGTTTTTTGTGTCTCAGCTCTGAGTTGGTGACAAAACTTGCCTTTGGTGAGTTAGATTGTAGTCCTAAATCATTCTGGTCGGTTGTCCTGATGTTTGGCACTAGCACGAAGTCCCCCTAGTCACTTAAGATGTGTTGGCTAAAACTCAAAGCTCATGTGCTACTTCTGGAAACTTATGTAAATTCGCCCATGGAAATTGTAAACTCTAGAATGTGTTTCTCAACACACGTGAGTAAAGGGCAAGAGCAATGAAAAGCTATAAATACTCCTTGAAGAGTATAAGAAAGGTCCCAAAAAGAAATGGTTCTTAAACTCTATATCTAAACGATTGCTGACCTTATGTATATGTATAAACATGCCCTGGATGCAAGCTGCAATTAGTTGTGCTTCTTAGCACACCTGAGATTTGAAGGGTTATGTAGGCCAAAAAGGCCATAAAGTGAAATTAATGGATCCTAATGAACTTGGATCATCTTAAAAAGTAGACATGATGCCTAAGTTGAATAAGCACTCTTTAAACAACTTACCCATTTGTGAGACACAGCCATTCCCCGTGTTACTGCTTGTCTAGCATATGCTAGAGTGTGTATCCCCTTTCCATATCCAAAGTGTCAAAATGTCAAGCTAGTAGTCATCCCTTAGCCTAGCCTTTTAATTTTTAGCCTTCACCCTTCACTAGCAAATTGCTCACAACTATGAAGCAAGTATGATCTTGAAAGTCTGGTCTAAGTCATAATAATAATTAAAAGCCTTATATGTTTGTTGGTAGATCGCCAATGAAATGATTACTTCTTGTTATAATTGTTACTTGAATGAATTGTAGAGCATGCTTTAACCTTTGACACTTGCAGCAGTTTGATGATAGCCTGAGTTATATTATGGGTCATGTTGACTTGGTCAAACCTAATTTGACCAAAGTCAACCACAGGACATGAGGTGGATAGACCTCAGATGATGCAAATACATATTATACGGTCTAGTACATGTTACCAAATGGTTCTATGCAGTAGTTTCAGGCTTATGATGATGATTTGTGTTTTTCAGCACTTTTACAGATTATTATTATTTGGTCTGTCGGGTATATTGGATATTTTATATGATCATGCTGAGATGCATATGGTGTATGAGTACACACCTTAGATGGATTTGGGCTCTCTATGTCCAATGAGATAGTCTGTTTCCAGTTCCGGGCAGTTACAGTGATGATTGGCCTCAGTTGCCTATCCTAGTGCAGTTTTGGCTTGTCAGATGACCTGTCAGAGCAAAGGTTGGATTTCACTGGTTTGTCTAGGGCATTGTGCATGGAGGGGGTGGTCCAACCACTTGTTATTACCATATTACCCCCCTCCCAGAGAGACTGGTGAGCTCACCTTGACAGCACAAGCACTCCAGGAGGTAGTTTGGCCAGTTTCACAATTCCCAAGGCAGATTAAAAATGGTGAAAATGGCTACTGAAGGATTCGATTTGGGCTATTGAGGCAAGGGATTGGCATGGGATGATTTTTTATGATGAGTGGGATGTCTTCCACACCTTATCCAGCAGTTTCAGCTTTCAGTGGGGCCCACACCCATCTCTCTGACACTTTTTATCATTTTCTAGAGCCTCCTAAGGCTCACGACTTTCCCAGAGAGGCACACTTTGGTGTCTAGCTTGGTTATCTTATGTTATTGTGCCATGGGGACACACTAGAGAGGCAAGCCATGACCCCCTAGACCCGCCATGAGCTAGTTCTTATGTTTTATCATTGACATTTGGTGGGACCCCCTCTCCTAAGGCGATTTGGTCCATTGATGTATTATATTGTTATATTGATCCATGTACTTTATGTTGAGCTCATCTCAACTATTGATTAGATCACTTTGATCTTTTAATCTTAGCCATCCATTCAAAAGGTGGTTAGGGTTTTGGTATCTCTCCATCCTATTTAAAGGAAAGAGCTTCTTATTATAAAGGGACTTTTGGCTCTGGATTATTGGAATAGAAAATTATTATTGCATCTACTTGTCTTGTGGTGGTGAATGCTTTTGGAGTTTGACTGTTTGTTCTTCCTTTGCACTGGGTTATTGGAGATTATCTTGCTATCTATTTGTGTTCCACGTTTTTATCATCTACAGGTGAAGGCTGAATTGGTTCAAGGAGGACGCATTGGTAGGGGAGACTCTCCCTGCCTCTTCTTTGGGGTTTATTCGTCGGTAACAGGGAGTATTACTATCTTTGTACCTTCTACCTCATGTTATCATTGCTATTTGCTTATATTTCCTCCATTCTTGATCTTACTGATTGAATCGATTTCCTTGGTTTGATAGGAAGAGGGGGGCATTCGTGTGGAGATAGGGCATCTCATTGTGGCAAGAAAAATCAAAGATTTCTCATTTGATCTCTGCGGGAGCATTCCTCAACAACATGGCAAACACTTACATCACACAGGTATGATCTCAAGGTAAGTTTCTCATTCCATTAGTTTATCCATCTGTCATTTTCATTTAAAACCATAAGTCAAAATCTTCTAAAAGTTCCCTGGGTCAACAGACTTGGTTTACTGGAAAACCATTTTTGGGTATTGTAGATCAGGCAAATTGCAAGGTGGGTTGTCAAAAAACGTCTTACTTGGGTGACTCCATAGGCCCTGTTACCAACTTTTTGTACCATAGTTGGATTTTCTGGAGAGCCGCCATTTGACAAACATGATAAATGTTTGATTCCAGTGTATCAGATGATCCAACATATTGTGGCTAGCCAGTTGTGGTTAGTTTGTTTTGTTTTTTGAGTCGACATGACCATGGCCCCATGGGGGTTTGTAATAAAAGTGTGCTAGTAGGATCTGAGTGCCTCGGTTCCTCATGACTGGATTAAGCAACTAAGGTATTCCAAGGAGTTTTTTCCCTTGTCAATTATACTTTGCTTAAGGCGATGTATAATCGATGAGGTTTTCTCCCGCTCCTCCAAAGCTGGAATGCCCGATTTTGAAAATTTGGCCATGGGGGGTTATTAGGGGCCAACTAATGTATATAAGCCTACTAGACACTGTTAGAATAGGTGTCGGTCATGTCCTAGGTCCATAAAACCCTCAGAAAAAATTTCGAAAAAATTTTACCGGGTCCGTCGAAATTTGGGTTTTAATTATTTTTTAAATTTAATAAATTTCTCTATAGTTTAAATAGAGAAATAATTGTTTGTAATATGTCAGTCATCCAGGGTCCAAATTCAGTGATTGATGGCTCATTTGATAAGCCAAAAATCACACATGACCTATGGAGCAGTTAAACCCAACTTTCGGATGTCAATTCAGCCTCGTAATTAATATTTTCTCGGAAAAGTCATTTACAGAGAAATTATTAATTAAAATAATAAAATTGAATATTTTGGAGATAATCCAAATCTCTCCAAAATTAATCAATTTGATTAAAATAAAAGGCTAAATGACATGGCAATGAGCATTTAGGAAGATTCCAATCAACTCCAAGTCCTCCCAGTCAACCATCCAGTCACCAGCTAAAGATCTTCTTGAGCCAATTCGCCCTCCTCATGCATAATTCGATTTGGTGTGTTGGCATGTGATGGTTGGGTTCGTGGTTTGCATTAAAGTTTTAGGTCGGCGCCCTCATGAGTCACCACACCTACCAAAGCTTGGCTCCTTGTGCTAATTCGAATCTACACCTACCATCCCCCATGTGTCTCCCTCACAACCAATTCGCATATCCTACAAATCCTCACGTCACTCCTCTTTGGCTCACATGGATCCTAGTTGGGGTTTATCTATTGGTTAAACCCCATGCAAACACCAATTGATTGGCTCATCCATCATCCAACTCGCATTCACCTACCAAGATACACGCCATCCATCATCCAACTCGCATACCTACCAAGATTCACGCCCTTCCTTGTTGTAGTCACGATATTGGATGATGCTTTCATCACACCTACCTCAAAGTCGAGCCTTGCCACATTGCAAAATCTCACCAACCAAGAACTCGACTTTGGCCTTGTCTATCTCTCCAAGCCCTTGTTGATTGGAATTCGACCTACCTGCCATTGCCAAATTAGACTTGTATCTAGTTTCCTTTTCATAGTTGCATTTAGATCTCATTACAAAAAGAAAAAATGAGCACTTTGTTTTAATACTTTAGATCTTAGTTAAGCTTCTAGTTTGTCACTTTTGTATCCAGTTCATTGCTTAGTCATATTTTCAACCTAGATCTCTTTTGAAAAAAAGTGAAAAGTTCAGATCCAAAAAGTATTGATCTTTTGCATTTCTAGGATTAGTTTCAAATTTTGACTATTTATCTAATGCTAAAGGGTGTCTTGAGTTGAACTTTGTTGTAGGTGCTTTTGAAAAGGAAAAGGGCTTGAGAGAGTTTTGAAGTGATGAGGTCCAAACAAAGCAAAACTTAAACAAACCATAAGGATGATCCAAAACATGACATTATCTTGTACTATCCTTTGTAATAGCTTATAAGAGCTGGTTTTGTTTTCCAAGTTTTATCATTTCAAAAGACCTTGCAAGGTTTTTAAACCCAAGGCATTTGTAATCGTTTAATAAAAGTTCCAAGTGGAGGAGGCCTCCACTTTTTTGGTCTTCTTCCCCATTTGGGGAAGAGTGTTGGGTTTTGTGGATTGGTTTAGCTTAGATTTATGATTTCATGCTCTTAGATTAGTATTTTGCTTCAATAAGTCATTTAAAGTTATCTTCCATATTTACTTACCCCCATGCTCTCCCGAGTAGGGTCTTTGACCTGAAAGAGATTCTTGGGTAGTTTAGTTTTATTTCTTGCATTTATTATTATCTTGTCTCTCTTCCAAAGCCTTCGACCGGAAGTTGTATCCTTGAGATTTTGTCTCAAGGGCAGGACCACATAATTTGTGGTTATTCTTCCTTCCCCGTCGGTTTCCTTGGCAGAGCTTTCAGCTAGCTGGAGGTTCTCAAGTGCAGGCGGTTCTAGTGGTTGATCTTGTTCGGAGATCAATCCCACCTAGTAGATTAAATCTTGTGTGGTAGAATACTAGTTTGAGTTTAGGTTCATTTTATTTCGCAAGTGGTGTTGTTAATAGTATTTGTATCTCTCTGATCAATCATCTTATTGTTTAAATCTTTTTCCAATCTGAGATATACTACTACTACAATTTATCTGCTTCTTAAAATAAACCAAAGTCTCTTGAACTTGGCCAAATCCAAGTCAAGAGCACCCTCTATCGGAGGGCATTTTAGTTTTGCATTTCCCTGCATTAGGCATTGTTAAAATAGCAAGTCTCTTGAACTGTGGTCATAAGACCAAGTCAAGAGCGCTCTCTGTCGGAGAGTTGAACAAGGTTTTTCTAATAATAAAATTTTCCACTCATACACCCCATTAATTAATTTACCTTGGTTTCTGTCCTACACCCGTATGCTCTGCCAACCGGAAACGGTTGGGCTAGTCCTCAGAAAGGTGGAAGACTTGATAATTTACAAGTGAAAATCTAATTAAAACTTTCACCCCCATAACCAACCAATCCAGAGTCGATCGATAAGATAATTTCAGTGGGTAATCTCTTAGTGAGGGCGCCGGGATTCCATGTTCAGCCTCTAGTTTGCTGGCTTGCATTGCGCGGCCTGGCTAGAGCACTGGGTGGCCCGACATGTCCTTGAACGGAGGCACTTGATATTGTCTTTTCCGGACTTTCTTTGAACATCCTTGGTTTTAGCCCTAATAATCAAGAACATCTAAAAACACTTAAAATTTACCAAGAACAATTGCAAAACGTCCTCACAAACAGCTACTTTCGACTTATTCTTTCAGCATCACAAGTTTTATTCGACTCCATTTGGCACTGGTCTTTTATATTTATAAATCTTTTTCTGGACCATATGTCCTTGTCACTTGTTTAATTTCAATCTTGTGGATGCCTTAATTTAAATTATAAGTCAAAGTATTTTGTTATTTTCTGAATCTGTATCTTGTGAATTTTGCAATGTGGATTGCGTGTTTAATTTTGTTCTAGTCATCATTCAAAAAACTCCTAAACAACACCCATCCGCATCACTACACCAAAAAACATTTAAAACATACAAAGAGCCTTAGACAACTCTTTTATAGGGACTACCCCCCTTGGCTTCGTTAGGAGTTTTGCCTAAACGGAGGAGCTGGGATTCAGGTGACAGCACCTGGCTCATTGCTTGCCCCCAAGGCCACACCTCTCCCCACCTTCCAGTGAGGGAGACAGCTTTCAAAAGGTTTATGCTGTCGGTGTGCAGATTGGCGGACAACAGGCCCAAACCCCAAGGCACTGATCTCCTCAAGCCCCCACGACTTTCCTGGACTATCTGGTTTACCTGTCTGTTGGGTCATTTTCCTGAGCTTGTTGGTTTTAATACTGTCAAATCTATCTCACAAGCTGTGCTAGAAAGCCCTAACCTCAAATTCTCTCTCTGGGTCACTTTCCCTATTTTAAGGGTCACGTTTCCCAAGGCAGGAATTTGATCATTTTAAACTAGCACTTAAATCCTAGAATCATACTTAATCATAGAATCACTGTGTGTTATCTATCCCTATCATTTCACACCTTTCCTAAGCCTTCACAGTGGTCCTAATTCCTTAATTCTAGGGTTCCATACCTATCAACCTACGTACCTCACTTGATTGATTTGATCTGGTGATTGGGTTGATCTCTCCTGTCGGGAGTAGATCTGGGTCTCCCCCTTGCTATCTTGGCTTTGATAGCTAAAGCGAAGAGTGCTTTGGTTGTTGTGACAACCATCCTTTTGGGAACTAGGGCTCTCTTGGTTCACCACTTTAGTTGTCTGTCCCCTCTACTATCCACCTTGGATCCATCTGTAGGGGCAACTACAAGATTGGTGATAACACATCTCTCAAGATGGATTGGGATGGAGGAATCCGGATGGCTTAATGCTCAGATGTGTCGATGAGTCAGAATCCAGAAAGCTCCTAACAGAATTTCACTCACGATTTTGTGGAGAGCATTATGCAGTAGATACAACATCCCATAAAATCCTTAGAGCTGGTTACTACTGGCCTACCTTATTCGGTGATGTACATAAGTATGTCAGATCTTGCCTCCAGTGTCAAATGTTCACTGGCAAGCAAAAGTTGGCAGCCTTACCTTTGAAACCAGTAGTTGTTCAAGAACCCTTCCAGCAATGGGGTCTTGATTTTATCGGTCAATTCAAGGAGAACTCAAGCAATGGTTACTCATGTATCCTTACTACTACCGACTATTTCACCAAGTGGGTGGAAGCCATCCCCACTAAAAATGCAACTGATAAAGTAGTTATGAATTTCCTAGAAGATCAAATCATAACTAGATTCGGTGTCCCAGCTAAGATAACAACTGATAATGGTCCAAGATTTAGCTTAGCTGCTTTTTCATCCTTTTGTTTCAAGTATGGCATTGTCTTATCTCACTCTTCCAACTACTATCCACAAGGAAATGGCTTAGCTGAATCTAGTAACAAAAGCTTGATGAATATTTTAAAGAAAACAGTTGGAAAGAACAAAAGGTCTTGGGATAGCCAAATTAAGTTTGCAGTATGGGCCGACGAAATAACATGGAAGCGTTCAACAAGAAAGACTCCTTTTGAACTAGTTTATGGTTTAAAAGTATCAGTGCCCATCTACATACAGTTGCCAGTGTATCAATTACTTCATGATTATGGTCCAGATGATGATGCCATGAATCACAGAGTTGAGCAGATAATGAAGTTAGATGAGACTAGGAGAAGAGCTTTAGACCAAAGCATCAGAAACCAAGACAAGGTGAAGAAGACTTTTGACAAATATGCAAGGCCAAGAGATTTTCAACCTAGTGATAACGTTCTATTATGGGATAAAAAGAAAGAGAAGCCGGGAAATCATGGAAAATTTGACAGCATTTGGATGGGACCATACATCGTATTTGAGCCAGCAGGTTCAACTCATTCTACCTTTGCACAATGGATGGGGAAAGATTGGTCCTTCTAGTTAATGGCCACCATCTCAAGCTATGTTTCAGAGATATCAACCAAGTGTCCATGGAGGCATTCTTGTAGCAAGGCCATTTCTAAACCTTTGCCTTGCATTGTTTCAATTTTTTCTTTTTGTACAAAACTTTTGTATATTATGCTCCATGTATATTATTGATGTATTATAGTTTCATTTATGTACAATAATTTTTATGCAACTTAGTTTTTATCATTTGGAAAAGATGTATGGATAACTATTCAATCTAGTTTTTGTGCAGGAACCAAAGATATTTTGATTCTCGAACACTCTCTTTGATTGAGAACCAAGAGCGAGTGCACGTCCCACAGTTGTAGCCAGATGTTATCAGCTAAGTTGCACTTAAGTGATTTCAACTGAGCCTGTGAAGATAGAACAAGTCTATCTTGTTCATAGTCAAAAGATCAGAAGTCCTAACAGGCCACCTTGGCCTTTTTTTTTTAAAATTCACATGTCCATGCCCTGTGGGGGAATTGTAAAAAAAATGTCATAGCATGATGGCTTTGTAAAGAACTCAACTTTCCTAAGGTAGTTATCAGTCTGACTAGCCCAGAGTGTTTTTTCCCACTCCTTAATCAAGTTCATTAATAATTCTAAAATTTACCAAGAAAGACTCCGCAATACTTTCATTGAGACCACACCAGCATCCCAATTCATTCAAGCACTCTACATTTCATTGACAACATTATTTTTACTTGTATGGTTAATTTCCACATATTGTCATGAATGGTGTTTGAAATCATATAAGCTGTTGTCATAATTTATTTTGCAAAGTCATTTGTTGTCGGGATCTTAGATTATTCATTGCTTCGTCTAAACTAAAGTGAACCAAGACATACTGCAAAAATCTTTATTTTCATAAACAAAAAAATTTTACTCCATTTTTCTCAACACTGGTCTTTCATATTATAAATCTATTTTTCTAAAGCACTGGTTAAGATTACATGCTTTATGTGTTAAATGATTTTCACATCTTAAGATTATATGTTGTCGTTTCACTTACAAATTATATCTGCAGTATCTTGTTTCTCTTATCTCAAAACTCCTAAACAACTTACCCAATCACAAACCTAAAGCTTAAACAACCTTAATAACTCATAGGGACTACCCCCCTTGGCTTCATTAGGAGTTTTGCCTAAACGCAGGAGTTGAGTGTTGAGTGACAGTATCTCAACTCGAAACTTGCCCCCAAGGAACGCACCTAAGCAGCTTGAAGATTTCTACTGCGATAACCCCCGGGTGCGTGTTCCGGCTACAACATCACCTCATCATCTTCAGATCATCTCATCGTCACATGGAGCACAGCCCAAATGCACATCACAATGTCTCTAGTATGGGAGGACTTTCCTACCACCATACGAGAGCCAATCTACCAACATGCGAGGACTTTCCTACCAGCATTTGAGACACAACACTTACATCAACCGACATGGGAAGGCTTTCCTACCACGATTCGGAAAAGGCTCCGTCACTTATGTCAACGGCCATGGGACGACTTTCCTACCACCATGTCGGACTGGACCTAGCCCTTACATCTGCACCATGGGAGGACTTTCCTACCACCATGTGAGAATGGCTCAGCCCTTACATCTACACCATAGGAGGACATTCCTACCACTATGTGAGAATGGCTCGGCCCTTACATCTAGCAACATAGGACTTTCCTACCACTATGCGAGAATGGCCCATGTGCATCTACGTCTTCTGGACTCATCACTTCCCCTTGGAAGGAACCTCGATCTGAAGTACACCAAGCTTCTCTCTGAAGTATTCAAACTTCACTCTAGCTAGCGGCTTGGTCAACACATCGGCTATCTGCTCGTCCGTCGCAACATATTGGAGCTTCACTACTCCTCTCTGCACCATATCCCTAATATAGTGGTACTTGATCTCAATGTGCTTCGACTTGTCATGGAACACCGGGTTCTCAGACAACTTCACACAACTCTGGTTGTCGCAATATATACAAGTAGCATCCAACTGGAGATCAAATAAATCAGACAATAGCTTCCTCAGCCATACTGCCTCACAACTAGCAGAACAAGTTGCAACATACTCTGCTTCGGCTGTACTCAGTGCCATGCAGGACTGCTTCCTGCTAAACCAAGAGACCACACCTGATCAAATACTGAAACAGCACCCCGAAGTGCTTTTCCTATCCATGGCACTGCTTGCCCAATCCGAATCAACATAACCCTCCAGGTTAATCTTCTGATTCGCATCATACTTGAGCCCATAATCCACCATACCCTTCAGGTACTTCAAAATATGCTTTGCAACAATCAAGTGAACATGTCTCGTATCCGTCAGGAACTGGCTCAATGTGTTCACAGCAAAACAGATATCCGATCTCGTATTCATCAGGTACAACAAAGATCCAATCATCTGACAATACATCGTGGCATCAACCAACTCTGACGAAGTATCACTCAATAGCTTCAGGTTCGATGCCATAGATGTGGCCATGGCCTTGCAGTCCATCATCCCGAACCTCTTCAGGATCTCTACTGCATACTTCCCTTGTCCAAGGAAGATTCCATCCGCATTCTGCCACACCTCCATGCCTAGAAAGTAGTGCATCATACCCAAGTCCTTCATCTCGAATTCGACAGCAAGGTTCCTCTTCGTGTCAGCAATCAACCCATCCTCACCTGTCACAAACAGGTCATCTACATAAAGTAGAAGTATCACTGGGTTCCCTTTCTCAAACATGTAGTAAAGGTTGGAATCCGCTTTACTCTTGGTAAAGCCCAAACTAGTCAGGAAGTTGTCTATCCTGTCGTACCACGTTCTGGGTGCTTGTTTCAATCCATACAATGCTTTCTTCAAATTGCACACATGATTCTCCCTGTCATGTGTCTCAAATCCGAGTGGCTGCTCCACATACACTTCCTCCTCTAATACACCATTCAAGAACGTTGTCTTGACATCCATCTGGTGTACCTTCCACTTCATCACTGCAACCAGAGAAAGTACTGATCTAATGGAAGTGTATCTGGCTACAGGTGCAAATGTCTCTTCATAATCTATCCCTTCCTTCTGGGAGAAGCCACATGCCACAAATATCGCCTTGTGTTTCTCTATGCTGCCATCTGCAGCATGCTTGATCTTGTAGATCCACTTGGAGGTCACAACAGACTTCCCTACTGGTCTCGGGACCACATCCCAAACATCATTCTTCATGATTGACTGGTACTCCTCGATCATGGCATCCTTCCATTCTTTCTTCTCAGCTGCTTCCTCATAGTCGGAAGGTTCTTTGTCAATGATGTCACACAATAGGGCTACATAACTAGAGAATGGTCTCAGTCTCTTGCTTTCTCTATGCATTCCCTCTGGAGCACCATATCTCTCTACATCTTGAATTGCTTCTCGTACCCATGCTGGTTTCCTCTTGTGAGAATTCTTCCCACGTGGTGGATCTACAGGTTCCTATGGGTCTTCCACCTCGCATTCTCTATAATCTTCTGGATTTACTTCATTCATTGTTGTATCTTTGATCCTGGGTGCTTCTGGTTCTTCAATGTCTTCAACAGGTGTCTTTCTGGATTTGTGATATGCTGAGTCTTCGTCGAATGTTACATCCCTGGTGATGTTGATCTTCTTGAATCCCGGGAAATATATTCTGTAAGCTTCCGAGCTTTCACTATATCCCACGAATATACCCTTCTTTCCTGAAGGATCTAACTTCATCCTCTTCTCTTTTGGAATATGTATGTACATCGGGCAACCAAATATTCTGAGATGGCTAACTTCTGGTTTCTCGTCGGAGAAAGCTTCTTCTGGCGTCTTGTTGTCAAGTACTCTATGTGGAGTACGATTCTGTACATACACGGTTGTCCTTGCAGCTTCTGCCCATAGATGCATAGGAAGATCCTGGTCATGAAGCATCACCCTTGCTGCTTCCATAATTGTTCTATTCTTCCTTTTTGCAACTCCATTCTGTTGTGGATTATATGGAGCGGTCAACTACCTCTTAGGCCATGAATCTCTGCATAATTTCTTGAAGTCTTATGATGTGAACTCTCCACCAT
Organism: Larix kaempferi; assembly: GCA_027924585.1. Lineage (NCBI taxonomy): Eukaryota > Viridiplantae > Streptophyta > Pinopsida > Pinales > Pinaceae > Larix > Larix kaempferi. Next base: position 359,809 of record BSBM01000475.1, read on the forward strand.
TGTCTGACCGAAAAGTCTTGATTTTCTTCTATGTGTGGTTCTTGATCAAGGCTTTGAATTCCTTGAAATTACTGAATACTTCATCTTTGCTCTTCAAGAAATATATCCATGTCTTCCTAGAAAAATCATCAATGAAAGAAACATAATATACATACCCACTCAAGGAACTGGATGACATCGGACCGCATACATCGGAATGGATGATTTCCAAGATTCCTTTTGCCTTGCTCTTGCTACTCGAAAATGTCTTCTTTGTATTCTTTGCCTTCGCACAACCTTTGCAAACTCCATGCTTTGCTTGGATTTTTGGAAGACGTTCAACAACTTTGCTTGCAAGAGGTAGTGCTCTATAGTGCACATGTGCAAGCCTTCTATGCCATAGTTCACTTGGCTCCATGGATTCATGAACCAAGGCTTGTTCTGGTTGGCCCTTCAGTTTGTATAACCCTCCCTCTTGCTCTCCAATCACTACTCCATCATCTATGGTCTTTCCCTTTGGCCACATAAGAACTTGGCCATCTACAAATGCAACCCTCATACCTTTAGGCTTTTGCATCTAATGCAGATATGGAGAGAAGGTTCTTCTTTAGTCCTGGTACAAACAGGACATCTTTCATCTTCGTAGACTTTCCAGAGTCTAGTTTATAAGAGGCTTAACCACTTCCTTTTATAGGATACTGGTAGTCATCCCCAAGTTTCACTTTGTGGGGTGACTCATGTCCATATAGATTCATCAAGGATTCCTTGAATCCTGTCATATGCTTGGAAGCCCCACTATCTATAAGCCAATCATTGCTTCCATGTGCAATAGTTCCTATGAGGGCAGAGATCAAAACATACTCTTCATCACTTGAAGAATCTTCACTTTCTTCTCTAGCTCTCTTCCTGGGAAGTTCATCATCCTCTAAGTGTGAGCATGATGTCTTCTCTTGTTGTTCTTCTTCTTATGAGAGCCACTTTTATTTCTAGGACAATCCATGGAGTAGTGTCCCTTCTCATCACATGTAAAGCATCGAATGGTGGATACATCTCTTCGGGATCTAAAGTTACCCCTCTGATTTTGGTGGTGGTGTTTTTCTTTCTTACTGTGGTGGTGCACCCTCTTGTTATCATTCTTCTTGGAGTGTGTTGTGAGAGCCCCTAACACTAGGCCAAATATATGCTTTGTTGTGAATACCTTAAGCCAGTTTATGGTGGAACTAGTGGTCGATTTCTCCAGGGGACGATTTGTCCAAGAGAGAGCCGGTTTCTCCAGAGGGACCGATTTGCCCAAGTGGGCCAATTTTCCAAAGGTATTGAGTTACAAGTTCTATTGTTGTAAAAATTCTGAATTACTTTGTGAGCCAAGAAATAATAAAAGAGAACTTGAATGCTAGTTTTCCCCAAGTAAACACTTGTGTCAAAGTTAAATGGAATTTGAAGAACTGATCTCAAAGTTCTATCAGTTTTTTTAATGTACTTTTGATATTGGTAATGTTGAGTTCTCCTTGTGATTATCAAATTTAATGTTTTACGAGGAGGTTGTGTCATTATGGTGATGTTCTTGTTGTTTACTTTTCATTATGATGTGCATGTCCATCTGCAGGAGTAGAACTTAAGTTTGCATAGCAAATTTCCTCTCTTTTCTCCATCAGCCGAATCCATCAAGGCACCGTTCCACTTAGGTGATAGGAGTGTTGATGAATTTCTCATACCTTCTATCTTTTCCATTTTTAGTATAATCAATTGAGATCTGCAACTGATCATTGCCAGTGTTATTGGAACCAGACCGGAACCGACAAAATAGGCCGGCCCGACTGGTTTTGGGCCTATACCAGTCCAGTTCAAGGTTCTAGACAAGAGGAACTGGCTTGTTCTGTACAGAAACGACCTTAAAATCCTGAACTAGCTGGTTTGTATGAAACCGACCGGTTTTGTACAAGTTTGTATGGCATGGTTTTGAAGATGAATTTTTTAAAAATAAATAAAAAATGATAACCCTAGACCCTAGTAATCATCGATAATATTAAATTCTTAAAGTGAAAGTGGCATTCTTCATTTTCTATCCTTTAAAGTAAATTTTTAACATTACCATTCATTGTTTCAGGATGTTTGAGAGTGGTTCCAACCTCATTGGAATTCATATGCTAAAGTAAAATTTTAGGTCCTATTCAGGATTCAATAGACTTACAGTTTTCAGGATTTCATGGTTGCAACCTTTCCACCGGATTCTATCATTTATGAGGGATGGGATTGGCATTTAACCAAGCACATCAATCCCTCTATGTAGCTTGATGTTGATGGTGTTGATTGTTGAACTCTTCTGTCATGACCTTAATAAAAATGTACCCTTCACTCAATCAAAATCACTTATTAAGCATGGGAATCTGTTTCTACCTTATTTTAATCCTCGAATTAGGAAGTTTCATCAAAATTGCAGGGTGTTGACTAATGTCTTTGGAGGATCAACTTCAAGATTCAAGGTAGACTTACAGTTTTCAGGATTTCAAGGTTGCAACCTAAAGTAAAATTTTAGGTCCTATTCAGGATTCAATAGACTTACAGTTTTCAAGATTTCAAGGTTGCAACCTTTCCACCGGATTCTATCATTTATGAGGGTATGGGATTGGCATTTAACCAAGCACATCAATCCCTCTATGTAGCTTGATGTTGATGGTGCTGATTGTTGAACTCTTCTGTCATGACCTTAATAAAAATGTACCCTTCACTCAACGTCACAAGATTCGGGTTCGTGTTCAGGTTCGGCGACCTTTAAGTTCGATTTGGGTTCGAATTTTCTGATGAGGTTCGCCATTAGGTTCGAATATATACAATTTTCAAAAAAATAAAAAATTATATATATATATATATATATATATATATATATATATATATGTTTATTTTTAATTGTTATGTATAATATATATAATTTAATTGGTATATATATAATTATATTTATATAACAATTAAAAATAAACATAAATATACATATATATAAAACAATTAAAAATAAACATAAATAAACATATACTAGCCTTTTATAATATCCACCGAAATAGTGAGGGGATTCGTGACTACGAACTCGTCCAAACTCCGTTGTCCAAAATCGTGTTGGACTCCATTGTCCAGAGTCGGGACTCTGCCATCCAGGGTTGAGAGTCAAGTCGACTCCACCGTCCAGGGTCGAGGGTCGAAGGTCGAGCGCCGTGGGCTGTGCTAGGTCTAAGCCCAATACATCACCTGCGAGTGAGGGTTCCTACTCTGCATTGTGCGGTGTGCCTGTCGGAGACTCAAATGGCAATGGTGGAGATAGATCGTGGTCGGAGACTCGGAGGGTGAGGGCGGAAAGAAAACAAAACAAAACAAAAAAACCCTGAAAACTGTGAATTCGACGACTGTAAACAATTTTAATCCGCCTTTAAAATCTGGCAAGTTCGGCTGTTATGAGGTTCAACGAACCCAAACGAACTTGATTTTTTTTTTGAGGTTCGACAAACTTCGAACCTGATGCTTGAAGTTCGCCGAATCCTGTGACATAGCCTTCACTCAATCAAAATCACTTATTAAGCATGGGAATCTGTTTCTACCTTATTTTAATCCTAGAATTAGGAAGTTTCATCAAAATTGCAGGGTGTTGACTAATGTCTTTGGAGGATCAACTTCGAGATTCAAGGTAGACGCAAGGGCTAGAGCCTAGAGGAGGGTCCATAGGGTGCTATTGATGAATAAGATCCCAATATAGGCAATGATTTTGATGATATTTAGTTATTTGATGTAGCATGAAGTTTTTTGGACTCTAGAGGCCATTTAGAGCCTCTTTGTTTATGTATTTCAGGTCAGATATGAATTGCACTCGATGCTATTTTAGATATATGCACCCTTACTTGCTATATACATCAGAAACTTTGCATGTTTGTGTATAATGGTTTGGATCCATATGGATGTACATGGATATACATGTTTCTGTTCAAAATTTGAATATTTTATGTATTTTTTGGTCAACCGGTTTTTTGGTCCAGATTTTTTCCAATTTTTTTCTGGTTCCAATCCGTTTTGCATTTTTGGGCTTGACTGGTTCGATGACCGGTCCGGTTCTGATAGCATTGATCATTGCAGATTTGAACTTCCTTGGAACAGATTTATTTGAGAACTTGGTTCATCAGATTTACCTTCATCTTTTCTGCACCCTAGCTTACTGATTTTTGGACTTAATTTCCTATTCCTGAACATATGAGTGACTTCTTTCATTAATCTAAGGTCTGGTTTCTGAATTGCACAGTATATCTAAGCATTGGACCTCCTGGTGATACCCCCTGAGGCTGGAAAAGTACCAAGGCCGAAGTGAGAAAAAGCAACCAAGCTGACAGTGTGAGTAAGTTTCCTGATGTTAAACTCAAAGTTTCCTTGATGAATTTCTGGCAAATCACAAGGACAGTTTCAAGTGCTAATAGGGGTATATCTCATATCAGCAATAAAATGTTGACTTGGGGTGTTCTCATTGTTCAACAACTTTTATCACAGAAACAAAGGGAGATTATCACAAATTTGTGAATTTTCTGCATTATTTTGACATATCTAATCATATCTCTGAAGTTTATTATCGCTGATTTGAAGAGAAAAGGTGCAGATTTTGAGTATTTTGTTGCAAATCAATAAGTTATATTGCAGATTTGAGATGCTAATTTCACCCAGGAATTCAATGTTGAATCCTTAAAAAGTTAAATCATATAGGGAGATTCCTGTCAAATTGGCATATGCACCAATTCTGAAGTGAGAGGAAACTTGATCAGTGACAGGGACTTACTTCCTGATAGTTATCCAGAGTCCAGACAACTTTGAGTTCTTTGGTTGAAACTTAAAAGGTATTTGCAAGTGATAATAGGTAAAGAGGAATGAAATCATGGAAAATGTGGTGTCTTAACATGTGTGCCAACCCATCCACTTCAATTGAACTATCTGCACTAGCTGCAAATTGTTTTTGTGACTGTTTACCTTTACCTTTTCCAAATACTTGCTTCTTTGAGCATTCATTAGCATGGCATCCTTTCTTGTGACACTTGTAACAAGTCACTTGAATCTTTTTCTTAGAACCAGAGTCAAGAAAGATGCCTCCTCCTTCTTACCTTTTGCAGATTTCTTCTTCCTCCATCCTTTCTTTATCATCCTGATGAGAGCAAGGTCTTGGGCCTTTTTACTTCTGGGCTGCAACTAATTCTCGCCATGTTTCTTCTTGGAGACAGACATCCTAAAGCTGCTCATAAGTTGTGAGGGTATCCCGAGCGCAAACACCTTGTACAAAGGCTTCCCAAACATAGGAAAATCAATTAAGTGCAATAGGCACTACTTCTTTATCTTCTATTTTCATGCCAATGGCAAAGAGTTGATGTCTAAGCTCCATAATCTTTGAGAGGTAACTTGTCATGGTAACTAATCACTCATGTGCGAAAGCTTATTCTTCAAAAGTATCTTCCTAGAAATGTTGGCACTTTGCTCAAGAGACGTAAATGCCTTCAACAACTCAGCCAATTTTTCTATAATATGTGATGAATTAAATGGTTCTTCTTGGAGTCTAAATTATACTCTTAGCCTTCACAACCTTCTTCTCATATTGAACCATTTGTTGAGGATCGTGGGAGAAGCATCGGTCACACTCCCTAAGACCTAACATGTTGGTGTTAGCCATACCTGCAGTGTCTTAGATCACAACTTGTTTTAAAACAACAGTTGCATGGTAGATTTATTTGTTACAAAAATAAGAGGGCTGCGTCACATGTTTCCAGACTCCTCTCTTATCCTCAGAAAACTAACTGCAAGTTGTTTTGAATAGTAGCACAGTGAGATATGTAAAGATGACATGATGCTTACCTCAGGAACATCAAAGGCAGACATTAAATACTTGATGCAGGCAGGATATAGTCCAAATGTCCACTGCTCCATCCTAGTTCTTAATCCAGTTGGATCAGGAAAATGCTCGCTCTCAACAGATCGATACCAATCATAGAGAGTATGATATCCTGAAAAAACACTTTGTTTGTTCTGTTATACTGAAAATATATAGTCAACAACCAAGACTGGATAACAAAATGTTTTTGGAAATATGTCCATGTAAAATGCAATTGAAATGCAACTGAAAACAAATTCTCTGGCAATGGATATATCTCAATCATCCAGAAAATGAAGGAAACTTTAAAACATAAATGTAGTAAATATATAGCTGATTTACATATTCTATCTTATCATCATCCTCCTATGGAAAAATCATGCATAGACTCAATAACTAAATAAACAATTTTCCCAATCACGGCAATGAATTTGCTGTTTTAATGTGTCATGAAACTCTTTGAGGACAGATCTTGTTGTAACATTGAAAATAGAAACATTCAAGAAAAATCATCCCAGGAATAATTTCTATTTGAAGAAACTTGAAAAATTATTGAACAGCATCTTTTCTACTAACCAAACAACCAGCTAGTGCCTCATGGGAGAGAAACTGAAGATAGTAATCTTGTTGATACTACTCAGGAAAGAGAGAAACTGAAGCTAGTGATCCTGTCGATACTACTGACTCCTGAGGAAAGAAATATTTCTAAAATACAACATGTTGGCTTGAAGTTTTGAAGATTTCTGACTCAGTATTTGTACTGAGCAAGGGATTTTGTCTTAATACATGTGCAACAATATGGTGTTTTATCTCAAGATTTTGTCCAATTAGTTGAGAATTAGTTTGCATGAAGCTAGTGGTTCAAATCCAAGATTTTCTTCCCCATTTACTGGCACTTTTTTTGCTCCATACTTAAAAGTTAACTTCTAACCTGTTGTGAGTCAGCAATTGATTTCTGTAATGGTGATTTTCTACATACTTCTGTTAGTACAGAACAGACAGACATTTCAGCCTTGGTTTCAACAATCCTCTTACCTCGAAGTTCTCTTGTAGAGTTCAAGAGGAATTCAAAGACTCCAGTGTTTGTTGCTGAACAGGATAAAATTACAAACCCTGCTGGTTAAAATTTAGGGTTCAGTGATAGCTGAATGTATGACGAATAGTGGTTTACAGAAACCAGTTGTCTAATAAAAATTCAGAGGTGATAATTTTGTGAACCTGTGCATTCAAGTTTCTAATGATTTTGGGGGCACCCCTGTTCACTGCATGCTTGCATCTGTGTATGAAGTCTGATGATTTGGAAACTTTTTCATTTTTTTAGAGTGATGTTATTGTAAGAAGTTAGAACGCACATAATATTTTCTGAAGATTTTGAAGGTCCCCATTTTCATCTGAGACTTTAAATTGTGCATGCGGCCTGGCAATTTGAAAGCCATTTTTTCTGACAGTGTTCTTTTCAATGTTCATGAACCTGTATATGCCATGTGCATTGTAGTATTTGTGTCAACATGCAAGGGGATTTTCCAGAACAAGAATTATGTAACGGCATCTAATGCTTCCTGTCAGTGTACATACACAGATCTTAGTTCACTTAGGTAAAGTATTAACAGCTCAGTTGGTATACCAGTCAACCACTCATCTTAAATGGTGCCTCCTCCCAGACTGTTATAAATAGAGGGGTTCTCTTGTGTTTCAATGTGGCATTTTTTTTCTCCGCAGCAGATCTAATAGATGCAGTGATATTCTTGTTAATATAGTTGGCTTGATCCTCTGTTCTTTTTCTGCTCTGTCTGTCTGTGTATGGAGTTCAAACATGCTATGTTTCTGCTGTTTCTTGTGTGATTTTACATGGTATCAGAGCTGAGGGCATCAGCTTTCTCCATCTCCTTGGCTGCCTTGGCATTAAAATCTGGGCGCCATTTTCTGCTGTGAGCGTCTCGCCCTTCCTTCTGTGCTGCAGGCTCCTCTGATGTGGACCTTTCTGCCCTTCCTCCTGGTCCTTGGTGCTGAGGGCATCTCACCCCTTCCTGGTTCCTGGTGCTGTCGGCATCTCAGCTCTTCCTGGTGAGCAATTCAGCTGTTCAGCTGATTATCCGCAGTCGAAGCACACTGATAACCCACTCGAGCCCTCCGGCTCCCATATTATTTTCTTTATGACATTTTCTTCATAAAGGTTGTAATAATTAATTCTTTGTGAAGCTAATTCTGTAGTGCAAATGCATATCTGTAAAAAAGGGGAGTTAACTGATTTATAGCTTGCACTATCACTCTTATAAAGTGCCTATAATAAAGTTTTAAAGGGGAAGTTACTTTTAGAAGGCCAATTCAGAGCCTTAGTTTTGTTTGTGCATGATTACTTGTCTTTTCTTTAATAGCACCTTTATTCTTTTGCTATGGCATATAAGTTGCATCTGCCTATTTTAACTTTTCACAATTATTTCAGCTGGAAATCTGCAATGGTTGTTTTATTACGAAGTAGGGGCCTATATAGGATTACAATTGGTACAGAAAAAGAACCCACACAAACTGTTGAAAAACCTAAATGGATTAATCGTTGTGATGAAGCATTAGGTTTAATATGCCTTTCTCTTTCACCGGAACTATTGTTTCATCTTGAAGGGACAGATACTCCTCATAAAGCATGGGAGCAACTTAAAGAACTATTTGGTAAAACAGATGCAATTCATGGTCATCAACTGGAAAATGAACTAACCAATATCAATCCTAATAATTTTGAAGGTATTAAGGATTTCATTTCCAAGTTCAAATCTCTTTGGATTCAATTAAAAGATTGTAATACTGAGAAAAAAGGATGAACTCTTTTTGACAGTGCTCTCTAAAGTTAGATGAGGTCTATTCAGTGTTTGATTCAACTAGGGATGTTTTCAGACAAGCTTTTGTAATGCCTACTTTTGATGCTTTTGCAGAACAACTTACACACGAGCAAGATAAACTCATCCAAGGGAGTGTAACTCTTCACTTGAACAGGATTTTAAAGGGAAGAAAATTCCTCTTGAATGTGTTTTTTGTGGAAAAGGTCATACGGAATTTCATTGCTTCAAGAAATTGGTTGTCTTGTCTTCAGAAATGAAGAAACACAACATCAATATATCTTCTTCTAGGAATGGTACAGGAAATGCTAAGGCTCTCTCTGCTACTACAAGTTTCTCCTCACCTGAATATGTATTTCACTCTGGAGCAACTCATCACATGGCCGCACATAAGAATTTATTTGCCTCCATTAATTCATACAATACTAAGCATATTTTTATGGACAACTCTTAACCTAAGTTGCACTGAAACGGATACGGAAACGGATACGGATGCAGGGGGTGAAATGGATACGGCAAATTTTCAAAAAACCTGGATATGATACGGCAGGGAAACGTCATATATATATATATATTTATTTATTTATATATATACCATAAAACAAAAATTAAAATTTACCATTCATCATTATTAAAGCTACATAATCATCCTCATCAACCTAAAACAAATATACACATTAGAATTAATATTTATATACATAAGTTAAAACATTTAATGCATAATAATTTAAAAAACATTATAAAGTTAATGTATTAAGTTACTATAATAAAGTTAAAAGTTCAAAACATTATAAACTTTATAAGTTACTATAATAAAATTAAAACATTATAAACTTTATTAAGTTAATGCATAATAATTTAAAAAAACATTTAATATTTATTATAAATTTATACCTACGACATTTCATATATACTTTATAGTATATACATTTCAATTTAGTTCAATTCAATAGTTTAAAAAAAAATAAACTTAACATTAAACCCGTCCATCGGCACTGCAACAAACAAACACCCGTCCGTCCACACCGCAACAAACAATCGGGCTTGTCGGCACCCGTCCTCACAAACAATCGGGCTTGTTTCTCGACCCGTCCTCACAAACAAACACCCGTCCGCCGGATTACACACGCTGCCGGAACCCGTGTTTCTCGACCCGTCATGGCTGTGACCTGTGCACTGCGTCGGATTACACACACTGCTGAACACACGCTGCCCGAACACACACTGCTGGCTGTGACCTGTGCACCGAGTTAATAGAATATTCAATGTTCATACAGTAACTGCCGGAACACACGCTGCCGTCAAGACAAATCTGGAACCCGCAGTATCCAAAACCCGCCGATCCATACCCAAAACTCGTCGATCCGTATCAAAGCCGTATCCCATCAGTTTCTGTATCCGAAGCGGCGAACGGTGTTTCAGCAGGGTTAGAGGGCCGTTTTTGGTAACTTAGCTCTTAACCTTTGGATGTTAAAGGGCAAGGTTCCATTGAGATGATAGATGCCCTAATCAACAATGTTCTGTCTGTTCCTAAGCTTTCAGCGAATTTGCTTTCAATTTAATAATTTATCAGATTGCAAATTCTGATTCTGGGAAGACAGTCTTGCTTACTCCTGATTCTGTTGTTGTTTGTTAAATTGAATATCGATCACAAATTGATGCATAGGGAAAGTAGATCATCATGCATGCTTGTAACCTTTTCTCATTTTGTGCTGGAATCCCCCACCAATGTATTACTCAGAGTTGAAAAAGCCGCCGATTTTTCGGGAAAAAGAGGAAAAAGCGTGAGTTTTTCCTCTAGCCAATTTTTCAGCAAGGAAAAGTCGCGATTTTTTTAATTTTGAAAAAATCACGACTTTTTGGAAAAAATCGTTGAGGATTTTTCACAGTTTAAAAAACTCGGGTTTTTTTTTAAATTTGACGAGTTTTGTACAAGTGACATTGATGTCAACAATACTAAATGGTAATGTTAAATTCTTAAAGTAAAAGTGACATTCTCTTTATCTTTCATTTTCCAGTGACATTCTCTTTATCTTTCATTTTCCATTAAAAGTGGCATTCTCTTTATCTTTCATTTTCCAGTGACATTCTCTTTATCTTTCATTTTCCATCCTTTTACTTAAATTTTTAACATTACCATTAATTGTTTCAGGATGTTTGAGAGTGGTTCCAACCTCATCGGACTTCATATGCAAAATGTAGAATTTTAGATCCCATTCAGAATTCAACAGACTTAATTGTTTTCAGGATTTCAGGATTCCAACGTTTCCAGTAGATTCTATCATGTATGTGGGTAAGGGATTGGAATTTAATAAAGCACATCAAACTCTCTATGTACCTTGATGTTGGTGGTGTCAATGCCTGATTGTTGAAGTTGATTGAATTCCTCTGTCATGACCTTAATAAAAAATGTACCCTTCAGTCAAGCAAAATCACTTATTAAGCATGGAATGCTCTTTCTACCTTATTTTAACGCTTGGATTAAGACGTTTCATCAAAATTGTAGGGTGTTAATTGATGTCCTTGGAGGATCAACTTTGAGATTGGAGGTAGAGGCAAGGTCTAGAGCCTAGAGGTGGGGGAACATGGTGCTATTGATGAATATGATCTCAACATAGACAATGGTTTTGATGATTATGTTTTTTCAATTTTGATTTAGATGTGTATTGCACTTGGTGCCATTTTGATAATATTTTGTCTCTAATGGTTTGGAATCATAGATTGGAATCTTTAATATATATAATTTTCAAGAAAATTGTAAAATTTTATGTATTTTTTAGCAGTGCGAGTCATTGAAATCAAACCGCTTAGAGTTATTTGCATCCACTACATTCTATATATTAGCGCTTTCTCCATATTTATGTTCCAATGTGTTTATCTGCTGTTATTGTTGCGTTATATGTTTAAAATTCTGAAAAAACTGAATGTATTTTGTATTTATTAATGTTTGCTGACTTTTGCCGATTTTTTCTGATTTTTTCGCCGATGTTGCCGAGAAGTTGTATTCGGGACCCTTGCCGACTTTTTCAACATTGGTCACTAGTGTTTGATATTTTTGGGGACAAACTACCACAATAATAGGAAATCAGCCATGTTTAACTAGGCTGGTAACAAGAACATTATTGCATTCGCACATAAACTGAGTGGACCTCTCTGTCAGTTTATTCATTCTTTAAATTAATATATAACTATTTCAAAAAAAATTATAAGCACTACTAACTATTTAATGAAAATAAAATTTATAAGTGCTTTGCTGCTAAAATAGCCCTACCCCTAACCAGAATAAATAAAACAAACTGATAACATCAGTTTAAAAATAGAACTATCTCAAAATTTGCCACAGAAATAATGACATCTAATCCTATAGACAATTAGAAAAGCAAAGCACCTGAAGTTCCCAATAATCCATGGCGAACACAAGTTTCAATGCCCAATTCCAGAAGTAACATGAGAATCATTGCAGCAGTCATGTGAGCAGAAAAATGGAGAAATCCTATCACAGCCCTTCGCTTTCGAGATAGCTTGACCGGAACAAAGAAAATTGACAGGAGTAAGAGAACGATTATTCCCACCAATGAAACATATGAGGATTCTAAGATGTCCATAAAGGCATGCCACAAAGTCCCAAAACAATTCTGCAGGTGTCCAAGCCATGTATCGTCCTGTAAAATGTGATCCAAGTCACACTGACAAATCTCAAGTTAATATTGCAGGAAGTATTACTCTTCAATCTCTATTTACAATTAAAAATCGAATCCTACAATATATAAAAAGTGTACTGGTTTACAGGCTATGCAGTAGTATTCTATTTTCAATACAAGGAAGAAACACCTAGAGAAACACATCATCGTAGACAAGAAATACAATTTGCAAGCTTCACTAAACTCAGAATTTAGATCCAACATTACCAAGAACTCTTGTAATAAACCATGCTAATAGTAAAAAATCATGCCATAAAAAAATTCCTCCCCTAAAAACTAAAGAGAAGAAAAAAGCCTCTGAGCCATAAATGAAAGAGAATACTCATATACATGGAAAATGAGAATTTGTTATCTTTGGGGGAAAAAATATATAGGGAGCAAGAACACAGTGAAAAAATAGGCACTAAATATATTGATTTTTTGGTGAAAAACTGAGAATTATATATCAGAAAATTACAAAAAGATGCACCAAGTACAGTGTAAGACTTTACTTCCTCTTCTCACCTATGGTAGAAAAGCCAACATATCAGTCTGGGAACCATAATCTAAATCTCTATGTACAACCTCAGTACTAACCCTTTAGCAGCTAGTTGGAACTCCAAGTGCATCCAATAATATATTGAACAAAAAACACCCATGCAAACACTTGCCACCATCACAGGTACATTTACAACAGCTTCCAGAGGAAGGACAAAGTAGTCAGTCTAAGCAATGATCAGAAGGACCAATACATTTATGCACAAAAATATGAATCTCCAAGGATGACTGCCCTCCAATGCAGAGGACAGGGAAACAAGAGAGAGAAAAATGATGAAATGTTATTCCAAAAAGATTTGACAAAGCCACATTCCAAAAAGATATGCTTCAATTTTTATTTTTCTTCTACACTAAATACTGTTGGATTTTGTGCAACTTCGGAATATATTATTCATTGTATTTTATTGTACCTTCATTGTACTTGTTTGTACCTCCTAAAGGAGATGAACTTTATGTAATCACTTATGTAAACACATGAAAGAATCAATGTAAACCTTGGGGTGCAAAGAAACAAAAGAAAAATATTAAAATTAAATTTATTAATTGCCCCCAGGTGAAGTCGGCCCGGTTAGGGATTTTTCATGTTTGCACTTGTATAAATAAGAGGTTAGTGCACCTCATTATCTCATTCACTGTCTTGACAATTACGCATCACTTGGGAGAGAGCAGAATTTCGCACAAGCTGGAGAAGGAAGCAGATTTGGGGTTTCTACTTGCGGAAGACATTTTCACACTTTCTCTTTTATTATTTGTACTCTGATCTCGGGATTATCATCTCTATACAAAGGTTGCTGGGTTTTTCCCAATTGGGTTTCCCAGGATAAACTCTGTGTTGTTGTTTTGTGCTTTGTCTTTCTTCTACTGATCTTGGTTATGCATTTATGTTATTATCAATGTTTTAAAAACCGGAACCGGGAATCAAACCGGTCAGGGGTCAACTCGAACCGGACCCAAAACCGGTACTGAACCGGAGCGGTTTGATTTCAATGAACCAGACTATTAAAAAATACAAAAAAAATTACAATTTTAATCATAAAAATTATATTTAACATTCCAAGCTATATTTCAAACCATTAGACACATAATATGTATATTTGAAACCATTACACACATAATATGTAAAGTCTACTCATATATATAAATCGGAAATCCATAAACCATGTATGGGTCACAAAATGGCACCAAGTGCACTACATAATAAATTCTCATAGCATATATCTCAAATTCTGAAACAAAATACAATATCAATGAACACTCAACACACTCAAACTTGGTGGCAGCAATGAGACAAATGACACTCTTGGCGGTAGCAATGAGACAAATGAGCTCTTGATTGTGAGTTAATTAGAATGTGGGGGCTGGGGCACTTATTTATTAGTGTTTGGAGGGCGAATTAGGTTTAGGTTTTTTGTTTTTTATTAAAAAAACCAATTAAAAAATCACAAACCCACTCTCGGGCCCGCAGACATGTTTTTTCAGTTGGTCTGCCAGTTTTTTATGGACTCGGTCGGTTAGGTCTGGTTTGGTAACGAACCGGCCGGTTCATGCATCGGGTCGGCCGTTCATTACCAAACCGGACCCCAGTCCAAGTTAACCACCGGTTCGGAATTCCTTTTCCATTGGCCAGTTCTGGTTCAAACCGGACCAGTTTTCAAAACGTTGGTTATTATGCTATGAATGTATGAAATTTAACAAATACAATGTCCATCACTAACACTGTGGCTAATTTGTGCTTCCTTGGCAAGGCATATAAAAGAGAGACAAACCTATGACTCTACTCTTTACAAGGAGCACTCCAAATCAGTGTTGCAAAACTCGGCATCAACAAAATATCGACCACAATCATCGATTCGAGAAATCTAAAAACTCAACAAAACTTGGCAAGCATAAACTCGGTTTAGTGGGACCTCACCTCCAACGAGCGTAGGCCCGAAGATGTCTTTCTACTTAGAGCGCTTTTTGGAGTTGCAGGATTGTATCATTGTCTGCCCCCCATACATGTACACACATTGGATGCATTTGCTCAAGATCCCTCTAAGACAGCTCGGAGTCATTTCTCATAGACTTCAGACTTTGGGTAGAGACGGATCACCATATCCCTGGATCTAGTAGGATCTATCAAGTGTTAAATTTCATACATTCATAGCATAAACATAAATGCATTACCAAGATCACTAGAAGAAAGACAAAGCACAAAACAACAACACAGATTTTATCCTGGGAAACCCAAATGGGAGAAAACCCAGCAACCTTCGCAGAGAGATGATAATTCTGAGATCAGAGTACAAATAAGAAAAGAGAAAGAATGTGAAAGCTTTCACAAGTAGAAGCCCCAAATAATCTTCCTCCTTCAAGTGATGCAAAATCAGCCTCCTCCAAGTAATGCGCACTTCCTAAGTGAGTGAATGAGCTAATGAGGTGCACAAGCCTCTTATTTATACAAGTGCAAACTGGAAAATTCCCTAATGGGGCCGACTTCACCTGGGGGCAATAAATAATTTAAATTTAATCTTTTTATTTGTTTCTTACATTGATTCTTTCATGTGTTTACATAATTGATTACATAAAGTTCTTCTCCCCTTAGGAGGTATAAACAAGTACAATGAAAGTACACTAAAATATAATGAATAATATCTTCCGAAGTTGTACAAAATACAACACTCCCTCTAAACGAGGAAGGTATTCTTCAGTCTTCATCAGCATCACGATCATCTGGGTTTCATCTTGTACTCTACTCTGTCTCCACCATCTCTATGCATACTGAAGGTTGTCCACACAGTCTCAGTGAATCATCTTCACCAATCCTTTGGTGAGTCCAGGAGAATCACTCGATCCTGAATTTCAAGAGAATCTCTCAATTCTAAATATCAATGACATCCTCACCAGTCCTTCGGTGAGTCCAGGAGAATCACTCGATCCTGGATCTAGGAGAATCACTCGATCCTGGATCTAGGAGAATCACTCAATCCTGGATATCTGAGATAATCAATTGTGCCATCTCTGCTATACCATTTGCTACCCATCTGTCTCATCTGCCGATGGGTTCCTCCCATACCAGGCTGAGATCTCAAACAAGCAAATGGGCACGACCATCTACCGACTGTACGACTCATCTGCCTATGGGATTTCTCTCATATTTGGCTGAGTACTAGGACTGTAGAGGCACCAGTGCAATCACACGGCCAACTGCTGACTATCCTACTCATTTTCTTTTGGTTATACATTATTTGCACCTCGGCAACCATGGCACCCCTCTTCTATGAATTTCCTACCCTGAAGCACAGCTTTGATGCCTGAAAAAAACATTTTCAGGATCACTGCTGCAATTCTTCAAGGCCCACTCAAATTGTTTATCTGGCAATCAGAAAACTTTGCCTGGACTGCCCTGGATTTGAGCACAAATATGCTCACTTTCAACCATCCAAAACACATTTAGTGCATTCTCAGATTCATTAACTGCATTGTCCACTTGAACCCCATTGATCAGATCTTCAAACTCTCAACAATGTCGACATCCCTCCTACCTATGAGGCATCTAACAAGATCTACACCAAGTAAACAGGGAAATAGAAGCTGCAAATTTATTTGGTTTGAATGGCATGAAAGGGTTTTGACCTTCACCTCCTTTATCTAGCATGAGGGGCCTTCTTTGCTGCTGCAACCTAGGCTGAAAAGGACAAATTGCAGAATTGACCCCTTGCTGATTTCTTTCGATTTTCACCACTTTATTGCTTAGAATTTGCATGACAGCTGGAAACATGTCAAACTCTGTAAGCATATGATCAAACTTGTCATCATGAACTGCTGAAATGGCAAGATTTGCCATAGACTTTCCTTTATAATCCCGTGATCGTGCCGATTCAGGAACTTCTTTCTTTTCAACTACATTGAGATTTATTTCAAGCTTCAGGGCCAGATCTTGTGCATAGATTAGATTTTCGGGATCTGTATCCCTCAACAAGAACCCAAAGTCAAAGGTGAAGGCACTGATATAGAACAGCAGGGTGATACCATCACCCGAGCACACAGCTTGGGGAATCCTAGCAATATGCTTGAGAAATTCGCATTGAATTCCTACACGATCTTGTTTTCTTTCTTCTGTATGCCAGTCAACTCATGAAACAAGAAGCAATTGTCGACCCTTCCAACCCGCAATACTCGACACAAAAAGACATTTTTACCAATTTTGAAACTTCACTCTCCAGCATCTGTATGAAACCCTTCCTCATGCTCTACCTTGGAATCCTCTACTAGTTTGAGGATGTTTGTCAAGTGATCTTCCACTGTTACTGCATTGTTACCTTGGTACATAGGCAACATCTTTCCTACAGCCGGTTGGGAGATCATCCAACTTCCCCTAGATGGTTGTGAAGTTCAAAGGGTTGTATGTGGTGGCTGTCCATCTTCTATCCATTTGATTAACATTCAGAACTAGCACAGGGACAACACTGGAACTTGTAGAAACAGTTGGGATGGAAGTGGTGACAATAGATTGATTAGAAAAATGGGAAGAAGCCTAAACCACTAAGGCGTTAATCCAGTTGCTCGATGAAGATGGGAGAACAACAATTGATGTTGAAGGAATCCATGGAACAGACTAACCCTTACTTTGTCTAGATTTTCCAATGCAGGGAACAAACCATCACAGGTTT
Source organism: Larix kaempferi (assembly GCA_027924585.1). Lineage (NCBI taxonomy): Eukaryota > Viridiplantae > Streptophyta > Pinopsida > Pinales > Pinaceae > Larix > Larix kaempferi. The sequence continues at coordinate 377,390 of BSBM01000475.1, forward strand.
GATGCACGTAGAATTCTTCAGGCTGTTCAGTGGTAAACTGAAATCAATGGAGTCGCTAGGTGAGATTAGGAAAACGAGCTCAATCTCACCAGATTTCCATAGCCCAATGCTACAAATAGTCGGAATTCGACAAATTCACCACAAATGCTGCCAGAAATTGTTGACACCAGAAAAAGCCTAGAGTGCGAATTTAGGAACAAAGGATATGTCACCCCCCTGAACTACTCTTTTTTTGGGTTGGCTCTTGCCAACACCAGTGGGGTATCCCTAACGTTACCTATGGCCTAAGGGTGGATAATGCAATGGGACCTTGTGGTCAACAAGTATGTGGAGTTTACTATGTATGAAATACAATCCAATGGAGGTATCAGGAGGAGACTAGTGCCTACCATGGGTCATGGAATTGGACAATATATTGATGGACAATCATTGTGAGACATCCAAAGCAAATAAATCTCACAAAGAGAGACAAAAAATGTAACTTGAACCTTGTAATCACTATCAAGGAACAGACCTCCCCTAGTTGTTAAAAATTAAAATGCAATTGGAGCAACAAATTTCCTCATTCTACACACCCTTGAAGTGTGGACTACTCACTCAAATCTGCAACAGTTGTGCCAAATCAAGGAAAAATATCCTCAAGATCTGACAGACAGACCCAAAAGCAAATAATGAGAGGACTGCAAACACAGATCTGATAAAATTTCCTAGCCTAGGTGATTGTTGTCCTTATGTTCTCGATCAAACAAATCAACTAAATTTATTTAATTGCAAAAAACTAATTTCTGAACATAGCAACAATCGCACAAAAAACTGGAAAAGTAAATAGCGGAAGCATTAATCAATTACACATACACATGTTTTCTCCTTCAAAATCAGCTTATATTCCATTAATCAAAGATTACACAGCAACATCTACAGACTGCAAAAACTACCAGCTGTACAGTTGTATAAACCACCCCAAAATGGGGTGTAAGGCCTGCTAAAAAAGTACAACCTGAACAGGGAAAAAGACAGTAACTTGTATGGCCTGTTGTACAACATTTGTACGGCTGCTGTTGTATGACCTACTCTTCTTCTTGACTGATGCGCCCTGCTCTCTCCTCTAGTCACTCTTCCACTGTCCAACAATAGACTGTGTCGGGATCTCTCTATCAGAGTTTGCCAGTTTGGGGACTGACCCTTTGGACTTGAGAGAGTGTTTAGAATAGTCTCTTTTCTACATCATGTTCGGAGCTTTGCCAAATCGGTGAATGGGCAGGACCGATACCCATACTTGCCCTACTGTACTGCAAAGACTATTGGCTTGTCTAGTTCACCACGCCAAGTTAGAGGTTGGTTCGTTCTGGTTTCAGATCTTTTAGAGTCCGTGGGCATTCAGATGGACTGTCTCCCTCCGTTCAGATATGCCTTGGATGCACCATGTCACCTTCTACATACCAGAAAACCAAGGATGATATTTACAGGAAGTTCATTCAAATCAGTTGGGTCAGTCCTCAGTGTGGGCTGTGTTGCCACCGAAATGCACACCTAGGGGGAAGCGCAGCAGAAATCTTTCGAAGATAATCGGTGTGGCCTTGGGGGCAAGCAAAGGGTCAGGTGCTGTCACCTGATCCCGTCTCCTCCATTTAGGCAAACTCCTAACGAAGCCAAAGGGGGTAGACCCTACTAAAAGAAAAGGTTTATAAGGCTTTTAGTTAATGTTTGAGTGATCGGAATGGATGTTTGTTTTTAGGAGTTTTTTGAGTTGATGCAAATTTAAACCAAGTCTATTCACAATATTAATGAAGACACATCCACAACATAATATCATAAGATGAACAACAATTGTAAAATAGATAAAAAGCAAAAAAATATTGAGATATTGTTGCTGATGAAAGACCAGTGCTAATGCAATCACTGTCCGTTTTAGAGTGCTGAAAGGACTATTGTGCGAATGCTCTTGGTTTATTTTATTATGTATTTTTATGGGATGAGTTGATTAATTGTGGGATGAGGGGATTCCCGATATACCTTGCGGTACATGGAATATATCCAAAATGTAATCTAAGTGGCTTTGTACAAGGACATGTGGGCTGGAATGGAGTCTCGAGAACGGTGTTCAACACTACACCAACAAGGGTGTAGCCTAACTGTGCTCTGAGGTTGCCTCCCAGTTGTTCCCACTTTCTTAGTCAAAATTTCCCCACTTTCGATCACTATCGAGGCAACGCCGGATTTTCATTGGTTAAAAAGGGACTTGATTTTATTAATATGAATGAATTAGCTTAATGTGAAAAATTTAATAATTGCAACACTACCGCTTTTGATATCCCAAAGCTCAAACTAGCCTGCAATGGGTAGGGCATACACGGACTGGGCGAAATATTCATTCAAATTTTGTTAAACTCTCCGACAGAGAGCACTCTTGATCCACTTTAAAGCGAGATTCAAGAGATTTAAAAAAAAAGGGGAAAAGACTCTCCGACGGAGACCACTCTTGATCCACTTAGAGCGAGATTTAAGAGATTTTGATGAGCAATCATTTGGCTAACAGAAAAAAGATACAAAGTACTTAAATAAAGCAAAAATCATAAATTATCTAATTACCACCCAAGAGTCTCTTTCAGGTCAAAGACCGTACTCGGGAAAGCAAGGGGATTAGCAATTCGTTTAGCATGCAAATAAATCTAAAGGAATTGCAAAATTTAAACAACTTCAAAAAAAATTGCAAAATTTTAACTTCTAAGAAATGATGAATTTAAACTTTTTTGCAAAACTTTGAAGGCTAGCCTAACATAATGCTACTCTAGTTCTATTGCAGGTAGAAAGCAAAATAAATATGAAGATACAGGCTTCCCCCAAATGGGGGAAAAAGGGTGTGGGAGTCGTAATCCCACTTGCTCTTTATTTAGAAATTATTACAAATTTAAATAATAACTCTCCAATAGAGAGCGCTCTTTATCCGCAAAAATTGTGAGATTCAAGAGACTTTAAGCTTTAGGGAAAGCTAAAGGAGAGAAAGGGAATGAAGAAAAGGGATTTTTTATAGTTTATGCTCCAAAATTCTTTGTTTTCCTCGCTTTCCTGTAAGGCAAACACTAAAAAAAAACCAGCAAACACTAAAAGTTGATTAGTATGTTAGTCTAAAACACATAAAAATTACAATTCAATATTTGCGAATGATAGGAAAAACTTGATACTTCAAATATTGACAATTTACAACTAGATCTAAGCTTGAAACAAGTCTTTAAAGTACTTTTAAATCTATAAATTTTGCATGACAAATCAGATTTTAAAATGAAGCTATGTAGATCTAACTTTGTTAAGCAAAATGAAATTCGAACAAGGTAAAGAGAGAGATTTGAGTTTTAAAATGGATAATGAAAGCAAGCTTGCTCAAGCTTTGAATCTCCCTTGAGACTTGTAGGTGCCAATGGAACAAGCAATATTATTCATCCAAGATTTGAAGAAGGGGAAGATGCAACTTAGCTCCGCCCCTTGCTCCAAAAGAGTAACCTGAAAGCTTATTCACACTTGCAAAAAGAAGGATCAAATCTGGTACATTTCGCAAATAAAAATCAAAAGAGCATGAAATATAACTTACTATAACATTCTACTCTTGAAATTATAGATGCAAAATAGAGAGTAAATAAATTGAAGACAACAAATATCTACTTTGTGTTTTGGAATAACTGTCTAAGCCAGATTGATTACCAAATTTAGACAATGCATGAAGAAACTAGAACAAGATTACCTCATCAAGTTCACACCATTCACGACATGCACCAATGGACCTCCAAAGCCTCAATATTATTCATAAAATGCACAAAGGCATGATATTACAAACCTAGCAGAGATTCTTTGCATCCACATGAGCAATGGAGCAAGCCTCGCTTAAATAGCAATCCAAGAGAAGGGGGAGCGCATGAGTTAGGGTTGAGAGAGGGGGGCGCATCCTTGAATTAGGGAGAGATCATGCGTTGAACTATACTCGAACACACACTTGGTTGGTGTGATTTGGATGAGGTGACAGCCACCTCACAAGAGGGGCGCCAACTCTCACCTTGAAATCTCCTCCCCATCTTTTCGAGCCACAATGCTAAGGGAAGCCGCCGAGACATGAAGGATGGCGCATCCTTTAATATGATATCACTCATTACTTTAATATTTTGACTTTTAAACCATGTGCTATATGCTCTTAACATGATCGCCCTTCATAATAAACCCCTTGCCACCTTTTCCAAATGTTTTTTAAACATATTTTTGGATTTTATAACTTTGTCTTTTTCTGCAATTTGTAGCACATTTAGCATTTAAATGTCGTTTTATCGCGTCTTTAAGAAAAAATACCACAAATGACAATTTAATCGCCTGAAACCTAGGAAAAGTGGGTCCTAGGTTAAAGAGGACGCTCTAAGCGTGAAAACGAGCATCCCCGTGCCAAATTCCGCCTCCAGCCCATGCTTATATTACACTTTCAAATTTTCCATTTAAACCATTAAAAAATGGTCTACGTTTACGAAAAAAATTATTTTTATCGGAATCGACTCAAACTCCCAGGGGACCTGTTGCCGTCGGATACGCACCTAGGGGAAAAGGGTGTTAGTGTGGCAGAAATCTTCAAGCCACTAGGTGTGTCCATGGGGGCAAGTCTCGAGTCAAGGTTGTCACCTAATCCTAACTCCTCCATTTAGGCTAACTCCTAACAAAGCCAAGGGGGGTAGTCCCTATGAAAGAGTTTCTAAGGCTCTTCAATTATTTATTAGTTGTGGGTGTGAACTTATTGAGGAGTTTCGAAATGGATTACTAAAACAAGCTACTGCAATTGTGAAATTTGTATTCAACAACATAAAAAGATATATGGCATTCATAACATATTTGACTGCAAGCAAATAATGATAATAAATTGCACCAATGCCAATGGAGTCAAAATAACAGAATGTTGCTAGAAAAAAAGTAAATGTTTTGCAGTGTACTTGGTCAATTTTAATTTATTAAGATGATGAGTGGTTATGAGGAAGGGGATTCCCGACATACCGTGAGGTACTGGGAATATGTCTGGATTATGACAAAGGTGGTTCCGCACTTGGAAATGTGCGCTGGATCGGAGTCTCAGGGAGGTGTTCAACACTAAACCAAACGAGGGTGTAGTCTAATGGGGTAACTATCCAGTGGTTCCCACTTCCTTTAAAGAATTTTCCCACACAATATCAAAGACTGATACACCGGATTTTTGTAAATTATTGGGGAAGTTGTTTTTATTAAGGTGAGTTGTTTATTACATATGGAAAGTTAAAAAGTGCACACTTTCGCTTTTGGTTATCCAAAAGATCAAGGCGAACCTGCGATGGGAAAGAGCATACACGGAAGGGCAGATTGTTTATTCCAATTGAGACTGAAATGCAAAAAGGAAATGTGAGACTAATTACGATGGAAAAGAGTATCTTTTCCCCAATCAAGCAAGCTCTCTTGGGTAGTTCGGTAGAGCAATGTCGGGTTAGTGTTCGTTACTTTACAAAAACCACAAAAGAAAAGTTAAACTAACCAAAACAAGAAAAATGAGACTAATCTAAAGCAAAAAATAATGATACAGGAAAGAAAACCATCAAGGAGGTGACACAAATCCCCCCAGGGGAGATGGGGTGTGGGCACTTGGAAATCCCACTCGCTCTTCTTCTTATTATTATATTACAAGTGAAAAAAGGTGGTTGCCTTTGGTCCTTACATATTTGGATCCAAAGGCTTACAGGTTTTTAGAAATGAAAAAAAAAAGTGTTGCTCTGGGAAGCCTTGGATGGCTTTAGATCTTCGATTTTCCGATAGCACTTCCTCTTGTTGTGGCAATAAAAGTACAAAACCAGCCACTTGAAATGCACCAAATGTGCCCAAATGAACGTTAAAAGCATACAAATTTTAAGTACTGAAAGATAAGAACTATGCACAAGTACTTAAGCAACCTAGATCTACTAAAAATAAGCTTTAAATCCTAGATCTAGTAACATACTTAACTTAAATCAGCTTCTTAAAATATTTCTTTCGAATTAAACTAATTTAACTAAGCATGCAAGTAACCGTAACCAGAAAAGTTTAAATTTAAAATGAAGGAAAGAGAAAGATAGAAAGAATGTTGGAATCCTGAGAATGTTTGAGCTATGGAGCCTGCTGGTGGAGAGTGGAGGGACTGTATCCTGGAAGTGCTTGAAGAGCAGTAGAGTCAAACTAGATCATCTGCACATTCAAGCTTAGGCAACCTGCACAATTAAAACTACTTGCACAAAGTGTCAAATCCGGTGCTTCTCATGCCATAAATCAGAAGAGTAAGCATACAAACTAGTAAAAACATACAACTTCTATACCACGAACATGAGCAAGCAATATATGAAATCAAACTAGAATCATAAATCCTACCAACTAGTAATAGTCCTTCGAAGGCCTTGAGCATCCACAAATGCATCACATAATTAAGTCACGCTATAGTTACCTCATAAACCATTGGCATTTGCATCCACACACATAGAGCACTACACCACAGATTTGCCTCCAAAGCCTTTATTATTCCAAAAGATATTACAAAATACAATACAAGAATTACCAGCCTTTCGGTCCTCTCTGACCATGAGAGAAATGAGAGCCCAATGCCTTCTTAAATAGAAAAATGGAGAAGGGCACATTAGGGTAAGAGAGAGCAAGAGGGGCGCATTTCTCAAATTGAGGAGATGAATGGGCCATAACATAAGCCTTGATTCAAGGCTGATTTGATTGAGATATTTATGGGATGTGATTGCCCACTCAACTCCCTCTTTAGTGGGATCAAATTCCCCTAATTTAGGAATCTGATTTTCCTCATAACTTTATTATTTTTCTATTTTTTCACTCACTTTTTGACTTTTTTGAGCAAAAGTAATTTAAGTGAAAAATAAATCACTTAAACATTTACGAAAGTGGGTCTAGGGGTGCTCTGCGTTAGAAAACGAGCACCCTCATGGCCAAATTGGCCTTCTAACCACACTTTTATTACATTTTTGGGTTTTTTAATTAAAATATTAAAAAAAGAGCCTGTTTTACAGGAAAAATTATTTTCTGGAAATTGACCGAAAATCCTAGAGGACCTAGTGCATGTCCATAATGACTCAATTTGATGTCTAGAATGCTCATAAACATTGACACTTCAACTTTAATAATATTCTAAGGCCTAAGCACCAAGACGACATTCTAGCTTTGGAGGAGAGGGAGAAGAACTCGTCGATTATACATCGCTTATTCAGCAGTGCATAATTGACAAGGGGAAAAACACCATGGAATGTTCGCATTTGAGGTCTAAGTCCTAGGAATCCAAACTCTTTACATAGACCGTCATGCAAGCACACTTTTACAAAATCCTCGAAGGGGGTATGAATGTGCAATTATTGAAAAAGGGGCCAAAACTTGGCCTGATGGATCTCAGAACACTAATGATGAACAATTAGATTGTTCAACTCTTAGACGGTTCACTCCGAATCCACTAAGTGCAATTCAGTGGATAACAGGACCTAGTGCATGTCCATACAACTTATTATTGATGGTTAGCATCTAAAAATACATAGACACTTAGGATTTAATACCCTCCCTAGATTCGACTACCATGGTAAATACTCCAGCTTAGAAATTATACGCCACTGAAACGCAACACATAATTCCTAAGAAAAAAACAGTCTAGATTATCCCCTTGATAGCCAAACCTAAGGTATGCCAATCCTTTTACAAAATGACCATGCCTAGACCAACTTATTACAATTCCCCCATGGGGGTCTGGACATGCAATTACTACAAAAGCGGCCAAAAATGGCCCTAAAAAAGTCTTCTGAACTTCTGAACACTGATGATGAACACTTGACATGTTCATAAAACTGGTGGCTCCCAAGAAGTCCAACTATGGTAAAAAATAGTTGGTAACAAGTTGCGCCCAAAGATGGCCTTCTATGTCAAGCACTTCTTGGAGTTGAGGGACGAGCTCATTGTCCGACCCATTATATACTCCGCCATTGGATGCATGACCTTCGCATTCCCCTAGGCTAGTTCATAGTGGGTTCTCATAGACTTCGAGTAGAGACAAATCACCGGATCGACCAATCAGACAGGATCTACCATCTATGCCATTTACAAAAGGTAGAGAGTGAGGAGCACTTCATCTTTCAATATCCGATCTATTATGAGATCAGGGGGATATTCCATTGCTTATTTAGAGGTGTTAAGTTCTGGACACCGGATCTAATCTCTATTCTCGATAATTTATTGCTTAAATTATAAACAAAAATACATTAATGTTCTTAACAGATAATTCAGTGGAATCACAAACAAGAAATCAACACATTTGACACACTTGTTTACCCTAGAAAACCCCGATGGGGAAAAACCAACAAATGATGATTTTATTAAGGTAAAATCCTAGCATAAAGGCCCATTGAGTAATAATGCAAAGACAAAAAGATAGACTATCACACCTCAAGATCAGTCCTTCGATCTTGTTGGCTGCTAATCCATTTGTTGCTCCTTGCTCCTTTCCTCTAACCCTGCCCCTACACACTTGGCTAAAATTCCTTCTCCACCCAATCAATGAGATCTCACTCACTCTGTGTGACTATTGCGTATTCTCCTCTCCTTAGGCTTCCTTTTATAACATCTCAGGGACCAAAACCCCAACCCTCAATCTCCAAAGTGATCGATGGCTGAGATTAGATCTCAAGCCTCACTTAATATCAATGGTTATGACTTAATATTAAGTTCACTTTTAGTCATTAGGCAACATTAAGTTAATTAATGTGCTTTTCCTAAGTTAGACTTTGGAAAGAGATACAAAAGTCACTTTCTCTCTCAAGCAAGTACCTAAAGAGGTAATTTCAACAACATGCTAGACACTTAGCCTATGCAGAAGTACCTATCTGAGCTACAATCATCAACAAGAGAGCCCCAGACCCTCGTTGGTTTCTTCCGATACTCCAACCAGAGATGCTTAGCCTTATATATGCAGGAGGCCGTCGAGTTCTGAGCCCATATTCTTCAGCCTCCTACTAGGGTAGATACTACCCAGCAGATCACTTATTAATTTACGATGCTACCTTCAAGAAGGGGCACCAAGCAACAAACTAATATTAGTACAGATCCAGACTCCATATTAATACGGACCTGTGGGTCCTTCCCCCATCCCATGAGATTTCAGTAGCACGACTAGATCATATCCTTCCCAAGGAGACGAATGAGATCCCCCAAACCTCAGCAGCGCACCTCCTCATCTAGGCAGCAACGTAGTCGACGTCCCAGACCCCCCACCAACTCTTCTTCTGGTCATCATTCTATACTGAGATTCCTTCGTTCGGCCTCAAATGTTAGGAGATATGGGTCGAGTCCATGACAACCCTACCTCACTACCTTTGGTTCTTCTTGCTCCAGGATCTTCCCTCCCCATACCCAGTGCGGGTTTTTGGACATGGTCGAGAGTTATCCATGCCCTAGTCATGCTCCCACTCTCTACTTTTTCGAATTTTTGCATCTTACCCTTTTATAGGAGAGCATTTGGTACTCCTGCTTTGTGGAGAGGTGTCAATTCTAGAGCAAGAAAGAGCAATCCATTTTTCCAAACATTGTTTGAGGATATCGATATCATTGCCCCAAGGAATAAGGCCCCTACCTATGACGAATTGCGAGGGCCGATTCTTGACATGGAAAATGATAATATCAATACTAGATTGGAGGACCTAATGGAGTCAAGGGAGGCCATTGAACAACGATGATGTCTATGTAAATTTCCTTAAAATCCACTCTAGGGCTAGAGTAGTTGGATTAATTAATGCACCCAAATTATTACTATTAACCACACATGGATTTCTTCACCAAAATAAAATGCAACGGAAATAAAACACTGAGAGAAATATCAATCACACAATAGACACAAATCTTTTTGGGTATAAACCCCTGGACAAAACCCAAGATGGGAAAACCGGTGCAACAGTCTGAGAAGATATTTTATTAAGAAAATATGGAACAATACAATCAAGAAATCGATTTATGCCCAACCTTGCAAAATCGTACCACAACAACTCACTGAGAAAAATACCGCACACCTGTACGGCTTGCCTGCGCAACTGTACGGACCTGCTGTAGTTCGCACGAATTTCGTATGGCCTCCACGTCAGTTGTACGGAGTGATTTCGTATGGCCTCTGTTGACACGTGCGAATCCCTCTACGATCTGCAGTATGGCACTCCTGTTGTATGGCCTGCTCATAGTCTGTATGGCCTCTCTCTCTTGTGCAAATCATACGGCCCTCTCTGGATCACTGCTCCTCCGTCTTCTCTGCAAAACTCTCTCTCAAACTTCCTTCTCACTCTCCAATTGATAGCTATGAGTAAGAATCTCTCTGTCGGAATGTGTGTGTATCCTCTCCACCAATTGATCCTCCTTTTAACTCATTGGCTAAGCGAAAAACCTAATCTCACTACGGATCAATGGATGAGATCCTCCGGTGAGATCAATACCCAAGATTATATTAGCCATCACTTAAATATTTTTCATTTTCACTTTATAAAAAGTGTTCCATTAAGTCACTTAATAATTAGATCACTTTAATATATTTTCCAAAGTAAAACTTAGGAAAAATACATTAAATACAATTGGCTTCTTTATTTAAGTCTTCTGCATGCAAGGACACATGCAATGCAGAAAGACCTTTCTTGTTGTCACTTTCTAACAGTCTGATGGTTGGACAAATGGGAAGGGTTTAATATCAACTTTGATGTATAATTTGGCATCCATCAACTTTGATGTATAAGTTGGCTTATTTGACGTTGTTGTTGGTTTATATGTATAAAACATGTGAAAAAAAATAATTTATTTTGTATATTTTCATGCTTGCCATGGTTTCTCGATTTTTGTCAATTTTTTCGTCAATGTGTCTGGTGTCTCGATGTCCAAACCTGTTATCACTAGCACATGCAACGTATTGAAGATAAGGGAGCATTATCACATATGTGAATGTGTAAACTCTCACTGACAATACTTTTGATGTATTTTCCAGTGAAGCACGACTCAGTTGGGACTCGCGAGTCTCCTCGAGTGGCTTGTCGGAACGAGTAATCACGCAGGAGTCAGTCACGAACTCGTCAACTCGGAAGACTCGATGAACTCGGCAAACGCGGCAAACTCGGCATCGAACTCTTCCAGACTTGCGCCATCTGAATTTGAAGGAGGTCTTTTGTGATTTGTTGATCTGGCACTTATCTTCTGTGATTTACTACGGATCCTTTCTATTCTTATGCCACAATCACATAATGGCGAGCAGGAAGTTCGTTCAACACTGCTAGTATTTTTACTATGGAAAATCTGTCAATTTATTGGCATCCCATAACACTTCCACTGCAATCTCAATGAAAACTCCACGACAAACTGATGGCGCCCCTTCCCATAGTAATTCAAGCACCTTCCACGATATCCTTCAAACTCTTCTGCATGAATTATTGATTGATTTCCTATAACCGTAAGCCAAAGCATCACTGAATATTAACAAAATTAATTCTAAGAGAATGATTATATTATATTATTAAAGAACTTTACTTTTATTTAAATTAATTAAATTAAAATATTTATCACTAAATATTTAAATTAACTAAATATCACTGAACTTTTATCACTCAATCTTTAAATTAATTAAATATCATGAGAAAAATCACCTTTTACTTTTAAAACCAAGCTTAAGGTCTCATAGTATTTGACCCAAAAACATTTTCAATCAATTTACTAATGTGATGTGATAAAGCATAAGTTTCTTGTTAATGAATGATGTTTTTACCAAAAATTAGTGTGCCATACTTTACACTGTTTATGAATTTAAAATAAACAAAACTTTATGCCCAAATTTCAAGAAGTTGTATAAAATAAATTCCAACTCTTTTGTGCATAAATTATATATGTTTTCATTTTGTCATTAATTTTCCTATTTTGTCATTTTGTCCATAAATTATATCTGGTTTCCTATTTGCCAAGTCTTTCCAAGTTTGTCCCGATTCGACGAGTCATATGCCAACCGAGTCTTTGTCGAGTCCAAGTACTGCAACATCGGTATTTTCACATTCCTCGGGGCACATTTGCATATGTGGAGGCATGATCATCTTCTGAGGCACTTTTCACATCTCACAAGGCTTGTTCTACATATTTGGAGGCATGATCATTAAGTCTTTTTTCTTTTCCTTTTTTTCTTTTTTTCGGAATGGATCTACAATGGCACGAAAGTGATCTGCAACAATTCTGGACAGATGTAATCTGCAATTTATCAGTTGGCAATAGATATGGACCCAGGTATGCGCGGCTTCCTAGCAGTTCAGGGCACTCACTCGACCACCAATGTTGTCTGACGACTTGCGTATTGGGGCAATTCCCCTCACTCCACGACTCAGGTAAAACTAATAACCGTTTTTCCACAAACGATAGTTCTTGGTTTACCTCGCGAGTGGGAACTATGGCACTATGGTGGAATAACATTCATAGAATGAGGACACATGGTGTATAAGGCCTCTCTACAATGCGCGTTACACTTTTATTCATGAATCGTCCACCATGAAGCATTCATAGCATTGAATTGTACTTTGTTGAGGCTGCCCTTCATTCTATCCCACACATGGCACACCTAGTCATAAAATTATTATTGAAAGTAGACTTGAAATCATAGTTTGTGGAGCGACTTGCTTAGCACACACTAGAGGGCAATTTTTAAATGTTATTTGTGATGTAATAGCCCTCATTTGTAGTGAACATAATATATATGTAAACATCAATTATTATTAATAGTAATAATAAATAATGAAGTGTCACATCCTAATGAAGGGACATGACCCATCAGCCTTGTGACCCATCTATATATATATATATATATATATACCAACACGTAGGTCATTGTAAATATCATCTTATTATTCATTTATTCAATTATATTTTATGATTTATCCTATATGGTTTTATGTTGTCTATCCTATCTATTTTGGATATCTACAGATTGAACCCGATCGGTTCACTTAATTATTGAAAGAGGTGTTCCATGAAGAAGCCCCTAGAATGGCTCAAAGGTGAGGAAAAACAATTTTCTAGTCAAACATCTAGCATATGAAAGTGACACTTGGACATTTTGACCTCTTCAAGATCAAGTAAAGGCTTCAATGGTGGCGCATCCCACTTCTAAGGGACACTAGATACTTCTAATATTTTTTTATTCAATCTAGAGTTGCAAGGAGAGCATATAAAAGGAGACTTCCCTCTCATTTGTAACTTGTGTTTTCATTGTAGAGAAAACCCTAAGTTATTTAGTTGTAAATCAAAGATATCTTGTGCAAGATTGGAGCATCATCAAGGAAATATTCAGGGCTGAAATTATCTACTGTAAGGCTATTGTTGTTTCTTGTGTTCCTCTCTTCTTTGCTGGAAATTTTGCTGTTGTTAAAGGGTTTACTATCCAGCATAAGAGGTCTGAAATGTGACATCATTGTCCTCTTAAGGACCCATAATTTGAAATATGGTTATGTAATGTACCTAGGCTGTTTTTCTTAATAGACGGCTTCCTTTTACCTCATATTTTAGAATCTGATTTATGTGATGAAACAAGATTATAAACCGAGCTACTATTGCATCTATATGGCCGTAATATATTGGATGGAAATTGAATTTGCATTACTGGCATAACTAATAAGGATTGTTGTTTTTGCATCTTCATTGGTTGAATATTGTCCATCATTGAATTCTCCGAGTCCTTGATGATAAAGTTACAACATCATGAGTCATTCTCCAAGTCAATCTTGTGTGTCAAGATTAAGCCTCGTGTGTCAAGGTAGTGCCTTATAGGAACCTGAGTTGGACCTAAGAAACTTGGAGAAGAATCTTGAGTTGGACTCGAAAATGAATAAGCCTCATGTGTTGAGGTAAGTGCTTTGTATGTCAAAGTGATGGTGATGTATAGTTGTTTGTCAAAACTAAGGTCTTGTGTGTCAAGACGGATCCTCATGTGTTGAGGTGGTGCCTCATGTGTTGAGGTAATGCTTCACATGTCGAAGCATGAATGGTGTGTGATGTACTACTAACCATTGTTGAGCTATTAAGTCTCCTCTAGAGACTGGCCACCTCTAGAGTGAATTACTTTAGCATATGACCACTTGTAACAATAGTAGAACAAGATGATCACATCATTGGAAAAATCTACTTAGTATATTTATGATAGATACATTAACGTTGGCACATCTGGACCATGCAGATACTAAGATAAGACAAGAGATAAAGATAAGATGTGATAAGACAAGAGAGGACTTGATTTGCTCAGTAATGATAAATACTTCAGTTAAATTAAAGATAACTCGAATTGTTCACTTCAGTAATGTTATCAAAAAGGACTTCAGCTAAAAGAGTTAACTAAGTGTTAATAAAGAAGATCTAGTTAGCTAAAGTGTTTTGCATGTCAACACTTGAGTTAAACTAAAATACGACACTTAAGTTGAACTAAAAGACAACGCTTGAGTTGCGGGACTTGCATGACGACACTTGAGTTAGCCACCTAACTAAGTGATCTAGCATCCAAATGAAGGGCGAGTTCATCCTGAAGTCAGAAGATAAAAATAGATGCCAAAGCATGAGAAGTATGGTATATATATGTTCTGCAGGATTGATGAATTCAAGGCGAGAGCGAATTCTCTTCTCTCTTGAAGGAAATTCGCTTTCTTTGTGCATGTGTTCAAAACCAGTGAATTGGTTTTTTGCAGGATATTATTCTGAGTTCTATTCTTCCATCTTCTCTCTTGCTCTGTAATTGCACCAGGGGTGCTTGGTATTTCTCTCCAATAATGCACCAAGGGTGCTTGATGTAATATGCTCATTGTAAAGACATTCTCTGCTATCTATCAATATTCTAAGGAAGATTTTGCTGGGGTTTTCTCCCTCAAGTACTAGAGGGTTTCCCCAGGGTAAGTACTGTGTCTCACGTGAATGCTTATGCTTGTTGATTATTCATTTGATTTCAAGTACTACCATAATTCCACATTAAGATCAACAAATTAACACTAAAAGAATTTTGACTCTATTGCCCAAGGATTAGGCACTGATCTACTTGAATCCACTGCCAAATATTCATTGCATATCACATATCGTAGAATGTTAAATCTGATTTGTATCTCAAGGGTTAATAAAGACTGATTTAGCAATCTTATTTAGGGAAACTCCCACTGTGCCAGAGGAGAGCCAGACTAAACAGAGAGATGTATCCACGGAGGTGATAGTGAGTGGAACCTCTAAGATGCCGTAAGCTTGCTACTTTGCTTTTGGACTTGAATTATCTTGCAAGTGCAGATTTGGAAGGTGACAAGACCCTCGACAATTTTTTGCCAATGTCAATTTTTCCGTTAATGGTCATAATAATGTACATGCCTTATATATATGCCTTGTGCAGTCCAATTCACTACCTTCTAGCAATCACGAAATTCAATATAAATTCCCTCATTCATCCTCATTGAAGCAAGCAATCTTCTTTCCTTTTTGAAACAAATTCTTAATACACTATCAATGCAACCTTGATGTAAACACACTAGGGATTTGTAACTTTTCCTTCCTGTTGCTTCATCTTTGTTCAATTTTTAATTTACTAAAAGTTAAACAAAAACATTACAATCTAAAAGAAGATTGTATCACCTTGTAAAATTATTGGATAATCATCTAAATCTTTCAGAATTGCCAATGTGTTTTAATAGCTAGAATCATTATCATTATATCTTTCATTTCATTTATGTTTACATAACTCAGCAAAAAGAATGGATGTATCATTAAATCAATGAGTTGTCACATACCGGTGGGCAGTAAATGCTCACCTGCGGGAATGTGGAAAACACCAGCACAAAATATATGATACCTCCAATAGCATCAAATTGCCAGTTCTTCTTACGGAACTTCAAAATGTTGCCCAAAGCAATCTGTAACCATGACAAGTGCAATATTAGGATTAAGATGCAAACAAAATGAAAAGTGGCAGTTAGAAGGAAAATAAACACATTTCGCATTGAAAAAACCAATATTACAAAAAGGCACTGTAATCTGCAATTTAAAATGAAGTTACATAACAGATAGGTAATAGTACTCTCTGTTTTCCTACCCTTTTAGAGTCTTCATAAGTTGGATAAGCAGCCTTATTCTCATAACAAGCTCCAAGAAATTGTCGAAAACCGGAAAACACATGAGTTGGGTGCAAAAACGCTCCACCACAGCCATTGACAAGTAAATGCTGCACATACACAGGCTTTGCTGATGGAACAGCAGAGTGATGCATATAGTGATGCAAATCTCCAGCCAGTCGAATCCGGCATCTTCCCTTCAAATGGTCTTTTATCAAATGAGAAACATTCTTTCCAGTGCAGTCACCCCAATACCAATCATGAAGCCAGTTAGGCTCATGTGTCATTATGATTACACAATCATCCTCCCCAACCTGCCACCAAATCCTATTATGCTTTCATCAATCAAACATAAAATCTAGATGCCTGCAACTGTACAAAAACACAAATATAGATCTTTGACAGTTTTGACTCTATAAGTGAAATAGGGTGGAGGCAGGGAAAGATAATATATTACTCTATTGTATTATCTTCTGAACAGCAAGATTGGACAATCGTACCTAATTAAAGCTGTTAGTTTTGTATGGCACAGCATTTTTTACTGAGATATTAATTTCTTAAACGAAAAATAAAAATAGACAGCTATACAGTTCAAATTAAAATATGAAAAGCCTGCCTCAATAAGGAAAGGGGTGGGGCAAAGTACAAATATTAGCCAAGGACCATGTCTTATAGTATATAGAGAAGAAATCCCAAAGGTTTTGATTTAATCTTCTACTCAAGAGTCAAAATACAAACCAGAAAAAAGTTTAGAGAATGGATATAAACCTTCCTAAACTGTCAAAACTGCAAGTTGTTTGGCTTTTTGGAAAGCTTGCATGCAGCACTACAGGTTCATCTTTTAGGTTCATTTGAAGAATCTTAAGAAATTATGTAGTTGCAATAAATCTGAACCCTCATCTGTGAGAGGAAAGTCAAACAATTCATACTTGGAAACAACACGGCAAATCCAAAAGGGAGAGTCAATTTAAGAACTGCTCAAAACTAGCCCAAAAATCAATGTATCAAAAAATGCATTTAAAATACCAAATTTCATGAGAAAAAATTGAGGATTTTTACATTCCATGACAAAATCATAAAAGTATTCGCACAACATAGACCTGAGCTCATGTAAATACTAAAGAACTTCACTTTTCATAAAATAACATAAATATTTATCAAAGAAGATTAAAATTCAAATGTTTTATTTTTATTGTTTTTAAATGCTTCATAAATTACACCATAGAACATAAAGTATATCAAAATTCAACCTGGTTACCTATGCAGACAACAATTCCCAAGAAAGCCCCAATCTAAAAAACTAAAAGCGTCATCTTATGAGACCAGAGCCCCACTAGGAGGGACTTGTTATCACACCATAGTAGCTGGGCTACTATATTTGCTGAGCAGATATCTGCACTTTTCAGAGCTTTGCCTTTACACAGTTTCAGTGGGATCAGTCATGATGAGCAGTGTTGCCGCCTAATACACACCTGGGGGGAACGGCAGGAAACCTTCAAGCCACTCGGTGTGTCCTTGGGGGCAAGTGAGAGTCAAGTGCTGTCACTTGATTACTTGACTCCTCCATCTAGGCTTACTCCTAGCGAAGCCAAGGGGGGAGGTCCCTATAAAAGTAAAACTAAGGATTTTAATCTATAACAGAAATAAAAGTCTAATCTAGGAGTTTATTAAATGATGAAATGAGAAAAATGATAACCAAGTACTGCTTTATGAATTAAATCAAAAGATCAACACCACACAAGATAGAAAGCATTCACGACATATATGATTGAACTTAAAACATGAGAAAATAAAGACCAGTGCCGTGAATGTAAAATGCTTGTGATTGTTGCTGAGTGGCATTGCTTATGTAGTCTCCAGTGAAAGTATTGCAGTGTCTCAGTTGGTTTATTTTATGATTATTAAATGAGTGGATTAAGGAGTGGGTTAATTCTTGGTTTGGCCCAAAAGAAACCTAACCTTCGAACTGAGTGCTCTAGCAACCTTACCAAGTGTCCAACCAGGCGCAGATGAACCGACTTAAGAACCTGCTGACTCTATGGATTCAGTCCATGCAACCTCCCAAGTTCTTAGGATTCGATTCTAATGGATTGTCCTATTAAAACTAAGTACCTTGCACCCGTTTCTGATTGACCAGCTGTTCCGACTAAGCTGCAGCGGCCAAGAGCATACTCTGGGTTTGGGGCGTTGATATATTTTATTATGAAGTGTAAGTGGATGATTAATCTAATCTAATCCCCAAGGGTATCTTTTCTTCACACCGCAATGTGGTGGAGTACTTCGGTAGATCAAGGGGGTTGATTTTATCTTGAAAGATTTTATAATGATTTCAGTTGATGGTTAATCTATGCAAACCCCATGAGTATCTTTTCTTCCACTTAAGGTGGAGTACTTCAGTAGAGCAAGGGGGGTTAATTTTACTCAAAGTTTTTAGAACAAATTGTGAATCATTTTGTAGCACTTAGGTGAATATTTGTAAAAGATTGTAAGTCCCCCTGGGACGTCTTGTGTGCTTTATGAATGTTATTTAATTACTAATAACAACAAGTAAAGTAATCTAAAGTAAAAGAAAGAAGAAAAAATGTAAAAAAGTGAAAAAGTGAAAAATGTGAATCCCCCCTGGGGGGATTGGGGTCCAGGGGCTGGAATTGCCTGCTTGCTCTTTTTATTTTTTCGATTTACAAAATGCAATAGAGATAAAATACTGCTTGCCATTTCTACTTAGGGAAACAAGTCAGTTTACAAATTTTGCTTAAAAAAAAGATCTCCAAAGTTGTTGGTTTCTTGCGAGTGTTTGGGAAGCGTTGAGTGAATGGAGTCCTTGTTTTATCAAGCTTCAACCTGTCAAACACGGGAATCCAACCAGCAAACAAACGTTGATTTAAAATGACAATCAGACAACTTTACGAGTGTTCTGACAATGCTAGAAATTGCAAAAATCGAAAACTCGCTAAACTAATATGTAAAAAATGGAATTTTTGGGCATTTTTTGGACTTTAAACTATTTTTGAAAGACATTAAAAGTTTAGAACGGAAATTTTTAGTACAAAAACCAGCAAGCTAACAAATGACTGAAATCTACTAAAACACACTTTATGAGTAAGTTTGCTTTATGTGCAAAAAAAAATAAAAATTCTTAGTTAAAAGCGCGAAAAGAAATTAAAAATGACTAAGTAAGGCAAGCTAGAAAGCTTGCCTTCTTAGGATCTTTGTTGTCTCTTTAAGAGATGACAAACAAATGAAGTACTAATTACTTGATTTGACTTTGAAAGACCTTTTAAATGAAAGCTAATCTATTTTGCTTTTTTGAGGTCTACTTTAAAATCTTAAGTAAATGGAAAAGCTTAGCAACCTAGATCTAAGTAAAATATGAACTTATTGAAACTTTTAGATTGCTACTTGCTTGGATCTATTAATCAAATAAGCTTTGAAACAAGATTTGACAAAAAGATAATAACCAAGATAGATTTAAAAAAGGGGGATCTAGAAAGATGAACCCATGGGGTTTGAGTGCTTTTGAAGAGAAGGGCTATGGAGTCAAGCTCCTTGATGCACCGATGAGATCTACACTTCAATTGACTATGTTGAAATGAAGACAAGATCAAGCAAGTTCTTTGTCCTCTCCAACTTGGGCTACCTGTAAACCGCTACAAAGAATTAACAAGAGGATTAAGAGCATTTGTATAACAATAAACCATAAAACAAAAGAAAAATGAATTTCAAACAAGAAACACCATCATTCTTTGCATCATGATATCATTCACATATGTAAGCATTCTATAAAGAGTTACTTACAAATCTATAAGAAGATAACTTCCTTTCCCAAGAAATGCAATCCCAACAATATTAATCAATGGAACATAAGTACAGTTTACCTCATTCATGCATGTAGATCCAATCCAAGACAATCACCAAATCAGATTAGCCTCCAAAGCCTTCTCTTTATTAACTCAAAAAATATTACAAATGGAAATTGACAGAGGTTCCACTTCCAAGATCCTGAACAATGGAGCAAAGCTCTGTTTATATAGCAAGATACATGCATGAGAGGGGCCAAAACCCTAAGGAAAACGCATGAGCTGATGAAGGAGTTCAGCGAAAGTTTGTTGTTGTGATTGATAAGCCAAGCCACCAGCCATGCTCCACCTCTCCATGAAGTAGGCGTGAGTCTGCATTGTAAACATCACTGCCAACCGTGAGTTGTCGTGTGGGAAGAAGCTGCCCTCATGGATGATGTTGACGTGAGGAATGGGCCGTGATCTTTGGTGAATGGCAAATGAATGGAACCAAGCTAAGGTATTTGTGCTACCTCTCAATGAGGTAGGCACATACCATTCCATCCAATAGTGCGTTGCCCTCGTGGATGGTAGAAAGCGCATTTCTTAATCTTTGCCAACAATTAAATATAATCGCTCACCACATCTTTGTCTTCATAACATAATGTTTTATCCCTTTAAGGTAGTCGCTCATCCAATGATAAGTTTTAATCATACTACTAACCATATCTGTACATGCTTTCGTGAGGAGAAAACGGCCCATGTGATGATGGGTAGCGTGGCATGTAAACAATAGAAATTAGCTCAACCTTTTCAAAATCGAATTTTAAACATAAGTTTTGAAACTTAGAGATAGTCGCCCACCTTAAGTGATGTCATGACATGTCATTTGGCATGTGACCAAATTGATTGTTTTTAATACTTTATTCTTTTGTACTTGGTGCATTTTGATGCTTTTTAGCATTAAAATGCCATTATGTAGCTCTGATAGACAAAACTGCTCCTCGGGACCACTTGAACTGCCCGAAACATAGGAAGATCGCGTACCATGGTAAAGAGGATGCTCTGAGCTTGAAAACGAGCATCCCTACGCCAAATTCCGACTCCAGATCACACTTTTATCATCTCTTGAATTTTTTCATTAAAGCCATTAAAAAAATGGCTTAAAATGCGAAAAAATTATTTTTCTCGGAATTGACTGAAACTTCAGGGGGAACTAGTACATGACAAAACGATAAAATTCCGATGTCTAGCATGTTTATAAACATTACAAAATGGACTCTAATAATCCCCTAAGGCCTAACCACCACTTTGGGCATTCAAGCTTTGAAGGAGCGGGAGAAAACCTCATCGATTATACTCGGCTAAAGGCAAAGCATAATTGACAAGGGAAAAAACTCCCTGGAATACCTTCTTTGGTTGTCAAGTCCTAGGAAACCAAGTCACTGAAAGACCACCATGCTAGTACGCTTTATTACAAACCCCATGGGGCATAGTCATTTATTACAGAAATAAAAAAGATGGCCAAAATAGGCCAAGGCTGGAACATCTTAACTCTGATAACCACAAAAAGTTGTGCAAAACCGGCGGCTCACTGAAGTCCAACTGAGTGCAACTCAGGTGGTAACATCTGGCTCCAACTGCGGGACATGTGATTGATCTTTCCTAGGAAAGGAGATCATTTGAGAACTCCAGAATCTCAGTTTCCTGCATGGAAACATAAGTGTGTCAGTCACATGTGTATGAAAAATACCCAAATGAAACATCTAAGTTGCAACATTATTTATAAAAAATGAAACTATTGTACATGAGCAAAATTCAAACTATTGTACAAAAGAAAGTAACATTAATATACAACAATAATATACATAAAATAAATCTAACTAAGAGATGAAATGCAGGAGTAGGGTTTAGAAATTTTGATACAAAGATGCCCCCATGGGCATCAGATATTTTCACTGTAACATAATTTGAGAAGACTCCCGTTGACTGGGAGGGTATACTTATCGCCATCCATACTGCTTAGGTGGAAAGATTTTGTTCCTGCCACATCGTGAAAGAGAAAAGGGCCTGCCCATAAACTGTCAAATTTTCCATGTTTCCCAGGCTTTTCCCTTCTTTTATCCCATAGTAGTACTGTGTCACCAGCTTGAAATTTTCTTGGCTTAGATGACTTATCAAAATTCTTTTTAACCTTCTCCTGCTTCTTTATACTTTGATCAACCGCCCTTCGTTTGATTTCATCCAATTCAACTAATTGATCCATCCTATATTGAGATGCATCCAGATCTGTGTTGCACTCCTCTAATAGCTGATACACTTGCAATTTTAAATGAACAGGTAGAGTAACATCCAATCCATAAACTAATTCAAAAGGAGATTTTCCTGTTGAACTCTTTTTTGTGATCCTATTTGCCCAAAGTGCAAATCTGATCTTGCTATCCCAGGCTCTCTTGTTATCTCCAACAATTTTCTTAACTATGGTCATTAAGTTCTTATTGCTAGACTCTGCTAGACCATTACCTTGGGGATAGTAGTTTGACGAGTGTGATAGGATGATGCCATATTTAAAACAAAAGGATGACATTTGTGCTAAGCTGAATGACTTGGCATTGTTGGTGGTGATTCTAGCAGGAACACCAAACCTAGTGATTATTATATCTTCTAAGAAATCCATGATCACTTTCTCAGTTGCTGTTTTAGTGGGGATAGGTTCCACCCACTTAGTGAAGTAATCAGTGGCAGTAAGGATCCAAGAATAACCATTGCTAGAGTTATCCTTAAACTGGCCAATGAAATCAAGACCCCACTGCTAAAAAGGGGCTTGGACAACCACAGGTTTAAGAGGCAAGGCTACTAACTTTTGTTTTCCCGTAAAAAGCTGACATTGTTGGCAACTTCTGACATGTTTGTGGACATCTGAAAACAAAGTGGGCCAATAATACCCTGCTCTTAGGACTTTATGGGTTGTTGTCTTGGCCGCATAATGCCCTCCGCAAAATCCAGAGTGAAACTCAACCATGAGTTTTTTGGACTCTGGCTCATCGATGCATCTTAGAATAAGACCATCCGGATTTTTCCATCCCAACCCATCCTAGGTGATACAAAATTTTGTGGACTTCAACCTCAAAGCTCTTCTTTTATGGCCCACAAGATGATCTGGGCAAGTGAGGTTGGTTAGAAAGTAAATGATATCATAATACCATGGAACCTATTCTAGACGTTGAAGCTCATCTGATCTGACCTGTGCTGGCTCGGTGTTGTGACATACCATCCCTAAGGCCTGTTCATTTCCTTTAGCCATCATGCGGGTTAAACCCTGACCTTTGACTAACTTGGTGGGTTTGATTTCTAGGTCGTATTCCTAGATCTTGGAGACCCATTTACCCCTAATCCCAAGACAATCCTATTGTGATAAAATATCCTTAACTGCCGCATGAGGCACATACCCTATAACTTTAGAATATCCAATGTACATTCTGAAATGCTTAAGTGATTTAACTAAGGCATAAGCTTGTTTATCCATGATAGTGTACTTAAGCTCAAAATTCTGTAAGGCCCTACTCATAAAGGTTATGGGTTGCTCCTAGCCATCCTTATTCTTCTGCAACAAAACTCCGGCTATGGTGTCTAGCGATGCAAATGAAAATATCTGGAAGTCTTTGGAATAATCAAGACTAATCAACACTGGTGATCTACAAATAGCATCTTTTATTCCACTAAAGGGTTCCCTACCTTCTTTATCCCATTCAAACTTAGCATCCTTTTTAAGTAGTTTTTGCATAGGCTTCATTAACTTTGCTAAGTTGGGAATAAAACGTCTGATAAAGTTGATTTAACCATTGAAAGATTGTAATGCTCTTTTATTACAAGGTAAAGGAACTTTCTTTATGGCTTCTACCCTCTTTGGATCAATCTTGACCCCATCCTTTGATATGATATGACCAAGTAACTTCCCCTTGTCAAAACCTAAAACAGACTTAGCTGGGTTTAGAGATATGCCAAATTTTTGACATCGTTCAAAGATTTGTCTTAGGTGGCCAATGTGATCAGTTCTTTCCTTAGAAAAAACTATGAGATCATCTTGATATATTTCTATAATTTTACCGATTAGCTCATTGAAAGCATAATCCATGGATCTCTGGAAAGTTGCCCCAGCATTGAGCAATCCAAAAGGCATTCTGAGATACTTGAAAGTACCCCATGGGGTAGTGAAAGTTGTCTTATGCCTGTCCTCTTCGTTGACCACAACCTGATTATAGCCCAAAAAACCATCCAACATTGACATCATTTCCGAACCGTTACCCTATGAAGTAAAGTTTCCATATTGAAAATTGGGTAATTGTCTTTTAAGCATGCCCAATTTAGGTTTCTAAAATCAATGCATAGTCTTAGATTTCCATTTTTCTTTCTTACAACAACTAGATTTGAACACCATGATGAATGTCTAGTTGGGGCTATGATTCCTGCTGCTAGCATCTTCTGAAGCTCCTTCAAAACTATGGGGGCCACCTTGTGATTCATCTATCTCAATTTCTGACGAAAAGGTTTGGCATCCTCTTTCAAAGGGATAGTGTGTTGGAAAACATCTTCCCGATATGAGTTGAGCTCATCATATGAAAAGGCAAAAACATCCCGATATTCCCGAACAAGGCTTATAAGGGCATTTCTTTCCTTTTCACTTGTACCCTTACCAATTTTGATTAGCTTTGGTTCAGTTTCAGTCCCAATGTTGATCTCTATGTGATTTTCAGCCTTTAATATTTCCTTTTCTGGTTTATGCCTATCTTCTCTATCAAAAATGTGCTCCCATTCAACTATGCTTTTAGGTACATCATTCCTAGGGTTATCTTCCTCTTCCTTATAATCATACTTCTCTTCCTTATAGCCTATCTTGCAATCAGTGAACTCTTGAACATTATGTATGAATCTAAGGATTTGCTTGTCATCTTTGAAAACCTGCCAATGATCTACATTATCCGGGATGGATGGTCTGAAATTGATTTCGAATTTCTCATGGCCTTTGATTAACTCTTCAATTGGCTGAAGGGTAGAGGCTGCTACTGCAAGTTGGTCTGCTTCTTTATTTTCTTCCCTAGGTATTGTTTCGATGTTTAGGGCATCGAATAGTTCCATGGTATCCCAACAAGCATTCCTATACTTTTTCAACCTTTTACTCTTGCATGCAAAGATGTTCTTGATTTGATAAATAACTAAGTCCGAATCTCCTTTAATAGTCAAAATTTTAATAGTCATGTCTTTAGCTATTTCTAGGCCTTGCAAGAGTGCTTCATACTCCGCAACATTGTTTGAAGCATAAACTCAAGTCTGAAATCAAAATTGAAAGTCTGCTGAGATGGAGAAGTAATAACAATTCCCGCACCCTTTCCCGACCTAGAAAATGCACAATCAAAGTTCTTCCATATTCCATTTTCTCTATCATCCTTTATCTTTTCTTTAATGGGAGCTAATGTGTTTGCATGAATAGAATAATTACCAGAACCATCTGCCTAATGAACATATTCATTATCTAACACATTAGGGTCTTCAACATGGAATTTCCTTTCCTTTTCTCTATACAATCTAACATGAGCATCTTCATTGCTGGAATCATGGCATAGGTCCAATCCATCTGAATGCAACCACCAAGGGAAGCAACCCATTTTCTAGATAGCAACATGCCCCAAATGTTAGGGACATCGATAACCACTACATCCATAGTCAAATTCACACCAGGATAAGCAGCTAACTTAACATGTAAGTTCATGATAATGCCCATGGTATCAATCTCTCTAGAATCCATTGCACACACATTCTGATAAGGTCTTGTGACTTTCAAGTTCAATTGTTCCATGACTTTTTTAGTTATGATGTTGGATGCGGCACCTGAATCAAGCATGCAATTATGGAGCAACATGTTGTTGACAACTAAGGATACATAGAAAGGAGGATGCTCTTCCTTGCGAGGATCTATACTATGTAATATAATAGGAAGGTCTTCATTGATTTTCTTAGGAAAATCAGGAATGACCTCTTTCTGTTTTTCCTGAACTTTATCCTTAGTCTTTTCTAGGACCTTTTCCTTAGGTTTTTCATACACAACTTCCGTGGGTGCTTTATCAATATTTCCGCTAGCTTCTAAAGACTTTATCAATCTATCCTTCTAACCTGACATTTTAATGACTTCAGTTACAGGAACTAGCATTTTAGCACCAGCTAGCCAGCTAACAACATCAACATTCAGTTCTGGGGAAGGAAGATGAGTTACCTTAGGAATATGCAGATCTGAATTGATGGGGATGGTAGTCTTCCTTCTCTGATAGGTGAAGCCTTTGAACTTCGTTAATTCTTTGATCTCTTCAGGTGTAGGTTTCTCTCCATAAATTTTAGTAACATTGTCCTTTTCCTGTGCCACTTCTTTAGCTTGTTTCCAAACATCCTTTGGCAAAGTGTGAGTTTTACCAACATGGTTGATATAATCATGTTGGTTTGAATACCCTACAAAGTTGTTGACTTCTGGAAGACCTTGTTCATTTATGTAGTTGAACTTAGGACAAGTTGTCTCATCATGGAATTCATTACAAGCCCTACAAAAAGGAGGCACATCATCCATAACCATGTTAGCTGATTCAAGTTGACTAGGGATCCTTTGATTATTGGGTGGATACTTTGGCTTCCATTCATTATTTTGTCTGGGAGGCTACCTATTGGAAGGTATTTGAGACTTTTCTCTTTCCATAGCAATAAGTCTGTTTTGCATGGAATTCATTTGTGCAACATGATTGGCTTCCATAGCCTTAATCACAACAGTTAATTCCCTTAGAGGATCTTTTGCTAGGTCCTTACTATCAATTGATGAAGACTTGTCTTTGTTGTCAGATTGTTTCGATGAAGTTCCTCTGGTGAAACCTGGAAGATTTGACTTTCCGGATGATTGCATATTTTTATCAATTTTCTCTACTATCACTTGGGCTCTCTTCAGATCAGCAAGCTCTTTGTCCCTAAGCTGATATCTCATCTCTCCATTGAAAGACTCGATATAGTGAATGAGGATCGAGCCATCTGGAGGCTTGATCTCAGTATGAAGGCTGGAAATGAGGTTATTAAATCTCTTATTGAATTCTTCCATTGTCTCATTTTCATTTTTCTTCATGTTATTCAGGGATGCTAACAAATATCTGTCTTCTTTTTTATCTCCCCACTTGTTCAGGAAGCCCTTTTCGAACTCTTTGAAAGTTGTGTAGTTGTTGGCATCTAGGTCTGAAAACCAATCAAAGGCATCTTCTTCTAAGGATAGCGCAAACAGCTTCATCTGCACATCTTCATATTTAGCGTTTAGGCACCATTTATTATAACATTGTGAAAAAAACTTCAAATGTGCCTTAGCACTTATGGCATTGTTACCCTAAAATGAAGGCAATTTTGCAATTGCTTTCTTAGTTACGACATGAGGGTACCCTACGATCGCAGTAAAGTCTAGAGGGATGAAAAAATCTCCCATGTCTTCTGTTGGATTAGACTCTTCAAAAAGATGGTGAATATCTGAAATTGACTCAAATCTAAGATGCTCGAGTATTCTCCGAGAGTTTTGTTTATTTAATCTTCTTCTATATGCCTTTTCAGGTTCAGGAATAAGATTGAATAACCCTTATGAATTTCTTCTTGTTGAATATCTCGTTGAATTATTTAAAAGTGGAGTCGCCAAATGGACCGAGTAAATTTCAAATTCTCACAGGATACATCAAACAAAATAAAAGTACAAAAAGAAAACAAGGTCGTGACCCAGGAATAGAATGGTTTATCCCCGGCTGCGGCGCCAAAATGTTGCCGCCTAATACACACCTGGGGGGAACGCCGCAAGAAACCTTCAAGCCGCTCGGTGTGTCCTCAGGGGCAAGTGAGAGTCAAGTGCTGTCACCTGATTACTCAACTACTCCGTCTAGGCTTACTCCTAGCGAAGCCAAGGGGGGTGGTCCCTATAAAAGTAAAACTAAGGATTTTAATCTATAACAAAAATAAAAGTCTAATCTAGTAGTTTATTAAATGATGAAATGAGAAAAATGATAACCAAGTGCTGCTTTACGAATTAAATCAAAAGATCAACACCACACGAGATAGAAAGCATTCACGACATATATAATTGAACTTAAAACATGAGAAAATAAAGACCAGTGCCGAGAATGTAAAATGCTTGCGATTGTTGCTGTGTGGGGTTGCTTATGTAGGCTCAAGTGAAACTATTGCAGTGTCTCAGTTGGTTTATTTTATGATTATTAAATGAGTGGATTAAGGAGTGGGTTAATTCTTGGTTTGGCCCAAAAGAAACCTAACCTTCGAACTAAGTGCTCTAGCAACCTTACCAAGTGTCCAACCAGGCGCGGATGAACCGACTTAAGAACCTGCTGACTCTATGGATTCAGTCCATGCAACCTCCCGAGTTCTTAGGATTCGATTCTAATGGATTGTCCTATTAAAACTAAGCACCTTGCACCCGTTTCTGATTGACTAGCTGTTCCGAATAAGCTGCAGCGGCCAAGAGCATACTCTAGGTTTGGGGCGTTGATATATTTTATTATGAAGTGTAAGTGGATGATTAATCTAATCTAATCCCCATGGGTATCTTTTCTTCACACCGTAATGTGGTGGAGTACTTCGATAGATCAAGGGGGTTGATTTTATCTTGAAAGATTTTATAACGATTTCAGTTGATGGTTAATCTATGCAAACCCCAAGAGTATCTTTTCTTTCACTTAAGGTGGAGTACTTCAGAAGAGAAAGAGGGATTAATTTTACTTGAATTTTTTAGAACAAATTGTGATTCATTTTGTAGCACTTAGGTGAAAATTTGTAAAAGATTGTAAGGCCCCCTGGGACGCCTTGTATACTTTATGAATGTTATTTAATTACTAATAACAACAAATAAACTAATCTAAAGTAAAAGAAAGAAGAAAAAATGTAAAAAAGTGAAAAAGTGAAAAATGCGAACCCCCCTGGGGGGATTGGGGTCCAAGGGCTGGAATTGCCTGCTTGCTCTTTTTATTTTTTCGATTTACAAAATGGAATAGAGATGAAATACTGCTTGCCCTTTCTACTTAGGGAAGCAAGTCAGTTTACAAATTTTGCGTAAAGAAAAGATCTCCAAAGGTGTTGGTTTCTTGCGAGTGTTTGGGAAGCGTTGAGTGAATGGAGTCCTTGTTTTATCAAGCTTCAACCTGTCAAACATGGAGATCCGACCAGCAAACAAACGTTGATTTAAAATGACAATCAGAACACTTTACGAGTGTTCTGACAATGCTAGAAATTGCAAAAATCGAAAACTCACTAAACTAATATGTAAAAAATGGAATTTTTGGGCATTTTTTGGACTTTAAACTATTTTTGAAAGACTCTAAAAGTTTAGAACATAAATTTTTAGTACAAAAACCAGCAAGCTAACAAATGATTGAAATCTACTAAAACACACTTTAAGAGTATCTTTGCTTTATGTGCAAAAAAAAATAAAAAAAATTCTAAGTTAAAATCGCGAAAAGAAGATAAAAATGACTAAGTAAGGCAAGCTAGAAAGCTTGCCTTCTTAGGATCTTTGTTGTCTCTTTAAGAGATGACAAACAAATGAAGTACTACTTACTTGATTTGACTTTGAAAGACCTTTTAAATGAAAGCTAATCTATTTTGCTTTTTTGAGGTCTACTTTAAAATCTTAAGCAAATGGAAAAGCTTAGCAACCTAGATCTAAGTAAAATGTGAACTTATTGAAGCTTTTAGATTGCTACTTGCTTGGATCTATTAATCGAATAAGCTTTGAAACAAGATTTGACAAAAAGATAGTAACCAAGATAGATTTAAAAAAGGGGGATCTAGAAAGATGAACCCATGGGGTTTGAGTGCTTTTGAAGAGAAGGGCTATGGAGTCAAGCTCCTTGATGCACCGATGAGATCTACACTTCA
Organism: Larix kaempferi; assembly: GCA_027924585.1. Lineage (NCBI taxonomy): Eukaryota > Viridiplantae > Streptophyta > Pinopsida > Pinales > Pinaceae > Larix > Larix kaempferi. The sequence goes on from BSBM01000475.1 coordinate 407,262, forward strand.
ATCAACTATGTTGAAATGAAGACAAGATCAAGCAAGTTCTTTGTCCTCTCCAACTTGGGCTACCTGTAAACTGCTACAAAGAACTAACAAAAGGATTAAGAGCATTTGTATAACAATAAACCATAAAACAAAACAAAAAATGAATTTCAAACAAGAAACACCATCATTCTTTGCATCATGATATCATTCACATATGTAAGCATTTTATAAAGAGTTACTTAGAAATCTATAAGAAGATAACTTCCTTTCCCAAGAAATGCAATCCCAACAATATTAATCAATGGAACATAAGTACAGTTTACCTCATTCATGCATGTAGATCCAATCCAAGACAATCAACAAATCAGATTAGCCTCCAAAGCCTTCTCTTTATTAACTCAAAAATTATTACAAATGCAAATTGACAGAGGTTCCACTTCCAAGATCCTGAACAATGGAGCAAAGCTCTGTTTATATAGTAAGATACATGCATGAGGGGCCAAAACCCTAAGGAAAACGCATGAGCTGATGAAGGAGGTCAACGAAAGTTTGTTGTTGTGATTGATAAGCCAAGCCACCAGCCATGCTCCACCTCTCCATGAAGTAGGCGTGAGTCTGCATTGTAAACATCACTGCCAACCGTGAGCTGCCGTGTGGGAAGGAGCTGCCCTCATGGATGATGATGACGTGAGGAATAGGCCATGATCTTTGGTGAATGGAAAATCAATGGAGCCAAGCTAAGGTATTTGCGCTACCTCTCCATGAGGTAGGCACATACCATTCCATCCAATAGTGCGTTGCCCTCGTGGATGGTAGAAAGCGCATTTCTTAATCTTTGCCAACAATAAAATTTGATCGGCGTTTTCTTCCTGAGTCAATCCTTGCTAGCTCATCCCCATGGCACAATAAAATAATATAATATGTCCAAAATAAATACAAATGATCAAATATGTCCTCAAAATCTGTGACAAGCATGCAGTAAAAGGCCTCCTGTGGCCTCTGTGGACCCCCCTGACTGATGAAAACTGGCTGGAAGATAGGGGGTTCACCCTGGAAGACCTCTGTAAAAACAAAGTGCCAAAACCTTGCCTCAATTGCCCAAATCTTATTCCTCAGTGACCCTTTTATCCCATTTCCAGACTGCCTCGGTAACTGTGAAAGTGCTGAAACTACCTCTTGGGGCACCTGCGTTGTCAGGGCACCTGCGTTGTCAAATTAAGCCCACCAAGCTATCCAGAAGGGGGGATAAATGGTAATATCAAGTGGTTGGACAACCCCCTCCTCATATAGCGCCCTAGGTGAACTGGCCTCTCATGGCCCCTGGTGCTCAAGCTGGAAAATCAGCCCCAAATTTGGTCAACAAGTGGAAAACTGCATCTATCACTGTCAGAAGTGCCCGGAACTGAATGATAAGTGTCTCATTGGATCCAGAAGACCCAAATCTACTAAGAATGTGTACTCATACACCATGGGTTGCCCTGATGGGCCAACTATAGGGTCCACCATATATGGATAGTGCATAATCTGATGATATGAAGTAATAATAAAACCTGTTGAACTGCATCAATCACTATCTGAATCATATGTCCTCTGAGAGCTTCATTAGGACCAAACACGAATTCTGATGCAAACTGTGATTCCACTCTGTAGTTCAAGGGTAAAGTTCGGCGGTGGGTCTTTGTATCAAGCCGCTTCCCTTGAGCATCACGCTTAATAAACTTTTGTGTCACTGTCACAGCATGTTCTAGCGGAGTGTATCTTCCGCCATGGTGTCTAAGCCTGAATTTAAACCATTGATTATTCTGATCAGCAGCTTGCATGTCTGCTTCAAGATGCAGTATAAAATTGGCTCTTCGTTCACACCAATCTTTCCTTGGACAAAACTTGTCCAAGAATACTTCTGTCCACCCAGACCATTTTCTGTGCTTCATATTACCTGGGTCAGCACAAATTATGACAGAAGTCTGTTCCATGCAAAACTGCAAGATTAAGTTATATGTTGTCCAGGTGAGATCACCTTTACCTAGATCAACATACCAAACTATGCCTTCTTTTTCTTCATTGCAGTCTGCCCAAATTTCTTTACACTGCCTCAATTTTTCTTCAGCTTTACGGAATCCATTGAAAGCATGCTTCTCCCATCTTTCAAGTATTTTCAGATTGCACGGGCTTTCTTGGATCTGCTTTATTAAGGTGAGGCTTAAGTATTTCTCGGCTGCATGCCGATCTGCATAGTCCAGCAATTGCTGGCGTTCTTCTTCTGAAATATCCTTGTCCCATGGGGCTAGGAAAAGGGACCCTTTTGGCGCTCTGAGCTCTTCTTCAGTCATAGGGGCTTTCCCCTTATCTGCAACAATCCTGTCTTTCATGAAACTTTGACTCGAACCAGATGAAAACATATTTAAACTTGGAGGTTGAATCTGCACATTCTCACGAGTCAACATATCAACAAGGCAATTTAAGTAACCTGGTTTATATATGATATCATAATCAAAATTACTTAACCAGAGAAACCATTTAAGAATACGGCTACTGTTTTCAGCCATAAGATTTTCATTTTTAAAAATGCCTGGCATGACCTTCAGATCTGTCCTGATCACAAATCTGACAGGTTTCAAGTATAAGATGAAATGACTGACGGTCTTCTTAACAGCCAAAATTTCTTTATGACTGCTAGGATAGTTCAATTCTGCGCCTTTGAAAGAACCAAATGCATAGCCACAAATATTGGCTTTTCCTTCTATCTCCTCTAACAAAACACCTCCCCATGTGGTGCTGGATGCATCTGTCTCGATTATTACTTTTCCAACTCCCTGTGGAAGACTGAGAGCTGGTAGTTGTTTTACTCTGGCTTTGATTTGTTTAACAGCCAAAGTCATTTCTTCAGACCATGGTACTGGCTTCTTTTTAAGCCTTTGCTGCAAACAATGAATATCGGCAGCTTGTCCTTTATAAAAAGGTCTGATATAGTTCAAACAGCCAAGAAACCGCTGCAATTGGGTTTTCTCCATAATTTTGTCAGGGAAATGTTCATAAGACTGTAAAACATGATTTTGCAAAACAACCTGACCTGCTTTAATATGTAAACCCAAAAATTCTATATTTGTTCTGCCTATTTCCATTTTACTTTCTGACAGAACCAAACCATGCTTATAAACTAAATCATAAAACTGCTGCAGATGTTTTAGATGCTCTTGGAGATTCTTTGAACAAATTAAGATTTCATCTATGAACACTGCTAACCATGGAATGTCTCTAAAGATATCTTCCATCCTTTTCTGGAATTCAGATGGAGCATTGTTTATTCCAAAGGGAAGAACTTTCCATTGATATTGGCCATTAGGAACCACAAAAGCAGTTTTAAATCTATCTTTTGCTTCTATGCCAATTTGGTAGAAACCTGACTTTAAGTCAAACTTGCTAAAGATAGTGCAACCAGTAATCTTTTGTAACAAGCTTGCTTTATCGGGCAGAGGATACCTGACTTTCTGAAGTACTGCATTTAGTGGTTTGAAGTTTACCACTAGTCTTGGCTTACCTCTCTTTTGCTCTGAGTTTTTGTTAACCACAAAGGCTCTACATGCCCATGGGCTTTTGGAAGGCTCAATTAAACCTTTTTTCAACAAATCTTGGATTTCTTTAGAGCAAAACTCTCTTTCACTGGGACTCATTAACCTGGCAGAAGCTTTCATCGGCTTAACCTTTTGCAATGGATCTAAGGGCAAAGAAACAAAATATTTTTCCCTTGTCCAAAAAGCATTTGGGCTTTCTGAGCAGCAATCTTTTCTTAGTTTCTCGGAGATCCCTGCAAGATACTTCTCACTATGAACTTCAACAAAAGATATACATCTTTCCATTTTATTTAGTGAGACTCTAGATTGTGACTTATCAGCAGCATTTTGGATAATTGGTTTGCATCACTGTACAAAGGTATGGCTAAGAGGCAAAGTAACTGACTGACCATCAACTGTACAACCAAATAACATTTTCTTGGTATCTATGGAAAATGGGCTAACATTTAACAGGAATTCAGAACCCAATACACAATCTTCTCTAACTTGATCTAATCTATACAAAGACAAAGTACTTTTTACAAAGGACAAAGAGATAGGGAAATTCTTGACTTTTCCAGTTAAGTAAACTGGTGTACCTTGAATCGCAGAACCAAATTCTTTAGTATCTTCCCAATAGAATTGGGGAAGGGCATTACCACTGGCAAGGTTAAACTGACACCCTGAATCGATCAAACATTGGACTGGATATGACTTAAATTCATCAGGGCAAAATTGCAAAGTAATGAACATCTTAGGACCAGAGACAGCACGTAACAGACTGACACTTTGAGATTGTGGAGAAGGAGATTTCTCAGGGGATTCTTCTCTCGGGCTTGTAGGACTTGTAGGACTTAAAGGACCACAAACTCTTTCAATCTCATTGGATAATTCATCTTCTGAAGACTGCTCTTTCTCTAACAGTAAAACTGTTAAAGCATTCTTGATCTCATCAGCTTCTTTTATCAGTGTTCTGATTTGTTGCTGCTTATCTTTTAATCTTAATCTGAGCAACCTTTCTCTGTCAGCTCTATGTGCCTGCCGATCTTTGTGACCACTTGGATAATCTAAATAAAGATCTGCTGGATTAGAAGCCAAATTCAATTTCTCTTTTCCTTTTTCTTTTGTCAAAGCTTGCAACTGTGCTTGCAGAGCTTTTTTCTCTTCTCTTAGCTCAGTTCTCTCATGATGTCTAAAAATTGGAATGGAAGATAACTGCAAATCAATAGATGCAATTTTCTTTTATATCTGTGATGGAGAGGCTGAAATAGAAAGCATATTAAGACTGAAATCAAATTCTGGGAGCTCACACCCCACTAAATGTGGGCAAATGTCAGACTCGGACGATGAAGAGGAGGACTAACCACATTTAGCCAAATAAGGAGGATCTTCTTCAGAGTCTGTACTGGAAGAAGATTCAGAATCTGGTAAATAAATTACTTCATCCGAAGGATGAGGAGAATCACTAGAAACTTTCTACAAGTCCCACCAGGCTGGGTCAAGTGTAGTGCAGAGAGGTGCAAGCTTGGGACGGGATTTTCTGTCCGGACATTTACTTGCCCAGTGTCCTTTCTTTCCACATATGAAACATGTATCACCAGAACCTTTTTTCTTTCTTCTTTTCACAAATCTTTTTGAAGACTGATGTTTCTTGAAGAACTTTCGTGGTTTAAAAGACTTAGATTTGTGTTTATAAGGTTTATCTAGGTGATATCTAGCTTCAGAGGTATAGTATTTCTTCTTATTCTTTTTCCCTTCACAGTGGCAACTTCCTTTGCCAAGGTGACATCTGTTATGCGCACCACAACCCCAATCTGGCATTTTTGCAACTTCTTTGCAGAAAGAAGCAGAAAACATAAGCTGATGCCTTTTAAAATCTTTATCTACTCTCTTGCTGAGACAATGCTCTTGCCATGTTTCCAAAATATGGTTATGAAGTTGAGCTAAAGAGAGAGATCTAAGAGGGATATTCTTATCTTTTAAAGCTTTTTCTACAGCATCAGGGACATGCCCGGGAAAACTTCTGAGGTAGTGCTTTAGATAGGCGGGATCGCCTGACTTTGCTGAAGATATTAGTAATTTCTGCATATAGCAAAAATATTCTTCTGTTTTACTAAGATCACACAAGCGAGCTGTCATGAACAAAGATGCTAAGTGATCATAGTCTTCATGTGCTTCAGGACCATAAAATTCTCTCCCTAGGGCTGAGAGAATTTGTTCATCTGAGTCATTGGTAGCCAACAACTCATTTCTTGTTTCTTGTGGCAACCATCGCCACCAATCATATGCCAAACCTGATAGACCAGCAATCAACTGAGCACCGATCATTTGACCAGTCAAATTATGGTCTTGCTGCTTCTTAATAGTATCCAGTGTGTCAAAAGCTGGATTGCATTTCTTATCTCTTCACGAGATTGACACTGAATATTTAGAACAGGCTGTTCTGGCATCTGTGAAATCAAATTATTCAAATTATTGATACCAAAATTAAACACTTTGGGAGCAACAGATACAGCTTGTGCATCTGGCATGTGGGTATCAAATTCTTCTTGAGGAATTTGCCTTCCTCCAAGCAATCTTCTTTGGTTAGAGGATTCTGCCATCATATTTAAATCTCCAATATATCTGGGATCCAGGACAGGGCTAAAACCTTTGAATGCATCTATCCATTCTTCTATATCTTGCTTTTGTGCATCTGACTCACCAAAATCCCACTCGGGTTTTTCATCATCTGGAAGAACTCTTAGAGCTCCTAAAGAGGCAGCTTTTGAATGACCTTTCTTAGCTAGCTTTAAGACATGGTCAGGAACTATATACTCTTTCTTTTTTAGTTCCTGTGTTCTAGTTGTTAGATCTGCTAGAACATCTAGCCTGCGTTGTAGCTTATCAGAAGCTACTTCTACTGCTCTCTCTATTTCTGTAGTGTCATGCAACAGATGATCAAGAAGTTCCAGTTTGGTGATTACTTTATCTAGTTGTTCTTTCTGAGCAGCACAACAAGCTTTTAATTGCAAGATATCATTAGCCATATCATCGAGGTTCCTAGCTATACAGATTTGTTGTAGATTACCCCAGTTGGCTAACTTTATTTCATCAGAGACTGTCTGATCAGAAACTGAAGATTTGGTAGAGATGAACTCTCTCTTTGTAGATCCATCGGCAGAATATTGTCTAAAGGCAGTTTCAGGGAGATTGCGACCAGGGTAAAATGATTTTTGGCCCTGTGTATTAACGGATTCAGCTGAGGCATTCGATCTAGGAAGTGCGGAAAGCATTCCTAAGCTGGGAAACTCATGCAGAGACTTGTGTTTCTCTTTTTGGAGTAATTTTTGTTTTATTTTCTTACATGCAAGACAGTCTGCATGCTGACCTCTATGCTCAAAATTGGAAAGACCAGAAAATGACTCTGTATTTACAAAAGGGTTTTGTACTGAGGACGAGGACTCTTTTAAGACTTTTTTCCTACTTGATCCGATAAAGCTTGACTCCTAGCATTATGATATGAGGACATTGAAGTAGATTTGCAAGCTGTTGATCAGAATAATCAATGGTTTAAATTCAGGCTTACACACCATGGCGGAAGATACACTCCGCTAGAACATGCTGTGACAGTGACACAAAAGTTTATTAAGCGTGATGCTCAAGGGAAGCGCCTTGATACAAAGATCCACCCCCGAACTTTACCCTTGAACTACAGAGTGGAATCACAGTTTGCATCAGAATTCGTGTTTGGTCCTAATGAAGCTCTCAGAGGATCTGACGTAGAACAATGTTTTGGTGATCTGCTATATCCAGACATGGAAGATGAATTTCCAGAAAATGAATACTGGAGATATACAGAATCTCAGCCAAGCTATCTGGAAAATGAATTGATGAAGAGAGAACTCGAAGAAAATATCTATAATGAAGGTGTTCTCGACTGTGTCTGTGGCGGCGTACCAGGTCCTGATGGAACTACTGTTTGTGTGTGCGGGTCCGGCTATGATACACCATGATTTCCTGTTGAATTTTCCGGGATTGAAGCCAGCTGGTCCGATTGAAAATTATTCTGTTGTACATACTCCTTTTACGGAAGCCGTTGGTGGACCTTCTGATTGTAATTTTGTCGGCCATGTTTTAGCCAAAAGTTTTATCTCCTCGGATGCTATACCCGAGATGCTTTGTAATAATGCTATGGGCCAGACCTTGTCGGCCATAAGAATCTCTTTTCTTGAGTGGTTGTCAGTCCGTCTTTGTCATAGTACCGAGTCCCCACATGGCTGAGCCTTTAAGGGACGAGATAACATAGTGCGGTCCCACTATGCCCCGGGAACCTAGCTTTAGTACTGGTTGGTGTAAGTTCCAGGTCACCGGTTTACCGGTTGGGAATGCTATAAATAAAGCCTTCAGCATTCATTTCATTCATTCGAAGTCATCGAGTCGCATGAGCAAGTAGTCCGCTCTGCAAGTAGAGGTCGTCTGAGCAAGTAGTCCGCTCGACATAAGAGTCTAGGTGTGTGAGAGCCGAAGCCTGTATGCTCTGCAAGTTGCCCTGCGTGGTATAACATTGCATCAAAAAGGTTAGACTCGCCTCTGTAAATTTGTGTCAGCAAGGGTGAGCTAGTAAGCATATCTTGGGACTCCCAGGAGCCTGAAAGTAACCTCATGCCTTCGGGAAGTGGTGAAATCTTAATGCACCCAAGACATTGTGCTTAGGCATAAAGTCCAGAGTGTTGTGGTGACGAACTTCGCAGTCCGAGGTCGATCCACACTGAGAGTCTATAATTTGCAAATCAGTTATGAATATTGTGGCAATCATAATTGGAGTGGTTTCAATCTGCATTATGTTATTAGCATTTCTCTCCAAATTGCTGTTACGTGAGTGTGCTGATTATTTCAATGGCTCAAACATAGTTTGAAGTTCCGCAAGATCCTGCTGTTTGGTATCAGAGCCAGGTTAATGAGTCCCAGTGAAAGAGAGTTTTGCTTTAAAGAAATCCAAGATTTGTTGAAAAAAGGTTTAATTGAGCCTTCCAAAAGCCCATGGGCATGTAGAGCCTTTGTGGTTAATAGGTGGCTTCACAGCTCCCTTACATGATGGTCCTGCATTCGGGACAATTTATCCTAAATTTTCTGTGAGTCTATATGATCCGCATATATATAATATTTTGAAAGCCTACATCCTTCCAAAAGGCTTTGACATGCTTAATGGCTCCAAGATCATTCAGCTCAAAGGCGGTGTCTGTGTCCGCTTTGGGAATGATACCCTTCCACAGTTAAGGTCGCATGTCCATTAGAGCTCTGCAGACTGCAGCATGGTGGAAACCCCAAATGCTAAATCCAAAAATACAACTCCTATCACCTTTAACTGGACGGGAATAAAGTATCCTCAATCTTGGGAGATGAAGTATACAGAATTAAGACATCAAGAAAGAGTCAAAGGTACTATGAATCCTAAGCCTCTTGTCTATAATGAAGCCTCATGTTCTTTCCGGTCTCTCCAAGAAGAGCCAATCCCTAGATTCGGTCCCCCGTTGATCAAATCTACTTCAATGTCCTCATATCATAATGCTAGGCGTCAAGCTTTATCGGATCAAGTAGGAAAAAGGTCTTTAGAAGAGTCCTCGTCCTCTGTACAAAACCCTTCTGTAAATACAGAGTCATTTTCTGGTCTTTCCAATTTTGAGCATAGAGGTCAGCATGCAGACTGTCTTGCATGTAAGAAAATAAAACAAAAATTACTCCAAAAAGAGAAACACAAGTCTCTGCATGAGTTTCCCAGCTTAGGAATGTTTTCTGCTCTTCCTAGATCGAATGCCTCAGCTGAATCCGTTAATACACAGGGCCAAAAATCATTTTACCCTGGTCGCAATCTCCCTGAAACTGCCTTTAGACAATATTCTGCCGATGGATCTACAAAGAGAGAGTTCATCTCTACCAAATCTTCAGTTTCTGATCAGACAGTCTATGATGAAATAAAGTTAGCCAACTGGGGTAATCTACAACAAATCTGTACAGCTAGGAACCTCGATGATATGGCTAATGATATCCTGCAATTAAAAGCTTGTTGTGCTGCTCAGAAAGAACAACTAGATAAAGTAATCACCAAACTGGAACTTCTTGATCATCTGTTGCATGACACTACAGAAATAGAGAGAGCAGTAGAAGTAGCTTCTGATAAGCTACAACGCAGGCTAGATGTTCTAGCAGATCTAACAACTAGAACACAGGAACTAAAAAAGAAAGAGTATATAGTTCCTGACCATGTCTTAAAGCTAGCTAAGAAAGGTCATTCAAAAGCTGCATCTTTAGGAGCTCTAAGAGTTCTCCCAGATGATGAAAAACCCGAGTGGGATTTTGGTGAGTCAGATGCACAAAAGCAAGATATAGAAGAATGGATAGATGCATTCAAAGGTTTTAGACCTGTCCTGGATCCCAAATATATTCGAGATTTAAATATGATGGCAGAATCCTCTAACCAAAGAAGATTGCTTGGAGGAAAGCAAATTCCTCAAGAAGAATTCGATACCCACATGCCAGATGCACAAGCTGTATCTGTTGCTCCCAAAGTGTTTAATTTTGGTATCAATAATTTGAATAATTTGATTTCACAGATGCCAGAACAGCCTGTTCTAAATATTCAGTGTCAATCTCATGAAGAGATAAGAAATGCAATCCAACTTTTGACACACTGGATACTTTATAAGAAGCAGCAAGACCATAATTTGACAGGTCAAATGATCGGTGCTCAGTTGATTGCTGGTCTATCAGGTTTGGCATATGATTGGTGGCGATGGTTGCCACAAGAAACAAGAAATGAGTTGTTGGCTGCCAATGACTCAGATGAACAAATTCTCTCAGCCCTAGGGAGAGAATTTTATGGTCCTGAAGCACATGAAGACTATGATCACTTAGCATCTTTGTTCATGACAGCTCGCTTGTGTGATCTTAGTAAAACAGAAGAATATTTTTGCTATATGCAGAAATTACTAATATCTTCAGCAAAGTCAGGCGATCCCGCCTATCTAAAGCACTACCTCAGAAGTTTTCCCGGGCATGTCCCTGATGCTATAGAAAAAGCTTTAAAAGATAAGAATATCCCTCTTAGATCTCTCTCTTTAGCTCAACTTCATAACCATATTTTGGAAACATGGCAAGAGCATTGTCTCAGCAAGAGAGTAGATAAAGATTTTAAAAGGCATCAGCTTATGTTTTCTGCTTCTTTTTGCAAAGAAGTTGCAAAAATGCCAGATTGGGGTTGTGGTGCGCATAACAGAGGTCACCTTGGCAAAGAAAGTTGCCACTGTGAAGGGAAAAAGAATAAGAAGAAATACTATACCTCTGAAGGTAGATATCACCTAGATAAACCCTATAAACACAAATCTAAGTCTTTTAAACCACGAAAGTTCTTCAAGAAACATCAGTCTTCAAAAAGATTTGTGAAAAGAAGAAAGGAAAAAGGTTCTGGTGATACTTGTTTCATATGTGGAAAGAAAGGACACTGGGCAAGTAAATGTCCAGACAGAAAATCCCGTCCCAGGCTTGCAGCTCTCTGCACTACACTTGACCCAGCCTGGTGGGACTTGTACAAAGTTTCTAGTGATTCTCTTCATCCTTCGGATGAAGTAATTTATTTACCCGATTCTGAATCTTCTTCCAGTACAGACTCTGAAGAAGATCCTCCTTATTTGGCTAAATGTGGTCAGTCCTCCTCTTCATCGTCCGACTCCGAGTCTGACAGTTGCCCACATTTCGAGGGGTGTGAGCTCCCAGAATTTGATTTCAGTCTTAATATGCTTTCTATTTCAGTCTCTCCATCACAGATAGAAAAGAAAATTGCATCTATTGATTTGCAGTTATCTTCCATTCCAGTTTTTAGACATCATGAGAGAACTGAGCTAAGAGAAGAGGAAAAAGCTCTGCAAGCACAATTGCAAGCTTTGACAAAAGAAAAAGGAAAAGAGAAATTGAATTTGGCTTCTAATCCGGCAGATCTTTATTTAGATTATCCAAGTGGTCACAAAGATCGGCAGGCACATAGAGCTCACAGAGAAAGGTTGCTCAAATTAAGACTAAAAGATAAGCAACAACAAATCAGAACACTGATAAAAGAAGCTGATGAGATCAAGAATGCTTTAACAGTTTTACTGTTAGAGAAAGAGCAGTCTTCAGAAGATGAATTATCCAATGAGATTGAAAGAGTCTGTGGTCCTACAAGTCCTACAAGCCCGAGAGAAGAATCCCCTGAGAAATCTCCTTCTTCACAATCTCAAAGTGTCAGTCTGTTAAGTGTTGTCTCTGGTCCTAAGATGTTCATTACTTTGGAATTTTGCCCTGATGAATTTAAGTCATATCCAGTCAGATGTTTGATCGATTCAGGGTGTCAGTTTAACCTTGCCAGGGGTAATGCCCTTCCCCAATTCTATTGGGAAGATACTAAACAATTTGGTTCTGCAATTCAAGGTACACCAGTTTACTTAACTGGAAAAGTCAAGAATTTCCCTATCTCTTTGTCCTTTGTAAAAAGTACTTTGTCTTTGTATAGATTAGATCAAGTTAGAGAAGATTGTGTATTGGGTTCTGAATTCCTGTTAAAAGTTAGCCCATTTTCCATAGATACCAAGAAAATGTTATTTGGTTGTACAGTTGATGGTCAGTCAGTTACTTTGCCTCTTAACCATACCTTTGTACAGAGATGCAAACCAATTATCCAAAATGCTCCTGATAAGTCACAATCCAGAGTCTCACTAAATAAAATGGAAAGATGTATATCTTTTGCTGAAGTTCATAGTGAGAAGTATCTTGCAGGGATCTCTGAGAAACTAAGAAAATATTGTTGCTCAGAAAGCCCAAATGCTTTCTGGACAAGGGAAAAATATTTTGTTTCTTTGCCCTTAGATCCATTGCAAAAGGTTAAGCCGATGAAAGCTTCTGCCAGGTTAATGAGTCCCACTGAAAGAGAGTTTTGCTCTAAAGAAATCCAAGATTTGTTGAAAAAAGGTTTAATTGAGCCTTCCAAAAGCCCATGGGCATGTAGAGCCTTTGTGGTTAACAAAAACTCAGAGCAAAAGAGAGGTAAGCCAAGACTAGTGGTAAACTTCAACCACTAAATGCAGTACTTCAGAAAGTCAGGTATCCTCTGCCCGATAAAGCAAGCTTGTTACAAAAGATTACTGGTTGCACTATCTTTAGCAAGTTTGACTTAAAGTCAGGTTTCTACCAAATTGGCATAGAAGCAAAAGATAGATTTAAAACTGCTTTTGTGGTTCCTAATGGCCAATATCAATGGAAAGTTCTTCCCTTTGGAATAAACAATGCTCCATGTGATTTCCAGAAAAGGATGGAAGATATCTTTAGAGACATTCCATGGTTAGCAGTGTTCATAGATGACATCTTAATTTGTTCAAAGAATCTCCAAGAGCATCTAAAACATCTGCAGCAGTTTTATGATTTAGTTTATAAGCATGGTTTGGTTCTGTCAAAAAGTAAAATGGAAATAGGCAGAACAGATATAGAATTTTTGGGTTTACATATTAAAGCAGGTCAGGTTGTTTTGCAAAATCATGTTTTACAGTCTTTTGAACATTTCCCTGACAAAATTATGGAGAAAACCCAATTGCAGCGGTTTCTTGGCTGTTTGAACTATATCAGACCTTTTTATAAAGGGCAAGCTGCCGATATTCATTGTTTGCAGCAAAGGCTTAAAAAGAAGCCAGTACCATGGTCTGAAGAAATGACTTTGGCTGTTAAACAAATCAAAGCCAGAGTAAAACAGCTACCAGCTCTCAGTCTTCCACAGGGAGTTGGAAAACTAATAATCGAGACAGATGCATCCAGCACCACATGGGGAGGTGTGTTGTTAGAAGAGATAGAAGGAAAAGCCAATATTTGTGGCTATGCATCTGGTTCTTTCAAAGGCGCAGAATTGAACTATCCTAGCAGTCATAAAGAAATTTTGGCTGTTAAGAAGACCGTCAGTCATTTCATCTTATACTTGAAACCTGTCAGATTTGTGATCAGGACAGATCTGAAGATCATGCCAGGCATTTTTAAAAATGAAAATCTTATGGCTGAAAACAGTAGCCGTATTCTTAAATGGTTTCTCTGGTTAAGTAATTTTGATTATGATATCATATATAAACCAGGTTACCTAAATTGCCTTGCTGATATGCTGACTCGTGAGAATGTGCAGATTCAAGCTCCAAGTTTAAATATGTTTTCATCTGGTTCGAGTCAAAGTTTCATGAAAGACAGGATTGTTGCAGATAAGGGGAAAGCCCCTATGACTGAAGAAGAGCTCAGAGCGCCAAAACGGTCCCTATTCCTAGCCCCATGGGACAAGGATATTTCAGAAGAAGAACGCCAGCAATTGCTGGACTATGTAGATCGGCATGCAGCAGAGAAATACTTAAGCCTCACCTTAATAAAGCAGATCCAAGAAAGCCCGTGCAATCTGAAAATACTTGAAAGATGGGAGAAGCATGCTTTCAATGGATTCCGTAAAGCTGAAGAAAAATTGAGGCAGTGTAAAGAAATTTGGGCAGACTGCAATGAAGAAAAAGAAGGCATAGTTTGGTATGTTGATCTAGGTAAAGGTGATCTCACCTGGACAACATATAACTTAATCTTGCAGTTTTGCAGGGAACAGACTTCTGTCATAATTTGTGCTGACCCAGGTAATATGAAGCACAGAAAATGGTCTGGGTGGACAGAAGTATTCTTGGACAAGTTTTGTCCAAGGAAAGATTGGTGTGAACGAAGAGCCAATTTTATACTGCATCTTGAAGCAGACATGCAAGCTGCTGATCAGAATAATCAATGGTTTAAATTCAGGCTTAGACACCATGGCGGAAGATACACTCCGCTAGAACATGCTGTGACAGTGACACAAAAGTTTATTAAGCGTGATGCTCAAGGGAAGTGACTTGATACAAAGATCCACCGCCGAACTTTACCCTTGAACTACAGAGTGGAATCACAGTTTGCATCAGAATTCGTGTTTGGTCCTAATGAGGCTCTCAGAGGATCTGATGTAGAACAATGTTTTGGTGATTTGCTATATCCAGACATGGAAGACGAATTTCGAGAAAATGAATACTGGAGATATACAGAATCTCAGCCAAGCTATCTGGAAAATGAACTGATGAAGAGAGAACTCGAAGAAAATCTCTATAATGAAGGTGTTCTCGACTGTGTCTGTGGCGGCGCACCGGGTCCTGATGGAACTACTGTTTGTGTGTGCGGGTCTAGCTATGATACACCATGATTTCCTGTTGAATTTTCCGGGATTGAAGCCAGCTGGTCCGATTGAAAATTATTCTCTTGTACATTCTCCTTTTACGGAAGCCGTTGGTGGGCCTTCTGATTGTAATTTTGTCGGCCATGTTTTAGCCGAAAGTTTTATCTCCTCGGATGCTTTACCCGAGATGCTTTGTAATAATGCTATGGGCCAGACCTTGTCGGCCATAAGAATCTCTTTTCTTGAGTGGTTGTCAGTCCGTCTTTGTCATAGTACCGGGTCCCCACATGGCTGAGCCTTTAAGGGACGAGATAACATAGTGCGGTCCCACTATGCCCCGGGAACCTAGCTTTAGTACTGGTTGGTGTAAGTTCCAGGTCACCGGTTTACCGGTTGGGAATGCTATAAATAAAGCCTTCAGCATTCATTTCATTCATTCGAAGTCATCGAGTCGCATGAGCAATTAGTCCGCTCTGCAAGTAGAGGTCGTCTGAGCAAGTAGTCCGCTCGACATAAGAGTCTAGGTGTGTGAGAGCCGAAGCCTGTATGCTTTGCAAGTTGCCCTGCGTGGTATAACATTGCATCAAAAGGGTTAGACTCGCCTCTGTAAATTTGTGTCAGCAAGGGTGTGCTAGTAAGCATATCTTGGGACTCCCAGGAGCCTGAAAGTAACCTCGTGCCTTCAGGAAGTGGTGAAATCTTAATGGACCCAAGACATTGTGCTTAGGCATAAAGTCCAGAGTGTTGTGGTGACGAACTTCGCAGTCCGAGGTCGATCCACACTGAGAGTCTGTAATTTGCAAATCAGTTATGAATATTGTGGCAATCTGGCATTTTTGCAACTTCTTTGCAAAAAGAAGCAGAAAACATAAGCTGATGCCTTTTAAAATCTTTATCTACTCTCTTGCTGAGACAATGTTCTTTCCATGTTTCCAAAATATGGTTATGAAGTTGAGCGAAAGAGAGAGATCTAAGAGGGATATTCTTATCTTTTAAAGCTTTTTCTACAGCATCAGGGACATGCCCGGGAAAACTTCTGAGGTAGTGCTTTAGATAGGCGGGATCGCCTGACTTTTCTGAAGATATTAGTAATTTCTGCATATAGCAAAAATATTAATCTGTTTTACTAAGATCACACAAGCGAGCTGTCATGAACAAAGATGCTAAGTGATCATAGTCTTCATGTGTTTCAAGACCATAAAATTCTCTCCCTAGGGCTGAGAGAATTTGTTTATCTGAGTCATTGGCAGCCAACAACTCATTTCTTGTTTCTTGTGGCAACCATCGCCACCAATCATATGCCAAACCTGATAGACCAGCAATCAACTAAGCACCGATCATTTGACCAGTCAAATTATGGTCTCACTGCTTCTTATATAGTATCCAGTGTATCAAAAGCTGGATTGCATTTCTTATCTCTTCACGAGATTGACACTGAATATTTAGAACAGGTTGTTCTGGCATCTATGAAATCAAATTATTCAAATTATTGATACCAAAATTAAACACTTTGGGAGCAACAGATACAACTTGTGCATTTGGCATGTGGGTATCAAATTCTTCTTGAGGAATTTGCCTTCCTCTAAGCAATCTTCTTTGGTTAGATGATTCTGCCATCATATTTAAATCTCCAACATATTTGGGATCCAGGACAGGTCTAAAACCTTTGAATGCATCTATCCGTTCTTCTATATCTTGCTTTTGTGCATCTGACTCACCAAAATCCCACTCGGATTTTTCATCATCTGGGAGAACTCTTAGAGCTCCTAAAGAGGCAGCTTTTGAATGACCTTTCTTAGCTAGCTTTAAGACATGGTCAGGAACTATATACTCTTTCTTTTTTAGTTCATGTGTTCTAGTTGTTAGATCTGCTAGAACATCTAGCCTGCGTTGTAGCTTATCAGAAGCTACTTCTACTACTCTCTCTATTTTTGTAGTGTCATGCAACAGATGATCAAGAAGTTCCAGTTTGGTGATTACTTTATCTAGTTGTTCTTTCTGAGCAGCACAACTAGCTTTTAATTGCAAGATATCATTAGCCATATCATCGAGGTTCCTAGCTGTACAGATTTGCTGTAGATTACCCCAGTTGGCTAACTTTATTTCATCAGAGACTGTCTGATCAGAAACTGAAGATTTGGTAGAGATGAACTCTCTCTTTGTAGATCCATCGGCAAAATATTGTCTAAAGGCAGTTTCAGGGAGATTGCGACCATGGTAAAATGATTTTTGGCCCTATGTATTAACGGATTCAGCTGAGGCATTCGATCTAGGAAGAGCAGAAAACATTCCTAAGCTGGGAAACTCATGCAGAGACTTGTGTTTCTCTTTTTGGAGTAATTTTTGTTTTATTTTCTTACATGCAAGACAGTCTGCATGCTGACCTCTATGCTCAAAATTGGAAAGACCAGAAAATGACTCTGTATTTACAGAAGGGTTTTGTACAGAGGACGAGGACTCTTCTAAAGACTTTTTTCCTATTTGATCCGATAAAGCTTGACGCCTAGCATTATGATATGAGGACATTGAAGTAGATTTGATCAACGGGGGACCGAATCTAGGGATTGGCTCTTCTCGGGGGGACCGCAAAGAACATGAGGCTTCATCATAGAGAAGAGGCTTAGGATTCATAGTAGCTTTGACTCTTTCTTGATGTCTTAATTCTGTATACTTCATCTCCCAAGATTGAGGATACTTTATTCCCATCCAGTTAAAGGTGATAGGAGTTGCATTTTTGGATTTAGCATTTGGGGTTTCCACCATTCTGCAGTCTGCAGAGCTCTGATGGACATGCGACCTTAACTGTGGAAGGGTATCATTCCCAAAGCGGACACAAACACCGCCTTTGAGCTGAATGATCTTGGAGCCATTAAGCATGACAAAGCCTTTTGGAAGGATGTAGGCTTTCAAAATATTATATATATGCGGATCATCTAGACTCACAGAAAATTTAGGATAAATTGTCCCGAATGCAGGACCATCATGTAAGGGAGCTGTGAAGCCACCTATTACTGCATCGGAGAACTTATTGTGCCTAGTATCTACCACACAACACAAGGAAGAAATTGCAAGATGAGGGCGAACTAGAGGACCTAGACCAAGCTTGACTGCACCAAAGTGTGCATACTTAAATTTGTTTTCTCTTGCCCAATCTATTTGTGCTTTATCTAACAGAGAGATGTGGATTGGTTCTTGGTTATCCGTGAAAGAAACATCAATGCTTGAAACTTTTATCTGGGTGGTCAAATAGAGATTCCACCATTTGAGTCTGTAAACATCTTTTGGAAGTATTTGAGGTAATTCCCAGTATTCAGATGGATTTTGGTCATCTATAGTAATATAAGAAGCATCTTCTCCTGAAGTGGAGGGATTAAAAGATCTGCTTCTTCTTTCTGCTAAGGAAACTTCAGTATCATTGGTTGACTGACACTCTATGGCTGTCAGCTGAACTGTATCCATTGTGGGATCCATTCTATAAAGGTGAAGGCTGACTTCTACGCTTCGGGCAACTTGTAGGCTTACTCCCCTTCCCAACGGGCCTTGCTGCTACGACTTCCGAACTACGCTTACACCTTAAGGATACCCAACAATTTCCTCAACGGTCATTTCCACTGTCTACAGGACACATTTGTTCTTAGAGTGTATGTATATTTAACTCAACCAAGCATTCATCACACATAGATTTAGCAGAAATAAACTTTGTAAAGATATAGATTGTACCAGGATATACTTGAGAATTAAACCAACCTGGCTCTGATACCAAACAGCAGGATCTTGCGGAACTTCAAACTATGCTTGAGCCATTGAAATAATCAGCACACTCACGTAACAACAATTTGGAGAGAAATGCTACATCATATAGTATCATCATCAAGAGTATGTGGGACCATCAACCATCATCAATAAGCATAAGTGGCCCACATCATCACAGATCCCAAGAAATGACCATAGTCAAACTGGGTTTGACTAGGTCCATATTCAACCAAGGATAAATCATATCAATAGACTAAGACATGTTCCTCTAATTGCGCCGAGAGGCGCTCTACAGCCCAGTATGAGGGAGATCTTGTAACATGTGTAGAGTGTTTGTCGAGTAACGAAATAATAAAAATAAAATATTGTAACGTCGGCCATTAATAAAAAGTAAACCGGTATAAGGGAGATCTTAAACTTGAACTTACGTGTAAAAAAGTTAGATAATT
This sequence comes from Larix kaempferi, assembly GCA_027924585.1. NCBI lineage: Eukaryota > Viridiplantae > Streptophyta > Pinopsida > Pinales > Pinaceae > Larix > Larix kaempferi. The sequence goes on from BSBM01000475.1 coordinate 426,212, forward strand.
TTTTATGAACATGTAAAAAGTTAGATAAAAAAAATTACACCTCAAAAAATTGGATCCCTCTCGGTGCTTGGTAGATTCGGGTTTAAGATGGATCTATGCTAGTCATACCCACAGCTTAAATTAAAGCATAACATCATTTAGTGGCATTAGTCATATTTGTTCATTGCGTTGTTATTTATATTTACTTGCACAATAGCTTAAATGACAAACTCACCCATTGGACATGGTCTAACTGCTAGCTAAGGATGAAGGCTAGTAACAAGGTTGGGCAAAGGGGATGACTTGTCTAAACTCAACTAAAAGACACTTTGGACTGCGAGAAAGGGGAATCTACAAACTCTGTGCTTGACAAAATAAACACGAGGAATGGTTGTGCCTCACAAATGGGTAAGTTGTTTAGAGAATGTTTATTCAACTTAGGCATCATGTCTACTTTTATAAAAGATGATCCAGTTTCATTAAGATCCATTGATTTCATTTCATGGCCTTTTTAGCCTACATAACCATTCGGATCTTAGGTGTGCTGATAAGCACCACTAATCGCAGCTTGCATCCAAGGCATGTTTTATACATATATAAGGTCAGCAATTGTTTAGATGTAGCATTTAAGAACCATTGCTTTTTGGACCTTTCTTATACTCTTCGAGGAGTATTTTTTGCAGTTCATCGCTCTTGCCCTTTTTAGTTTCCATAGGCGAATTTACATAAGTTTCCATAAGTAGTACATGAGCTTTCAATTTTAGCCAACAACATCTCAGGTGACAAGGGAGAGTTTGTGCCAGTGCCAAACATCGGGACAACTGACCAGAATGATTTAGGCCTACAATCCAACTTACCAAAGGCAAGTTTTGTCACCAACTCAGAGCCGAGACACTAAACAAACAGGGATGCGGTCCAAACACAGAGGTAGTAAAAAGGGAAGTCCTCAATACCAGAAAGTCAAGTAAGACAAGTCAAAGGTTAAAGCGAAATAAGGAAAGTCATGGATGGATGAAGTCAAGTGAAAGTGGAGCCTAAGCTAGCAGACAAATGGTGTCAAGAAAGACCATATCTATGCAAGGTAGTAAACCAATGAGTTTTGTCAAACAACCTAAATGTGCAAGTAAAATGTCCATTTTATAATTTATCATCAAATAGTCCATTTTAAGTTTATAAAGTTTGCCACATCATGAATCATATACCAAGTTAATGCTGTGAACATGACTAAAGCAACAAGATAATAATCCACAGTCAATAATCAGAAAACCATAGGTCATACAACATCATCATAAGAATAATCATCATATATCATCTGAAACACTGCTGCAATAAATCTCTAGGTACTGAACTGAAACTGTATGGAATAAAGGGTCACATCGGTCATCAAATCTGAACTCTCAAGGCTCAGCCTTGACACAAGGTCTAACATAAGTCTGAATAATACACTGCTCTGATCATGAGTGATCTCAAAATATAAAGTCATCATAGCCAAGCTCTGAATAATCTAAGCTCTGGAATGTGCAGATATCTGCTAAGCAAGAATAGCAGCCCTGCTACTATGGTGTGATAACACTACTTAACATTTCATTTTTCAAGTCTATTCATTCTAACCCATTACACCCTAGAACTGGCTAAAAAACTGAACATATTCTGGGAAAAATAAGGTAATTTCAACAAAAAGGAGCAGCCTATACTAGATTTCATTAACTTTTCCATCTATCCTTGATTCAAAAAGAAAAAATAATAATAATAACTATATAATATTATTGTAAAAAGGCTGTAGAATATTTGTTTGAAAGCCATTCCCATCTTGGGTTCCCCCTTTCATCTTTGGCTTCCATGGTTGCATGTTTGGTTATGGTAGATTTTATGGTTGACTCATCAGGTTTCCTCTTTGCTAATTTAGATTCCTCTTCGGCCTATATCACTATATATATATATATATATATATATATGCTTCTATGTCCAAAAACTGAATATCTCTCCATCTTACAGTTTAAAACCATTCCTATCCCTAGCTACAGGCCGAACAACAATAGCATCTCGAACAGCTCGAACTACACATTTAAGCAGCACCAACTGCCTGAGTTGATTCCGTAGAAGAATCCATTCAATATACAGTTTACTAAGTTACAAAACTACTACCTCAACTTGTTCCAAATCCAAACCCAGTGCCAGTTGCTTACGTTTAACTAGGAGCATACCCGCCTAAAAAGGCAGAGAGTTCACCACCGGTATCTTGAACACTAGATGCTGGTATCCCATTTTGACAACTTAGCCTTATGATTTTATCATTCTATTTGATATATGAATGATTCCAAAGGGTCTAGGATTATGATAGATCTGCTTTAGCGATAAAAAAAATAATAAGGAATGATGGCTAAATGAGTGTTGGGATCTCCATATCAAAAGCATAAACATCTAATGAGCAAAGATTCAAAACACGTCCTTGCAAAAACGACACAAAGCAAAGCTTTCCTTTAAACAACTAACATTTGAATTAATAAATAAACCTGTGTTCTGACCAACTCGGAAAAAAATTTGAACTGGTAAATATCAATGTCCCCATGTAGAGCTTGATCAAAGCCAAATATCCACCATCCATGCGGAAGTTGTAATGCAAAATAGCTCCTCTGCTGAGGAAGAAGCCAACCACCCAGCCAGCTTTTGTGACAGATATATCTCATGAATGTATCAAGTCCATCAAACCAATCTGCACTGTCATGAAGCAAGGTTAGACAGATAACAAAAATGAAAAGATGTCAACATGCCTTCACACTATCAATTTGAAAGAAAATAACAATGCAAACTTCTCGACTAGTTCAACAATTAGCATACAACGCTAACTGTCTAAGCCATCTCTTCTGAAGTATAACAAAAACCAAACACAGAAGTTAAAATTGAATGAATTTAAGAATTTGACATATCATGAAAAAGAGCATTCATAAACAAATCTCATGGTAACAGAGCAGTCAAAATTATCAATGATGATGCATTAAAACTTTCTAAAATGAATGTGATTCAGATTTTACCAACCATGATTGCCAGGAATTGCAAAGATCTGAGGACCTTCATAGTTTTCCAACGTATCTACTCCATTAGGCAATTCAGGCTTCCTCTCCGCTATATTTTCAGGCTTGTAACAAGGTGGTGGTTGTAATGCATATTCAAATGGAGCAAAAAGGCGGCGCTCGTATGTAAATGGTGAAGGATTTGGGTAACTGTTCAACAACCAAAAACATGTTTGAGTTTCAATGTTTTAATAACAAAAACAATCATCGTGAACCAATTTAATATAATTTAATTTAATTTTGATATTATTGTCCACCAGTAGCCAAACTTGAAATACTAATGACCAGTGGTGGTTGTAATGCATATTCAAATGGACCAAAAAGGCGGCAATCGTATGTAAATGGTGAAGGATTTGGGTAACTATTCAACAACCAAAAACATGTTTGAGTTTCAATGTTTTAATAACAAAAAGAATCATGATGAACCAATTTAATATAATTTAATTTAATTTTGATATTATTGTCCACCAGTGGCCAAACTTGAAATACAAATGACCAGTCAAAATGATAAATCACACTTGTAATAATGAAATACCATAGATAAAGACAAAGCATTGACACAATGCATAGGAAAGTCATCTTCTAAGGAATTCAACCTTCTTGCTAGACCAAATATCTTGAGAATCCATTTGCATATATGGTAAGGGGTTAAGATACCATACACATTTCCAGTTTAATTCTATAAATCAACAAATACCAGTTATAAAAGTTTCTCGAGTCATTTCATCATATTCCTTGCATTAAATTATGGTACGCTACTAATTGCACAATTCAGACAAAAGCAAAAAAGCTGATAACAACAATACAATGACGAAGAAAATCCCATCACAGATAGTCAAAAATTTTGAAATTAATTCAATCTCCAATGAACTAAGAAATTGTAACTCCTGGTGTACCGATTACAACAAAATTTTATCTAGGGTAATGGGATAAACAATGATACTCAGTTTCATTTTCATTACACTGATGACTTAGTTTCATTTTCATCACACCAATGGTTGTCACAAAACCTTACAGAAACACTTCGTTGTTTGACACAAACCGATCAAGTTGGCAATCCTTTATTTTCTCTTCTTTCGGGCGGCTGTTGTAAAAGTGTTTTTATCATTATAAAGGAAAACTTAGATTCATATGACAAAACCCAAGACGGACCTATCAAAATTCCATCCTAGGGGTTTCATCCCAACATGAATAGTTGGAATAACACAAAGCTCAAGTAAGTCTTGTTTGGTCTTTCTTGGTGAAGATAGGTAAGTTTTGATACTTTGATGATTGAATGGTGGCCATAAAGATGCATTTTTTTCTGATTTTTGCCCTCTTTTCTGCCTTCTATCAACCCTGTGTTGCCGCCCTTCACACACCTGGGGGTAACATGGCAGAAATCTTCAAGCCACTAAGTGTGTCAATGGGGCAAGCTTCGAGTCAAGTACTGTCACTTGATTCTCGACTCCTCCGTTTAAGCAAACTCCTAACGAAGCCAAGGGGGGTGGACCCTAAAGGTTACTAAGGCTGATTAAGCTAATTAGTGGTTTTGGTGGATGAGTAAGTTGTTTAAGAGTTTTATGAAAATAAACTGAAACAAGATATTGCAAAATAAAATTGTAGTCACAATAGCATAAAGATTGTATAAATCACATAGTCACTTAATACATGATAGATTTCAAAAATAAAGCTTGTAAATAATAATAAATGACCAGTGCTAAAAATGGAGTCCAATAGAGTGTTGTTGTTGTGCTTGAAAAGTTTTGCAAATGCTCTTGATCAATTTTAAATTATTGTAAAAGATGAGTGGATTATTAGGGAGGGAGATTCCCGATATACCATGAAGGTACTGGAAATATGTCCAAACTCGCTAAGTATGGCTCCACGCAAAAAAATGTGGGCTATATCGGAGTCACGGGGGTGTGTCCAACACTACACCAAACGAGGTTGTAGTCTGACGGGGTCCTGCGGTCACTATCTAGTTGTTCCCGCTTTCTTTGTGAAATTTGACAACACAGAAGCAAAAGGAGACGTAGATATTCGTCTTTGGGAGGTTAATTGAAAAAATGCGAAGATTAATTACTAGTCACTAAGTCCCTTTCTAGTATGATCAACTGTTCAGTCGAGGCTGCAGAGATCTAGAGCATACGGGGACATAGGCTTGTTAATTTTAAGGATTTTTAAACAAAGTTTTCTTGTTTATTAAAACCCCAAGAGTCTCTTTTAGGTCCATGAACCGTACTCGGGAAATCAAGGGGGATAATTAAAAGTAAAAGAAAGACTAAAAATAAAAAGTTATCTAACTATTACACTATCAAAGTAGTGGGTTAGTATTCGATTACTTTTGCAAAAGATAAATCAAATTGTAATTGTAAAAGTATACAGTCTGCAAAGACAAAATTAAAAGGTTCCTATGTCCTGAGTGAGTCAATGGCCCTGTTGTCACATCCATAGTAGCCGGGCTACCAGGATTGCAAAGATATTCCTAGTATATTTTTAAACCAGTCCTTTGCACATTTTGCATGAGATAAGCAGATGATGAGCAGCATATTGATGATCACTCTCATATATTCAGTGGATCCAGAGCACATATTTTCATCCTTGTGCCATGACTAAACCTCATGACCCCAGGTTGATGACTGAGTTAGCCATTTTCTATCATCCAGAGCAGATTGATGACAGGGCCCATGGTGTATGCAACTGCAGTGTTTAGGTATGATTCAGATGTTCAAATTAAAGATTCAGTTATTTAATCCAACAGGTATATGGTTTGTGCACTTAGGTTGTTGGTCTGCTCTTCTCTTTATCTTGGTAGTATTTGACTGGGTATATGATGGTTGTTTGCTAGAACTATTCTATATTATTCTTACTTGTTGTTTAGAGTAGAGGTGATTCAGTTGCTATCGATAAGAGATTCTTATGCATACTCATTGTTCATGCCCTTTTTCTTATAAGTATGGACTTGGTCATTCCCTTGGTAGGGCCTGTTATCACATATATAGTAGCCGGGATACCATACATTATTTTTCTGATTCCAATACACTATTCAGCCAATTCCCTTACATTTGAGATGCTGAGATGAGCATCTATTGGATCACTAACAGATTGTGGATAGCAGTATATATTCCCCATGCCATGACTGAGTCTCAGGACACTCAGAGAGATGACCGATGTAGCCATTATACCATTGGTACCGAGCAGTCAGTAGTGCCCAGAGTTACAGCAGCAGTTTCAGAGGACAGATGATGGTACAGGTTGATGAGCATTCAGGTATATGATCCAGCAGGTATATCATTGTGTTATGGTTATATTGCTTTTATACTTATTCTTATAGCATGTCTTAGCACTTAGTGTCATGATCTGGCGATCATATAGATATGTGGACCTGGTTGATCTTATTATATATATTATATTGTCCCTACTCAGACTTAGAAGTTCACTATTCATACTCATTGGTTTTACCCTCCTTAGGGAGAATAGAGGTGATCATTCCACCATACCTTGGCTTGCTAGTGTTGGCTCCATGATTCATTGTCTTCATCCATCCATTACCTACCTTTTAGTTTATCACCCTGACTTACTACTTGACTAGTGGCATGGAGGACTTTCCCCCACTGTAGCCTATGTATTGGATGAGCTTCCCTGTTTATTGTGTCTCGGCTCTGAGTTGGTGACAAAACTTACCTATGGTGAGTTGGAGTTCCTTGGAATTCCCCCTAGTCACTAAAGTTGTGTTGGCTAAACCTGAAACTTTTAGTGCTGCCATGAATACAAAATCTGGAAAATGAAATGCCATATCTTGTATGAAAAGCCCATTCATGCAATGTGTTTCTAAACACACATGAATGAAAGGCATGCCAAATGAAAATGGCCATGAAAATAAAATGTTATATCTTTTGGAAATGTAAATACCTAGGTAAACAAGCTGTCCATGACACACCTAGAAGTACTCAGGTAAAGAAGTGCCTTAAAAACACACCTGCAGCAGAAAGCCTAAATAAATGAAAATCTATGCAATGTGTTTATAAACACACATAGACCAAGGCTATGGAAACTTTAGGCCCAAAAAGCAATGGAAGTTAAATGCTATATCAAAACAATTGTTGGCCTTATTTGTATTATGGATTGTGCGCATCTGTTAAAGGTGAATAAACCCTCTTTGAACAACTCATCCATTTGTGAGACACCGCCATTCCCTGTGTTGTTCCTCATTCAGTATATACTATGGTGTGTATTCCCTTTCCCTTTGCCAAAGTGTCACAAAGTTAAGTCGGTTAAGTCATCCCTTAGCCTAGCCAGTTATTTTAGCCTTCACCCTTCACTAGCAAATTGATCACAGCTATGAAGTGACTATGATCTTGAAAGTCTAATCTGAGTAATAATAATAATTAATGACATTATATATTTGGATTTAGATCGCCAGTAATGATTACTTTGTGTTATAATTGTTATTTGAATAAGTTGTAGAGCATGCATTAACCTTTGACACTTTGTAGCAGCTTCTGATGATGGTCTGAGTTATATTTGGTCATGTTGACCTGGTTAGACCTAGTTTGACCATGGTCAACCATAGGACATGAGATGGTTGGACCTTATGATGATATGGATAGATGATATATGGTCTATGTACACATACATGATGATTCTATGCAGCAGCTACAGGGTTATGATGATGATTCATGGTTTACAGCAGTATTTGATCATTTACAGATTATTATTATTTGCCCTGTTCCGGTATATTGGATATATATATTGATCAGGCAAAGACTCATATGGTGTATGAGTACATATCTTGAATGGATTTGGACCTTCTAAGTCCAATGAGACAGTTTGTTTTCAGTTCCGGGCACTTACAGTGATGATTGAGCCTCAGTAGGCTATCCCAGTGCAGTTTTGGTCTATCGGAGGCCCTGTCAGAGCAGATGTGATTTTTATCCGATTGACCTAGGGCGCTATGCTTGGAGGGGGTGGTCCAGCCACTTGTTTTTACCATATTACCCCCCTCCCGGACACACTAGTGCCCTCACCTTGATAGCGCAGGCACTCCAGGAGGCAGTTTGGGGCAGTTTCATGCTTCTCGACGCATTTCAGGATTGGTAGAAATGGCTATTGAGGAAATCGATTTGGGCTACTGAGGCAATGTTATGGCATGGGATGATCAGTGATGATGGATCGATGTCTTCCACACCTTCTCCAGCAGTTTCAGCTTCATCGGGGCCCACATCCATCACTTATGGCACTTTCTGATGATTTTTGAGGTCTTTTGAGGCCTACGATTTGACCATAGAGGCACGATTTGGTATATTGATGACTATTTTATTATTATTGTGCTATGGAGATTGACCAAGGGTGTCTAAAATTACCCCTTGGACCCACCATAAGCTTCTTATTATATTTTGTCATCATGATTTGGTGGGATTCCCCTCTTCTAGGGCGATTTTGTCCACTCATATTATATTTTATTAGCGATCCATGTATTTTATTGTTGAGCTCATCTCAACCATTGATTAGACATTTGTATCTTTTAATCTTAGCCACTCATTCAAAAAGTGGTTAGGATTTTGATGCCTCTCCTTCCTATTTAAAGGAGAGAGCTTCTCATTGTAAGGGGACTTGTGGCTCTGGATTATTGGAATAGAAAATTATTATTGCATCCATCTCCAGTGTTGTGGTGAATGTTTTTAGTGTTCGTTCGTTGGTTCTTCCTTTGCACTGAGTTATTGGAGATCTTGTTTGCCATATCTTTTGTACCACGTTTTTGCATCTACAGGTGGAGGCCGATTTGCTTTAAGGAGGAAGTATTGGTAGGGGAAGACTCTCCCTACTTCTTCTTTGGATCTCTTCGTTGGTAGCAGGGAGTATTACTGTCCCAGGACCTTCTATTCTATGTTATCATTGCATTTTACTTGTATTTCCTCCATACTTGACCTCTCTGATTGAAATCGATTTTCCTTGGATTGACAGGTAGAGGAGGGCGCACTTGTGGGCTAGGGCATCAATTTGGCAAACAAAATCAACAATCTCTCATTTGATCTCTACAGGAATCTTCCTCAACACCAAGGCATCTCTCTTCATCACTCAGGTATGATCTCAAGGTAATTTCTATCTCCATGATCTATCCACTTGTCTAAAATATTTAAAACCCTAATCAATCAAAACCCCATTTTTACATTTTTTCAGATCTACTAAGATCTAGTGGCTTCTTGGGTAAGATATTGAAAACCCACCTCTATAGTATCCACGGCATCCCGGATCTATAGTTTGGTGAGGATTGGCTTCCATTTGACCCTCTTCCCAAGGCATTTAGCCTCTCCAAGCAAGGGTGCACTTCCTAGTTTGGTGAGTTGACCTAGATCTAGTATGTGGGTAGGTGAGATCCCGCTTGATTCATGATCTACAAATCCAATAACCTACCCCCAGATTGTCATTTTTCTGATTGCTACCTTGTGGGCCCTATTCCACATTTTAAGGGATTTAATCCCCATTTTTGGACCACTTGGTATCTTCAAACTCAGATCTAGTAAGATCTAGCCATTGGATTGCCTTGAAATTGTAGATCCACACTCCTACTTGATTAACCTGCCTGGATCTAAAGTTTGGATGCCATCGGACTTGTCTTGACCCACTTAACCCACATTTTAGCCTCCCTGGGTAAAGTCGCACTACCTTGGAGAAGGGAGTTGTCCCACTTCTAGGACGTGGGTAATTGAGATTTCAGTGGATTTGGAACAGAAATAATTCAAAACCTAGGTCTAGTAGGTCACTTTGTCAAATCTTGCCTTGGGGATAGCATTCCTTGTTTTAAGGGATTGTGGTCCACTAAGGTCAAACCTAGATCTAGACCTATTCATCCATCAAGACTATAATTGCCCACTTGTCTCATGCAATAGGAGTCCTTAACCACAAGTTAACTTTACTTTGACTCCATTATCCCAATTCCCAAGGCACTGGTTTCTCTCCAAGTCAATTCGACTTTCCTAGATTGTTGGATTAACTTGTGGTTTGACCCTTGTGTGGTAAACTAAACCCTTTGATGCCATCATACTGCATGATCAAGCATGTCACTTGTACTAGTTAGCCCCAATTCAACCCCTAAACTACCCTACATTGGACACGGTTCCCAAGGCAGTGGATTTTCTCACATTGAACTAGTACTTTAATCATGGATCTTATTTCACAAATCATAAGTCACTCTCACATCAACAATGAACTAAAGCTATACTCATTGAACCCCTCACTTGTCTTGTGACTTCATCCTTAGGTCTAAGATAAACCATACACCTTACTTCACTTAGAGTTAACTTGATTTGGTGTCTTGGTTTTGATCTCTCCTCTCGGGAGTAGATAGGGTCTCCCCCTTTGTTGTCTGGGCTAGATAACATAAAGTGAAGGTTGCCTCGACTGGTGTGACAACCATATATTGGAGGTCGAGGTGATCGTGGTTACACCTTTTGAGTTGCCCTTCCCTATTGCCATCCATGAGTGGATACATCCATAGGGGTAACTACAATTTGGGTGATAACAGGGCCTTCGCTAGTCATGGCATCATTAGTCACTTCCCCCCATCCATTTGTTATCTTCCAGTCTTGACTTGATCCCCACTTACACTTTAACTAGTGATCTCGAGGACTTCCCCAACCTAGACCTCTTTGTTGGATAGATTCCATGTTTACTTTGTGTCTCGACTCTGGAATGTGTGATTCTAGTCACAGTGATTGTTCTCCTTTAGTCCTGGAAACCAAGTATGCCTACCAACAGTGTTGCTAAACACTAAAGCATTGGAACTTAAGTGCGTTGTATTCTAAACGAATGCTAAGTCAGCAAAAACAGTGTTGTTAAACACTACTACATATATCTATATTAGCTAGTCACTGGCCAAAGGACGAGCACTCATCCTTGTTTGATGTAAGGTCGTTTGCCTCTACAGGGCAACAGGGTGGTCACTCCATCGCACCTATGGACTGTTGCGGGCAATGTTGATCATACCGAATCATATCTGAGGCCCAGAAGGCCATTTAGGGCACCTGCTTTTGGAGGTTGGCTAGTGAAAATCTATAAAGTGAACTAAATGATAAAGCTCAAAGTGTATAAAGCTGACAAATAAATAAATTTAATATGAAGATTGCTTGTCTAGAGTCTATTGGAAGCGGTCTCATCACTCTACCCATTTGTGAGACACCGCCATCCCCTGTATATTTTTCTAGCTAGCATATGTGTAAGTGGTCTTCCCTTATCCCATTATCCGAGAGATTTACAGTGTTGAGGTGGTCAAGTCCGATCAAGTCATTCCCCTTTATCCTAGCCATACTTTTCCACATTCACCCATAACTAGCAAATTGGCCAAGTCTATAAATGAGTATACACTAGAGGTTCTTGAGCATAGTAGTTGGATTACTTTGATCTGGACTTACTATTACTATTGTGTCTACATGTTAATGCCAATTAAACATCATTTTATACTTTGGTCTTACTACTAATATAATTGGAGGAGCACATCTCATCCATTTATAATTGCAGTATTAGTTATTGGTGCTCTGGATTAATCATTCTTGGCCTGGTCAACCCAGTTTGGCCAATTCAACCACAGAATTCAAGATGAGTTTGGTCGACAGTGTCCGAGATTGATAATTCATGGCCCCTTGGTGCCCATTAGATGGTTCCATGCTTCAGACAATGGTTTCAGATGATGGTTTGTATTATTTTTATTATTATCAGCAGTTACAGGCCATTATTTTATTATTCTGGGCATGGATGAGCTTACATATGATGGTCTTGATGATCACATGGAGTATGAGTACTCATTCCTAGTGGATTTGGGCATTCTGAGTCCATTAGCACACTCAAATATCAGTTTTGGGCAGTTACAGGTGATGATATGATCAGACTACCACTTTTCAGCAGTTTGCCATGCAGAAATGGCATGTACAACACTTTCAAAGAGCATTTATTTTCTCCTAGGGCGCTCCTGAGGGAATATGGCGTCCAGCCAGTCGTTATTACCATATTACCCTATTCCTAGACATTTTGGTGCAGTCAGTTTAGTGCCCTGGGCACATGGCAGATAGTTACAGGTATTTCTATCTTTTCATAGGTTGTTTTCCGGCAATAAAATGGCTAACAAAGGAAATCGATTTGGTGTAATGGGGTGAGTAAATGGCATGAGATTGGTCCGAGACTTCATGATGATATTTTCTTCCTTTTTTCGGTATGGTCTTTGTTAGCAGTGGGGTCCACACGTCCTCTCAATCATCATTTTGGAGGTTTTATATTGTATTGTTGGGCACACGTCCTAGTGTCTTTTGACACTTTATGATACGTATCTTGTTATGATGTATTAGTGGCATGGCTAGTGAAGATGTTTTTACCTCCTAGCCCCCACCATGTGTTATGTCATGTCCCTAGTCACATTATGTGTCTTACGTCCCCCCCTTTAGGCATCATTGATGCAGTGCATCCCCCTTAGTCATGAGTGATCCATGTATTATTTGTCTGGCTTATCTTAGTTGTTGATCTCATCATTGTACCTATTGATCCTAGCCCTCCATACTATTGAGATTTTAGGATTTTGCATTGTGAGAGGCTACTTATATCCACCCTCACCATTTTGTAAAGGGACTTTTCGCTCTAGAATATTGGAATAAAATTATTATTTTGCATATCTACTTCGTATGCTTTGAAGAATGTTCTTATACATGATTGGAATGCCTTTCTTTTGGACATCTGAGTAGATCTAACTTGATTTCATAACATTTTTGTGGAGGCCGAATTGGTTTGTTGCAGGGGGTGCAATTTTGCTTGAGGAGGATTGTGAGGGTTTCCTCCATCCATTCACTTGGGTGAAATTGTTTGTCTTTCAGTGAGTAACCAATTGTGAATTGTTTCCATTGATGTTGTTGTCTCTTAGATGCTATGCATGGTTTATTTTCCATCTGTAGACACATCTAACTTGAGTTGTTTGACTCTGCAGGTTGAAGAGGTCACACTACCACCTTGGACCCACACGCACTAGCTTGGAATCGACTGGATCTTGACCGGAATTGTAACCAATTGTTAGGATCATCAATGTACTCAACGGCCGCAAGCATTTGAGGTAAGTTCTACAAGGTACGTATTGATTTCCATTACTTCTATCCAATTGTCATTTAAATTTACAAGTTTAAAACCCTCGTTTTGTAGAACTGATAGAACTAGTGATTATATGGGCTTAATAACTGAAACCCAAGTCTAAATAAAATAGAAAACCTTAGAGACCAAGTTTGGTGGAAATCCGACTCCATTTACCCTCATATCCAAGCACTGGCCATCTCTAGGGGAGGACACACTTGTGGGTTTTTCAGTCGCTTTCCAAATCTGTTAGCTAGGTGTGGCTAGTTTGGCTTCAAACTTCTAGATCTATCTCCTAGCCACCTTCCTAGTGTCTTTCCAAGCTTATTTTCACCAAGTGGGCACACCTCACTTCAATTTGCTTAAACCCTAGGTGGATCTCATTTGGGTCGTTTAGATCGACACTAGATCTATCTAGGTCTAGTTGTTTAACTTCAACAATGGCACATTTTCCTTTGGTTGAGCAATCATCACTTATCTAAGCCTCCTCAACCAATCTCTAACTCCATAAGCCACTTATATTCCTAGATCTAGATTTACTTACTCCTAATCTCACTCTTATTCGCATTTCACATTATCTTAGAGTGCCTTGAGTAGGTTTGCTACCCTTCATAAGTTGGTCAGGGTCTTCCCCTTGATCTTTCTCTGGCTTGATCTAAAGCGACAAGAGCCCGTTCGGTGTGACAACCTTTGTATCTAGTGGTGAACAAGGCCCTTGCAGGTGTCACCGGTTTAGCTTCCCTCCTCTACCGTCCTAAATAGGATCCCTTAGTTAGCAGCTACAATTTGTGTGATAACAGGCCCAATATTTAAATTGGACCACGACGGTAAGTTTTAATTAATCTAAGTTGATTTTAACCAAATTGAAACTAAAGTAAAAATTAGAAAGCTAAAAAAGTAAAAACAACCACAAAAAGGACATCGACATCAATCGCCCCTGGGGGGATGAGAAGCAAGCTTTGTGAGCTCACTTCTGTTAGAATTTATAACATCATAACCAGGATCAATAAAAGAATGGCAAAGCACAGAAACAAAATGGGTGTAAGGCTCGTTTAACCATGATGATAAGAACAATCATCTCCCAACCATAGACAAAGCTATTTGTCTCCCCCGAGCTCACACCTTCCAATAGAAAATGATGTACATCTAGATAGTAGTAGCGCAAACCCAAGAAAAATAAGCGAGAAACTTCTCCAATAGTGGAGAACTCCAAAAATCAGTGTCCTGGATGCAGTAGCAAACCTCTCTTGACTAGTGCGAACTTGTCTCAAGTGAATCACCAAATGAGAGGTCGAACTCTCTATTTATACACATCAAAAGGTAACTTTTTTTTCTTACTGAGCCGACTTGACTTGACCTAACTGGGGCAATTCTGCACATTTTCTGAGGCAAACTGCCCAATGTTTCGGGGCAGTTTACCCATTGGGACGACTTGTGCTAGGGAAAGATAAAATAACATTTAAATATACTTTTCTTTGTGTGTTTTTCACCGCAAGGTTTACATTAATTCTTTCAAGGGTTTACATGATCAGATACATCAATATCTTCTCCCGTAGGAGGTCCAACAATAATATAATAAGAATAGCTTCCGAACTTGCACTATTTCCAACACTCCCTCTCAACAAGGAAGGTTTTCTAATTTTATTCTTTCTTGGGTTGACCTATGAGGTGATGCCTCATGCAGCTACTACTCCAACACTACCTCTTAGCCAGGGAGGCATCATCAGTATTATCATACTGGAACACATCTGGGTATCATTTGTACATCATGGTTATCTCTAACCTCTCTATATCATAAGGAAGGTCTTCCAACACAATCTCTACTCAGTCGAGAAGTGTCAACAAATCAATCTTCATGCATTAGCTCAATCCAGTCCATCGGAGAACATGCACTAGTTCCACGACTCTACATAGTCCATCGGAGAACATGCACTAGCTCCACGACTCTACATAGTCCATCGGAGATTCAATACAATGTACCTCAGCTCAACCCGATCCTTCCGGGAGCATGCACAAGGACAATGTGCCTTAGCTCAACCCAATCCTTTGGGAGATATGCACCTACTCCACCAGTCCTTTGGTGAGTCAAGAGTACCAATGTGCGCCAGTGTGTGTCAGTGCGCACAAGCTTCTTCATCCCGTCCCAGGTGTTGGTTCTTGTACAACTTCGGAAGATATTATTTATTATATTTTATTGTACCATCATTGTACTTAGTTATACCTCCTAAGGGAGAAGAACATTATGTAAACACATGAAACAATCAATGTAAGTCTTGGGGTGCAAAAGTAATTAATAAAATATTTATTGCCCCCAAAGACAAGTCGGCCCCATAAGGGAATTTTCAAGTTTCGCACATGTATAAATATGAGGCTTGTGCACCTCATTATCTCATTCTCCCACTTGTGTAGTGCGCATCACTTAGAGGAGCAGATTTTCGCATCACCTGAAGAAGGAGGTTTATTTGGTTTGGTTACTTGTGGAAGATACTCTCATCTTCTCTCTCTTTCTCCATTTGTACTCTGATCTCAGAATTATCATCTCTCTGCGAAGGTTGCTTGGTTTTCTCCCTATTGGGTTTCCCAGGGTAAACTCTGTGTTGTTGTTTTGTGCTTTGTCTTACTTCTAGTGATCTTGGTAAATGCATTTATGTTTTATGCTATGAATGTATGAAATTTAACATGGTATCAGAGCCATTCTAGAAGAAGCCATTGCCGAAGCATTGTCAGAACCCTGCCGGAATTAGGGTTTCATCTTGTGAAGTCTTCACCCCTTATTTTGAAGGAAAAGAGCCATAGGAATTTCGTTTTTGGCTAGACTAATCCATTGGTGAAGACGGAATTCAATTCCGAGAACTTTTATTTTTGACCTAGCTCCTGCTAGGGTTTCTGATCCAGATCCGTAAATCAAGATGATTGGGATGAAGGTTGAAGATCGATTGGAAGGAGCCTCCAACTTTATCTCCTGGAAATCTAGGGTTCTCTTACTCCTAGAAGAAAATGATCTTCTACTATATGTAAATGAGAAAGTCCCCGAACCAGAAGCCGAAGAAGATAAATCTCGATGGAGGAAGAATGATGCTAAAGCAAGAAGGATTCTTGTCGATTCCGTGAGAGATCATTTGGTTCCTCAGATCTCAGGTAAGAAGAATGCTAGGAAGATGTTCAAGACCATTATGAAGTTGTTTGAACACACTAGCCTAAATGTCTCCATGACTTTGAGAAACCAACTCTCAAATATGAAGATAGGGAAGTCAGAATCCATTGCCTCATACTTTATGAGGATCGCAGAACTCAGAGACAAGCTCAGCACCAGTGGAGATCCTATTGGCGATAAGGAGCTTGTCCTTCACACCTTAAATGGTCTTCCACCATCATGGGAGTCCTTTATCCAAATCATAAGTGGTAGATCTAAACTACCAAAGTTTGACAAGCTTTGGGCAGATTGCTCTCAGGAGGAGACAAGGATTGCAGCACGTCAAAGAATCCATGGCAATCAAAATGAAGAGACTCAAGCATTTGTTTCTCATACCAAGAATGGTAAGGGAAACGAAAAGAAGTTCCATAAACACAAGCACCAAAAAAGGAGATCAAGTCCTCGTCAAGATCAAAAGAAGAAGAAGGATGTATCTCAAGTTCAATGCTATAGGTGCAGAAAGTATGGACATTACGCCAGTAGCTGCCAAATTCAAATCAAAAGGAAGCATGAAGCATCCACTGCTGATGTAGAAGAAGATCATCATCACAATAAGCAAAAGAATGAAGATCACACAGAATTTCTATTCATATCAACACTATCAGGTACTATTCCTACCACTAGTGACACTTGGCTCATAGATAGTGGTGCATCTAGACACATGACTAGGTATAGAGAGAATATTTCAAAATTAATTGAGAAAGATTCACATCTCCATGTTGTAATTGGAGATGATGCAAATTACACTGTGAAGGGATCTAGAGCCACCACCCTTCAATTGGAATCAAATGATACATTACGCTTAAGTGATGTACTATATGTACCTGGTATGAAAAGAAATCTTGTCTCCATCTCAGCATTGGAGGACAAGGGTTATAAAGTAGCTTTCTCAGAAGGCAAAGTCCTTGCTTGGCACAAGAACTCAAGCATGAGCACAGCCAAGGTTATTGGCATAAGAGAAGAGAGCTTGTATAGGCTAAATACTTCTCCAGTCCAAGCCCTAATACATGATGCTGCAAGTATGGGCAAGTTATGGCATAGAAGGTTAGCTCATCTGAACTATCGAGCTCTCCCAATTCTGAAGAACATTGTAACAGGTTTGCCAGGGCTCCAGGTAAACAATGATGGAACTTGTAGAGGATGTGCACTTGGCAAGAATGCCAAGAAGTCTTTTCCAGATAGCGAGAGTAGATCCAAAGGGATTTTGGATCTAGTACACTCTGACTTGTGCGGGCCCATGACAGTTGTGTCATTAGGTGGTTACCACTACTATATCACCTTTATTGATGATTACTCACGAAAGACTTGGATATACTTTCTCAAGTCAAAAGAATCTGAGGAAGTACTCAGCAAGTTCAAAGAGCTTAAAGCACAAGTTGAAAATCTATCAGGAAAGACGATCAAGATCTTGAGATCCGATAATGGTGGAGAATATACCTCTACAGAATTCAATGATTTCTGCAAGGAAGCGGGAATTAAGAGGGAGCTCACAATCCCCTACAACCCTCAACAAAATGGGGTTGCAGAAAGAAAGAATCATACAATCGTGGAGGCAGCCAAAGCTATGATACATGACCAGAGTCTTCAAATGTTCTTGTGGGCAGAAGCATCCAGAACTGCTGTATATGTACAGAATAGATGTCCACATAAGATCTTGAAGAACATGACTCCGGAAGAAGCATTCACAAGTGTGAAACCAGAAGTGGGCCATCTCCAGATTTTTGGCTGTCCAGTCTACATTCATGTGCCCAAAGAGAAAAGATCAAAGCTAGAACCTTCAGGCAAGAAGGATACCTTTGTGGGATATAGTGAGTCTTCAGAGGATTACAGAATTTACATTCCAGGATCTAGACAGATTGAAGTCAGTAGGGAAGTAACCTTTGAAGAAGGAATAGCTGTCAGGAAAGGCAGAGGATCAGATATGGAGATTGATGATGCAGAAATGCTAGAACCAAAGGGGATGAGATCATCTCCCCCTCTAGTTCAGAGGGAGTCGGTAGAAAAAGATGAACCTATCGATCCTGTAGATCCAGTTGATATCCCCAGAGATGTGATAGGTCAGAAGAGAAAGCAAGAGACCTCAGAGATTCTCCAGCTATGTAGCTCTAATGAGCAACATTATTGATTCAGAACCCACAACTTACGAAGAAGCATCCAAACATCAAGTTTGGAAGGATGCCATGATGGAAGAATATCAATCCATCATGAAGAATGATGTGTGGGAGGTTGTGCCGAGACCTGAGGAGAAGTCAGTCGTAACTTCTAAGTGGTTATATAAGATCAAGCATGGAGCAGATGGCAGTGTTGAGAAATACAAGGCCAAATTCGTAGCTAGAGGATTCTCTCAGAGAGAGGGAGTTGATTATGATGAGACTTTTGCTCCTGTTGCCCGATATACTTCCATCAAATCCATTATCGCGATTGCTTCAGCTATGGGATGGAAGTTGCGTCAGATAGATGTGAAGACAGCTTTTCTCAATGGTGTTATTGAGGAAGAAGTTTACATCGAACAGCCAAATGGGTTTATTGTCCAAGGAAAGGAGTCTCATGTATGCAGACTGAAGAAGGCATTGTATGGCCTCAAGGAAGCACCTCATGCTTGGTATGGACGAATAGACAGATTCCTAGTGAGCTTGGGATTTTCCAAGAGTGATGCAGAACCCAACCTTTACTACAAGGTTGTAGATGACGAGCCACTGATCTTGGTATTATATGTCGATGACTTATTTCTCACAGGAAATGAGAAACTCATTGTATGGTGTCAAAAGAATCTCGCCTCTGAGTTTGAAATGAAAGACCTTGGTTTGATGCATTACTTCTTAGGATTAGAAGTATGGCAAAGGCAGAAAGAGATTTTCCTAGGACAACGAAAATACACCATCGATATATTGAAAAGATTTAGAATGTTGGACTGCAAGTCCATGGCTACTCTGATGGATGCAAATTGGAAGAAGTTGAGAGATTCTACTTCAAAATCTGATTTGTTTGATCCCACCATCTATCGCCAGTTGATTGGGTCATTGATGTATTTGACCAACACCAGACCAGATATATGTTTTGTTGTGAATGCCCTCAGTCAGTTCATGTGCGAACCAAGGCAGATTCACTGGATTAGTGCAAAACATGTGCTCAGATACTTACGTGGCACTATGGGATATGGATTGAAATATGCTTCAGATGGTGACCTGATATTGCAGGGGTTTACAGACTCAGATTGGGTAGGATGTGTCGCAGATCGGAAGAGTACTTCTGGATGTTGCTTCAGTTTGGGTTCTACAGTTATCTCCTGGTGCAGCAGGAAGCAGAACTCGGTAGCACTCAGTACTGCAGAGGCCAAGTACATGGTTGCTAGCACAGCAGCTCAAGAAGCAGTTTGGCTTCGTAAACTCCTGGCAGGATTCTTCGGCCACATTTCAGAGCCGACCGTGATTCACTGTGATAACCAGAGCTGTGTGCAGATGTCAGTGAATCCTGTATTTCACGACAGGTCAAAGCATATCGAGATTCGATATCACTTCATTCATGATATGGTGCAGAAAGGTGCGGTCGAGTTAGAGTACGTGCTGACAGACGACCAGACTGCAGATGTGCTCACCAAGGCACTTCCCAGAGTGAAGTTCGAATACTTTCGCGGAAGACTTGGAGTTGAAGAGAACGTTTCCCTCCTTGAGAGGGAAAGATGAGATGCTTTCCCTGCTTTGCCCAGGTGCCTCTGCAGTCCAGTTACTCCGCCAGATATGGGAGAAATCTCATAGGCAAATGAGTAGGACAATCAGCAGTTGGCTGGGCTCACCCAAGTACCTTTTGCAGTCCAGTTACTCAGCCAGATATGGGAGAAATCCCATAGGCAGATGAGTAGGACAGTCAGCAGTTGGTCGGGTCCACACTGGTGCCTCTACAGTCCAGTTACTCAGCCAGATATGAGAGAAATCTCATAGGCAGATGAGTAGGACAGTCAGCAGTTGGTCGTGTGGTTGCACAGGTGCCTCTACAGTCCAGATACTCAGCCAGATATGGGAGAAATCTCATAGGCAGAAGAGTAGAACAGTCAGTAGATGGCCGTGCCCTTTTGCTCGTCTGAGATCTCAGCCAGATATGGGAGGACCCCATTGGCAGATGAGACAGACAGGTAGCAAATTGTATAGCAGAGATGGTATAGCCGTATATCTCAGATATCCAGGATTGAGTGATTCTCCTGGACTCACCGAAGGACTGGTGATGATGATGCATAGAGATTGTGTGGACAACCTTCAATATGCAGAAAGATGATAGAGACAGAGCTGAGTACAAGATGAAACCCAGATGATCGTGATGCAGATGAAGACCAAAGAATACCTTCCTCGTTGAGAGGGAGTGTTGGTTTTTGTACAACTTCGGAAGATATTATTTATTATATTTTATTGTACCATCATTGTACTTGGTTATACCTCCTAAGGGAGAAGAACATTATGTAAACACATGAAAGAATCAATGTAAGTCTTGGGGTGCAAAAGTAATTAATAAAATATTAAAAATAAAATATTTATTGCCCCCAAAGACAAGTCGGCCCCATAAGGGAATTTTCCAGTTTCGCACATGTATAAATATGAGGCTTATGCACCTCATTATCTCATTCTCACACTTGTGAAGTGCGCATCACTTGGAGGAGCAGATTTTCGCATCACCTGAAGAAGGAGGTTTATTTGGTTTGGTTACTTGTGGAAGATACTCTCATCTTCTCTCTCTTTCTTCATTTGTACACTGATCTCAGAATTATCATCTCTTTGCGAAGGTTGCTAGGTTTTCTCCCTATTGGGTTTCCCAGGGTAAACTTTGTTTTGTTGTTTTGTGCTTTGTCTTACTTCTATTGATCTTGGTAATGCATTTATATTTTATGCTATGAATGTATGAAATTTAACACCAGGATGTCTGAGAGATCTCCTCATTCTTTTTAGAGTGATCTGGAGAATGCACTAAATCTCTCCATCATTTCCTATGATGTCGAGAGATCTCCCCACTCTACTGAGTGTATAGGAGTGTGTGCTAGCGTCTCCATCCTATCAGGATGTCCAAGAGATCTCCTCACTCTATCCTAGAGTGATCCGGAGAATGCAGTGGTCTTCTTATCATACAACTTGTAGTTGTCCCTAAAGGTATCCCATCTCAGATGGTAGAGGAGATAGACAACTAAAGAGGTGACCTATGAGATGCAACGGTTCCCAATACAAGTTGGGAGCCACGATAACTGAGGCCCTCTTCACTTTAGATCAAGACGAATCAAGACCAAGGGGAAGACCCCAGCCAATTAATGAAGATTATCTAACTCAAAGGTTCCTAGGGAAATGTGTAAGTTGAGTTATGGAAACCAACGAGTGAGTTAGATGAAGTGGACCCAAGAGTTTAAGTGTGGTTGAAGAGGCTTAAGAGGTGACAAGTGTTTCAACCAATGAGTGATTAGGGCCACCTATGAAACTCAATTGAATTAGATCTAGTACCATGAAAATACACAAGTGGGCCCCACTCCTTAAAAAGTGGAAAATGCTCCAAGTAGAGCCCACAAGGTGAACTTAGGGGTGTGATGGCACTAGGGGGTATGCAATGATGTAGATCTATGGATCTAGGATGAGATAGGAAACACCCACATATGGGATCTAGCGAAAAACAATAACCCCAAGGAGTGCGATTTACCCAAGGGAGACTAGTGCCTTTATTTGAAAGGGCAAATGGAGTCCAAATTTCACTAAAATGTAGATCGGGGTAAAGGCAATTATCAAGGTGGGTTTGAAATGGCATGCCCCAATATGGGCTAGATCTCCATAGATCTAAGGTTTAAAATGCATCACTCAATGACCCAAGTGGGGCCCAACCCTCAAAGTGAGGAATGGGGCCCACAAGGAAAAAATCAAAGAGGTGAAGCACTAGGGGTAGGTTATCAAGGTGGATCTTTGCAAATCAAGTGGGATCTCACCTACCCACAACTTGGAACTAGCCCCACTAGCTCTCTTCAAGGAATGCAAATTGCCCCAAGGAGGGCTAGGCAATTCGCTTTCACAAGCATTCCAACTCCAAGATCCAAGATGCCCAAGAAAGTATTTTTATTCCAAGAGCCAAGAGCCAAAATCTCTAGATAGCTTTTACAATAAGGGGGTCTCCTCCTTTTATAGGATAATAAAGACCAAAACCCTAAACCACAAAACCACTTTTTGAAACTAGTGGTTGAGATCAAAAGATACAACATAATAATCAATGGCTAAGATGAGCCTAACAATATATCACATGGATCACTAAAGAGGAGGGTGACGACATCCCTCAAAAGTCTCTAAGGAGGGTGACATCATGCCTCAAAGGGGGCTAAGTAACATGGGCCCACCAAATATGACATGGACATGACTCAAGAGACACATGGTGGGGCTAGGAGGTATCAATCCTTCACTAGCTCATCTCCATGCCACAATAATATAAAATAATAGGACTATGACATGTCCAAATGATCAAAATCCTGTCTCCAAAACTGAGAGATACATGTAGTAAAAGGTCTCCTATGGCCAATGTGGACCCCACTAACTAATGCCAACTGATCTGGAAGATGGGGGGTTCACCCTAGAAGACCTCTGAGAAGACCAAGTGCCAAAACCTTTCCTCAATTTCCCAAATCAAATTCCTCAGTGACCCTTTTATTTCATTTTTTAATCCTCCTGAAAACCCTGAAACTGCCCAAACTGCCACCCAGGGTGCTTGCGCTGTCAAACTGAGTGCACCAGGCTGTCAGGAAGGGGGGCATAATGGTAAAAACAAGTGGCTGGACCACCCCTTTCCTACACAACGCCCTAGGCAACGACTGGCCTCCAAGTCTCTGTTGGACAGGCTGGATCAACATGCCCAAAACTGGTCAACATGTGGATAACTGCAACTATCATTGTCATAAGTGCCTAGAATTGAATGGTAAGTGTCTCAATGGATCGAGAAGACCCAAATCTACTAGAAATGAGTACACATACACCATGGGTTGACCTGTGGGGTCAACAACATGGCCCACCATACCCGGACAGTGTAAAATATGATGATCTGGAAATAATAATAAAACTGATCAACTGCATCAATCATCATCTGAAGCATGTGTCCAACACATGGAACCATCAATAAGTGTATTGGGGACCATAAATCATCATCGATAAGCATAAGTGGTCCATCTCATCACGGATAACAAGAATGACCATAGTCAAACTATGTTTGACTAGATCAAAATATAACCAAGGACAAGATTATAACAATAGACTAAGACATGTTCCTTTAATCACACTCACAGCTTAACTTAAAGTATAAACATCATTCCGTTAGCTAGTTAATACATATATATATTTCAATGTTATTTATATTTTACTTGCACAAAAGATTTAATGACAGACTCACCCATTGGACATGGCCTAACTGCTAGCTAAGGATGAAGGCTAAGGGCAAGGCTAGGCAAAAGGGGATGACTTGACCAAACTCAACTAAGTGACACTTTGGACGGGGAAAGGGGGAGCTACACTCTGTGCTGGACAAAATAACAAAGGGAAGGGATGTGCCTCACAAATGGATAAGTTGTTTAGAGAGTGTTTATTCAACTTAGGCATCATGTCTACATCAAGTTGATCCAGGTTCATTAGGATCATTCATTTCATTTCCATGGCCTTTTGGCCTATATGACCCCTCTGGGATTTCACATGTGCTAAGAAGCACAACTAATCGCAGCTTGCATCCGGGGCATATTCACATTTACAAGGTCAGCAATAATATATATAACTTTTGAGTAACCATTGCTTTTTGGACCTTTTCTACACCCTTCGAGGGGTATTTTAGCAGTTCATTGCTATAGCCTTTATTCACGTGTGTTCAGAAACACATTCTAGAATTTTAAGTTCACGGGCTTTCATAATACATTTCCAATACAAGTAGTACATGAGCTTTCAGTTTTAGCCAACAACATCTCAAGTGACTAGGGGGAGTTCTGCACAGTGCCAAACATCGGGACAGCCGAGCAGAATGATTTAGGCATACAATCCAACTCACCAAAGGCAAGTTCTATCACCAACTCAGAGCCGAGACACAAAACAAACATGGATGCGGCCAACACGGAGGTAGAAATGGGGGAGTCCTCAGTATCAAGACGTCAAGAGGGCAAGTCAAGTGTGAAATCCAAATCAGGAAGGTCATGGATGGATGGAGTCAAATGAATGTGCTGCCTAAGCTAGCAGACAAGGATGTCAAGAAAAACCATATCTATGCTCATAAGAGGGTAATGAAACCGATGAGTATTGTCAGAAAACCTAAGTGTGCAAGTAATACATCCATTTTATATTTATAACATCATCTAAGATATTTCATTTTATTTTAAATAGTGTACTGCCACATCATGAATCATATACCAAGTCAATGTTATGAAGATGACTAAAACAAGAAGATAATAATCCAAAGCCAATAATCAGAAGTCCATAGGTCACATCATATCATAATAATCATCAATAAACATCTGAAACACTGCTGCAATAATATCATTGGGCACTGATCTGAAATTGTATGGAACACAGGGTCACATCGGTCATCAAATCTAAGCTCTCAAGGCTCAACCTTGGCACAAGGTCTAATAAAAGTCTGATACAATGTACTACTCTGATCCATAAGTGATCTCAAATAACAAGCTCATCATAGCTGATCTCCGTAAAGCAAAGCTCTGAAAAGTGCAGATATCTGCTCAGCAAGAATAGTAGCCCAGCTACTTTGGTGTGATAACAGGTCTCTCCATCATATCTGGATGTCCGCGAGATCTCCTCACTCTATTCTAGAGTGATCTGGAGAATGCAGTGGCCTCTCCATCCTATCTGGATGTCTGAAAGGTCTCTCATACACGACCATTTGCTACATGTCTGTCTCTACTGCCGATGGGATCCTCCCATTCCTAGACGATCTCTACCATCTGCTAACTGTCAATCTCATATGTCGATGGGATCCTCCCATACCTAGGTGAGAACCTGGATAAGCAGAGGTGCACGACCATCTACTACCTGTCCGTCTCATATGCCGATGGGATCCTCCCATACCTGGCTGAGAACCTGGACGAGCAGAGGTCACGACCATCTACTACCTGATCATCTCATCTACCAATGGGATCCTCCTATATACCTGGCTGAGAACCTGAATGAGTAGAGGTACATGTGCCATCTTCACATGACAATCTACTACGTGTCCATTTCATCTGCCGATGGGATCCTCCCATACCTAGCTAAGAACCTCGACGAGTAGAGGCACATGTGGAACCAAACTTCACCCAACCATCTACTACTTGTTTGTCTCATCTGCCAATGGGATTTCTCCGATACCAGGCTGAGAACCTGGACTAGTAGAGGCACCTGTGTGGAACCAAACTTCACCCTACCATCTACTACATGTTCGTCTCATCTGCCGATGGGATCCTCCCATACTTGGCTGAGAACTTGGATGAATAGAGGTACCTGGGTGGAACCAAACTTCAACCGACCATCTACTACCTGTCTGTCTCATCTACCGATGGGATTTCTCCCATCCTTTCCTGAGAACCTGGACGAGTAGAGGTACTTAGATGGAACCTAACCATCTACTACCTGTCTATCTCATTTGCCGATGGGATTTCTCCCATACCTGGCTCAAAACCTGGATGAGTAGAGGTACCTGGGTGGAACCCGACCATCTACTACATGTCCGTCTCAAATGCCAATGGGATTTATCCAATACCTGGATGAGAACCTGGATGAGTAGAGGTACCTAGGTGGAACCCGACCATCTACTACTTGTCTGTCTCATCTGCTGATGGGATTTCTCCCATACCTGGCTGAGAACCTGCACGAGTAGAGGCACCTGGGTGGAACCAAACTTCACCCAACCATCTATTACCTGTCTTTCTCATCTGACGATGGGATTTCTCCCATAACTGGTTGAGAACCTGGACGAGTAGAGGTACATGGGTGGAACCCGACCATCTACTACCTGTCTGTCTCATCTGCCGATGGGATTTCTCCCATACCTGGCAGAGAACCTGGATGAGTAGACATACCTGGGTGGAACCCGAACATCTACTACATGTTTGTCTCATTTGCCGATGGGATTTCTCCCATACCTGGATGAGTAGAGGTACCTAGGTGGAACCCGACCATCTACTACCTGTCCGTCTCATCTGCCGATGGGATTTATCGCATACCTGGCTGAGAACCTAGACAAGTAGAGGTACCTGGGTGGAACCCGACCATCTACTACATGTTCGTCTCATCTGTCAATGGGATTTCTCCCATACCTGGCTGAGAAACTGGACAAGTAGAGCTACCTAGGTGAAAGCAGGGTAAACATCTCTAAGTCATCTTTCCCTCTCAAGGAGGGACACGTTCTCTTTCACTCCAAGTCTTCCACGAAAGTAACAAACTTTATCCTAGGAAGAGGCTTGGTGAGAACATCTGCATTTTGGTCATCTGTCGAAACATACTATAACTCGACCGCACCTTTTTGCACCATATCACAAAAAAAGTGATTATGAATCTCTATATGCTTCAACTTGTCATGAAATACAGGATTCATTGACATCTGCTTACATCTCTGGTTATCACAGTGAATCATGGTTGGCTCTGGAATCTAGCCTAACAATCCTACAACAGGTTTCCGAAGCCATACTGCTTCTCGGGATGTTGTACTAGCAACCATATACTCGGCCTCTGCAATATTGAGTGCTACTGAGTTCTTCCTGCTGCACCAGGAAATCACTGCAGAACCCAAACTAAAGCAACATCCAGAAGTACTCTTCCTATCTGGAACACATCCGGCCAAAACTGAGTCTGAAAACCCCTGCAATCTCAAGTCACACTCTTAAGCATATCTCAGGCCATATCCCACAATGTCGCGCAAGTACCTAAGAACATGTTTTGCAGCAACCCAATGAATCTGCCTCGATTCACACATGAACTGACTAAGAGCATTCACAGCAAAACATATATCCAGTTTGGTGTTTGTCAAGTACATGAAAGATCCAATCAGTTGTCGATACATAGTGGGATCCATCAAATCGAAATTTGAAACAAAGTCCCTCAGCTTCTTCAGATTCACATCCATTGGTGTGGTCATGGACTTACAGTCCAACATTTTGAATCTCTTTAGCATGTCAATGGTGTATTTTCCTTAACTCGGTAAAATCTCATTGTGCCTTTGCCATAATCAACTCCTTTTGTGCTGGAGTGTCCTACTCCCTCTACATCTGAGCATCCTCCTCCCTCTTTGGAGCTATCCACAGAGTGTCTTGCTCCCTCTAGATCTGAGCATCCTGCACCCTGTCTGGAGCTATCCACAGAGTGTCCTACTCCCTCTCACTTCAAGTGTCAATCTGAGCACCAACTTTCACAAAGAAGAAGAGCATAGTTGCTTACTAAAATATAAGTATTCACCTTGGTCACGACCAGGTACATCAAGGATCCTCTCAACTATCAGTCTGAATCTACTAGCAACGCTATCAGTGTAGTAAGGTACTTGCAGTCATCATGCTGGATTTGCTCAGGATCTCAACTGTGATCTTCCTTTTCCTAGGAAGATCTCAACACATCACCAATAGGCCAAGATCCTCAACTCAAGGGCTAACTCCTTCTTAACTACTAGAGGGGGAGATAATTTCATCTCCCTAGGATCTATCAACTCCTCATTCTCGATCTTCAGATCAGATCCTCTAGGCCTATGGGTCATGTATCAAATATAGCTAGATGTGTTAGGTCCTCGTCTGTTTGCATGACTTCCATCTAACTACTTTGTCTAGCAATCATCCTTCTAAGTTGAGAGTCATGCTCTTAGAAGCTTCCTGCCTTTGATTAATCTGAACATCATCAGGTTTCATGTGTCTACCACTTGTTCATCGAAACAAGTCTCACCATACTTTTCTTGTAGGCCATATCATATGCTCTTTTCCCTACAAGTCCAATCCCGTCAGATGGTTAGCAACATACCATAATCAAATTTAATCAATTCATATAACAATCGTTCACAAATATGTAGGCATCTTAGCTAATGCTTCGACACAAAATATATATAGAACTATCTGGATGTTTGCTATCTCCGTTAGAACATACTACCAAGAGTGTGTGCTACTCTAAGCATGTTAGAAGGAGATATCATCCAAGATAGGTTGATAAAAGTTGTGTAGCATTACTACTATTTAAACAATAATATAAATAACAAGTACTATATGAGCCTACTATTCATCAATAAAGGAACTAAGGGAGAGAGCGCCTGAGAACCTCAGAATCTCTGGTCTCGAATTGCTCTGCATCAATCTTCAATCCAGCACTTACCATCTTTTGCTTTCAACTTTATTTGCACTGGTTTCTACATTCGTGGAAACTAAAATACCACGTGATGCATGTATGGGATAAAATATAAAATAAATGTTGAAAATGAAATCTAATCTAGAACAGAAACTGAAATGCATAAAAAGGAAATACTACTCTAACGTAACATGTTTGATTTATTAATTTTACGATGTAGGAGGGAGCAAGGCTTTGGAAAAGGGAGCAAGGCTTTGGAAAAGGCATAACTCAACTCACATGGCATAGAAACACTACAACACTCAAGGAAAAAGAAAAACACTAAAGACTCAAAAAGACTTGGCAAAACTCGGAACTCAAAAAAGAAAAGGCACTCAACCTACTGCTCAGAGGAGCTTATTCAAAAGCCTACCTACCCTACTCTAACCAGTCAGACAAATGCTGAGTAAAATCATAAATCCAATGCAACCATTAATCAAATAAATTAATGATTCTTCTTTGATTTTTGTTGATAAAACAAGTCAACATTGGATTAAAGATTAATGAAATTAAGAGCACAATCTTCCTAACTTGTTCAGAAATTGAAGAAGGATTTGAATGGTGGAAAATGAAATCATGCCAAGGAGAAGATTGACTGATGCAGTCATCCTCTATCAAAGAATTGATAGGATCATAAAGTTTATGCAAGTTAATCTTTGAGGTGGATGGAGGGAAAATATATGGCATGTGACTCGGATTAATCTATCAAGATGACCTAACAGTGTTCTCTAAGGAGCGAGATGACCATGTAGAGCATTTAAGGAAAGTTTTTGATTGATGCAGAAAGTTTGGTATATCTCTGAATCCAAAGAAATCTACTTATGGGATTGATGAAGGAAAATTGTTGGGTCACATTGTGTCGAAGGAAGGTATTAGAATTGATCCTGAGCGTGTACAAGCCATAAATGCAATTGATGCACCCCATAATGTGGTTTCTTTACAGTCTTTCTTTGGCAAAATAAACTTTGTTCGAAGATTCATTCCAAATTTAGCAGAACTGGCCAAGCCATTAAATGCCCTTCTCAAAAAGGATGTGAAGTTTATTTGGGATAAAAATTGTGAGTCATCTTTCACCAAGCTTAAAAAGGCCATTTCAACTGCTCCTGTCTTAGCTTGTCCTGATTATAGTAAGGAATTTATGATTTATTCATATGCTTCTGAAGACACCATTGCTGGGGTTTTGTTGCAAAAGAACAGTGATAATCATGAACAACCCATTGCTTTTATGAGCAAAAATCTGAGAGATGCTGAGTTGAAATACACTACTACTGAAAAACAAGCATATGCCTTAGTCAAAGCCTTAAAACATTTTAGAACTTATGTGGGATATTCTAAAATTAAAGCCTTTGTGTCATATCAAGCAGTAAAGGATGTTTTATCGCAAACCGATGGTATAGGTGTTCCAGGAAATTGGATTTCACGAATCCAAGAGTATGATTTAGAAATCAAACCTATTAAGATTTTAAAAGGTCAAGGTCTTGCTCAATTACTAACAGAAAAAGGTAGCAATCGAGCAGTCAATCTTGTGGAGGAACAAAGGTCTTATGTTATGCACCTTGATGAAGAACATGAATGGTATAAAGATATTATCTATTTCCTAAGAAATTTATCATGCCCTGATTATTTAGTAGACCATCAAAGAAGAGCGTTAAGATTAAAAGTTGAAAAATACATATTAACCCAAGATGGTCTTGGTTGGAGGAATCCTGATGGAATAATCCTAAAATGCGTTAATGTGGGAGAATCTGAAACCATCATCAAGGAAATGCATTCTGGTGTATGTGGTGGACATTATGCACCCAGAACAACTACAGCAAAGATTATGAGAGCGGGCTATTATTGGCCAACACTTTTTAAGGACGTGCATTCCTTTGTTAGAACTTGTCAAGAGTGTCAATTCTTTTCAGGAAAACCAAGATTGCGAGCCTTACCTTTAAACCCAGTCGTAATAGAAACCCCTTTCCAACAATGGGGAATGGATTTCATAGGACCTTTTGATCAAAATTCAAGTAATGGATATAAATACATATTGACTTGCACAGACTATTTTACTCGTTGGGTCGAAGCTGTACCTACTAAGAAATGCACAACCGAAGTTGTTGTCAAATTCCTTGAGGAAAACATCGTTTCTCGGTATGGTTGTCCTTTGAAGATAACTATTGATAACGCCAAAGCTTTCAGTAAGATAAAAATGTCAACATTCTGCATAAGCCATGGAATCACGCTATCCCACTGATCCAACTACTACCCTCAAGGAAATGGTCTAGCTGAGTCTAGTAACAAAATCTGATCAAGCTTTTAAAAAGGATGGTTGGAGAAAATAAAAGAAGTTGGGATAGCAAATTAAAATATGCATTATGGGTTGATAGAACGACGGTCAAAAGAATCGTAGGTAAATCCCCTTTCGAGCTAGTCTATGGATAAGATTGTAGGCTCCCAATTAATCTGTAAATCCCAATATACGAGTTGTTACAACAATGTAATTCAGATCAGGAAGCATTCCATGCAAGAATTGATAAGTTAGTAGAACTAGATGAAGCAAGAAGAACAACATTCGACAAAACTGTCATTGAGCAAGAAAGGGTTAAAGGAACTTTTGACCAAAGAACAAGAGATTGAAGATTTGGAATTGGAGACATCGTGCTTTTGTGGGATAAACAGAAGGAGAACCTGGAAACCATGGAAAATTTGAAAAAATATGGATGGGTCCTTATCAAGTGTCAAGGGTAGCAGGAAAAGGATTAGTTTATTTGGAAAATTTAGATGGAGATGAACTTGAGCTCCCTGTAAATGGGCTCTTGCTAAAGCATTATTTCCCTCCCATTGCTTGAGTGCCTTGCCTTGCCTGGTAGAAGAGAGTAGGTAGGAACTGAATAAGCCTACTTGGGCAGTAGTTAGTTTTTTTTTAGCCTTTGAGTCTGGTGCTTTTTGTTTGTCTTTTCCTAAGCTCCTTTTGAAGCTTTTAGTTTAAATTGAGTACCTGTCATTTTTCTTTTCTTGCACAATAAAATTTCAAAACTTTACAAGTTATGTTATTAAATTAGTTTTCTCTTACGCATTTCAAATGTTTGTTATAGAATAGATTTTATTTCAGTTTGATTTTATAATTTTTCCCATACATGCTGCATGAGGTATTTTGATGTTTGTGAACGCAGATACAAGTGCAAAATAAAATAAAAAGCAGAAAGCAAAACGGTAGAGTGTTGGATCGTGGATTCGAGTAGTAGAGTTCGAGGACCAAACATTCTGAGGTTCTCAAGCGCTCTTTTCAGCAGAGCACTTGTCCCAGCCAGATCCAAATGTTATCACATATATAGTAACCGGGCTACCATACATTTTTTGTCAGATTCCAGTACACTATCCAGCCAGTTCCCTTGCATTGTGATGCTGAGATGAGCATCGATTATGGATCACTATCATATTTTGGACAGCAGTTTTATTCCCCATGCTATGACGGAGTCTCAGGACACTCAGAGAGATGACCGATGTAGCTATTTAGCCATTTGTACAGAGCAGTCAGTAGTGCCCAAAGTTACAGCAGCAGTTTCAGAGGACAGTTACCCACCTCCCAGACAATCTGGTGATTTTTATTTTTGGAGCCAGGCACTCCAGGAAGCAGTTTGGGCAGTTTCACACTTCCCGAGCCAGTCCAGAAATGGTAAAAATGGCTACAGAGGAATTCGATTTGGGTTACTGAGGCAAGGTTATGGCATGGGATGATCAGTGATGATGAGTGGGATGTCTTCCGCACCTTCTCCGGCAGTTTCAGCTTCATCGAGACCCACATCCATCACTCATGGCACTTTTCGATGATTTCTGGAGCCTTCCAAGGCTCACGATTTTCCCAGAGAGGCACGATTTGGTGCTTAGATGATTATTTTATTATTGTTGTGCTATGGGGATTAACCAAGGGTGTTAGAAATTACCCCTTGGACCCACCATGAGCTAGATCTTATATTTTATCATTGTGATTTGGTGGGATCCCCTCTCCTAGGGCGACTTTGTCCACATATTGTTATATTTTATTATTGATCCATGTATTGTATTGTTGAGCTCATCTCAACCATTGATTAGATCTTTTAATCTTTTAATCTTAGCCACTCATTCAAAAAGTGGTTAGGAGTGTGGCCTCTCTCCATCCTATTTAAAGGAGAGAGCTTCTCATTGTAAACGGGTCTTTGGCTCTTGGAATCTTGATATAGAAAAACTTTTCTGTGGAAATTCTTGTGGTCTCCTTTGAATCTGGTGTTCTTCAATGGTGATTGTAAAGTCTATTCCATCCTAGCATTTGGGCATTTGTTGGAAGATCTATCTTTTTGGGAACTTTTGTCTTGTCTATAGGAGGGCGACTTCACTTGGGCGTTTTTGCAAGGCTTCTTCAACTCGCTCCACTTGGCATTCACTTGTATCAGGGGGTTATCATTAGTATCATTGTGAGCTATGCTATCTTTTTGTTATTTCTCTTGTGGAATTAGTCTTATCTCTTGTTTGCAGTCAATCTGATATTGTTGACATTTATTGTGCAGGAGAGAGGGCGCACTAGCTTCCTTGGGCAAATCGACCTCATAGAAAACTACCTCAAATCGCTTAAAATTGATCGGGTTTGCATAGATCATCATCATCAAGGCATCTACAAGGTTATCCAGGTAAGATCCACAGGTTTTTTCTTCTTGTCTTGGCTCCAATCCATTGGCACAACTACTTCACTGACAAAACCCTTATATTTCAAACCCTCATTTTACAATTTCTCAAATCTAGCAAGATCCACTTGGCTTTTGGGTATAAAATTTAAAACCCACCTCTATAGCATCCATGACGATCCGGATCTATAGTTTGGTGAGGATTGGCCCTCATTTGACCCATTTCCCAAGGCAAAGAAGCTTCTCCAAGGGAGGTCGCACTTCATAGGAGGGGTGAGTTTGCAAGGATCTAGAACCTGGGTAGCTAAGATCCCACTTGATCCTTCATCTCCATAATTGATAACCTACCCCTAGAGTGTCACTTCAGTGATTTTCACCTTGTGGGCCCCATTTCCTCCTTTTGAGGGTTGAGCCCCACTTGGGTTACTTTGTGATACATTTTAATATCAGATCTACTGAGATCTAGCCATTGGATGATCCTAATTTCAAAGATCCACCTACCTCAACATCTCAACATTCTTGATCTACAATTTGGTGGACATCCGACTCCATTTAGCCCACTTCCCAAGGCACTAATCTTTCTCCAAGCCAATTCGACTTTCTTGCACTGTTGAGTTTGCTTGTGGTTTGATCCCTGTTTTGGTTGCTTGAGTACCTTGATACTGTCATATCCATCCTTCAAGCTCACCTTTGGTACTGGTTAGCCCCAATTTGGCCCCTAACTACCCTACATCGGACACGATTCCCAAGGCAATGGATTTTCTCATAATTGACTAGTACCTTAAATCCTGGATCATATATTTAATATCATAAGTCACTCTCACATACATAATGGACCAAAGTTATACTGTCTAAACCCCTTGATCCAACTCATTACTCATCTTGTGACTTCATCCATAGAATCTAGGATTTACATACACCTTACGTACTTCACCCATTCCTGATTTGATCTGGTGTTTTGGTTTGATCTCTCCTATCGGGAGTAGATCTGGGTCTCCCCCTTTGTTGTCTTGGGCTAGATAACATAAAGTGAAGATTGCCTCGATTGGCGTGACAACCATCCATTGGGGGTCAAGGCTATCTTGATTGCACCCCTTTGGTTTCCCATCCCTTCTGCCATCCATCTTGGATTCATCTCTAGGGGCAACTACAAGCTAGGTGATAACATTTTGGCGCCGTTGCCGGGGAGGGCAGAAGCCTACCCAGGTTTGACATATTATTTGTTACTTACTCTCTCCTGCATTTTAAATGACACACATCTTGGTAGAAGAGTTTTAAAGTCTACCTAGTGACTCCGAATCATGACTCCGCTAAGGAGCGAGCTCATTTACATCCTTATAATTACATTTTATTTCGGTGAATTACTTGTGTGATTCACCTGGCGACTCCACCAAGAACCAAGCCCAACGTATAAGTCCTAAGTTCTAGAGTTATGCCTTGCATGGTTGATTCAGAAAACGATATGATTATGAAAATGATGATTGAAATGGGTAAGCTAATTCAAAACCTGTATGGTTTGGTTCATAAACAACAAAAGGAAAATATAAGACGTCATGATCATTTCCATAAAATGTTTGAGAATGTGTGTATTAATGAGTACCTCCAAACCAAGTCTGTGAGTAAACCTTCTAATAGTCGAGTAGTAACCAGATCTCAAGCAAAGAATAATATAAAGAATCAAGACAATAATAAGCCTATTATAAAAGAAAACTCCCTTGAACAAAGGAATACTACTCGTAAGGTTCCTACCCATACTCCAAGCACTCCTCCTAAGGGAATCCTAAAGAATAATGATCAACCTCGAAGATTGTCTCCTCAAACAACTAGGAAGATAATAAATTCAAGCCCTGTTGGACCCCAAATTAAGGAACCAATGCAGAGAAAGCAAACAAGTCTTCCTAGCAAAGAGGTTTCCCCTATAACACAGGAAAAGTTAAATTCAAATATACTAGGAAAACTTTCTGGATCCTCTGTCATGATGTCTTTGAAAGATCTGATAATCATCCCTTCTGTTAGAACACAGATAATGCATTTATTGGGTTTAAAAATGAATGTCAAAGACCAAGAAAAATCTTGCAACTTAAAGATTGATTTAAGCAATTTCTTGTCTAGACCTAATGTCCCTGTGCCTTTAGATGAGTTATTAAAGATCCCTGCGTATTTTAATCAGGCTACCAAATTTTTAGGAATAAAGCCTAAAACCAAAGCTCCTGAGAAATTGGCAACTGAGGACGATCCTCCTGTGATGATTCAAAGTGTAATCGATAGTGGTAGAGGTCATCCCCCTTTATATATCGCTTTAGAGATCAACCAACTAATCTTACACAACTGCATGTTAGATCCAGGGGCAGAGGTAAATATTATGCCATTTCGGGTAATGGAATAGTTAAAGCTAAAGCCATCTCGGCAGTTTAAAAATGTATGTGGGATGGACTCTAGGCCTGTGAAATCGAAGGGTGTAATTGAGAATCTGAAAATGAAGTTGGTTGCTTACCTTGAGATTGAAATAACATGAATGTTTTGGTATTGGACATACCTGATGCTTGGGGAATGTTGTTGTCAAGAGAGTGGGCTGCTAAATTAGGAGGAAGCATTCAAATGGATTTATCTTATGCAACCATTCCTATTGGGGAAAAAACCTTTTATAAGTTAATGAATGAAAAACCTATGACAGAGAATGTAGAAACCCGTGATTATCTGTTTGAAGAAGCTATGCGTCCTACAAAGGAAGTTGGGAACATATGGTTTTGGCTAACTATTGGGAAGGGCCCCAACAACATCCTTTTCCTCCCAGTCAAGTATGGAAAATGCATTTTGATGGAGCTAAATCTAGGCATGGGGCTGGAGCTGGGATTGTCCTTACATCTCCTTCAGGGGAAGAAAAACTATTTTCCTTCCATCTTGAATTTGAATGCACAAACAATGTAGCCGAGTATGAAGCATTGCTTCTAGGATTAGAAATTTGTTGCGAACAAAAGATCAAATGTTTAAACGTAACAGGAGATTCTGATTTAATCGTATTCCAAGTAAAGAACCGGTTTGCAGCCAAAAATAATAAACTTAGAGATTACAGAAATGTTGTTTGGGACACCATAGAAATGTTTGATGCCTTTGCAATACGAGCAGTCCCCAAAGAAGAGAATACTCTCGTTGATGCATTGTCAGTGATAGCATGCACCTTTGAGACCCCAGATCATCTCAGGGATAGGGAGTGTAAAGTTGAAGTATTATTTTAGACCATCTGTTCCCGATAATCAAGATCATTGGCAAGTTTTTGACAATGATGCACAGATCATTGCATTCTTACAAAGTACAGAAAAT
Organism: Larix kaempferi; assembly: GCA_027924585.1. Classification (NCBI taxonomy): domain Eukaryota; kingdom Viridiplantae; phylum Streptophyta; class Pinopsida; order Pinales; family Pinaceae; genus Larix; species Larix kaempferi. The sequence goes on from BSBM01000475.1 coordinate 462,828, forward strand.
TTTCAAAATTGCAGTGTGAATTTGGAAGACAAAGTAAACAATCTGTCCTTACAAGATGTTGATGTTATGAAATTAGCAATACCTCTGTAGAAAATTTTCAACAGCCATGATGAGTATAAAGGTAAAAGAGTCGAACCAGTAGATGAGGTTATAAAAATCAACATTGGAACCTTAGTTTCTCCCAGAATGATTAGGATAGGAAAGAATGTTTCCCCAAAAGAAAGAAAAGCAATTGAAAATCTAATTAGGAAATACAGAGATATTTTTGCCTGGGGATATGATGATCTCAAAACTTTTGACCCTGAAATCATTGAGCACACTATCCCTTTGCATGAAGGAGCTAAGCCTTCTGGGAAAAAGTTAAGAAATGTTAATCCCAAACTTGCCCCTTTGATTAAGAAAGAGCTTGAAAAGATGTTGGCTGCTGGAATAATCTGACCTGTTCGACACACTTCTCGGGTGTGTAATCCAGTAATTGTAAGAAAGAAGAGTGGTGAAATTAGGGTATGTATCGATTTCAGAAATCTAAACCAAGCATCCCTTAAAGACAATTACCCTTTGCCAAATATGGAAAATCTTTTGCAAAGTGTCACTAGGGCAGGAATGTTGTCAATGTTGGATGGTTTCTCGGGGTATAATCAGGTGCGTATTAAAAAGGAAGATAGACACAAAACGACCTTTACAACTCCATGGGGAACTTTCCAATACATAAGAATGCCTTTTGGATTGCTAAATATTGGTTCCACTTTTCAAAGAGCTATGGATCAAGCATTTAGTGATTTAATTGGGAAGATCATTGCCATCTATCAGGATGACCTAACAGTGTTCTCCAAGGAGCGAGACGACCATGTAGAGCATATAAGGAAAGTTTTTTATCGATGCAGAAAGTTTGGTATATCTCTGAATCCAAAGAAATCTACTTTTGGGATTTATAAAGGAAAATTGATGGGTCACATTGTGTCGAAGGAAGGTATTAGAATTGATCCTGAGCGTGTACAAGCCATAAATGCAATTGCTGCACCCCATAATGTGGTTTCTTTACAGTCTCTCTTTGGCAAAATAAACTTTGTTCGAAGATTCATTCCAAATTTAGCAGAATTGGCCAAGCCATTAAATGCCCTTCTCAAAAAGGATGTGAAGTTTATTTGGGATAAAAATTGTGAGTCATCTTTCACCAAGCTTAAAAAGGCCATTTCAACTGCTCCTGTCTTAGCTTGTCCTGATTATAGTAAGGAATTTATGATTTATTCATATGCGTCTGAAGACACCATTGCTGGGGTTTTGTTGCAAAAGAACAGTGATAATCATGAACAACCCATTGCTTTTATGAGCAAAAATCTAAGAGATGCTAAGTTGAAATACACTACTACTGAAAAACAAGCATATGCCTTAGTCAAAGCCTTAAAACATTTTAGAACTTATGTGGGATATTATAAAATTAAAGCCTTTGTGCCATATCAAGCAGTAAAGGATGTTTTGTCGCAAACCGATGGTATAGGTGTTCCAGGAAATTGGATTTCACGAATCCAAGAGTATGATTTAGAAATCAAACCTATTAAGATGGTAAAAGGTCAAGGTCTTGCTCAATTACTAACAGAAAAAGGTAGCAATCAAGTAGTGAATCTTGTGGAGGAACAAAGGTATTACGTTATGCACCTTGATGAAGAACATGAATGGTATAAAGATATTATCTATTTCCTAAGAAATTTATCATGCCCTGATTATTTAGTAGACCATCAAAGAAGAGCATTAAGATTAAAAGTTGAAAATACATATTAACCCCGGATGGTCTTGGTTGGAGGAATCCTGATGGAATAATCCTAAAATGCGTTAATGTGGGAGAATCTGAAACCATCATCAAGGAAATGCATTCTGGTGTATGTGGTGGACATTATGCACCCAGAACAACTGCTGCAAAGATTATGAGAGCAGGCTACTATTGGCCAACACTTTTTAAGGACGTGCATTCCTTTGTTAGAACTTGTCAAGAGTGTCAATTATTTTCAGGAAAACCAAGATTGCGGGCCTTACCTTTAAACCCAGTCGTAATAGAAACCCCATTCCAACAATGGGGAATGGACTTCATAGGACCTTTTGATCAAAATTCAAGTAATGGATATAAATACATATTGACTTGCACAGACTATTTTACTCGTTGGGTTGAAGCTGTACCTACTAAGAAATGCACAACAGAAGTTGTTGTCAAATTCCTTGAAGAAAACATCGTTTCTCGGTATGGTTGTCCTTTGAAGATAACTATTGATAACGCCAAAGCTTTCAGTAAGATAGAAATGTCAACATTCTACATGAGCCATGGAATCACACTATCCCACTGATCCAACTACTACCCTCAAGGAAATGGTCTAGCTGAGTCTAGTAAAAAAAATATGATCAAGCTTTTAAAAAGGATGGTTGGAGAAAATAAAAGAAGTTGGGATAGCAAATTAAAATATGCATTATTTGTTGATAGAATGACGGTCAAAAGAATCACAAGTAAATCCCCTTTCGAGCTAGTCTATGGACAAGATTGTAGGCTCCCAATTAATCTGCAAATCCCAATATACGAGTTGTTACAACAATGTAATTCAGATCGAGAAGCATTCCAAGCAAGAATTGATAATTTAGTAGAACTAGATGAAGCAAGAACAGCATTCGACAAAACTGTCATTGAGCAAGAAAGGGTTAAAGGAACTTTTGACCAAAGAACAAGAGATGTAAGATTTGGAATTGGAGACATCGTGCTTTTGTGGGATAAACAAAAGGAGAAACCTGGAAACCATGGAAAATTCAAAAAAATATGGATGGGTCCTTATCGAGTGTCAAGGGTAGCGGGAAAAGGATCAGTTTATTTCAAAAATTTAGATGGAGATGAACTTGAGCTCCTTGTAAATGGGCTCTTGCTAAAGCATTATTTCCCTCCCATTGCTTGAGTGCCTTGCCTTGCCTGGTAGAAGAGAGTAGGTAGGAACTGAATAAGCCTACTTGGGTAATAGTTAGTTTTTTTTAGCCTTTGAGTCTGGCGCTTTTTGTTTGTCTTTTCCTAAGCTCCTTTTGAAGCTTTTAGTTTAAATTGAGTACCTGTCATTTTTCTTTTCTTGCACAATAAAATTTCAAAACTTTACAAGTTATGTTATTAAATTAGTTTTCTCTTACGCATTTCAAATGTTTGTTATAGAATAGATTTTATTTCAGTTTGATTTTATATTTTTTCCCATACATGCTGCATGAGGTATTTTGATGTTTGTGAACGCAGATACAGGTGCAAAATAAAATAAAAAGCAGAAAGCAAAAAGGTAGAGTGTTGGATCGTGGATTCGAGTAGCAGAGTTCAAGGACCAGAGATTCTGAGGTTCTCAAGCACTCTTTTTAGCAAAGCACTTGTCCCAGTCGGAGCCAGATGTTATCACATATATAGTAGCCGGGCTACCATACATTTTTTGTCAGATTCCAGTACACTATCCAGCAAGTTCCCTTGCATTGTGATGCTGAGATGAGCATCTATTATGGATCACTATCATATTTTGGACAACAGTTTCATTCCCCATGCTATGACTGAGTCTCAGGACACTCAGAGAGATGACCGATGTAGCTATTTAGCCATTTGTACAGAGCAGTCAGTAGTGCCCAGAGTTATAGTAGCAGTTTCAGAGGACAGTTTGATGGTTCAGATGATGATCTTTCAGGTATATGACTCGGCAGGTATATTATGGTGTAGTGGTTATATTCCTTTTATTTCCATTTTCTTAGCATGTCTTAGCATTTAGTATCATAATCTGGCGATCATATAGATATGTGGACCTGGTTGTATATATATATATATATATATATATATATATATATATATATATATATTATGTGTCCCTACTCAGACTTAGAAGTTCTTGGCCTATACTCATTGGTTTTACCCTCCCTAGGGAGAATAGAGGTGATCATTTCCGCCGTACTTTGGCTTGCTAGTGTTGGTTTCATTATTCACTGTCTTCATCCATCCATGGATGGCAATTAAAAAAAAATCAACCTAAATACAAAAAGATGCACCCCATGGGTTCTAGATAATGATAGGATTGATCACCAGTGAAGTCGCTTTTGTGGAGTCGCCAGGCAGATTTTAATTCTTTTCTACCAAAGGATATGTCGTTAGGATAGCGTGGAGAAATGAGTGGAAAAAAGATGGCTATGTTTAGATTAAGGATAAAACTGATAACCATCTAGATTACAAGACCGGATGCGATAAGATATGAGTTACACACGGACACTCGCAGACACCTGAGGTAAGCCTCTACCTCCCAGGAAACGGTGCCAAAAATGTTATCACGCAACTTGTATTTGTCCCTAAAAGGTATCCTATCCAGGACGGTAGAGGTGTTGGACAACTAAAGAGGTGACCCAAGGCTTGGCATGGTTCCCAATGCAAGTGGGTGTCAAGTTAACCGAGGCAACCTTCACTTTAGATCAAGAATAATGAAGATCAAGGGGGAGACCCTAGCCCATCTATGAAGACTAGCTAACCCAAAGATTCATAGGGAAATGTGTAAAGTTATGCAAGGAGATCAATGGTGCAAGATTTTATATCTAGAAAGGTAAGTGTACCCAAGGTGGTTAAGGCTTGGTTGAGAGAGCTAAGCAATGGACAAGTGAGTCAACTAAGTGTTTGATTTGGGCCACTTATGAAGTTAAGCAAATAGATCTAAGAAGAGCTAATGTATTACCCAATGACCCAAGTGGAGCTCATCCCTTAAAATAAGGAATGGGGTCCACAAGGTGAAAATCAATGGGGTAAAGCACTAGGGGTAGGTTTTAGGGGATGATCTATCCAATGAAGCAACAATCACAACTACCCACGTCTTGGAACTAACAAATTAGCCTCCCTCAAGGAATGCGACTTCCCTTGGAGAGACCAATGTACCTTGGGAAATGGGCCAAATGGAGTCCAATAACCACCAAACTATAGATCGGGATTGCCGTGAATATTATTAAGGTGGGTTTTAACTTTTAAGTTTTATACCCAAGGGCATGTTAGATCCAAGTAGATCTAAAAAAAAGTAAAAATGAGGGTTTTAGTTACGAGGATTTGTTTGAACTAATGGAGAAGATGAATGGATCTAGGTACATACCTCATGGAACATACCTCTAGAGCTTGTGGCCACTTTGCAAATTGATAACCTTCCCCTTGTGTGTATATTCAAGAGTGAGATCTAGAGATCCAAGCCAAATCGTCCTCCCTCAAAGATGACCAAATCGTCCTCCTCCTGCAAGACAAGATCTAATCAGAAACAAGCCTAACAAAAGAATGATGAAAATGATGAAAAGATGAGGTAGAAAGCATCAACTATGTCACAAAGATACAATAATGATACTCCCTTCAACCAAAGACCAAACCAAAGCAAGATATGGGGTTTCCCCACAATAGCCTCCCTTGAAGTCGTCCTTCTCTCCACCAATTCGGCCTCCCTGTAGAAAAACGTCTTGGAACCCCAAGATCCACAATGATACACAAGAAAAAGATTGTATATTCAACTTGCAAAAGAATCCATCAAGACAAAAGAAGTAGATCCACAATATAGTATTTTTATTCCAATCTTCAAGACCTCCAAAGGTGCCTTTACAATGAAGGGGTCTCTTCCTTTTATAGGAGAGAAAGACCAAAACCCTAAACCACTTTTGAAAACTAGTGGTTGAGATCAAAAGATATAACAATATAATCAATGGCTAAGATGAGCCAACATAACAATAGACATGGATCACTCAAATAAGTGATGATGTCATGGCTAGAAGAACCCTATGGGGGATGATGGCATACATGGGGGTGGCTAATAACATAGGAGCCACAACATAAAGACAAGGACAAGTGACTAGGAGCACATGGTGGCGCTAGGAGGTATTATTTCCCTTCACTAGCATGTCCCCATAGCACAATAATATAAAATATGACTCAATGACATGTCCAACTATACAAATGATCAAATCCTGTCCCCATAATCAGAGAGAGCTATGCAATAAAAGTCCTCTTGTAGCCCATGTGGACCCCACTGACTGGTGCAAACTGATCTGGAAGAAGGGGGGTACACCATGGATGACCTCTGAGCAGACCAAGTGCCTAAACCTTGCCTCAATTGCCCAAATCGAATTCCTCAATGACCTTTTTATTCCATTTTTCATCCTCCTGAAAAACCTTGAAACTGCCCAAAACTGCCTCTGGGGTGCCTGCGCTATCAAACTGAGTATGCCATCATGTCCAGAAGGGGGTAATATGGTAAAAACAAGTGGTTAGACCACCCCCTTCCTCTGTAGTGCCCTAGGCAAGGACTAGCCTCCAAATATACTGCTGGACAGTCCACATCAGCATGGCCAATCTGGTCAACAGGTGGAAAACTGCTAATATCATGTCAGGGAGTGCCTAAAACTGAAAGATAAGTGTCTCAATGGATCCAAAAGACCCAAATCCACTAGAGATGAGTACTCATACACCTCATGATAACCTGTAGGATCATCTATAAGGTCCACCATACCCGGACAAGTTAAAATATGATGATCTATAAACAATAATAATCCATGAAAACTACATCCATCATCATATGAAGCATGTTCCCACATATGGAATCATCAATAGGTATATGTAGGACCATAGATCAGCATCATATAACATAAGTGTTCCATCTCATCACGGATCCCAAGGATGACCATGGTCAAACTATGTTTGACTAGGTCAAAATACAACCAAAGACTAGATTATAACAAATGACTAAGACATGTTCCTTTAACCATATTGATAGCTTAACTTAAAGTATAAACATCAATCAAGTGGCAGTTAATACAGAGATATTCAATGTTATTTAATACTTTACTTGCACCAAAGCTTTAAAGACATACATCATCCGATGGACATGGCCTAACTGCTAGCATAGGGTGAAGGCTAAGGACAAGGCTAGGTAGAAGGAATGACTTGACCAACTTGTCATAGTGATACTTTGGATAAGGGAAAAGATGTTACACACTTAAGCATGTGTCGGACCAAGATACACAGGGAATGGCGGTGTCTCACAAATGGGTGAGTTGTTTAGTGAAGTGTTTATTCAACCTTGGCAAAAATGTCTACTACTAGAACCGACACTAATGGCTCTAGGGGACACTTTGATTTAGCTGTCCCTTACTCCATCTCAAATCATAACCCGTAGGCTCAATGAGGTATTTTTCCATATGAGATCAGCAGTCTTTAGATTTAGCATTTGTTTAGCCACTGCTTTTTAGGACCTTTTATTTCATATAATTTCACAGTCGACAATCATTAGATATAGCATTCATTTATCCATTGCTTTTTAGGCCTAGTACAACCCCTCTGGGATTTCACATGTGCTAATAAGCACAACTAATCGCAGCTTGCATTCGAGGTGCATTTACATTTCACAGCATTACATTTCATAGCCCTTTTCATTGGGCTTCCATTTGTTTCCAAGGTAGTACATTTTGCTTCAGGTTTTAGCCAACAACAACTCAAGCAACTAGGGGGATTCCGCACAAAACCACACATCGGGGCAACCGATTAGAATGATAACAACATAAAATCCAACTCACCAAAAGGCAAGTTTGGTTGCCAACTCATAGCCAAGACATAAAACTAACATGGATGTGGGTCCAACACAGAGGCAGAAGCGAGGAGATCCTCCATATCACAAGTCAAGGAGGCAAGTCAAGGTGAAAGCCAAAATAAGGAAGGTCATGGATGGATGGAATCAAGTGAATGTGGTGCCTAAGCTAGCAAACATAAATGTCAGGAAAGACCATGTCCATGCTCATAAGAGGGTAAGTGAAACCAATGAGTATAGTTAGTGAACCTTTAAAGTGCAAGTAATACATCCAATTTATTATTTAAATCCAACCAAGATTGTTAATTTTATTCATTTAGATAATATTGCCACATCATGAGTTATATACCAAGTTAATGCTATCAAGATGATAATCAAAAGCTAACAATCATAAGTCTAATAGTCATATCACTGCATATCTCAATCAATATCATCTAGAACCAATGAAACACTGCTGCAATAAGAACATCTAGAACTCTGGGCACTTAACTGAATCTGTATGGAACAAAAGGCCATATCGGTCATCAAATCTAAGCTCTCAAGGCTCAGCCTTGGCACAAGGTCTGCACAATGTCTAAAATAAGTTGCTCTGATGTGTAAGTGATCAAAATGGTGTTGCTCATCATAACTGATCTCTGTAAAGGCAAAGCTCTGAAAAGTGCAGATATCTGCTCAGCAAAAATAGTAGCCCAGCCACTATGGTGTCATAACAACACCAAAAGGAAATAGAGGAACCAATTGTCACATAAAAGTTGATAAAACCCTTCCAATGAGGCAATTTTACAAATATAATTGGCCCTAATTAACAAGTTCTAGTTATTCTACTATTTAATGCAAACATCTAGAAATAGGAACAAGGATGCCAAACTTTGAATGTTGAAAAAACCCTTACACTTCAATCTGCACCATGAACGATATATTTATTAGGCTTCAAAAGAGAGAGAGCTCTCAAAATCTAACCATGAGGAAGAGGCTCTCTTATATAGGAGGGGAGTTCAACTTCCTTTACAATAAAATAATAATAGATCTACCAAAATCCTAGATCTATCATAAGGAAGCGTAAACAAACAAAAATACTTCTCTAAATTCTAACTAACTCTAACAAACAACATGATATGAGGTGGCCAATGCCACATGTACAATGCCAAAGATAAACATAAGTCCCAAGAGAGAGAGCACGCCAATAGATCTAGGTCAAACAATGTATAAAAAGAGTTTAGATATAGGGTTTGACCCCTTAGATCCCTCCAACAACTCAATGCTCTTCTCAAAAGTGGTGCCAATAAGGTCGAACCAAGTGCTAGAAACAGCTCCCAAAAGGTGGAAAAAATGGCCTAAATGATGACCCCAACACTCTCAAACCCCTAGGTGTCTTGTTGAGCACTCTATGACTTTGGAACGGCCTTGGAAAGAGATTTCCAACCATATATGGCACTTCCAAAACAAAGCGAGGATAACTGAAATCGACCCTCCTGAAGATAGGGTACCAAACCACTAAAAAACTGCCCAGAAACAAGCAAAAACGGCTTGAAAGATGACTGACACTCCCAAACTACTAGGAATCTAGTTGATCGTTCTATACTTTTGGAAAGGTCTCTAAAAGAGTTTTCCAACCATATATGGCAATTCCCAAACAGTGCTAAGATGAGTGAGATCGACCCTCTTAAGATAGAGTACCTATTAACCCCCAGATTTTCCCATATGCAAATTTGGAGGGTTAAGAGCCAACTTATTTCATCTAGCTAGTATTCAAACTTGTTCCAGAAAGACAATTTTCATAGATCAGAGGTTCGTTACCACAGGGTTCAAATGCAGGTTGATTCAATGATATGATCCCGGTTCAAAGTCAAAGATATTGCACACGTCTTTTATCAGTATTGGAGGAGATGTCTATTTTTAGCAGTTTTCCTATTTTTTAGGAGACAGAGCTCAAAGGTCCACACAAAGAGATGATCATATTTTCGGCATCCTTGTGAGCTCAAGATTCCAGTGAGCCTTTTTCAAATGACATGCAAGATACTTCTATTTTTGGCAGGTAAGGTCTGAGTTGCATGGCACATGCATGGACATACGAGTTTTTGCATGGCACATGCATGGACATACAAGTTTTTGCATGCCAAATATTCAAACATGCAAGCAATATCTTATTTTTTAGCTATGAGCCATGCATGCACGACATGTGGCAGTTTCCCACTGTGACAAGTGGCAGAATCAGAGAGCATGCACAAGACTGAATGTAAATTGGGTGCATTCATGGAGTGAGGGAGCACATGCAACAATTTAACTCATGGATGGAGAAGGGTGCCCTCACTTAACTACACTCTCAACTACGCATGCTAGTCCTCTCCACTTAACTCAACAAAGACAGAGGGTGCCTCATCTAACTCAAATGGAACTCTGTGCAAGTAGTTGACTTCTCTCCACTTAACTCAGGCCAGGAAGGAGGGCGCATGGGAGAGATTGAACACTTGGAGAAGGCGCATGATATTCATTGCATGACCATTTAAGGTTTGAAATCAATAAAAGGAGAGAGGGAGCATTGTCCAAGGATGAATTTTCTCATTAGTAACAACAAGCAAGTCGCCTCATTCTCTCTTCTTCTTCTATGCTCTTCGATTTCTATGCAGGGACGTTATTGGACGAGCTTGTATTCGTCTCTATGGTGGACCAACCTCTTGATTTAATGCAAAGTGAAGTTAGATTATGCTCAGTTTTCCAGCTCCTCTATCTTATTGATCCGTAATTTATTTGCGGAGTGATTTTGGTAGCCATTTAAACCTATACTTTGAATTTGTTCTTCATTTACAGCATTTTTATTTCACTTATTTGTCGTTTGTATGCTATTATAATACCGGAATTCCCCCATTTTAAAGCAAAACTTTCCATACAACTCTTTGGCAGCATTAACTTGCTGGCCAAAAGCACATCAAACTATTGTTTTAAGTATTTTATTGCAGATTTCGAGAAGGACAGCAGCCCAAAGATCGAGTTTGTTTGCTGTTATAAAAATCTTATTTGCAGATTTGAATCTATTTTATACGCTTTTATGTCATTTTCAATTCATTTTGCAGCCTTAGATTGATCAATACGTTGATATTTTCAATTAGACTCGCACATATGATGTTTTAGTACTTATAACTGTCATATTTCGCTGCCTTTTATCCATGTTTTAACATAGATTTGCAGGTGTATTAGCAATATATAACAGTTAGGGACCCCCCTGAGATTGGCATGCACCAATCCAAACAGAGAGAAAACTTATTAGTGACACAGGGGATAAGTATCCTACAAGTTGCATGCATTTCAAAACAGATTTCATAAGTCCATTTTGACTATTTACAAGTGTGGATTTGTGTGCTAACAATACCAAACTGCTAAAAAACAGCCTAGAAACCAGCAAAAACACCTTGAAAGATGACTCCAAGGCTCCCAAAATACTAGGAATCTGGTTCAGTATTGTGTACTATGTTAAAGGGATTGGAACGAGCTTTCCAACCATATATCATATGCCATCATATGAGCTACAGCATTAGAGAACTGTTATCACCTAAACTGTAATTACCCCTGTGGATGTATCCATTAATGGATGGCAAAAGGGAAGGGCAACTCAAAAGGTGCAACCACGATCACCTCGACCTCCAATAGATGGTTGTCACGCCAATCGAGGCAACCTTCACTTTATGTTATCTAGCCCAGACAACAAAGGGGGAGACCCGATCTACTCCCGACAAGAGAGATCAAACCAAGACACAAAATCAAGTTAAGACTAAGTGAAAGAAGGTGTATGGTTTATCCTAGACCTAAGGGTGAAGTCATAAGATAAGTGAGGGGTTCAATGAGTTTAGCTTTGGTTCATTGTTGATGTGTGAGTGACTTATAATATTTGAAATGAGATCCAGGATTTAAGTACTAGTTCAATGTGATAAAATCCACTGCCTTGGGAAACGTGTCCAATGCAGGGTAGATTAAGGGTTGAATTGGGACTAACTAGTACAAGTGACAAGCTTGATCATGAAGTATGATGACATCAAAGGGTTTAGTCCACCAAAAAAGGATCAATCCACAAGTTAATCCAACAATCTAGGAAAGTCAAATTGACTTGGAGAGAGATCAGTGCCTTGGGAATTGGGATAATGGAGTCAAATGAAATTAACTTGTGGTTGATGACTCCTATTGCATGAGACAAGTGGGCAATTAAAGGTTTGATGGATGAATAAGTCTAGATCTAGAGATTCAAGGTTTGACCTAAGTGGACCACAATCCCTTAAAACAAGGAATGATATCCCCAAGGCAAGATTTGATGAAGTGACCAACTAGACCTAGGTTTTGAATTATGCTCGTTCCAAATCTACGAAAATCTCATGTACCCACATCCTAGAAGTGGACCAACTCCAATCTCCAAGGAAGTGCGACTTTGCCCAAGGAGGGTAAAATGTGGGATAAATGGGATCAAGACAAGTCCAATGACATCCAAATTTTAAATCCAAGTAGGTTGATCAAGTGAGAGTGTGGATCTACAATTTCAAAGAAATCCAATGGCTAGATCTTACTAGATCTGAGTTTAAAGATACCAAGTGGTCCAAATGGGGATTAAATCCCTTAAAATGTGGAATAGGGCCCACAAGGTGGAAATTGCCAAAGTAAGAGTCTAGGGGTAAGTTTTAGGGCATGTTGATCATGAATCAATTGGAATCTCAACTACCCATCAACTAGATCTAGGTCAACTCACCTCTCCAAGAAGTGCGCCCTCACTTAGGGAAGCCAAGTTGGCTTGGAAAGGGGATCGAATGAAGGCCAATCCTCACCAAACTATAGATCCGGGATGCCGTGGATACTATAGAGGTGGGTTTTCAATATTATACCCAACAACCCACTAGATCTTAGTAGATCTAAGAAAATGTAACAATGGGGGTTTTGATTAATTAGGGTTTGAAATATTTTAGACAAGTGGATAGATCATGGAAAGAGATTACCTTGAGATCATACCTGAGTAATGTGAATGAGATGCCTTGTTGTTGAGGAAGATTCCCACAAAGATCAAATGAGAGATTGTTGATTTTGCTTGCCAAATTGATGCCCTAGCCCATAAGTGTGCCCTCCTCTACCTGTCAATCCAAGGGAATCGATTTCAATCAGAGAGGTCAAGTATGGAGGAAATACAAGTAAAATGCAATGATAACATGAAATAGAAGGTCCTGGGACAGTAATACTCCCTATTACCAATGAAGAGATCCAAAGAAGAAGTAGGGAGAGTCTTCCCCTACCAATACTTCTTCCTCAAAGCAAATCGACCTCCACCTGTAGTTGCAAAAAATGTGGTACAAAAGATATGGCAAAACAAGATCTCCAATAACTCAATGCAAAGGAAGAACCAACGAACGAACACCAAAAACATTCACCACAATACTGGAGATAGATGCAATAATAATTTTCTATTTCAATAATCCAGAGCCACAAGTCCCCTTTACAATGAGAGGCTCTCTCCTTTAAATAGGAGGGAGAGAGTCCATAATCTAACCACTTTTTGAATGAGTGGCTAAGATTAAAAGATCTAATCAATGGTTGAGATGAGCTCAACAATAAAATACATGGATCACTAATAAAATATAACAATAAGTGGACAAAATAGCCCTAGGAGAGGGGATCCACCAAATCTTGATGACAAAATATAACAACTAGCTCATGGTGGGTCCAAGGGGTAATTTTAGACACCCTTGGTCAATCCCCATAGCACAATAATAATAAAATAGTCATCAAAGTACCAAATCCTGCCTCTATGGACAAATCGTCGGCCTTAAGAGGCCTCAGAAATCCTCAGAAAGTGCCATAAGCGATGGATGCGGGCCCCGATGAAGCTGAAAATGCTGGAGGAGGTGTGGAAGACATCCACCCATCATCACTGATCATCCCATGCCAAGACATTGCCTCAATAGCCCAAATCGAATTCCTCAATAGCCATTTCTACCAATTCTGAAATGCCTCAGGAAGCGTGAAACTGCCCCAAACTGCCTCCTGGAGTGCCTGCGCTGTCAAGTTGAGGGCACCAATGTGTCCGGGAGGGGGGTAATATGGTAAAAACAAGTGGCTGGACCACCCCCTCCAAGCACAGCGCCCTAGGTCAACCAAATAAAAATCCTCTCTGCTCTGACAGGGTCTCCGACAAACCAAAACTGCACTAGGATAGCCTACTAAGGCTCAATCATCACTGTAACTGCCCGGAACTGAAAACAGACTGTCCCATTGGACTCAGAAGGTCCAAATCTATCCAAGATGTCTACTCATAGTCTCATACACCATATGAATCTCTGCATGATCATATAATATATCCAATATACCGGAATAGGTCAAATAATAATAATCTGTAAATGATCAATAAATGTTGAAAACCATGAATCATCATCATAAACCTGTATCTGATGCAAAAAACCATCATGTACATATACTTGGACCATATATCATCTATCTGTATCATCACAAGGTCCAACCATCTCATGTCCTGTGGTTGACCTTGGTCAAACTAGGTTTGACCAAGTCAACAAGACCAAATATAACTCAGACTATCATCAAAAACTGCTGCAAAGTGTCAAAGATCAATGCATGCTCTACAACTTATTCAAATAACAATTATAACACAAAGTAATCATAACTGGTGATCTAAATCCAAATATATAATGTCATTAATTATTATTATAACTCAGACTAGACTTTCAAGACCATACTCACTTCATAGTTGTGATCAGTTTGCTAGTGAAGCGTGAAGGCTAAAATAAACTGGCTAAGCTAAAGGATGACTTGACTGACTTAACATTGTGCCACTTTGGATATGGGAAAGGGAATACACACCATAGTATATACTGAATGAGCAACAACACAGGGAATGGCGGTGTCTCACAAATGGATGAGTTGTTCAAAGAGGGTTTATTCACCTTTAACAGATGCGCACAATCCATAATACAAATGAGGCCAGCAATTATTTAGATATAGCATTTAAGTTCCATTGCTTTTTGGGCCTGCAGTTTCCATAGCCTTTAATCTATGTGTGTTTATAAACACATTGCATAGATTTACATTTATTTGAGGCTTTCTGCTGCAAGTGTGTTTTTAAGGCACTTGTTTACCTGAGCACTTTTAGGTGTGTCACAGACAGCTTGTTTACCTAGGTATTTACATTTCCAAAAGATATAACATTTTATTTTCATGGCCATTTTCATTTGGCATGCCTTTCATTCATGTGTGTTTAGAAACACATTGCATGAACGGACTTTTCATACAAGATATAACATTTCATTTTCCAGATTTTGTATTCATGGCAGCACTAAAAGTTTCAGGTTTAGCCAACACAACTTTAGTGACTAGGGGGAATTCACAAGGAAATCCAACTCACCATAGGTAAGTTTTGTCACCAACTCAGAGACGAGACACAATAAACAGGGAAGCTCATCCAATACAGAGGCTACAGTGGGGAAAAGTCCTCAATGCCACTAGTCAAGTAGTAAGTCAAGGTGATAAACTAAAAGGTAGGTAATGGATGGATGAAGACAATGAATAATGAAGCCAACACTAGCAAGCCAATGTATGGTGGAATGATCACCTCTATTCTCCCTAAGGAGGGTAAAACCAATGAGTATGGATAATGAACTTCTAAGTCTGAGTAGGGACAATAGAATATGTATAATAAGATCAACCAGGTCCACATATCTATATGATCACCAGATCATGACACTAAGTGCTAAGACATGCTATAAGAATAAATATAAAAGCAATATAACCATAACACCATGATATACCTGCTGAGTCATATACCTGAATGCTCATCATCTGAACCGTCATCTGTCCTCTGAAACTGCTACTGTAACTCTGGGCACTACTGACTGCTCTGTACCAACGGTATAGTGGCTACATCGGTCATCTCTCTGAGTGTCCTGAGACTCAGTCATGGCATGGGGAATGAAACTACTGTCCAAATCTGATAGTGATCGAAATAGATGCTCATCTCAGCATCTCAATGTAAGGGAACTGGCTGAATAGTGTACTGGAATCAGAAAAATAATGTATGGTAGCCCAGCTACTATATATGTGATAACAAGAACTAAGGGTTTGAAAGCAAGGTCTTGTTTTGCTCAATTCGCCCTAGAATAACCAAGAAAAAACAGCTGCAAACTGTGATCAAATGCCAAGAGCTCAACACCACCATGAAAATCATCAACATACCATCCAAACCCTCGTCAACTAACAATAACGAAAGGCATCAAACCTCGGGAATCATCTATGGGCTAGCATCCAAAACATCATCAACATGTCACCCCCACTGAGAATTGTGATGAAAATTACAAGTGGACACCCATGCAAAATGGGGAATAACATGGAGTAAATTAAAGAAACCTCTCAAGTCTCTGTTGTCAAGAAGATGCCAATTTTGGGTAAATGAAAAACCCAATGGTCTTAAGAAAATATAGTAAGGCTTGTGTAGCTTCGACATTGTTGAGAATGTGCATCAGACGGAAAAGCACTCGATTTTAGATCAGGGGATGCAACAATTGCAGATCTCATCCTGGGTGGATAAAGATGACAGACATCAAGCTTTTGAAGCAGAAGTGACAGGAGCAAATAATGAAACTAAGGGATCTTGAGAGATTTAAGAGTTTTTTTGGAGCTCTTGCTTGATGGTGGTGTTGGAGGAGCAAAAAAGCAAGCTCCAACATTAATATTATTAAATGTACATTTGTCTTCTGTGATCATACTATGTTACTAAATTTTAATATTAAAAATTAGTGATACTAAATTTTAATATTAAAAATTAGTGACATGACATGGGTGCTTTAAGCACCGTAACAGGTCTGTAGGACTTTAGATAATGTCTTCAAGACATGATATATTTGAAAGTGGCGTATGTGTGCATTCACAGGCAGACCACCTCAAGCTACCCCTGTGATATACATTTTCTGCAGCATTAATACAAGCATTTGTCACTCTTACTCATGTGTATCTAAAATATGTGTACTCTTTAAAAACCAACACTGCAAGCAAGAGCATATAGGTTAATGTGCACCAATATCAGAATAAAGCATTTCCTTGGTCTAAACTCTAAAGACTTCAAGATTCCAGTTGTGCCATGCGTCAAGCAAAAAAAATGACTCATTTGCATACAATATGGGATAATTCATTGCTCAGATCAAAACAAGCAAACAGAGAATGATTAACATCAACTCACGCAAGATCTCCTCCAATAAAAAGCAATCTGCCACGTGGCAATTCTTTGAATGAATCGTTATCGCTTACGCAAAGGCAAGGTTGAGCAAGCAATCGAGCTACAGCGTATGTAGAATTTCCACCATCTCCAGTGTCTGCCATGAAGTCAAACCACAGCTCTTCACTGGCAGTTAGATGATCAAAGAGAAAACCCTCTTTCGAGGCACCGTCTTGTGCCCTGGTCATTGCTGCCTGATAACATAAATGATAAAACAAGCATAAAAACTTGAAGAAAGCAATGCTCAAAAATTTCCTAAAATGCAAATTAATATCTTCACAAATTTATTAGCATTTAAAACAGAACAAACCCAACAATCAAGTAGTGTTGAAGAAAATGAGATTTTCATGTATTGATTGGACTTGCCTGCATCATTCGCATATCAAAGCGTCCAAGAAATAATGTTACAGATACCAAAAGATCAAACGCTGTCTTGAACAAATCTGCTGATGTCCTGGAAGAACAGGTTCTGGTCACTGGCATGCTCTCTCACAAAAAAAATAAGCAAAGTTAATGGGATAGAGCATGTACCCTGAATACCAAGGAACCATATCCAAAAAATCTGGAATCATGGATGTCTTCTGGATATCAGAATCTGATGCAGACTGAGGGTGTGTCAAGGCCCATCTGGACATTGTCGAATTCTCAGTTACCTATATATAACTCCGCAGTACAATTCGAAAGAAAAATAATAAATTACAAAGAAATGAAGGCAAGTTGAAATATGACATCCAAGGAAGTTCAACACCACAAATCAATAATTAATAACATACCCAGTTGACCTTTCGACTACATAATTTGCAATATAGAGTCCTATAAATGTTGCCCACAAAGAATAAACAGGTGATATGTCCTTGGCTGACTACAAAAGAAACCAACAGTTAAAAAAATATTCCCGCTGGTCGTATCCTAGATTTTTACTTTGGTAACAGGAGCAAGATGGCACACTGCTTTTAGAAACAGATTTTTCATAAATCAGAGCCCCAACTGACCATTGCATATACTGGTAAGAAAGAGATGATAGGACATAGAGAGCAACGAGAATTAATATAAGGTACACAGAAAAATTTGAATACATACTCCCCCATAGATAACCCATTTGGAAAACACAGGGTAATCGCTTGCAGATCCAACAGGGGCTAGCCAAGTAGAGCAAACCTGCTCTTTCAATTCATGCACCTGTGGCCATCCAGAGACCCAACTACCATTGTCCCATTTTATAAAAGTCTCCAACAGACCAGAACCTTTGCTTCCCTTTTCTCTTGTAGGGGTTCTATTGCCACAATAGCTATAAAAAACACAGCATGCTATACTTAGAACCTGCACCAGAAAAGAAGAAGACCAACTTCAGCCATAATAAGAAATACTTGGCTTATAACATCCAAACTCTTTTTTCAAATAAACAAACTGTAATTGTTTCAAAGAGAGATTGTTCTTACAGTACTATTCTGCAAAATGGTTAGAATCTCAAGCTGCTTCCCTGCAAAGCGTGCAACTAGACCCATATACCATAGCACAAGAAATGTAATATGGAAAACAAGAAGAGCAAGGACAGACAACAAGAATAATGTTAAAAATAAAGAAAGACTCATTTTGATGTCAACTCCCATTGACTGCATGCTCGGAAAATGATACACCCCGGCAATTAAAAGCCATAACACATACCTGCAATATAAAAATCATGTCCTTAGTCAATACCAGTAAAGCAGGGAATATTTATGAAAGGGGATTCCATCCTTATGAAAGATCACTTATCCATACGTAAGCCATTCATTATATTACAGGCATCAAATCTTTAATTATTTAGTCAATATTTGAGTGGAAGTGAAATACCAGCGACTGAAGTTTGAGTAGCTTGGTTGAATGGTTCTCCCCAAGAAAGGGGAGGAGAAGAAATAGAGAAAACCAAAGAAGCATGCATACATCGACCACCACTTTATATTGTTGTCCAACTTATGAATAAGAGTTTGAATATTATCAACTGATATAAAGAAGAGAGAACCCGCCACTACTGCAATGATAGCATGCTGTGAATGTTCATGTGGATAAGGATACCTGTGAGCGAATATTGTTGTCACCCTCTCCATTTTCAGTATTTATATTTTGGTATTTTCTACCATAGGAATCAAATTTGTGAATCAATTAAGCTGAATGAATGCTGAATCTTCATTAAAAAGCAATTGCCCTGATGAACAGTAATAATGGGTATTCATGTTCTTCAACTTAGCTTCAGATCTTTAAGAATAAAATAAGTCTGAACCCTGAGGACTGCAAAAACAGATATCGGATCAATAAACTTCTCATTGCCATAGAATTACAACTCCAAAATACAATATGCCATGCCAGGTAATTTTAACACCCATAATAAATTATGGACTGAAGTAGTTCATAGCAAAAAAACATTTTCAACAAATGGAATTTTGTCTGAACAGCACATACAAAGGGCTACAAGACAAGGGATAAGATTTGCATGCCTCATTCAATTTTCCAAATGACAAATGAGCATAACATAAAAGAGTAGGCTCCCTATTTTATTTTCTACTATTTTCCTTGAACATGAAAACGTTACAAGCATGTGGACAAATGACTCATTCCTGCGGGCAAAGAATTTAGGTGAACAAATTAAATATGAACTTAATATATAATTACATACGTTCTACACATTACTAAATCTAGAATAAGATCCTTATAAACACCATAATTGACTCTCCTAACAGATGGGCGTCCTTCATCTATCACTCTTTGACAAAGAGCACATTGCTGCTTCATGCAAAGTTGCAAACAGTAACTTCATTGTTATACACTCCCCATAAAGTAACTCCCAGGCATAACACAAAAAGACTCATAAGCTTAGTCCCTTTTATCAATAATGGATTCACACAAAGTAGTGTTGCTGCCCAGTCCCATGCACACCTGAAATGCAGTTTTCTATACAAAAAGTACTGGTGAATCTTGACCCTGTGAAACATAGAAACAAGTATTGTTGTTCTCGATGTGAATTGGTCACGTCACTAAAAATGCTTGATCACGATAAAGTTAGTTTAATGTGGTGTAGCTCCTGTGTGAACACAATTGTTTCTTTACTTAATTACTTCTAAAAGTGTTAAGAGAGACAATCACACTAATTTTTTCTATACAGATGGCCGTGATAGCCTTCCTCCTGAACAACTAACGGGAACAGTTTGCTTTACAATGGGGAACAGAAAGCAGATGCACCATTGAGCAAGAAAATCAATGAGATTTTATTTTTTTATATAGATGACCATGCTAGCCTTCCTCACCCACTATTGCTTCTGGTTATTGACAGCCACTGGAAGGTAAATTCTGTCAAACTTTACTCTTTTTCAACCACAACTTCTTTGACTATTATAAAAATCAAATATTTTTATGAAATTCACCGCAAGAACTAGCTTTGCACTGAATCTTTAACAAAAATTTTGAATACTTACGGTTCTTAAAGAATCTCTAATTTAGCTTTGTGAACTTTAACAATTATTCTGGAGTTCAAATAACATTTCTGAAGTTCAAGAAATGTGTCTCAAACTCCAAGACTCTGAGAATTACATCAATAGGACTTGCTACAAGAATATTTTTGCAGAATTGAACAATTGAATGGAAATTATGAAGAAATGTGTCTTACACTCTAACTTCTAAGACTTAAATGAACTTATGCGTTTTAACCACAGGTTCATAAAATCGAAACATATTACATCAAATCTGCATAACACTTTAGTTGACTCCTAATCCTTTTCTAATATAAAGAGAAGTCAGAGAGCATCTCGCTCTTTCGTGCTTTTCTTTGGACCTGATCCTCTTAGCATCCTCTCCCAAAGATCTACAAAGGCAACTCAATGCACTAGGCCATTTTTGTGATCACATATAGATGGTGGCGAACCTTAGCAAAACTAGGTATGATCTTTAACATTTTTAAGAGCACTTTGTCAAGCTTCCACTTCTTCAAAGGGCATGAGGTGGAGATCACTACAACATATACTTACTTGGGGCATCTAGTCCACAAGCCCCAGGTTCAACTTTAGTTCTACTTCCCCACCGTGACTCAGCAAGGGATAGATGCCTCTTTCTCTGTTTCTGCGTCAGTGCTTGGGCATTTTCAGGACATTCCCTTGCCGACGCATCTGACCTAATTTATTGCCAATTGACTAGGCATGATTAGAGAGAGACCAATCCATCATGCTACAGCATGTAATACATTAAAAATGGTTTGTTCCTCAGATCATTGTCCAGGTCAAGTTTGACACCCATCCTTTACGCCTCAAGAGCTTTCAAGCTTGTCTTCTTTCTTCATACACTATCTTACCCCTCATATTGTATGAGGATTAACACAGTTGCAGATATCTACGAAGCAGATGATTGTGAAGACTTCTTTCAAAGTCAGGATCTTGACACACTATGATCAGTTGCACATGGTGTAGAGTTGGTTGAAGCACATTTATCAGGATACCTTTTTCATGTTTGCACGGTGTTCAAAGTAAAGATTAGAATATGTGTTCCACAGGGAGCACCATCATGTAAATCTTGATCACATTTTGTGGCATGAAATGAAGGTTTATTTTAATAAATCCTTAGTCATATGAGTAAAGCGCCTTTTCTTCTAGAAAAATGGTGGCCACACCTCTTTAGGATAAAGGGGAAAGCACAATCCCTAAGAATATGGTGGGCTGCACCCTCTTCCACGCTCACCGCACCATTTGTTGGAGTCTAATCCTCTGTGTGAGGAATATTAATGTACAAGGGAGACCAAGAGTCACCCGAGAGTCCAAGAGACCTCTTGGGAATTTGGAACCCAAGGGTCCTTTCTCATTGTATATATACGTACATTTGGTTAATGAGAAATATAGTGCACTTTCACGCCTATCTCTTTTGTCTTCTTGAGTTTATTGGTTATGTGCCCTAGCTAGCACCTTACAGTGGTATCAGAGCTTTATGAGCCTCAGGCCTGTCCTTTGAATTCTGCGCTCCTCCTGACCTGCTCCTACTCCTAGCAGTCTGCAATAGACATTTATTCTCACAGTCCTGCCATCTTACACGCCAGTATACCATATTATCCTTAGTCTATTTTATTCCCTGGCCCTGCATATTCCTGAGCGTTATTATCTGCATATTCCTGAGCGTTATTATTTTCCTCCTGCATGAGACTTCTCGATCTCTCCAAAATGCATTGGTATTGTTGGACTGTTGTGCAGCGTTCTCTCCAAGGAGTTGTCAACATCCTATCACCAGCTCATTGGGTAACGCCTCTGTTAAAATAATGTAACTGCGGAAGATATTCTATTTATATTATTGTATTCCTCCTACGGGAGTTGATGTTCATGTAATTAATAATGTAAAGGTCATTGAAAGAATCAATGTAAACCCTAGGACATGTGTCGGCTCAGAAAAGCCCCTAAAAGATTATTATATTATGTAATTTACCAGTCAAGTAGAGAAGTCGGCCCTGTTGGGAAATTAGTCATCTCAACAGAAGAATATAAATAGAAGTGCTCTCTCTCACTTCTAATCACTCATTCACTTAAGCAAGTTCGCATAGGTGAAGAAGAGAGGTGCGCACAAGTGGAGGAGTAGCTGTTTTGTCTTGGGGATACTTTGTACTTTGTGATTTCTATATTGAGGAAGGCTTTGCTGGGTTTTCTACCCCAAGAGGGTTTCCCAGGATAAATTGTGTCTCGTATTTTATGTAGTGCTTGTTTATCTTTCAGTAATTTTTTATATGATATATGTTGCTCAAATAAAAACTAACATGGTATCAGAGCTAGCCTGAAAGATTACATTGTGCAGCCCCCGTAACTGCAAGAGCTAGGGTTTCTTATTCCGGGAGCTACCTCCACATTTTTGTCAGAAAAGAGGGTGGATCTACCTCACCTCCCTAGGGTGCATTTTTCTGACGAAGCGGAATTTCATTCCGAGCATTTTCATTTTTGGGTCCACCACAGCTACCCGAGGGAACTAGGGCATCAAGTTTTTGGATCATTTACTCACTGATTTTGGAAAACGAGCACTTTTCTCAACTCACCTTAACGAGGCGAATTTGCTCATCCTATTAGTTTTTCAAAATCCCAAAGTCAGATAATTAGGGTTTCTCTGACAAACCCTAGGTCAAGGAGGAGTAGATCTCAAAAGGGCAAATTTTCTGGTAAGTCTCAAATCTATTTCTATTTCCATTTGAAATACTCATTATAGCAAAATGACAAGCAATACCAAGCTTGATGAGAAGCTTGAAGGAGCTGAGAACTTCACATCCTAGAAGTATAGAGTCGTGCTCATCCTTGAGGAGCATGAGCTAGAAGACTATGTGAAGGAAGGACTTACAGAACCAGAGGGAGATGAAGAGAAGGAAAGGCATAATAAGAATCTTATCAAAGCAAAGAGGATCATTGTTGATTCCATCCAGGATCACTTGATCCCCCATGTGTCTTCCAAGAAGACACCAAAAGAGATGTTTGATGCCTTGACCAGCCTGTTCGAAGGAAAGAACATCAACAGAAAGATGACCTTGAGAAATCAACTCAAGGGTGTGAAGAGTATGAAGTCTGAGTCCATGCAGTCATACTTCTCCAAGGTGTCCTAGATCAAAGAACAACTAGAAGCCATTGGGGATATGATAGAGGATGCAGAAGTTGTGATGACTACTTTGAATGGTCTCCCCCGAGATTGGGAAGCATTTGTTCGTGGCATTTGTGCCAGAAAGAAACTAATCAAGTTCAGAAACCTATGGGAAGAATGTGTCCAAGAAGAAGAAAGAATAGTTGTAAGAGAGGAGAAGTTAAATCATGATGAAGATCAAGCCTTGGCTACTCATGCTAAAGGTGGGAAGAAGAGGAAGGACAACCCTCATCCCCAAGAGGACTCTCCAAGAAGACCCTAGAAGAAGAGAAGGACCAGAAAGGATTTCTCTTCAATTGAGTGTTACTCATGCCACAAGAATGGACACATTGCAAGGAATTCTCCAAACAAACATGGACAACACAAGAAGCAGAAGAAGAGGTTTCATGCTCATGCAACAGAAGATAGTGATGATGATGACAAGATCAGAAATAATGAAGACTCCAGTGAAGAATATGTTCTTATCTCAGCACTCACTGGTTCAATATCTCATGGAAGTGATACTTGGCTAGTTGATAGTGGAGCTTCAAAGCACATGACAGGATACAAAGAATCCTTGTCTCATCTTATCCGGAAGGAATCTCCACATAAGATAAAACTCGGAGATGACTATCAATATCCTTGATTCGTTTACCTGTTTCATTTTCAACCTGTTCTTTAAAGATCTTGAAGCATTCAAAGGCTTCCGATTTCCTGTTAAGAAGGCATACCCATGTCATCCTGGAGTAGTCATCAATGAGCAGCATGAAGTATTCTTCACCATCCAATCTTTTATTCTTGGTTGACCCACATAGATCAGTGTGGACGAGCTCTAAGGGTTTTGTAGAAGAGTATTCTTTTGTCTTGAAATTGGCTTTCGTAAGTTTCCCATGCTGACAGTGCTTGCAGATAGTGTCAAAAGGCTTTGTAATCTGTGGCATGTTCCTTACGGCTTGCTTCTTGCTGATCTTGACCAGATTATCAAAATGTACATGTCCCATTCTTCTATGCCATAACCAATTCTCATCTTCTTTTCCTAGGTGACATTTCTCTTCCTTGATCTCGTCCAGAACATATATGTTGTTTGGAGTCCTGGTAGCGGTAGCCACTAACTTTCTTGATCCTTCTTTTCTTATTTTGCAGGACTTTGAGTTGAATGTAAGTTCATGTCCCTGATCACACATCTGGCTGACACTCAATAGATTATGCTTCATACTGTCGACAAACAACACATTTTCTGCTACTGTATCTTTGCCGCCAAGATTTACTGTACCTTTTCCAACAACTTTTGCTTATTTGTTATTTCCAAAAGAGACAAATCCTTTATCTTTTTCAAGAAACATGAAAGCACCTTTGTTACCTGTCATATGCCTAGAACAACCACTGTCAACATACCATTTGTTGCTACCGGTTTGAGCTTGAGCTTGAAGAGTTATCCCACATTCATGAATATTCAGATTGTTCTTTTGTCTGATCCATACTTTTTGCTGGTCAGCCGTTTGATTGCTTGATACTTGTTTAATGCCTGTAGGAGGGATTGTCATTCTGCAATTCCTGGCTGTATGCCCGAAGTTGTTGCATTTCTGGCATTCGACTTCAGAATCCAAAGGAGAAAAACTGTTGTTGTTTCGTTGCCATCTAGAATTTTCATACCTGTTCCTGCTTTCTGCATATCTTCCTTTTATACAATTCATCACTTTATGCCCAAATATTCCGCAAGAAAAACAATAACCATAAAATGGATATTCATACCTGGGAACAAATGGTCTTCTTGGAGGTGTTGCCCATCTGAAACTTCGATTTTCAACTGGACTCCATTCTGAGGTTGGTTGTCTAGGTTGAAATGGTCTTCTTAGAGGTGCTGTCAATTTAACATGTTGATTTTCAACTAGAGCCTGTTCTGGTTGTTGTTTTGGCTGATATATGGGTACTTCCTGGATGACGGGGTCTTTGATAACTTTTGGTTTATCTTCAGCTGTCTTGGAACTTGAACCTTCATCATTATGCTTCTTATAACCAAGACCTGTTCTGTCGAGGTATGGCTTTTGATTATTGATGATCAGATCAAGTATCTTGGAACTGTTGTCATAGCCTTGACTCACATTTTTCTTTTGTAGTTGAGTTCTTAGAGTCACTATCTCCCCCATTAGTCTCTCACTTTCATTCATACTTTCTTCTAGTTGTTTTCTGAGATTGTCTTGAATTCTTTTGGCTTCTTCTAATTGAATAGTTAGACTTTGAATGAGTTGATCTGCTTCTTCAGATATCTGAGGTCTTTCTCGTAACTCCTGTATCTCCTCTTTAAATAGTTTATTCTTTTTCCTTTCTCTTCTCAGCTCTTTCAAAGCACTTATCAATTCTTCCTCCAGGTCTACTTCACCTTCTGAATCGGATTCTTCTTTCTTTTCGGTGATCTCATCTGAGTCTTTTGAATCAACAGCCATGAAGAGTACCCTTTTTGATTCGTTATCACTGCCGCTGTCCGAATCACTATCACTATCTGAGTCATTGTCAGAATCTTCATCTGATGAGCTGGTGTTTCTTTTAGAGTAGAGACTTTTCTTCTTTGCAAACCTTCCATTTTTCTTTTCTTTGAAGTTCCTGTATTTCTTATGT
Organism: Larix kaempferi; assembly: GCA_027924585.1. Lineage (NCBI taxonomy): Eukaryota > Viridiplantae > Streptophyta > Pinopsida > Pinales > Pinaceae > Larix > Larix kaempferi. The sequence continues at coordinate 488,874 of BSBM01000475.1, forward strand.
TTCTTGAAACTGTCATCACTATCAGAGTCTTTTGCATAGGGACATTTTGAAGCAAAGTGACCTATTTTACCACATGAAAAACACTTAAGAGGTAACTTACCTTTGTACTTACCTGTGCCTCTTTTGAGCTTTCTTACGAAGTTTGCTATCTCCTCATCATCTGAATCATCACTACAGTTGAAGTGGTATGTTGTCTTTGATTTGGATTTTATTTCTGAATTGTCCTTCTTTGCTTGTTTGTCTTTCATTGCTTGCTTGGAGGAAACTTTAAAGGCTGCTTCTTTTCTAGGTGAGTCTTCATCTTCTAATCTCATCTCATAAGCCACAAGTGTCCCATGTAATTGGTCTATTGTCATAGTATCCAAGTCGGTCCTTTCTTCCAAGGCTGAGATTTTAGGATTGAATCTGTTGGGAAGCGTTCTTAGTATCTTTTGAACAACAACTGATTCTTCAACCCTTTCACCCAGGCCTCTGATAGTATTTACAAGTTCATCAATTCAAAGAAAATAGGTTGCAATATTCTCGTCATCCTTCATCTTTAGATGTTCGAATTGTCCTCTGTAGGTTTGGAGTTTGGCTTCTTTGACCTTTTTGTCACCTTCGTAGATGGTCTTGAGTTTGTCCCACATTTCTTTAGCAGAAGTACAATGCATGACTTTGACAAAGACCGATTCATCCAATGCACTCGAAATATGGTTCGTGGCTTTTGAATTTGTATCATAACGAGCTAAGTCATCTGGATCTGTTGGTGGGGGTGTTGATACTTTATATCCATTTTCAACTATTTGCCATACCTGTACTCCTTGAGCTAGCAGAAAAGATTTCATTCGTATACTCCAAAAGGTATAGTCGGTCCCATCAAACATGAGTATTCCATTTTTACTGTGCTTGGCAAACTTGCCCATAATTTCCTTCCAGTGATTAGATTGTTCTTGAAGGAACCCGCTCTGATACCAATTGTTGAAATACTGAGAGGGAGGGGGTGAATCAGTATTTGCCAATTATCATAATTTCAATCAAGAGCAAGTTGCTAATCATCAATCATAGCAGCATATCATCAACAATCATGAAAAATAACAAGATGCACAGTACACAAGATTTTTTACGTGGAAACCCAAGTCCTGGGGGTAAAACCATGGAAGCCTTTTATGATAAAATTTGACCCAACAACAACTGGGGCTACAAATTTAATACAACTTTTCCAGCTACAACTGGAAGGGGCTACAACCCCTAGGCTTCGTCAGCTGCAACTGACGAGTTGCTACAACAACTCAACTCGCAAAATTGTGAGCCCTAGCACCACCCTACCACCCTGAAGAAAAAGATGATTGAACCTGTGGACCTGTCAAACCAATCACTGAACCTGCTGCTGATAATTTCTGCTCTCTGATCACTGTATACTGATATATCGTTTGACTGTTATACCCTGCTCATGTACATCCTCGTCATACACAATCACTGAACAAGTAATTATGCTCTGCTTTCACTGCATCATTATTTCTATATACCACTGCATACATCACTGAGCATATATAATCCTGTGTCTATTACTGAGCATACACACTACTGAGCATATTACTGTGTAACATCTCTAGCACGTCATCATATCACTATGTAATCAAGTTGAGCATACATGTAGGCATCATCAAACATCACTGTATATGTGTCACTGCTATTAAATTTCTGTGTACTACTGAGTCATCATTGTGCATATCATAACACTGTATAAAACACTGAGCATAGGTACTATCACTGTGTATACAAGTTGAGCATTGTATAATTTATCACTGAACATGTACATCATAAGTAACCACCTAACATATCAATGTATGCTCATTGGTTCACTATGTACTGTCATCACCGAGAATATATGTTTTACTGTGCATTTCACCGAGTATATGTCTCTGCATAGACTATGCATACGTACTGTGTAAACTGAGCATACTATGTAACTTCACATCACTAACATACATATTATCACTTTGTAAAACGCTGGTTAAATTACTTACTCGTCATTTGTCTGGTCACTTGAAGTTTCACTGTGCATACCTGAGATAGAGGACTGGCTGTCAAACTTCTGAGATGACTGTCAACAATTCAGGACTGTCCATACTGTCAAAACTTCAAGCTCGGACTGTCAACACTTTGGCTTCAAGAATTTCGGGTCTGTCAACCTTCAAGATTTTAGGACTGTCAACCTTTCAAGATTCAGACTGTCAATCATTTCAGAATTCAGATAGGACTATCAACCTTCAAGAATTTCGGGTCTGTCAACTTTCAGCAAGAATTCATACTGTAAATACTTCAACAATTCAAAGCTGTCACACTTAGCAAGAATTCAGACTGAGCTGTCACAGTCTTGTTCAAACCCCAAAGAATTTTCTGCTGAAGAATTCAGGTCTGAGGCTGCCTCTACTCCACGAATTCAGAGCTTACTCTTTTCTTTTGTAGCTGCTACTATGATCAAAATTTCAGAGGGATAGACTTTAGACTTTGACTGCTGCCAAAAATTCAGACTTCAACAAAACACCAGACAAAACAGTCTTCCTTACTGTGGCTGCTACAGTGATCCGAAATTCAGAGCCCCATTTTTCTCTTTTGAAAATGACTTTTCATTTGTATTTATACTTGTTTCAATGTAGAAAAAAAATAATAATCTGGGCCGACCTACAATATATTAAAATGTCTTTATTTTTAATTTAAAATTTAATTAAATTTTGTTTGGTCGGCTGACCAAAAAAAATGAAGTACTTCAACTTTAAAAAATCAAATCTCATCAATCGTGAGGAGTTAGGAGACACTCCACATATCAATAGAAAGGGTTTGACGAGGGCCACCTTCCTATGAGGGTTTTGCTTGCATTGGTAGAGTCCATCAACTTTGTTTTTTTCAATTTTTGCAGGACATTAGAAATTGATTTGATAAATGTTTGAATGTTTATTTAAGCACTTATAAGGGCTTTAAGGCCATGCACAAGTGTTTCATTACCATATGACTTCATCATTATTGAGCAAGAGGGCTTCTTTGAAGGCTATGTGGGTTCTATCATCCAATATCCAAGGACAAGGGCTTCAAAGCCATCTTCAAAGTATGTGTAGGTTCAAGACTTTCTTCAATGTTACAAGGTCATCATGTGGGCTTAAAGACCACCAAATGAAGGCTTCAAGGACTAATCTTTTAAGGAGTCAAGGGTATACATGAAGACTTCAACACATCAAGAGTGAGGGCTTAAGTGCATCAACTTCAAGAACCTCTTCAAGTGCAATGGGCTCCATAATCGAGGATTTCTTGTCAAGGGCTTCATCATAGCAACAAGGGATTCTTCTACACTCTTGTGGGCCTAAGGACCAAGCTTCCAGGTGTAAGGGCACAAGTCAACTGTGTATGGGTTCCAAGGATTATGTTATTGCATCATCCAACAAACAAGAAGACCACTACAAGTATAGATACCTTCAATCAAAAGACAACCGAGAGCAAGGATACAACAATGGACTCAATGGGACCAAGATACAACTTAGGGGTACTCAACCAAGTTAATGGGTAGCCAGGGCTTTTGGCATTGTCCCAAGGCCTCCAAGGGCTTCAAGCTTGGGCTTGGACAAAGTCAAAAGGTCTCCTCTGACACAGACAACCACAAATCAAATACTAACCCTTAAGGGCTCCACAAGGGGCACCAAGACTTAACTGTTGGCATCAATGACCAGACATTGTTGGCATCAATGACAACCTAATCAACAGCAGAGGCAGCAATGATGGCTAGTACCATGAACCCCTGTGAGCTATGGCATAGGAGACTAGCTCATGTACACTATAAGGCCTTACCAATTGTAAGTAAGGTAGTAACTGGGTTACCAGAGATCCAGGTGGATAATGAAGGAGTATGCAAAGGGTGTGCTCAAGGGAAGAGCACTAATAACCCATTTCCTAGTAGCGACAGCAAGGCGAAAGGTATTATGGATATTATTCATTCAGACATTTGTGGACCAATGTCCACCACCTCTCTAAGCGGGTATGAATATTATGCATCTTTTATTGATGATTATTCTCGCAAAACCTGGATTTACTTTCTGAAGAATAAGAATGAAGTCTTTGAAAAGTTTAAAGAGTTCAAGGCACTCATAGAGAATCTCTCTGAAAAGAAGATTAAGATCCTGAGGTCAGACAATAGAGGGGAATATACCTTAGGGGATTTCAAAGATTTATGTAAGCAAGCAGGGATTAAGAGGGAGCTCACTGTTCCCTATAATCCACAACAGAATGGTGTGGCCGAAAGGAAGAACAGAACGATCATAAAAGCAGTAAAGGATATGATCCATGATCAAGATTTACCCATGCATCTATGGGCAAAAGCCGCCAGAACCGCAGTCTATGTACAGAAAAAGATCTCCCATAGTGCTCTTGACAACAAGACCCTTGAAGAGATGTTCACCGGGAAGAAGCCTGAAGTCAGTCATCTGAAGATATTTGGATGTCCGGTGTTCATCCACATTCCAAGGGAGAAGAGATCGAAACTAGAGCCTTCAGGAAAGAAGGGAATATTTGTGGGTTATAGTGAGCAATCTAAGGCTTACCGCATATACATCCCAGGATTTCGTCAGATCAAGATTAGTCGGGATGTCACATTTGATGAAGATTCAGCTTTCAACAAGTCTAAGAAGACTCATGAGGATGAAGAGGAGCAGGAGGTTCCCAGAGTTGCAGAATCAACCAAAGAACCAATTCCAAGTGTTGAAGGTGATCCTACCCCAGAGGATCATGACATGGCAGAAACTCAGAGAACTTGAGGAGATACCTCATGTGGAGATCTCTCGAAAGAGAAGACCAGCTTGGGCACGTGAATTAATCCAAGATGCAGGAAAGTATGGTGCTCCAGAAGGGTCCAGTAGAGAAATCAAGAGACCAAGGCCATATTCCAGCTATATAGCCTTGATGTGCAATCTTGTTGAAGAAGAACCCACTTGTTTTGAAGAAGCCGTAAAGAAGAATTAATGGCTAGATGCCATGAATGAAGAATATCAGTCCATCATCAAGAATGATGTTAGGGATGTGGTACCAAGATCAAAGGACAAATCGGTTGTTTCATCAAAATGGATCTTCAAAACAAAACATTCAACAGACGGGAGCATTGAAAAGTACAAGGCAAGATTTGTAGCCCGGAGATTCTCGCAAAAAGAAGGAATTGACTATGAGGAGACTTTTGCCCCGGTAGCCAGATATACTTCGATTAGAACCATTCTTGCCTTGGCAGCCAAGATGAAATGGAAGCTACATCAGACGGATGTGAAGACTGCTTTCCTGAATGAAAACATATAAGAGGAAGTATATATCGAGCAACCAAAAGGTTTTGAAGTAGAAGATAATAAGTCACATGTATGCAGGTTGAAGCAAGCTCCCAGAGCATGGTATGGAAGAATTGACAGCTTCCTGATGAGCTTGGGCTTTACCAAGAGTAAAGCGGATTCTAATCTTTATTACAAGATTATGAATGATGAACCCATGATACTATTACTGTATGTGGATGACTTATTTCTGACTGGAGAAGACAAGCCTATTGTTGAATGTAAGAAGAGGCTTGCAGCAGAATTTGAGATGAAAGACATTGACAAGATGCACTATTTTCTAGGTCTTGAGGTATGGCAGTTTCCAGACGAGATTTTCCTAAGTCAAGGAAAATACACAGTAGAGATCCTAAAGAGATTTGGGATGCTGGATTGCAAGGCCGTGACCACTCCGATGGTGACAAATTTGAAGCTTCTGAGTGATGCTTCTTCAGAGAAAGTGGATGTCACCATGTATAGACAGATTATTGGGTCATTGATGTATTTGACCAATACTCGTCCAGATATATGTTTTGCAATAAACACATTGAGTCAGTATATGGTGGAACCCAGGAATGTTCACCTGATTGCAGCAAAACATGTGATGAGATATCTGAAGGGTACATTGGATTATGGACTCAGATATGCCTCAGATAGTGAGTTCAGACTGTATGAGTACACAGACTCAGATTGGGCTGGAAGTGCTGAAGACAAAAAGAGCACTTCAGGATGTTGCTTTAGTTTGGGATCAGGTGTGATCTCATGGCTCAGTAGAAAGCAACCCTGTGTTGCACTCAGTACAGCAGAAGTTGAATATGTTGCAGCTTGTGGTGAAGCAGTGTGGCTTCGCAAGATGTTGACAAGATTGTTCAATGCAGAGATTGATGCTACGGAGATACTCTGTGACAACCAGAGTTGCATCAAGTTGATTGAAAATCATGTGTTTCATGATAGATTGAAGCACATCGAGATTAAGTTCCACTATATCCGGGATATCGTGTAGAGGGGAGCTGTGAAGCTCGAGTATGTTCCTACAGAGGAACAAGTTGTTGATGTGCTGACTAAGCCTTTGGCTCATGTGAAGTTTGAGTACTTTCGAGACAAGCTTGGTGTGGTCCAGAGAGACCTCTCTAGGAAGAGAGATTGATGATGCCTATTCGAAAGGATAGATGCCTGTCCAGGAGGGACAGAAGATCAATACTTGCTGACTGATAGAGATCCTATCTGAAAGGATAGATGCCTGTCCGTAGGGATGGATGCCTCTCCAAGGGTGAGGGAAGACCAGTACTGGCTGATTGATGGTTCCAACTCTCACGAGTTGATGCCTGTCTAGAGGGATGGATGCCTCTCCAAGGGTGAGGGAAGATCAGTACTGGCTAACTGATGGTTCCAGCTCTCACGAGTTGATGCCTGTCCTAAGGGATGGATACCTCTCCAAGGGTGAGGGAAGATCAGTACTAGCTGACTAATGGTTCCAGCTCTCACGAGCTGATGCCTATCCAGAGGGATGGATGCCTCTCCAAGGGTGAGGGAAGATCAGTACTGGCTGACTGATGGTTCCAGCTCTCACGAGCCGATGCCTCTCCAGGGGTGAGGGAAGATCAGTACTGGCTGACTGATGGTTCCAGCTCTCACGAGCGGATGCCTCTCCAGGGGTGAGGGAAGATCAGTATTGGCTGAGTGATAGTATCAATACTTAGTTACTGATTGTTGTTGCAGGTGTTCCAGCTGATGGTGCTGCTGATGAGGATGTTTCAGCTGATGGTGTTCTAGCTGATGATGATGTTGTTCCAGTTGATGGTGCTGCTGATGAGGATGTTCCAGCAGATGGTGTTCCAGCTGACAAGGTTGCTGACAGCAGAAGATGTTCCAACTGATGATGTTGTTGATGAGGATGTTCCAGCAGAGGTGTTCCAGTTGATGAAGATGTTGTTCCAGTAGATGATGTTCCAGCAAGAGGATGATTGTTGATGATGTTGCTGCTAATGATGATCATATTTCAGCAAATGATGATGTTGCTACTCCGCAGATGATGCCCCAAGACAGATGATGATCCAAAGCCTTCCTACGACATATAGAAGTTCACAAGTTAGTTGTGCATATGTTGTTACCCGCAGAAAACCTTCCTAGTTAAGAGGGAGTGTTAAAAAAATGTAACTGCGGAAGATATTCTATTTATATTATTGTATTCCTCCTACGGGAGTTGATGGTCATGTAATTAATAATGTAAAGGTCATTGAAAGAATCAATGTAAACCCTAGGACATGTGTCTGCTTAGAAAAGCCCCTAAAAGATTATTATATTATGTAATTGACCAGTCAAGTAGAGAAGTCGGCCCTGTTGGGGAATTAGTCATCTCAACAGAAGAATATAAATAGAAGTGCTCTCTCTCACTTCTAATCACTCATTCACTTAAGCAAGTTCGCATAGGTGAAGAAGAGAGGTGCGCACAAGTGGAGGAGTAGCTGTTTTGTCTTGGGGATACTTTGTACTTTGTGATTTCTATATTGAGAAAGGCTTTGCTGGGTTTTCTACCCCAAGAGGGTTTCCCAGGATAAATTGTGTCTCGTCTTTTATGCTGTGCTTGTTTATCTTTCAGTAATTATTTATATGCTATATGCTGCTCAAATAAAAACTAACAGCCTCTGCTCGGTGGTTTAGACTCTAGTGTGGGTAACATTTGGGTGCTCCCAACATTCTCCCCCCACCTTCGTTGAAGGTGCTCTGTCAATATCCAGACCTGCACTGAATTGCCACTATGTTAGATCCCTGAATAATATGCTTTGCATGGTAGGTATACTGCATGGAAACGAACAACTGCGTAAGTCTACATTTGGAATTCAATCCCCCATTTTTGTATATGCTCAGAGTTTTTGATACCTCCATTTGACAACCTATTCATTGTTGAGTTGTGACCACTTTATATTGTTGTTGCGACATAAAAATCGGTGCTGGCATTGTTATTGATGTTGCGTGAGCCTATCTGTGGAGCAGCGGGCCTTGCGCTTGTTGCCAACTAAGTTGTACTAGGTTGGATTATCAAGCGAGCGGGCAAAGTTGAACATGTCAATGTTCATTTTCGATGATTTGAGGTCCAGCAGGCCTTTTAAAGGCCCCATTTTTTTTTTCCACATGTCCATGGCCATGCGGGGTTTGTAATAAAATGTACTAGCATGGTGTTTTGTAAAGGACTTGGTTCCCTAGGACTTTTTGGCTAAGTCAGGTATTCCAAGGAGTTTTTTCACCTATTAATTATGTCTTGCATTAGTGCATAACATAATTTTTGGGTTTTTCTCCTGCTCCTCCAAAGCTGGAATGCCTGGGGAGGTTGACGGGCCTTAGGGAATTGTTAAAGTCCATGGGTCAATGTATATGAACATGCTAGACATTGTTTTTGAGTCATATGGACATGTGCTAAGTCCCCCTAGGTAGTTTTTTAATTTTTGGCGAAAAGTATTTTTTCCGTAGATGAGCCATTTTTTTAATGGTTTCATTAAAAAATATTGTAAATGGCATAAAAATGTTATCTAGGGGTCTTTTTTGCCTTAGAGGTGCTCGTTTTCTAACTCAGAGCACCCCCTTAACCCCTAAACCCACTTTTCTAATGTTTGGGTGTTTAATTTTTCTCTTATGCTAAGAAAAAAAAAACCAAAAAAGTCAAAAAAGTCATAAAAAAATAAAAATAAAATGTAAAATGACTTAAAAAATATTTCCAATTTTGGAGGAGTTAGAGGTCTGAAATATTTCAGCTATGTTTTAGGAGTTATAAGAGTTGATTTTGGAAAGATTCCGGGCAGCTATATTAGTGGGATTGCTTCCCCATTTAAGGGGGGCATATTTCCCAAAATTGGGCACCTTCAATCATGGAATTTGCAGCTATGTTTATGAGTTGTCACATGACTGATTTTTAGCTGAGTTGGGGCTGATTTTGGCAGTCCATTACATGGGAGTGGGCAGCCCCATTTGCTCCACGAGTTATGCCACTCACTCCATCCATTTCTCCTCAACTTGGGCACCCCCTCCTTGAGTTTTTCTATATAAGCAAGTTCACTCTCATTGTTTTCTCATGAGAAGGTGGAACCTCTGCTCTTATCATTGTAATATCTTTGCATTTGTTTATGAATAAAAAGCTTTGGAGGCAATTCTATTTGTGGATGATCATGTTCTATTTTTACATATGAGGTAATCTGTGTCTTTACATGTTTATTCGTGCTTGTTTATTGATCAATCACTAGTTTTTTAAGGAGATGTTGAGCTTAGTAAGGTAAAAATAGTGTAATTTATTTCATTATTTTTACTATTGGTTATCATAGAGTGCTGAGAGTTCAATGTCATTTTTGTTTAAATGTTTGAATCTAGTTCTTTATTTTAATCTACACTAGTGCATTTGATCTTGCTTGTGTGAGTTGTCTTTTGTGTCTACAGGTTGTTGATCCGAAGAGTTGGTGGAGCTTGCTTGCATCCATTGGTCTTTAAGATTGATCCAAGGAGAACTAGTCCCATTGATCCCCACGGTGGAGGACTCCATAGCCCAAATTCGAGATATTCCTTCTTCTTCTCATCAACACAAAAAATCTTCAAAACTCTCTTGGTTACTTTGGTTTGCATTTCTCAGATCTTGTTTCTCTTTAAATACCTTAAGTAGATCTTATTTGTATTGTTGGATCTAGTGTATTCTCAAAGTCATATCTAAATCTAGATCTAGCATTAGCATACTACTTCTGAAAGTTAGAATTTTCATGCATATTTTAGATAGCTTGAACAAGTAGTGCTTTTTGGTTGTAAGTGGTTTATCTAGCTGTTTGAAGAGCATATAATTTGCAGCCATCAAAATCTTGCAAAGATCCCAAGTAACAAGCCCCCAATGCTTGTTTTACTTGGTTAAATTTCATCATTTTTAACTTAGAATTTTAACTTAGTTTCTTCTGGGTTTTTAGCAGGTGTCCCAAATACACTCTTAAAGTGTTTTTGGGCATCTTTTACTGATGTTTGCTTGCTGGTTTGCAGCATTTGACAAATAGGTAGAGAGAAATGCTGGCCAAATTTTGAGGATCCAGGCCATCTGGAGCACCTAGATTTTGATTTTTCTGAAACGGATACCTTTTCTCTCCTTTTTTGTAAGCCACTAAGTCAGTAAAAGACTGGAGCATTTCTTTTGCATTGTAATTGAGCCATTAAACGAGAGCAAGTGGGCTAGTCAAGCGCCCACACCCCATCCCCCCAAGGGGAAAACTGTGTCGACTCAAATTTCGTGGTTTGCATTTTTTTAGTTTAGATTTCTTTTTCTGCAATTAATAAAATCAAACTAGGATTAAAATTAACCTTGTTGGTCCATTCCACTGGTGGGCCACAAGTTCACTCAGGACGTAGATTTGTTCATTTTTTTTACAAACTCAAATGCCCCCCTTGCTTTCCCGAAGTAGGGTTTCTGTACAAGGGCTTGCCCGAGTACGTGCCTGAAAAGAGACTCTTGGGGTTTAAAAAGATAAAATTTTGGTTCATAAAATTTTCTAAAAATACCAAGGTCTTCTCCCGTATGCTCTGTGGCCGACTTGCAACTCAGTCTAATCCAGTTGGTACGCATCAGAAAGGGGGAGATGGCTAGTAATAGGATCTAACACCGCCCCGAATAAAAAACCCTTTATGTGAAAATCCGGCACATCGCGAGGATTTTGTTGTCGTGGAGAAATTTCTCAGCAGGCTTGGGACAAAACTGAGTAGTGACCTCTTGGAAACCGTTATGCTTGCCCTCGTTGGTACAACATCTGAACACCTCCTTGAGACTCCGATTCAGTCCAAGTCTGAGAGGGAAGCCACACATCAAAATTCCGGACATGTTCCCCGTACCTTTGCGTATATTGGGAACCCACCAGCCATAATAAAAAGATCACTTTCACATTAATTCTAAAATAAACCAAGAACACTTGCACAACATTTACTTTTCTGCTCATGCATCTATTTCAACTCCATTATAAGGCACTGGTTTATATTGATATTATTTCTTGTTATTGACAAATGTTGCAAATGAATGATGATAATAGTGAATGGGAGCAAATGATGTATTGATGAATGATTGTTTTGCTTTATATAAGTATATGTTGCTTTTATCTTGGTTATCAAAAAATATTTTTTCTAACTCCTAGATTAGACACCTTAGTTTTTATTTTTAGGGTCCACCCCCCTTGGCTTCGCTAGGAAAGCCTAGACGAAGGAGTCGAGTCCCAAGTGACAGCACTTGACTCTGACTTGCCCCCAAGGCCACACCAACAACTTGAAGACTTCTGCTGCGTTTTTCCCAGGTGTGGAACCAAGCGGCAACAACGCTCTCTATCAAGGGATCTCTCTACTAGTAATATTGCGTATAACATGTAGCCCATGGAAAAAGCGTGGTTGGTAAAGTGAAAGCGTGGAACCTGTTGACTGCTCTTATATCATGGTGCTGCGATGTTGAGTGGCTATAAGAGCGTATGATGGAAGAAAACCTAGAGGGTCGAAAACCTAATTTTTGGAGCTACTGCGTGACCGTGAAGCTGCAAGTGTGTGAAGCTGTGCAAGATTGAACCGTCCAAGACTAGAGATGTCAAAATGGAGCTGCGTTGATCGATTATGTCACGTGGATGTACTGCATTAAGGTGTGAGTCATCTTGCTTGGCCTGGAGAAAAGGAAAAAGTAATAGAAGCAGTATGAGACAGACCGTAATTAGCATCCCCATTATGTTTTTGGAGGTGTTGGGTAATTGAAGCAGTGCGCAGCCATGGCCAACTATGTGAACTCCAAGAAAATTTTCAAATGTGTTATTGTTATGCAGCAATTCTACATGTGTTGATGATATCCCCATGGAGCTGCAACCTCATTCCAAGCTGTGTTGAAGCTTCTCGGAACAACGTTAGAGTTTGATTGCTTGTGAGCTGCGATTTAAGCTACGTCCATGTCTATATTCTGCAAAGAACGTGAGCAAGAATGGTGGTGGACTGGTGCTAATGGTGTTGAAAGATGCACCCTCCTTTTATCATTTGATGATGCATTGAAGTGGTATCTCTCCACTGCTGCATTGGAGTTGAGGCCTCTTTATTGGTGACCTACGAACTCAACGATTGAACAGTTGAGAGATCGATCATGCTGTCATTATCATATGTATACATAGTTGAGTTTAGTCAGCTGGTCTGAGTTCTCCTCTCTCCCACTGTGTGCACTTTGTGGAACGTTGATGCTTGCTGCAACTTGGTACAATGAACCTGTGGTATCCCATTGGACATTTGTGACTTCATGGAGTGGGTGCTGCTCTCATACTCTATGCTCCAGACTGAAATTTTCCTGGAACTATCAATAATCAGAAATTATCTTCACACCCCTCACACCCCACCTTTTAAATTTGAATATGTTGAGTCTTATTTGTAAAGGGCGGATTCGCAAGAAGCCCTCTGTCTGATTGAGTCCTTGTATTTGGTCCTACCTGCACAAGGAGGCCTCAAATTGTCTTCACTATGTCTAATACAGAAGAAACATTAGAGTTGTTGAATACTCTAGTACATTCAACTGCAGATGACTCAATCACAATCAGCAAAGACACACTACAAACTGTCATTCATCAATTGCAGAATTTGAAAGCCATGGAGGAAGATGCACATCACAAGAATCAACATTCTGAACTAGTGCTTGTTCAGAATAACCCCTTGTTTGAAGATGATTCCTATCAACTGCCAGAAAATAGTGAAATCAAGTCAGATGTACTACCTATTCAAAGTTCCAGATGCCAACAATGTGATAGAGTTGGCCATGTGAAAGATCAGTGTTTTGATCTTCATCCTTGTCGCCATTATGGGAAGCGCAACCATTCTTCAGATTGGTGTGTGAAACTGAAGAAACATGCAAGAGTGAAACTTGCAGCAGATTATTGTATTGCTTCTTACTTTGTACCTGACAGGGGGGAACATGATGTCAGGATTCAAGTTTCGAAGCCTTGTCCCTCCGACAACAAACACTTACAGCCTTCCTCAAGTAAGTCATATCAAGCGAGCCTGATCCACAGTGAGTTTGGACAGCCACCAAATTCAGAGATGCCACCTGATATGCATGTATTCTGAAGACAGAAGAGATATATATGACATAGAGTACTCATGTGTTTTGTGTCTAGTTGTGACACCATGAGACTCTCCTCTCCTCACATTGTTCCTAACAGGGGGGAATGAAGACCATCAGTAACAAGCGAGCGAGTACAAGCGAGCCGGAACAAGCGAGCCTGTGAAGAGCTATGTTCGACTAAGCTCCAAAGTTGGTGGTCATCCTAAAACCACCGGTATCGAGAGCATCTTATATTAGCAGAAGCATGTGCAAGCTTCTAGCTAACTTGGCAAAAGACTGTCAAGATGGAAATGTGCAGCTAGTTTTTGTTGTTCACTTCCTGTCAACTCTCCAGTTAGTTTGTGGTCGTCCTAAAACCACCATTCCAGACAGAACCTCTGAGCCTTCGAGCCAAGTTCCAGAGTCTGTGGTCAACATTGAACCACACACATAGTAGAATATTTCAACCTTCTGCTATCCTATTTTGGTTGATGGTCAACCTAAAAACCATCCCTTCAAAGAGCCATTGTATTTAGTAGAAGCATGTGCAAGCTTCTAGCTAACCTTCTTAGTAAAGGATGTTCGAGATGGAAATGTTCAGCTGGTGGTAGATGTCCACTTCCACTTATTCAGCTCTCTTCTTTTTCTTGGACTCATATACACCCTTCGGATTAAGGGGGGATTTGTTGGAATCTAATCCTCGGTGTGAGGAATATTAATGTACAAGGGAGACCAAGAGTCACCCGAGAGTCCAAGAGACCTCTTGGGAATTTGGAACCCGAGGGTCCTTTCTCATTGTATATATATGTGTTGGATTTTGTGCAACTTCGAAGGATATTATTATTGTATTTTATTGTACTTGATTGTACCTCCTAAGGGACATGAACTTGATGTAATTAATTATGTAAACCCTTGAAAGAATTAATGTAAACCTTGGGATGAAAAGCAAGCAAAAGAAAAGATTAAAATTAACTTATTAATTGCCCCCTAAGAGAAGTCGGCCCAGTCAACTAGACAAGTCGGCCCAGTTAGGGTAAAAGCCAGTTTGGCACTTGTATAAATAGAGGTAAAGTTCACCTCATTATTCACTCACTCACTTCACACAAGTTCACATCGCTTGGAGAGAAGTTCGCATCTACAAAAGGAGAAGGTTATTTTGGGGTTTTTATCTTTGGAAAGTATTTCCATCTTTTCTCTTTCATTATTGTACTCTATTCTCGAAATTATTATCTCTATACGAAGGTTGTTGGGTTTTCTCCCGTTTGGGTTTTCCAGGATAAACTCTTGTATTATTGTTTTGTGCTTTGTCTTTCTTCTAGTGATCCTATTTATGCATTTGAATTATCATGCTATGAGTGTATGAAAATCTAACATGGTATCAGAGCGGTACTAGAAGAAGCCATTGTCGGAACCCTGCCGTAACCCTACCGGAACTAGGGTTTCATCTTTTGAAGTCTTCTCTCAACTTTTTGGAAGAAAAAGAGCATTGCGAATTTCGCTCTAAGGAGGGCGCATCTTTTGGTTAAGACAAAATTCAATTCTGAGAATTTTCATTTTTTGACCTAATTGTGCAGCTGCAGCAAAAATTAGGGTTTCAATTTTTAACCTAATTTCTCCACAGTTTTGGCTCGGTCCTACTTCTACTCAACTCGCCTTGCTAGGGCGCATCTACCTGTGGAGCCAGTTTTCCAAAATTCCAACTTTCATTTTTGACCTAGCTCCTACTAGGGTTTCTGGTCCAAATCTACAGACAAGATGATTGGAATGAAGGTTGAAGATCAGCTGGCAGGGGCTTCCAATTTTATCTCCTGGAAGTCTAGGGTTCTTCTACTAGAAGAAAGTGATCTCTTGCAGTTTGTCAATGAGAAGGTCCCAGAACCAGAGAAGCCGAAGAAGACAAATCTCGCTGGAGGAAGAAGGATGCCAGAGCAAGAAAGATTTTGGTAGATTCAGTTAGAGACCATTTGGTTCCTCAAATCTCAAGTAAGAAGACTGCTAGAAAGATGTTCAAAACCATAAAGAAGCCGTTTGAACATAGTAGCATCAATGTATCCATTACATTGAGAAATCAACTATCAAACATGAAGATGTCCATGTCAGAATCTATTGCCTCATATTTCATGAGGATCACAGAACTAAGGGACAAGCTTAGTACCAGTGGAGATCCAGTTGATGATAAGGAGCTTGTCATCACTACTCTAAATGGTCTTGTTATCACACCATAGTAGCAAGGCTACTATTCTTGTACAGCAGATATCTGCACATTCCAGAGCTTCCTTTATTCCAGAGCATGGCTATATATTTTGGATCACTCATGATCAGAGCAGTACACTATTCAGCCATTTCCTCTACATTTGAGATGCTGAGATGAGCATCTATATTGGATCACTATCAGATTGTGGATAGCAGTTGTATTCCCCATGCCATGACTGAGTTTCAGGACACTCAGAGAGATGACCGATGTAGCCATTATACCATTGGTACAGAGCAGACAGTAGTGCCCAGAGTTACAGCAGCAGTCTCAGAGGACAGATGATGGTACAGGTTGATGAGCTTTCAGGTATATGACTCAGCAGGTATATCGTGGTGTTATGGTTAGATTGCTTTTATACTTATTCTTATAGCATGTCTTAGCACTTAGTGTCATGATCTGGCGATCATATAGATATATGGACCTGGTTGATCTATTATATATATTATATTGTCCCTACTCAGACTTAGAAGTTCACTATTCATACTCATTGGTACATACCCTCCTTAGGGAGAATAGAGGTGATCATTACACCATACTTTGGCTTGCTAGTGTTGGCTCCATCATTTCATTGTCTTCATCCATCCATGGCCTACCTTTTAGATTATCACCCTGACTTACTACTTGACTAGTGGCATGGAGGACTTTTCCCCACTGTAGCCTCTGTATTGGATGAGCTTCCCTGTTTATTGTGTCTCGGCTCTGAGTTGGTGACAAAACTTACCTATGGTGAGTTGGAGTTCCTTGAGAATTCCCCCTAGTCACTAAAGTTGTGTTGGCTAAACCTGAAACTTTTAGTGCTGCCATGAATACAAAATTTGGAAAAATGAAATGCTATATCTTGTATGAAAAGCCCATTCATGCAATGTGTTTCTAAACACACATGAATGAGAGGCATGCCAAATGAACATGGCAATGAAAATAAAATGTTATATATTTTGGAAAATAAATACCTAGGTAAACAAGCTGTCCATGACACACCTAGAAGTGCTCAGGTAAACAAGTGCCTTAAAAACACACCTGCAGCAGAAAGCCTAAAGAAAAAAATGTAAATCTATGCAATGTGTTTGTAAACACACATAGATCAAGGCTATGGAAACTTCAGGCCCAAAAGCAATAGAACTTAAATGCTATATCTAAACAATTGCTGGCCTTATTTGTATTATGGATTGTGCGCATCTGTGAAGGTGAATAAACCCTCTTTAAACAACTCATCCATTTGTGAGACACCGCCATTCCCTGTGTTATTGCTCATTCAGTATATACTATGGTGTATTCCCTTTCCCTTGCCAAAGTGTCACAAAGTCAAGACAGTTAAGTCATCCCTTAGCCTAGCCAGTTAATTTAAGCCTTCACCCTTCACTAGCAAATTGATCACAACTATGAAATGAGTATGATCCTGAAAGTCTAGTCTGAGTAATAATAATAATTAACGACACTATATATTTGGATTTAGATCGCCAGTCATGATTACTCTGTGTTATAATTGTTATTTGAATAAGTTGTAGAGCATATATTAACCTTGACACTTTGCAGCAGCTATTGATGATGATCTGAGTTATATTTGGTCTTGGTTAGACCTAGTTTGACCATGGAGGACCATGGGACATGAGATGTTGGACCTTATGATGATATGGATAGATGATATATGGTCTATGTATACATACATGATGACTCTATGCAGCAGCTACAGGGTTATGATGATGATTCTGGGGTTACAGCAGTGTTTGTATATGTACAGCGCATTATTATTGGCCTTGATCCGGTATATTGGATATTTATTTTGATCATGCAGAGATTCATATGGTGTATGAGTACACATCTTGGATGGATTTGGACCTTCTGAGTCCAATGGGACAGTTTGTTTTCGGTTCCGGGCACTTACAGTGATGATTTAGCCTCAGTAGGCTGTCCTAGTGCAGTTTTGGTCTGTCGGAGGCCCTGTCGGAGCAGATGTGATTTTTATCCGGTTGACCTAGGGCGCTGATGATGGAGGGGGTGGTCCAGCCACTTGTTTTTACCATATTACCCCCCTCCCGGACACATTGGTGCCCTCACCTTGACAGCGCCAGCACTCCAGGAGGCTGTTTGGGGCAGTTTCACGCTTCCCGAGGCATTTCAGGATTGGTAGAAATGGCTATTGAGGAAATCGATTTGGGCTACTGAGGCAAAGTTATGGCATGGGATGGTCAGTGATGATAGATCGGGACCTTCCACACCTTCTCCAGCAGTTTCAGCTTCATCGGGGCCCGCATCCATCACTTATGGCACTTTCTGTGGATTTTTGAGGTCTTTTGAGGACCACGACTTCACTATGGAGGCACGATTTGGTATTTTCATGATTATTTATTGGTTATTGTGCTATGGGGATTGACCAAGGAGGGATAAAATTACCCCTTGGACCCACCATAAGCCTCTTATGATATTTTGTCATCATGACTTGGTGGGATTCCCCTCTTATAGGGCGATTTTGTCCACTTATATTATATTTTATTAGTGATCCATGTATTTCATTGTTGAGCTCATCTCAACCATTGATTAGACATTTGTATCTTTTAATCTTAGCCACTCATTCAAAAAGTGGTTAGGGTTTTGGTGCCTCTCCTTCCTATTTAAAGGAGAGAGCCTCTCATTGTAAAAGCACCTTTGGAGCTCTGGAATATTGGAATAGAAGATTTTTTGTGGAGCACATCTCTCTTGCATTGTGGATTCTCTTGCATATTGAATATACAGTATCTCTTCTATGTATCATTGTGGATTTTGGTGCTTTTGCTAACCTTTTGACAGGAAAGTCGAATTGGAGAGAGGAGGGCGACTTTATGAGGGTTATTGTTGGAGGGATCCACATATTCTCTCTTGGGTTGATCTTGTGACAGGGAGTATCATTATTGTATCTTCGTGACATGGTTGATGCTTTCTATTACATCTTTCTACCATTTTCATAATCATCTTGCTTGACTTGTTTCTTTGATCTTGTCTTGTAGGAGGAGGACGATTTGGCTATCTTGGAGAAGGGCGATTTGGTTGGAGCACTTGGATCTCACTCTTGAATATACACATAGGAGAATGCTATCAACTTGCAAGGTGGCCATAAGCAATTGAGGTAAGATCTACAAGGTATGTGCCTCTTTCATCCATTCTATCTTCATTGGTCATAAAACCTTAATTAAATCAAAACCCCAATTTTGGTATTTCTTAGATCTACTTAGATCTAGCCTTGCAATTGAAAAGATATTAAAAACCCACCTCTATAGGATCCACCCCTAGTTGGATCTATAGTTTGGTGGTGATTGGCTAAAAATTGACACACTTTTCAATGCAAAAAGCCTTCTTGAACCTAAATCGATTTTCCTAAGAGAAGCTTGTTGGGTTAGATCTAGCACATGGGTAGGTGAGATCCCACTTGATTTGACATCTAGACATTTGATAACCTATACCCATATCTTTACTTTGGTGAAAACTACCTTGTGGACATCTCTCCATGTTTTAAGGGGTTGAAACCCCCTTTTGACCTTCTTGGCATCTTAAAACTTAGATCTACTAAGATCTAGCCATTGGATTCACTTGAAACTTTGAAGGAACATAGATCGGGGTACTAACATCCCGGATCTACATTTTGGTGGCCATTGGACTTGATTTGGTCCACCAAAACCCATTTTTGGACCCTCCTTGAGCAAGTCGCACCCCCTTGATTTTTTGAGTTGGTCCACTTCTAGGAAGTGGGTGTTGGAGATTTTCGTGGATTTGGAATGCCCATGCCTTGAAACCTAGGTCTATACTGTCCTTTCGTCAAGATCCGCCTTGGGGATTGCATTCCTTGTTTTAAGGGATTGTGGTCCACTTTTGGTCGTCTTTTAAAAAACCTAGATCTAGTAAGATCCAACCATTGGATCTCATCCAATCCACTTGACTTGGCTTCTAGGTGTCCCGGTCTACAATTTGACATACTTTTTGACCCCATTAGCCCACTTAAAAAGGCACTAGTCCATCACCAAGCAAGTCACACTCCTTGGGATTGGTGTCAAATCCTAGATCTAGCACATGGGTATCCTTGAAATCAATTTCAACTCATAGATCTAGTCTACATATAACCTATAGTACCTACCTCACACCTAACTTCACCTTGTGGGCCTACCTAGAATCATTTCACACTTCCCAAGGAAACTAGACCCACTTGTGTAAACACATGGTACTATACCTAGTCATCATACCCCATCATGTGGCCTAAACCATACATAGGTTGAAACACTAACTATCCATTACATCACCTTCAACCATTCCCCAACTCTTAGGTCCACTTAGCCTTGCATTGGTTTCCGTAACTCATCATTTACCTACCCTTAGAAACCTTTGTTTGGATCCAATCAACTGTGATTGGGGTATAGGGTCTCCCCCTTGGTCTAGTTACACCTTGACCTAAAGCGAAGAGTGCCTCGGTTGACGTGACTCCCAACTGCATTGGGAACCGTGGCATCTCTTGGGTCACCTCTTTAGTTGCCTAACTCCTCTACCGTCCCGGATGGGATATCTCTAGGGGCAACTACAAGTTGTGTGATAACAGGTCTCCCACCATCTTGGGAGTCCTTCATCCAAAGTATAAGCAGTAGATCCAAACTACCCAAATTTGATAAGCTATGGTCAGATTGTACTCGGGAAGAGACAAGAATAGCAGCACGACAAAGACTTCATGGTACTCAACCAGAAGAGAATCAAGCATTTGTTTCCCATACCAAGAAAGGAAAGGGAAAGGGAAGGAAGTTCCACAAACACAAGCACCGAGGTAGGAGATCAAGTCCACCCCCATACTAGAAGAAGAGGAGAAAGGACTTATCTCAAATACAATGCTACCAGTGCAAGAAATATGGTCATTACGCCAGTAATTGTCGAAATTCAAATAAAAGGAAGCATGAAGCCTCAACTGCTGATGTAGAAGAAGATCGTCATCACAAGAAGCAAAGGAATGAAGATCGTACAAAATTCCTCTTCATATCAGCTTTATTAGGTACTGTTCCCACCACTAGTGATACTTGGCTCATAGATAGTGGTGCTTCTAGACATATGACAAGTTATAAAGAAAATCTTTCAGAATTAATTGAGAAAGATTCTCATCTTCGTGGTGTACTTGGAGATGATGCTAACTACACTGTGAAGGGATCTGGGGTCACCTCCCTTCAGCTAGAATCAAGTGATACACTACACTTGAGTGATGTGCTCCATGTACCTGGTATGAAAAGAAACCTTGTCTCCATCTCATCCTTGGAGGACAAGGGATATAAAGTAGCATTCTCAAAAGGGAAAGTTCATGCTTGGCACAAGAACTCAAGCATGGAGAAAGCCAAGGTTATTGGCGTGAGAGAGGAGAGCTTGTACCGACTGAACACTCCACCAATCCAAGCCCTAGTCCATGATTCTACAAGCATGGGTGAACTATGGAACAGAAGACTAGCTCACCTAAACTATCAAGCACTCCCAGCATTGAAGAATATAGTGACAGGTTTACCAGTACTTCAGGCAGACCATGATGGAACATGTAGAGGATGTGCACTTGGCAAGAATACCAAGAGATCTTTTCCAGATAGTGAGAGTAGATCTAAAGGAATTTTGGATCTAGTACACTCTGACTTGTGCGAACCCATGACAATTGCTTCATCGGGCAGATATCATTACTACATGACATTTATTGATGACTACTCACGGAAGACTTGGATATACTTTCTCAAGTCTAAGGAATCCGAGGAAGTACTCATCAAATTCAAAGAATTCAAAGCACAAGTCGAGAATTTGTCAGGAAAGAGGATCAAGGTCCTGAGATCAGATAGTGGTGGAGAATACACCTCTACAGAATTCAATGATTTCTGCAAGGAAGCGGGAATTAAGAGGGAGCTAACGTTTCCCTACAACCCTCAACAAAATGGGGTTGCTGAAAGGAAGAATATAACTATTGTGGAAGCAGCTAAAGCCATGATACATGACCAGAGTCTACCTATGTTCTTATGGGCAGAAGCATCCAGAACAGTTGTATTTGTACTAAACAGATGCCCACATAAGATAGTGAAGAACATGAGTCCGTAAGAAGCTTTCACAGGAGTGAAACTAGAAGTGGGCCACCTTCGAATCTTTGGTTGTCTAGTCTATATACATGTGCCCAAGGAGAAAAGAACGAAGTTAGAACCTTCAGGCAAGAAGGGAACTTTTGTGGGATATAGTGAGTCTTCAAAGGCTTATAGAATCTACATCCCAGGATCCAGACAGATTGAAGTCAGTAGGGATGTGACCTTTGAAGAAGAGATGGTTGTCAGGAAAGGCAGAGGATCAGACATGGAGATCGATGATGAAGAAATGCTAGAACCAAAGGAAATGAGATCATCTCCCCCTCTAGTTCCGAGGGAGTTAGCAGAAAAGGATGAAACCATCGATCCTATTGATCCAGTTGATATTCCCAGAGATATTACAGCAGGTCGGAAAAGGCCTAGATGGGCACAACAGACATTGCAGGATGCAAAGGGGCATGAAGCTCCACATGGTGCTTTCAGAGAAAGCAAAAGACCTCAAAGATTCTCCAGTTATGTAGCATTGATGAGTAACATCATTGACTCATAACTGACCACTTACGAAGAAGCATCCAAACACCAAGTTTGGAAGGATGCCATGGTGGAAGAATATCAATCCATCATGAAGAATGACATGTGGGAGGTTGTGCCGAGACCTGAGGAGAAGTCAGTAGTAACTTCCAAGTGGTTATACAAAATCAAGCATGGAGCAGATGGGAGTGTTGAAAAATACAAGGCTAGATTTGTTGCCAGAGGGTTCTCTCAGAAAGAGGGAGTCGATTATGATGAAACATTTGCTCCTGTGGCTCGATATACTTCCATCAGATCGATCATTGCTATTGCTTCAGCTATGGGATGCAAGTTGCATCAAACGGGATGTTAAGACAGCCTTTCTCAATGGTGTTATTGAGGAAGAAGTATACATTGAGCAGCCAAAAGGATTTATTGTCCACGGAAAGGAGTCTCACGTATGCAGATTGAAAAAGGCATTGTATGCACTCAAGCAAGCACCCCGTGCTTGGTATGGACGGACAAACGGATTCCTGGTGAGCTTGGGATTTACCAAGTGTGATGCAGACCCCAACCTTTACTATAAGGTTGTGGATGATGAGCCACTGATTTTGGTACTATATGTTGATGACTTGTTTCTCACTGGAAATGAAAAACTTATCGTATGGTGTAAGAAGAAACTCGCCTCTGAGTTCGAAATGAAGGATCTTGGATTGATGCATTACTTCTTGGGATTAGAAGTATGGCAGAGGCAGAAGGAGATTTTCCTAGGTCAAGGAAAATACACCATAGATATTCTGAAGAGATTCGGAATGTTGGACTACAAGTCCATGGCCACTCTGATGGGATGCACATTTGAAGAAGCTGACAGATTTTGATTCAAATTCAGATTTGATTGATCCTATTATGTATCACCAGTTGATTGGGTCCTTGATGTATCTGGCGAACACCAGACCAGATATATATTTTGTTGTGAATGCTCTCAGCCAGTTCATGTGCGAGCCGAGGCAGATTCACTCGATTGTTGCAAAGCATGTGCTCAAATACTTACGTGGCACTATGGGATATAGCCTGAGATATGCTTCAGAATGTGACCTGAGATTGCAGGGGTTTACAGACTCAAATTGGGTCGGATGTGTTGCAGATAGGAAGAGTACTTCCAGATGTTGCTTCAGTTTGGGTTCTACAGTGATTTCCTGGTGCAGCAAGAAGCAGAACTCGATAGCACTCAGTACTGCAGAGGCCAAGTATATGGCAGCTAGTACAGCAGCCCGAGAAGCAGTATGGCTTCGTAAACTCCTTGCAGGATTGTTTGGCCAGATTCCAGAGCCAGCTGTGATTCACTGTGATAACCAGAGCTGTGTGCAGATGTCAGTGAATCCTGTATTTTGCGACAGGTCGAAGCATATAGAGATTCAATATCACTTCATTTGTGATATGGTGCAGAAAGGTGCAATTGAATTACAGTATATTCCGACAAATGACCAGACTGCAAATGTTCTCACCAAGCCTCTTTCTAGGATGAAGTTCGAATACTTTCGCGAAAGACTTGGAGTTGAAGAGAACGTGTCCCTCCTTGAGAGAGAGAGATGATATAGAGATGTCTTACCCTGCATTCACACGGGTGTCTCTACTCGTCCAGGAGCTTAGCCAAGTCTGGGATAAATCCCATCGACAAATGAGTCAAACAGGCAGTAGATGGTCGGGTTCACACAAGTGCCTCTACTCATCCAAGTTCTCAGCCAAGTATGGGAGAAATCCCATCGGCAGATGAGACGGACAGGCAGTAGATGGCTGTGTGATTACACAAGTACCTCTACTCGTTCAAGTTCTCATCCAAGCATGGGAGTACCCCATCGACAGATGAGACGAACAAGTAGTAGATGGTCGTCCACATCTGCTCGTCCAGGTTCTCAGCCAGGTATGGGAGAAATCCCATCGGCAGATGAGATGGATAGGTAGCAGTTGGTAAAGCCTATCTCTCGGACATCCAGGTAGGATGGAGAGACTCTCTTGAACTTGCCGAAGGACTGGTGGAGTTGATGCATGAAGACACTTCTCGAAGGACTGAGACTGTGCAGACAACCTTCAGTATGTACACAGATGATGGAGACAGTATAGATGTACAGATGAAACCCAGATGATCATGATGCTAATGAAGACCAAAGAATACCTTCCTCGTTGAGGGAGTGTTGGATTTTGTGCAACTTCAGAAGATATTATTATTGCATTTTATTGTACTTGATTGTACCTCCTAAGGGAGATGAACTTGATGTAATTAATTATGTAAACCCTTGAAAGAATCAATGTAAACCTTGGGATGAAAAGCAAGCAAAAGAAAATATTAAAATTAACTTATTAATTGCCCCCCAAGAGAAGTCGGCCCAGTTAGGGTAAAAGCCAGTTTGGCACTTGTATAAATAGAGGTAAATTTCACCTCATTATTCATTCACTCACTTCACACAAGTTAGCATCACTTGGAGAGAGAAGTTCGCATCTGTAGAAGGAGAAGGCTATTTTGGGGTTTCTATCTTTGGAAAGTATTTCCATCTTTTCTCTTTCATTATTGTACTATGTTCTCGGAATTATTATCTCTATACGAAGGTTGCTAGGTTTTCTCCTGTTTGGGTTTCCCAGGATAAACTCTTGTGTTATTGTTTTGTGCTTTGTCACTATTTATACATTTGAATTATTATGCTATGAATGTATGAAAATCGAACAATATGTACATTTGGTTAATGAGAAATATAGTGCGCTTTCACGCCTATCTCTTTTGTCTTCTTGAGTTTATTGGTTATGTGCCCTAGGTGGCACCTTACAATCAGGATACCTTTTTCATGTTTGCATGGTGTTCAAAGTAAAGATTAGAATATGTGTTCCACAGGGGACACCATCATGTAAATCTTGATCACATTTTGTGGCATGAAATGAAGGTTTATTTTAATAAATCCTTAATCATATGAGTAAAGCGCCCTTTCTTCTAGAAAAATGGTGGCCACACCTCCCTAGGATAAAGGGGAAAGCACAATCCCTAAGAATATGGTGGGCTGCACCCTCTTCCCTTGATTTATGGTGGGTGCACCTCCCTAGGATTCAAGAGGGAGAACACTCCCTAAAAATATGGTGGGCTGCACCCTCTTCCTCTTGCATGTTCACACATTCGGCACTCTTGCATGGGCACACCACTTCCATGTTCATACACTTGGCTATCCCATGCAAATATAGTTGTTGGGATATGTATTATAAGAAGAGGGAGCTCCTCATTTGTCAAACATGGTTGGATTTGTGGGAGAACTCTCTTCAGGCTTATTGAATATCTTTTGGAAGGTTAATGGAAAGTTAAGGGTTTCTTATGTGTGGCTGTGACTGCCATCTTTTCATATCTTGCTGGTTTATGTTGCTGGAATACTATTCAAATTCTGCTACAACAAGGATTTTGAGCACACGGCAGTCATGTCTATCAAATGAGAATTTTGTATGAGGTGATACCCAACAAAATTCTTGCTGTTTTTACTTCCTAGTTGATGCTTCTATGTTATGCCATTTCAATGAAGAGTTGCATGTCTATTGCCAGCTAGTGGTAGGATCACATCTTATTGATTCGCATATCCATGCAAGGTCACCTTTGGAAGGATCTTTTGTCATCTATTTCCAGCCATATAGATCTGCACCATCTTTAGTTTTCTGCATGTTTGTAACAGCAATAAGTACACCCATTTACCACCCACTTGCAGCCCACATTATTGCTTATTGACTCCATTTAGCCCAACTTGAGCAGGCACCAATCTCAATCTTCCATCACCTTACATTTTCCATCTCTACAACTCATTGATTGATTTGCTAGGCTATGTCTTGGTATCAAGTTAAATCTCCTTCATAGCCTTAGCAATCCAAACTCAACAAAGCCCCCCTTGTCTTGGAGAAGAACCAACCTAAAGTACAGAAGAGGGTTGGTGAGGTAACAGTGGCCTCCCTTATAATTGTTCACATGCTAGCATTCTTCTTCTGGGCTTTGATTTCACATGCTAGTTTGTGCAGCAATAGGCTGCATACCCTAGTGGATTCAAGGGAGAGTTATCCTTACTTGGCCCTTCATTCTTCGAAGGAGATTGCCTCCATGGACCTCCCAGGACCCAGAGCATAGGTGGTACTAGTTCTGAAATGCTTCTTCACTTCCTTCAGTCCATAGATATCTCTATCGATAGCCTGTCCCCTTAAAGTATTCTCTGCATGCCCTCACCCACCTCCTCCCTCCAAAAGAGGAGATTAATAAGGTGATTACAAAAGACATCTATCGGTGGTTTATTCAAGTTACTTACATGTAATATAAATAAATGCATTACATCATCATCATCATCATAATAATACTATTCAAGGGTCATATATCTTGAACACAACTATTCAATGCAATTATATAATGTCACGTACTATTGTACAGTCATTTTCATTCATTATCAATTATTCTTTTATCATACTTATTTTGGATATTGCATAGTTAATGAACAAGATTGTTCATTTCTCTCACCTCCACAACCTCTTTGCCCTAAGATGGCCTTCTACTATGAGTTGTTTTTGTAGTTGATGGCCAACTCCTCCATTGTCCATATTGACTACACTTGACACCATTCATCACACAACCTTAGCATCCTGCTCATCCAATTGATGGTCTATTCTCACCATCTACGAGTTTAGATCGACCACCACATCCCACAAGAAAATAGGATTTCTTAGTTGTGCCATCTCCATGAGACAGAGACTAATGAGCACTTCATTTTCAAGTGCCCCATATATCATGAACCCTGAGTGAGCTATTAATGATTGTATCAAGATTTAGTTAGGTCACTTGCTACCTTCTTGTGATTTCTAGATCAAAGATGTATGGTCCTATGTATCTAGGAGGGGGTCATCGTTAGACAATGAACCCTACAAACCATATCCAAGCTCAGACCCCACCATATTGATCACTTATTTTTTCCAATCTATCTCATAGAATGGAGGTGTTAAGCATCGTGTATCTACCCCAACCAGAGATACAAGGAATGTTAGGACAATGCCCACACCCTTCCATTCCCTTGGAAGACATCCCATTTGCACATAGCCACATATACATACCCACACCAGTTTTTTCCAGGGAGATGCCTCCCACCTTGGTCAACTCGTTAAATGCCCATCACTAGATTTTTCTCTTTGGCCTCAAGGATGTAAGGATAGCTCTAGTTGGTTGCTCCTAGGCTCCTCCCAGGATTACCCAGTAAAGCTCTGTTAATCGAGGGCATTGCTCATTCATAGTTATGGTGTAACACCTCTCCATCACATTTGCATTAGTTTAGGGGGACATACCCAGGTTATACTGTAGGTGTGGGACACACTCGTGATAGTATTAGATTATGTAGGTTCATAAGCCTATAATATTATTTATAATAAGGACATAGGGATGTTGAACATGGTTGTCATTGATGACAAGCCATTAATGACAAAGGAGTCATAAATATTGATGACATGGAATGAAGGACACTGGATACGGGCATTAGAGCTATGATATGGGTTTTGGAGCACTAGGTGGTCCAAATGACCCATTCTGTGGTCATTTGTGGCCGGGTGGGGCCATGAAGCCCACATACTTGGTTGCTTGTTGATCTTTTGCCCACAAGCTAAATGAAGGTACTTTGACGAAGATAACGTAGCCCATGCTCATGTGGATGCCTTGAGAAGCCCACACATATGATGAAGAAGCCCTCTAACGATTGAAGTAGTTTATGCATTGCTGGTTATGATGACATGAAGACCTTGCAACCATTAGTTAAAGACCTTACTTAATGATTATGATGAGGCCTTGTTAAAAAGCATCCCTTAAACATGAGAACATCAAGCAAGAATAATGTATTTAATCAAGTCAGCCTGATAAATGAAAAGCTTGATTGACCAAACTTGACAATTCGGCTCAGTCAAAGATAAAAATAAAAAATAAAAAAATTGGGCTTCAAATCTATATAAATAAAGCATTAATGCCTTCATTTGAAACGTGTGGAATTCGGTGGTATAGAGCAGAGCTCTGAGTTCGGTGGTCAAGATGAACAATAGACAGTCCAGATGTAGCCACAGTAAATTTTGACAGCTATGAAGATGTACAGCCGCATAGACAAAGGTCTAATCTCTATCTGATTTCAGGTATACCACTGGATGCAAGTGTGACGAGTTAATCTCTATGATCTGATCTCAGTTACCACGGGCATAGAAAGGACATATCTTGTGTAAACAGTCCAAGTAATCCGTAGATCTCTGAGGCAGTATCTTAGCTCCGAGTTCGAGTGTTTTGTAAAGAAGTTTCATACAGTTCTGAGCGAGTCTAATGTGAGAAGTTTTAAAGTCAATGTTTTAATCTTGATCCTGATTTTGGATATACTAAGAAGCAGTTACAGCCACAGGTTCAATGATGACTCAAGCTGAGTGTTGATCAGCTTGAGTGACAGCCTTGACTTGATGATGACCAGACTCTTGATAATTGGCATGATGTTATTGAACAGAACTTTGTTGAGCTGACCTTTGATGAGCAGATCTTTGATGAGTGCAGCAATGAGAAGAGTGAGCTCTGATTTTCGGATATACTGAGGAGATTTTCGGGTACACAGTGAGGCAGACGCAGTAGATCAGATGAAGGCATCCGAAGTCAGTCAATGAAGCAGTCCGAATTTTTGGTGTTTGTCTGAGATTTTCTGATCAGTGTGAGGCAGTCGCAGGAGAGTGACAACAAGCGTCAAACTGACTATCTAAGGCCAAGTCTGAGGTCAAGTCTGAGACAACAAAGACACGGTCTGAGGCAATGCACTTTGATATAACAAGCAAGGAATTGCAGGAAGGAAATCAATGAAACAGGTCGAGAAACAGAGATAGTGAAGAAGAGCAACCAGCAAAGGGAAATCACAGATCTGAGAAAGTTTGTTGGAATCCTTGTTTGGTCATTTAATTATGGTATTTGGGATGATGTATATGGTTGTTTTAGTTTTTTGTTACAGACTTAAGGAAAGTCTGATACATCTTTTGTAAATTTGTATTTTGGGGTGTTGGGGCATCCCAGTCAGTTGCAGCTGACAGAATCATCTGGTGAGTGGTGCCACCTTGGGTTGTAGCCCATTTTGGAGATTGAAGTCTCCTATCACAATATAAAAAACTTATTTATATATCTTTGTCCATTCGTGTTCACTATATTTGGATGTTAAGTAGACTGGTATGAATGCTGATTTATTAGTGAATTGAAGGTAAACATATAATGAAATAGTTCAAACACTGATTCACCACCCCCCCCTCTCAGTGTGCCTTTGTGTCTAACAAGGGATTCATGAAAGCATAACTTGTATAATTCAGAAGTTTATTTAATCTATTCAAATTAAAGAAGGGGTTATTGGGGTGATAGAATAAAATAAGTAGTATGAGCTATTTATCTAATTAGGGGATTTTTGCATGAGGCATGTGTCCAATTGGGGGAGAACTTGGGAAAGCTTAAAAAGGGGTAAATGAGAGGAGGAAGGCATCTTTTCTTCTCCCTCCTCACTTGTTCTTGGGCACTGGTAGGAGATGGAGGTTTGAAGACTGAGGGAGGATTTTGATGATGAGATTTTTCTGGCTTAGGTTGAGTTAGGGATCGAGGGCTTGTTACCAGCCAAGTTGTACATGGTTGGACTATCAAGTGAGCGGGCAAAGTTGAACATGCTACATGTTCGTTTTCGATGATTTGATGTCCATCGGGCCTTTTTAAGGGCCCCCTTTTTTATTTTTTTTTACATGTCCATGCCCTGCGGGGTTTGTAATAAAATGTACTAGCATGGTATTTTTGTAAAGGACTTAATTCCCTAGGACTTTTTTATCAAGTCGGGTATTCCAAGGAGGTTTTTCACTTACTAATTATGTCTTGCAAATCTTGCATAACATAATTTTTGAGTTTTTCTCCTGCTCCTCCAAAGCTGGAATGCCTGGAGAGGTTTACGGGCCTTAGGGGGTTATTAAAGTCCATGGGTCAATGTATATGAACATGCTAGGCATTGTTTTGAGTCGTATGGACATGTGCTAGGTCCCCCTAGGTTTTTTTTAATTCAGGCGAAAAAAGTTTTCCGTGTTTTTTAAGCCATTTTTTAATGGTTTTATTAATTTTTTTGTAAAAGACGTAAAAGTGTGGTCTAGGGGTCTTTTTTGCCATGGGGGTGCTCGTTTTCTAACTCAGAGCACCCACCATACCCCAAAACCCACTTTCTATGGTCATTGGGTCATTTATTTTTCACTTTTCCTCAAAAATCCAAAAAAAAAGTGAAAATTGAGAGAAAAAATCATAAAAATCAAAAAATGGAAAAAAATAAATTCCAATTTCTGGGGGATTGGAAGTCAGAATTATTTTCGCTATGTTTTAGGAGTTGTAAGAGCTGATTTTGGAAAGATTCCAGACAGCTATATTAGTGGGATTACTTCCCCACTTGAGGGGGGCGCATTTCCCAAAATTGGGCCCCTTCAATCATGGAATTTGCAGCTAGATTAGTGGTTTGTCACATGGGCTGATTTTGGGCTGATTTTTGCAGCCATTTAGAAGGGAGGCAGCCCCATTTTAGCCCCCACTCACTCCACCACTCTCTCCCTCTCATCTTTTTCTATTTAAGCATGGCTTCCCACTCTTTTTCTCTCTAGTTGGAGTTGGAGCATACCTACTTTGTAACTTGTTTT
The DNA here is from genome assembly GCA_027924585.1 of Larix kaempferi. Classification (NCBI taxonomy): domain Eukaryota; kingdom Viridiplantae; phylum Streptophyta; class Pinopsida; order Pinales; family Pinaceae; genus Larix; species Larix kaempferi. The sequence continues at coordinate 519,771 of BSBM01000475.1, forward strand.
ATTTTTGCTATTGAATAAAGAAGACTTTGGAGGTCCAGATCACATGTGTGATGCTTTGTGAGTGGTTGATGGATTTCATGGCATGAGGTAATCTGTAGCTTAGACAATTTTGTGCAAGCATTTTCAGCCATCTTCTAGCTTGTAAGAAAGACTAACAAAACTTGTTTGTATTAGTTAATTCTTGCATGTGTCATTTTAAGTAAAGACTCAAAACGTATATTTTTCATTTGTTTATGCTCATATTGTTTTAATTTCTAACCATATGCATTTCTAGATTTTATGGGTTTTTTGTGAGTGTGTTTAGCTACAGGTTGACAGGTTGAAGAAGAAGATAGTTTGCTTGCTCTCTTTTTCCTCATTTGTACATGCTTTGGTGGATCTTGCTCTCGGTGTCCCACTTCCAAACCTTCAAAGATTTATGAGTTCACATGCCAATCTGCTTCCTTTCTCTTTCTCAGCAAATAAAAAATTCTAAACTTTTCTTGGTTACTTTGTTTTGCATATCTCAGATCTTTCTCTTTTGCAATATCATAAGTAGATCTGATTTATTTATTAGATCTTAAGTGTTTCTCAAAGTAAAATTTTAATCTAGATCTAATACAAGCATATTTCTTGTTAAAGTTTGAATTTTTGCATATATTAAAAAGCTTAAACAAGTAGTATGTTTTACTGAACTTTAATGTTTACTTGGTTGATTTAAGAGCTTAGAATTTGCAGCTCTTTGAGTGTGCAAAGATCCTAAGGAGACAAGCCTTATAGCTTGTCTCACTTAGTTCATTTTCTAGCATTTTACTTAGTTTTTTGCCTTAGAATTTTTTGGGTTTTTTGTAGGTGACCCAAACACACTCTTAAAGTGTTTTGGGCCATCTTTTACTAACGTTTGCTTGCTGGTTTGCAGCAATTGATGAACAGGTAGGAGGAGATGTTGGCCAAATTTTGAAGATTCGGACCAACCGGAGCACCATAAACTATATTTTCTCAAACCAGTTACTTTTTCCTTATGTCATTGTAAGCCACTGAGTCATTTTACAAGACTGGGGCACTTCTATATTGTATTGTAAAGACATATTAAACGAGAGCAAGTGGGCTAACCAGCGCCCACACCCCATCCCCCCAGGGGAGGAACTATGTCGACTCATTTTCGTGGCGTGAATTTTTAGTTTAGTTTTTTCTTTTCAGCAATTAAATAAAATCAACTAGGGCTTAAAATAAACCTCGTTGGTCCGTTCCATTGGCGGGCCACGAGTTCACTCGGGACATAGTTTTCTCACTTTTTTTACAATTTTTCACTTTTTTTTTTACAATTCAAAACACCCCCCTGCTTTCCCGAAGTAAGGTTTTAGGATAAGGGCTTGCCCGAGTACTGGCCTGAAAAGAGACTCTTGGGGCTTTAAAAAAGTAAAAATTTTGTTCTAAAAAACTTAAAATTTCCAAGGCTTTTTCCCCGTATGCTCTGTGGTCATTGCAGCTCAAACTGAACATGTTGATCACACCAGAAAGGGAATAAGTGACTAGCAATACGATCTAACACACCCCAATAAACCACCTACTTGTGAAAATCCGACACAATCGATTATTCTTCTTTGGTGAGCAAATTTCTCAAAGGACACAGGAACCACTAGGTAGTGACCTCTTGGAAACCGTTAAACTATACCCTCATTTGGTATAGTGTTGAACATCTCCCTGAGACTCCGATCCGGCCCACATGTCTGAGTCAGAAGCCACCTGGTTGAATTCCGGACATATTCCCAGCAATGTTACAAAAACCGGTCGGTTCGACCGGTTCAAATCGGTGTCTCAAACCGGAAATGACCAGTTCCGTACAGAACCAGCCGGTTCTGACTGGTTCCGGTCGGTTTTCCTGGTTCTGGCCGGTTTTCCGGTTCCGGTTTTGACCGATTCAGTACAATTTTTTTAAATTTAAAAATAAAAATAAAAATGATACTTAAGAGGCCATTTTTTAAAAAAAATGAAAATGTTGGTTGAGTGGGGAAGGTTCTAGATAGCCTTAAACCCCTAAGAAAGCTATAAAACTTTAAAAGCAACCCTAACCACTCTATATCTCTCACACTATTCACTTGAGTATTTTGAGTTAAGAATCATTCTTGACATTCCTGGGAAGTGTAACATCCTTGAAAGAGTATGCTAAGTACCTACAGCAGTCCTGGTTATATCATCATAAATAAAATATGCCTAATAGCAGTTACCTACAGCGATAAAGAGGCGTTGAGTAGCCCTAACAACAACTCTGAGCTAACTGTGTAGTTCAAAGAAACTTTTGTGGGCATATTCCAAGGTGACAGTCTGTTATAACTTATAACAGCCTTGAAACAGCCTTTTCAACAACAGTTTCCTCAGCATGTTAAACATATGATTCAAGTGAAATATGATTAGTATGGCACCTAGCAAAATACATACAGGAGCCCTTTTTGCAAATTTGTGTATAATGGTTTGAATTCACATGGATGCACATGAATATATATATAATTTTTCAAAATTTGAATATTTTATGTATTTTTGGTGGACCAGTTTTATGGTCCGGTTTTGGTCCGGTTCCGGTTCACAAGGTCGGTCGGTTTGACCATCGGTTCGGTTTTTGTAACATTGATTCCTAGTGCCTTTGGGTATATCGGGAATCCCCCAACCTTAATAAAAAGATCCATTACCACAATAATAATAAAATTAACCAAGAACAATTGCACAACATTGTCATTTCAGTTTCAAGGACTTTTCTGACTCCATTTATCAGCACTAGTCTTACTATTTACATTTTATGATGATGGATGTTTATATTATAAAATGACATTGATGATGTTGAACTATTAATGATCTTATCTTTATATGGTGCATTGCTCTTGTGTTCCAAAAATTCTCTAACTCCTAGATTAGTTGTTTTGTCTTTCCTAGATTAAACACCTTAGTTTATTTTTTACTTTTTAGGGCCCACCCCCCTTGGCTTCGCTAGGAGTAAGCCTAGACGGAGGAGTCGAGTTTCAGGTGACAACACTTGACTCTGGCTTGCCCCCAAGGCCACACCAGCGGCTTGAAGACTCCTGCCGCGTTTTCCCAGGTGTGAAACCAGGCGGCAATTGGGCTCTCAGTCTATGACTAGGAGGTTGGTTGGGAGGAGAGTGGTCCCCCACCTGTGGTTTTTCATGTTATTCCAACGGTGGTATACTCGGTCTACAACAGCCAAAAGGTACATCTGTAAATTTGTCTTTGTGGTTACAGGTATGCATCATTTTTTTATGTAACACCACTCTGTCACATTTGCATTTAGTTTAGGGGAGCATACCCTGGTTATAGTGTAGGTCTGGAACACACTCGTGATGGCCACACAAGTGGGTCCAACCCCTGTACAATATTATAGGCTTATGAACCTACATAACCTAAATTTATATACTATTGTGTAGGGGGAGGGACCACTCGTGTATTGGTATTATTATTGTTGAGTGAGGGCTTGAGGGCTCTCAGTCTATGACTGGGAAATTGGTTAGGAGGAGAGTGGTCCCCCACCTGTGGTTTTTCATGTTGTTCCAACGCTGGTTTGCTCGATGTACATCAGCCAAAAGGTACATCTGTAAGTTTGTCTTTATGGTTACAGGTATGCATCATTTTTTTATGTAACACCCCTTCGTTACATTTGCATTTAGTTTAGGGGGGCATATCCCAATTATAGTGTAGATGTGGAACACACACGTGATGGCCACACAAGTGGGTCCTACCCCTGTACAATATTATAGGCTTACAAACCTACATAATCTAATACTATTGTATAGGGGTAGGGCCCACTCAAATGGCCATCACGAGTGTGTCCCACACCTACACTATAACCCAACTATGTCCCCTTAAACTAATGCAAATGTGACAAAGGGGTGTTACATATGGATGATGATAAGGATATTCTTTCTTTCAACTCTACATCTATTTCAATTCTAAGTAGAGTATAATATCTTTCTATATGTCATGGTTTACCTTCTTGGTTTAACCACTCTCAACTCACTAATAATTTCATTTCATTAGTACTTCTATTCTTTTGCCACTTATGAGTTGCTTCAACACTTAAGAGTTGCCTCAACACTCCCACATCACTATTGTGGCTTGTTGTACTTTCTTATTTTGAGCACTATCTCTAGATCTCATAAATCTCCAACAACTTTTGACCCACAAGTTCCACATTTCTCTTGGACAACCTTAGTTATGTTCAACACTAATTGAGGGTGGAGATTGTTACCACCTAAAAATGCAAGTCCAGTTTGCATTTTCAAAAGCATTCTTATCAACAAAATTGCACTAAAACATGTGAACTTTGGCAGCTTGGGTTTTTCTTCACGTGGTTAGAGGATGTTTTTGTCTTTTCAAGTATTTTTATGGTTGAGTTCACATATGTAGAGGCAATGTTGCACATGTGACAAAGATTCTCCTTTTGAAGCACCATAAATATTGTTATGCATATTGCCTTATTGGAGGATGCCTGTGGGAGGTTTTCACAGTGCTTGAGGCATAAGACACGTATTTGGAGACCTTTCACACTATTGAAGGAGGGCACCTTGTACTACATGTAGACAAATGGCATTTAATCCCATCTACAAGATCAAGAACATCTTGAGGAGGAGCACCCATCATACATGGAGGGCATAGAGTGACATGTGATCACATTTATTGATTGAGTAATAAATATTTCATCCCACCTTTTGCACATATGTCTAGGGCGCACTACCTTGGAGATGGAGAAATGTTCATTTTAATATTTTCTAATAACCACTTTGAGTTCACTTTTGCACAAATGCCAAGAAAGGTGGTTGTTAAGAGAAGCACACCACTCCTTAGAGGCTTTTAATGCTTTATGGATGAAGACATGGTCAAAATGGTCCCCAAGACCTCCCCCACAAACTTTTCATGGCATCAAATGCACAAGTATAAAGGAGCACTCCACATTCTTAGGGGTTGATTGCTCTTTTAAAATGGATTAACGAGCCCTTAACCACCTCTTGAACAATTATCAAGGACACACCCACAAGGAGTTTTCTATGCAATTTGAAGCGATAAAAGGGGTATTTCTGCAGAGCACCCTACCAAGGGAGGTGACACATGACAGATTTGACTCTAGCACATTCCCCAAGAGCATGTTTTACTGTATTCTATTGTAAGGGATAATTAGATCAAGCCCACTCCTTGCACACTTCTCTAGGACACCTCTTCAGTCTGCAATAGGCCCTTTAGCCTCAGGTCAACAAGGGCTATGGATCCTTATCCCTCCTCGAGAGACAGTGCTTCAAAGTTCCAAACACCATTTTCAGGACATCTCGTACAAAATGTCCCTCATGGACTCCTTTACCCGACCCACTGTTCTCTATGGCTCTAAGATTTGGGGACCTGGATTGCTTGAGTCTGATTAGGCCTTAGTCAAGAGAGTTCAAATCCTTCTCTTCCGACGCATCATCAGATGCAAGCAAACAATCCCTCAACACATCATCCTAGCAGAGTTTGGATCCTGACCCTTTCGACTTAAGATGGTGTTCAATCTGGTCTCTTATCTACATCGCATTCGAAGACTCATTGACTCGAGGAAAGGGCAGGACCAATACCCATACTTGGCATATTGTTCTTCAGAGACTTTAGCCACATCCAGCCCCTCTGATTTGGCTCGAGTATTGTTCGTAGGGGTCTTGAATCTTTTGGAGCCAGTGGTCATTCAGATGGACCAACTCCCTCCGTTTAGATATTCCTTAGACGCACCTGGCCACCTCCTAACCCTCAGACGAGAGTTGAACAGGATGATCAAGGATGACATCAAACGACAATTTATCCAGATCACATGGGTTGACCCTCAGGGTGGGTTTCGCCCAAAGATGGCCTTCTACGTTGAGCACGTCTTAAAGCTGAGTGACGAACTCATTGTTTGGCCTCATTATACTCTCTACCACTGCATGCATGCTCTTTGCAATACCCTAGGATAGTTTAGAGTGGGCTCTCATAGACTTCGGGTAGAGACAAACCACCAAGTTGATCGATCTGACAGGACCTGCCAGCTATGCCATCTCCATGAGGTCAAGACTGAGGATCACTTCATCTTTCGCTGCCCCGTCTACTACAAAATCAAAGGGAGGTTCCATTGCCTATTTAGAGGGAACCAAACCCTCACCAGCTTCTTCAGATACCCCGATCAAAGATACGTGGCCTCATACATGCAAGAGCCCCTCAAGTTTTGTGCCCATATTCTTCAGCCTCCTACCAAACCAGATTCTACCCAGCGGATCACTTCATTTTTCACAGTGCGACCCCCAATGAGGGGCACTAAGAGACAGACCAACATCAATGCAGCTTCAGACCCTAGATCAGTGTGGACCTATGGGACCTTCCCTTGCCCCTTGAGATCTCAAGAGCATGACCAGACTAGACCTCTCCCTAAGGGGCAAAAGGGATCCCTCAGGCCTAAGTGGCGGGCTACCTCCTCCAAACAACAACGTAGAGGGTGTCCTAGACCTTCCACTAGTTCTTCCTCAAGACAACATACTTATCTTAGTTTCCTTCATTCGGCCTTGAATGTTAGGAGAGATGGCTCTATCCCTTGATAGACCTACCTCATTTCTTTTGGATTTCTTTGCTCTTGTATCCTTTCCCCGTGTATTTCTTCACCCCCATGCAGTCTCCCATACTCAGGGCTGAGGGATTTCCATGCCTCGATGTAGATTTCTCCTCTCTTCTCTTCTCTACTTTATTTTTTTGTGTATTTCCTTTGATAGGAGACCTTTTGGTAATCCTGCTTTGTAACGACATCACTGTTACTCAGCAATCCCATTGACCTACTTTTGTGGTCATTAGTCAAGACATTAATAAAAGTATCTTTAACTTTATCTTATCTAGGGTGCACTATCTTTCAAACTATTTTTAGTAAGGTTTGAATGAAGTGACCCTTTCTTCACACATCAAGAAATGAAAGGAGGATACGAGGGGTGCCCCACATGTAAGCCACTAGAACAGCTAAAAAAATAAGACATTTTAATGGAAAGACTAACTTAGGGAGTGACATGTGGCCTTTTGACCTGGTCAAAATAACCTAAGAGGAAGGCGCCCTAGGGATTTTGGAGAATTATATTTGCTGGAAATGAAACTATAAAAGGGAGTAAGGCCCTCATTTGCAAGGTGTGATTTCATTGAGGAGAACTACCCTAGACTGTTGGGTTAGAAGTTGAAGATATCATTGCAGATTTGGAGCTTCATTGTGGAAGTATAGGGGATTGTTATCATGCAATTGTAAGGCTGCTATTATGTACATTGTTTTCTTTTCTTTGCTGAGAAATATATCTGCAGTTACAGTGCTTGTTAACCAGAATATATAGGGATTTTGGAGAATTATATTTGCTGGAAATGAAACTATAAAAGGGAGTAAGGCCCTCATTTGCAAGGTGTGATTTCATTGAGGAAAAATACCCTAGACTGTTGGGTTAAAAGTTGAAGATATCATTGCAGATTTGGAGCTTCATTGTGGAAGTATAGGGGGTTGTTATCATGAAATTGTAAGGCTGCTATTATGTACATTGTTTTCTTTTCTTTGCTGAGAAATATATCTGCAGTTACAGTGCTTGTTAACCAGAATAAAAGGGCTGAAGGTGTGACCTGTTTGCCCTCTTAAAGTCTTTTAATATCAGATCTAGATTATGTACTTACTGGGGATTTATTCAATAGAGGAATGTCTTTTCACTTCATACATTCAGTTTGATGTTGTATCTTGATACAAGTACATAACAGAGGTACTATAGTATCATTTTGAGCATTAACACATTGGCTGTAAATGCATTTTGCATGTTTGCTGGTTTGTATGCTCTATAATTAAGCTACTAACTCAAATAAGTGTTTGAGACACCATAACCCAAGGATAAGGCACTATCAAATATCTATTGCAAAACCAGAAAATAAACTAAGTCACTAATCTGATTTTCAGATCTGTGTTAGTAGGAAACATTAGTGACTTAATCTTAGTGAATCCCCCCTTGAGCCAAAGGAAAGCCAGCCTAAAGCGAGGGAAGTATCCACTGAGGTGATGACGTGTGGAAACCCTAGGTTGCCCTAGGTTTGTACTTGGGTGAATGGACTTATCTTTGAAGTGCAGGTCTTGAGAGTAACAGAGATGAAACATCTTCCTTGAAGAAAAGATTTGCAGGCTATGCTCCTTACATGAAGTGTACAGGAACATTTATTCTTTTGTTGTCTATTTATCATGAGATCTGTGGCAAGTATCATTGCATTTTCTGTCAGTTTTTAGGGTTACTCCAAAGGTTTGCTAGGAGAACGCCATGTCTCCTCACCACTTAACAATGCTTCATGGACATATGGATGACTCTGTTTGGGTAGATACTTGACCTTGGTTAGAATGTTAGCATGGCAGTCTTACCTAGGAGGTTGTTACCCTAATCTGTTAGAGTTTCCATACATTCATAGCATAATAATTCAAATGCATAAATAGGATCACTAGAAGAAAGACAAAGCACAAAACAATAACACAAGAGTTTATCCTGGGAAACCCAAACGGGAGAAAACCCAGCAACCTTCGTATAGAGATGATAATTCCGAGATCAGAGTACAATAATGAAAGATAAAAGATGGAAATACTTTCCAAGTAGAAACCCCAGAAATAGTCGTCTCCTTCTGCAGATGCGAACCCCTCTCTCCAAGTGATGCGAACTTGTGTGAAGTGAGTGAGTGAATAATGAGGTGAACTTTACCTCTATTTATACAAGTGCCAAACTGGCTTTTACCCTAACTGGGCCGACTTCTCTTGAGGGGCAATTAATAAGTTAATTTTAATATTTTCTTTTGTTTTATTTTCACCCCAAGGTTTACATTGATTCTTTCAAGGGTTTACATAATTAATTACATCAAGTTCAACTCCCTTGGGAGGTGCAATCAAATACAATAATAATATCTTCCGAAGTTGCACAAATTCCAACACTCTCTCTCAACGAGGAAGGTATTCTTCGGTCTTCATTAGCATCACAATCATATGGGTTTCATCTATACATCTATACTGTCTCCATCATCTCTATACATCTGAAGGTTGTCAGCACAGTCTTAGTCCTTCGAGAAGTGTCTTCATGCATCAACTCCACCAGTCCTTCGGCAAGTCCAAGAGAGTCTCTCCATCCCACCTGGATGTCCGAGAGATAAGCTTTGCCAACTGCTATACCATCTGCTACCTGTCCGTCTCATCTGCCAATGGGATATCCCCATCCCTGGCTGAGAACCTGGAAGAGCAGATGTGCACGACCATCTACTACCTGTTCATCTCATATGTCGATGGGGTACTCGCATGCCTGGCTGAGAACCTAAACGATTAGAGGTACATGTGCAATCACACGGCCATCTACTACCTGTCTGTCTCATTTGCCGATGGGATTTCTCCCATACTTGGCTGAGAACCTGGACGAGCAAAGGCACCTGTGTGAACCCGACCATCTACTGCATGTCTGACTCATCTGCCGATGGGATTTCTCCCATACCTGGCTGAGCACCTGGACGAGTAGAGGCACCTAGGTGAATGCAAGGTAAGACATCTCTATAGCATCTCTCCCTCTCAAGGAGGGACACGTTCTCTTCTACTCCAAGTCTTTCGTGAAAGTATTCGAACTTCTGCAGTACTGAGTGCTACCGAGTTCTGCTTCCTGCTACACCAGGAAATCACTGCAGAACCCAAACTGAAGCAACATTTGGAAGTACTCTTCCTATCTGCAACACATCCGGCCCAATCTGAGTCTGTAAACCCCTGCAATCTCAAGTCACATTCTGAAGCATATCTTAGACCATATCCCACGATGCCACGCAAGTATATGAGTACATGTTTTGCAGCAATCCAGTGAATCTGCCTCGGCTGACACATAAACTGACTGAGAGCATTCACAGCAAAACATATATCCGGTCTGGTGTTCGTCGGATACATAAAGGACCGAATCAGCTGGCAATACATAGTGGGATCAATCAAATCTGAATCTGAAGCAGAATCTCTTATCTTCTTCAAATTTGCATCCATCGGAGTAGCCATGGACTTGCAGTCCAACATTCTAAATCTCTTCAGAATATCTATGGTGTATTTTCCTTGACCTAGGAAAATCTCCTTCTGCCTATGCCATACTTCTAACCCCAAGAAGTAATGCATCAATCCAAGATCCTTCATTTCGAACTCAGAAGCGAGTTTCTTCTTACACCATACGATAAGTTTCCCATTTCTAGTGAGACATGGTCATCAAGAATATAGTACCAAAATCAGTGGCTCATCATCCACAACCTTGTAGTAAAGGTTGGGGTCTACTTCACTCTTGGTAAATCCCAAGCTCACCAAGAATCCATCTATTCGTCCATACCAAGCACGGGGTGCTTGCTTGAGTCCATACAATGCCTTTTTCAATCTGCATACGTGAGACTCCTTTCTGTGGACAATAAACCCTTATGGCTGCTCAATGTATCTTCTTCCTCAATAACACCATTGAGAAAGGTTGTCTTAACATCCATCTGATGCAACTTCCATCACATAGTTGAAGCATTAGCAATGATCGCTCTAATGGAAGTATATCGAGCCACAAGAGCAAATGTTTCATCATAATCGACTCCCTCTTTCTGAGAGAACCCTCTGGCAACAAATCTAGCCTTATATTTTAACACTCCCATCTGCTCCATGCTTGATTTTGTATAACCACTTGGAAGTTACTACTGACTTCTCCTCAGGTCCTGGCACAACCTCCCACACGTTGTTCTTCATGATGGATTGGTATTCTTCCACCAGGGCATCCCTCTCAAACTTGGTGTCTGGATGCTTCTTCATAAGTGGTCGGTTCTGAGTCAATGATGTTACTCATCAATGCTACATAATTGGAGAACCTCTGAGGTCTTTTGCTTTCTCTGAAAGCACCATGTAGAGTTGCATGCCCCTTTGCATCTTGCAAAGTCTGTTGTTCCCATCTAGGCCTTTTCCAACCTATTGCAATATCTATGGGAATATCAACTGGATCAATAGGATCGATGGTTTCATCCTTTTCTGCTAACTCCCTTTGAACTAGAGGGGGAGATGATCTCATATCCTTTGGTTCTAGCATTTCTTCATCATCGATCTCCATGTTTGATCCTCTACCTTTCCTGATAGCCATCTCTTCTTCAAAGGTCACATCCCTACTGACTTCAATCTGTCTGGATCCTAGGATGTAGATTCTTTAAGCCTTTGAAGATTCACTGTATCCCACAAAAGTTCCCTTCTTGCCTGAAGGTTCTAACTTCGTTCTTTTCTCCTTGGGCGCATGTATGTAGACTAGACAGCGAAATATATGAAGGTGGCCCACTTCTGGTTTTACTTCTGTGAAAGCTTCCTCCTCGGTCATTCTTCTAGGCTGAGAGTCGTATTCCTGGATGCTTCCTGTTGAACATCAACGGGATTCATGTGTCCATCGGAACAGGTCTCATCATCCTTCTCTTGTAGGCCAAATCACATGGTCTTTTCCCTACAAGTCAAATCCCGTATGATGATTAGTGACATTGCATAATCAAATTTAACCAATTTCTATTTCTATGCAATGATAATAGTTTACACGGGCATCTTGGCTAATACTTTAGCACAACAATCATAAACATGTCTTCTAAATACATCTGGGAACTATCTAGATGTCTTCCTATTTCTATTTAGATTTTGGTTTAAAAGCTATTCTTATTAATAGATCTAAATAGTTGCAATCTAAAAGCTTAAAGGTTTTATTTCATCATCTAGATCTAGTTTGCTCTCTTCTTATTTGTAAATTTCAAAGTATAGATCTAAAGAGGCAAATAGAAGAAATTTTAAATTCTAAAGTTTTATCAAGCAAATCTAGTGCTATTAATTTGTTTGCCATCTCTTAAAGAGGCAAGCAAAGACCCTAGGAAGGCAAGCTTTCTAGCTTTCCTTACTTAGGTGTTTTTGTAAAATTCAAGCACAACAAATCTAGAAAACAAGAACAACAGTTACAATGACAAGAGATGCATGCGGATCTTTATAGCAAATTTGAGTGCAGAAATACAGGTGCAGAAAAACACTGGTGCAGAAGGTTTGCAGCAGTAATTCATTATCATTAACTCAAAAGGTTAATTACAATACAAAATAATGGCATGAATAGCCAAGCAATTCAAATCCTAGAGAGGTCATTCAAATTGAATGCATGAGAGTGGCTTACTTGGTCAGTTAACACCACTCGGAACATCAGTTAACCACTTAATTGCACTGTAATTGACTCTAATAGACTCTAAAGTAGTCAAACTAAGTCTAACTAAGTCTGAAACTCAACTGAATGCCCAAAAATAGCTGAGGACGTCTTTCTAACTCCATAAAACTGATTTTTAGGTGAAATTAGGGCAAATCTGGTAAGAGGGCGCCTTTCTGACTCCAGTGGGGTGAATTTAGTATTAAATGCTCCCAGTTGGACTGAGTTGGGCACTTTAATCATGCATTATCACCCCAATTGGCTCCTCGAATGAAGGAGGAGGCCCAGTTGACTGAAACTAGTGATATGCCAATGATGTAAGCACATATTTGAGTCAAAATACTTAGGATAAGTGGTAAATTAGGTTGTTAAGCACAAATAAATGATGTGTAGTTGGAAAATGACTCCAACACCCCCCCCCGTAAATTAGGTTGTTAAGCACAAATAAATGATGTGAAGTTGGAAAATGACTCCAACACCCCCCCCCTTAAGCTAATATCATGTGGAGGAGTGAAATAAAATAATAAGAGGGCCCCGACAACAAAGGCCATAGGTCACCCGATACAGAAATAATCCAAAAAATGCTCAAAAACTCTAAGTGAGGAAAGAGGGAAAAACCTAGTGGGAGAGAAAACCCCCCCTCAAAGTGAACACTGAAGGATCTAATCTGTCCTCACCATAGTAGAACTCACCCCCAACAGTGAATGGAGGTAAGAGAACTTCTTCTCAGTGAAGCTCTTGGTGAAGATGTATGCAATTTGCTCTTCTGTCGGGCAATACTGGAGTACAATGGTTTTGTCAACTGTGTTTCTTACCAATTTCAACACTCTAGAAACACCATATGATATGACCCACAACCTTTCATACCCATTTCAATGTTTCCAAGAGTTTCCAATACAGGAACGTTGCCCAAGCAGGCATTTCCTACAACATAATGTAGAATTGATCTATTTGCTAGAGTAGTGGCATCTATCTTGAGGTCTCAGACAACAACTTCTACAGGGTCTCGAGAAGACCAATCAACCCAAGTGGGTCGAGATGAAACTTGATGAAATATGAGGACTCACTGATATGGTAACCAAATTGGCATGGGTCTCTCCCTACTGCTTGTTGCACCAATTTGATAGGAAGAAAGAGGTGCTCCTCCTGAAGGCTAGGCTCTCTCAAAATAAAAAAACTAGAAGTAAACAAAAAGAAGTATCAGGTTGTAATAGGAATTGTGCCCACATCAAGCAAAAGATTGTCATGGTCCTTAGTGCGCAACCTCCAATCATCATGAACAAGCTAGATGTTTAGTTGATAATCTTGAGCTTAGATTTTCTGATTTTCGCATCTCTTCAAGGAGTTGCTTTTGCATTCCCAAATTGTACCTTATGTTATTTAATGTACCTTTTGGTTCCAATGTCCTATTTTTTATCACTTGTCAAACATTAATAAAATTATCTTATCTTATTTTCGTTTGCGATAATGGGCGCTAGCTTTCGAACTACTTCAAAAGTGTTTTTACCATGTTTTTGGGTGCCTCGTGAATTTTGGGGTACATGGTGTATGTTCATCCCCCAAATAGTCCAAATATTATTTGGTGCATGGGAGATGATCCATGATGGATTTGCACAATGGAGACAACTTGCTTAGAGTTTGCTTGGCCTCATGTGGGTGCTTGATTGAAAGAAGGGCGTTAGAGTTGTCTCGCTTGCTTGGTAGACGCCCTTCAATTTGACTATATGGAGAGTTTCACTCACTTGGAGAATGTCCTACTTGGTAGTCTTGAAATTTTGTTGAGGTTAGAGTTTGATGCAAAGAAATCAATTTCATATGCTTTAATGCAAAAATTAAATGCAATAGGCTAGTACTAAAGCAGAATAATACAGCAGTAATCAAACAGTATAATTTGAAATATAATTTTCATCTCTTCAGTAGCATGTAATAATTAACAAAGTACTAACAATAACAATGAAGTGAACAAGTTAGGATACTTACCTGGGGTGTGGGACCCTTCCTATTTTATACTTAGAAGAATTTACTTTCAGAACAGACTATGTCTCTCAGAGGCCAGTCAAACACTAGGAACAATCTGACCCTTACTAATAGGGTAAGTACAAACCTGAAAGAGAGAGATGATAGGATGTAGACAATAAAAAGTGAAGTCAATGACAGTCAGAAACACAGTGACAAACTCAACCAAGACTCAACAAAAGAGATCAGTTCTCAATAAGTCTCAACACCATAGATCTAGAAAATCAATTAAGTCTCAGCAAAAGGGTTTGACTTCAAACAGAACTCAACACAGAGTTTAGACCACATGTAAGTCTTAGTGCAAGAATCTGACCCTCAAATAAATCTCAACAATTAGAGCAAGCCTCAACAATAGAGATCAGGTCAAAGGCAAGGTTTGACATATATAAACCAGATCTGAAAACAGATCAGACTCAACAAAGTCTGAGTACATAGATCAGAGTCTCAGCACAAAGGTCACAGCATAAAGATCAGATCACACAAAGGTCTCAGCACATGGATTTGATTAGGACTTAGTAGATCTGACCTAGGGCATGATAGATCTGACCCTAGCAAATTGGAGCACAACAGATCTGATCACAAACCAGGAGATAAAAGGCAGTGGCCTCTTCATAAGTAACCTACAGGAGTGCAGCCTCTACAAAACACAGCAGGCTGAACACAAATTGGATCTCAGGGAATGCGGCCCTCCACAAAATGTCCTTAACAGGACTCACAGTACCCACAACAAGTCACGGCCTGCTCATTTGGCTCATTAAAAGGTGCAGATCAGACTTCCAAGATTGGCGGTCTAACAAAACAAGTCATGGAGCAGCAGAGCAAACATTAGGGTATACGGCCTACCCTCAAGCAGTAAAAAACCAGTTAGATCAGACAGAGGAGGTCACGGATCAGTCATAAGAATGAGTAGTGGGATTCAGCATGATGATGGCCTAGGAAAAACAGCCCTAGCAGCAGCAAGACCTCCTTGAACCCTTGACGTCAACCCTAGAGCAGTGAAGATAAATTAGATCTGAGATGTTGCTATTGTGTGTTTCAAATGAGAAACAAAAGATCTCTATAAATAGGATTTTGATCTTCTAAAGGGATCATTAAAATAATCCTTTAAATTAGGATTCCATAGATTTAGGAAAGATGTCAAATGAATAAAACATAAAAATATAAAATATAAAAGTAAAAATATAAATAAAATAAAAAAATATAAATAAAATAAAAAATAAAAATAAAAACCATAAAATATAATTGAAGTGTCTTATGTGATTGTCAACCCATAAAATATAAAAGTGGGTAACTTAGGTGGGTACTAGGGTACAAGGACCAATGAGATGGTACAAATCACACCATACAACAAGGATGGGTACATGACCCAAAACCCTAGTACCAAGGGGTGTACCACAAAGGTGGGCACACAACCCTAATACCCAAAAACATCAAAACAACTCAAAGTGGGTAAACAACACAAAGTACACCACAAGACCAAGAACAATAAGGTGTAAGGACCAAAAGTAAATCAACCAGGGTGGAGAAGGTGCAACCAATCATCTCTCTCAAATGTACAAATGTTCCATATAACCTGAAAGTTCATCATCACTGTATAAGGAAGGGTTCACACAGATGATGTGATCATGTGATCCTCTCAACTGCTCCTTAGGTCAAATGTTAGTAGCTTTCACAAGGGGTGGCCAGTCCCTTGAGAAGACCAACTAACTCATCCATCTCGAAGACCTAGGAGAAGAGGACATCACACATCATAATCTTGGTAACTGACCAAGTGCCTCCATTCTCAAGGAATGGCTTCTCGACCCAAGACTGAGCCTCAATCCTAGACTGGGACATGTTGATCAACCATCTGGTCCATGACCAGGTTCTCCATTCTCCCAGAGAATGGTCCTCAGCCTCAAGCTGAGCATTCAGTCCTAGATTGAATGTTGATTAACCATCTGCAGGACCTAGGATGTCTTTGTCTCAACCTGCAGGATCTGCTTGGTCCTCGTGACCAAGAAACTGCCTGGTCCCAGATCAGAATACCCTAGAGACAAATAGGGGCCCTAGCCACATGCTAGGGACTTTGCCATGGCATCAATCTGCTTGGTCCTCGACCAAGAACCCCAGGAGACAGCTGGGGGCCCTAGGGTACCTTCTAGGGTCTTACTCATTACTTTGCCTGGTTAACTTGACCAGGAACCCTAGTCAACTGACTAGGGTACCATTCTCTCTGAGAATGGGTCTCGCAGCTACACTAAAAAATTAACAAGCAAGAGTAGCATTATGCATTTTGGAGGAGGCCATCAAGCCCTAGATGGCATCGGGTGGCTTGGATTCTGAAATGGAATCTTGGAGTTAGTTGGGGGATGCCTGGGATACAACAATGTTCTTGTGGGGACAGCTAACCTAGTGGAGTACATGGCTTAAGAGAAGTGATGGAGTCCATGGGAACTTGGGGTGGAGAGGTGTGGGCACACCTTGAGTAGCTACACCATCTTGGAGCTCATATTGTGTACGACATCACCTTGGAGCATGACATGTATACCCTTGGAGTGGAACGCTCCGCTTGTGTAGGCCTACATGAGCTTATTTTGGGTTGCTTGTAAGGGCTTAAGCGCACACATTGTATTGTTGGCCTCCCTTACCTCCCATATATGTAGAGGAAGGAAAGAGTCCTCATGATCATCATTATGCTCTTCTCTTTGTACTTGTATTCTTGGAGTTATTCACTAGAGTTCATGAGGAAACCTTAGGAGAAATTATACATGGGAGGAGGTTATTGTTCTTGAATTTGCTCTTGTGACTAGGGTTTACTCTTGTGAATAAATAGATGTTGGAGATGATCATCATGGATCATTCCCTCATCATATATTCCAATCTTGTGTAGAGATGCAAGCTTGAGGAGGAGTATGCACTAGTCTTCTCATGCTCTTCGATTCAATTTGCGACCAGCTCTCCAACCTCAGATCAACAAGGGATACAGATCCTTATCCCTCCTCGAGAGACAATGCTTTAGACACCATTTCCAGGATATTTCATCTAAGATGAACCTCATGGACGCCTTGATCTAACCCACTTTTCTATATGGCTCAGAGATTTGGGGACCTTCTTTACTAGAGTCGGATTGGGACTCGGCCGAGAGAGTCCAGATTCTTCTTCTTCGTTGCATCATTAGATGCAAGCAGGCAGTACCTCAACACATCATACTTGCAGAGTTTGGGCCTCAGACCTTCCGGCTTGAGGCAATGTTCAGATTGGTTTCCTTTTTGCATCGGATTCAAAACTGCGCCGACTTGGTGAAGGGAGAGGACCGGTACTCGTATTTGGCTTACTGTTCTTCAAAGACCATTGCCCTTTCTAGTCCTCCGGGTCGAGCTAGAGGTTGGCTTGCAGTGGTTTCATATATTCTAGAGTTAGTGGGCATTCAGCTAGATCGTCTCTCTCCATTCAGATACTCCTTAGATGCACCCGGTCGCCTTCTACCCACTAGACAGGAGTTGAACAGGATCATCAGGGATGACATATACAGGCAATTTGTCCAAATCACCTAGGTCAACCCTCAGGGAGGGTTGCACCCAAAGATGGCCTTTTTATGTTGAGCACTTCTTGGAGTTGAGAGACGGGCTCATTGTTCGACCCTAGTATACACTTCATCACTGGATGCATGCCCTTCGCATTCCCTTGGGCTAGTTTAGAGTGGGATCTCATAGACTTCAGGTAGAGACAAACCACCAGATCGATAGATTAAATAGAATCTACCAGTTGTGCCATTTACAGGAGGTAGAGACTGAGGTGCACTTTATTTTTCGTTGTCCTGTTTACTTTGAGATCAAAGGAAGGTTCCATTGCTTGTTCAGAGGGTCTCAAGCCCTCACTAACTTCCTTAGATACTCCGATCAAAGATATTTGGCCTTATATTTGCAAGAGGCCCTCAGGTTCCGAGCACAAACTCTTCAACCTCACATCAAATCAGATTCTACGCAAAGGATCACTTCATTTTTCACAGTGATACCATCAGATAGGGGCACCAAATGACCAACCGACATTAGTACAAATCCAAACTCTAGATCAGTTCGGACTTCAGGTGCCCATTCCACGCGATCTTGGCAGCAGAACCATATCAGATCCCCCCTAGGAGATGGACGAGATCACCCAAGCCTAAGAGGTGGGAAAAATCCTCCAGAGAGCAATGCAGTGGACAGTCTGCGCCTCCCACCAGTTCTTCTTCTTCTTCGGATCAGCAAACTTTATTGAGTTTTCTTCATTCAACCTCGGATGTTAGGAGAGATAATTATACTCCATAGTAGATCTCTGTGCTTTTGGATCTTCTCCTCCTGCACATCTCCGCCCCGTTGCAGCTGATGGTTCTCCATACTTTATCCCAACTCGCATTTTTTTCTTGATTGTACTTTACTTCATACTTCTTGTATTTTATAAGCAGTGTTCCACGGGGATGCGTTTCCCCGCGTCCCGAGGACAGCGAAACTCCACGCGAAACGTTTCGGGACGTTTCTCTTTGGGCGAAACTCAGCGAAACTCCATGCGAAACGTTTTGGTTTGTGGTGAAACTCATTTCTCCATGATGAAACTTGGGGGGACTTCCTGGCATCCCACACAAAAATCCGAAACTCTAGCGAACCTTCTGGGCGTCCCACACGAAACTCCAAACCTTCTAGGTGTCCGGATAATCATATATAATCATGATGAATCATGAAATGTGTCTGCATTATTAATTTATCGGATTCTAAATTACATTGTATGATTGCACAATGATGAATGTAGCATTTAGTAATTTACTAATTGCATGGGATGAATTGTTATTGTTGGGATTTATATTTTTCATATTTTTATATTTTTAGAATTTTTATGACATTGCATGGGATGAATTGTTATTGTTGGGATTTATATTTTTCATATTTTTATATTTTTAGAATTTTTATGACCCAGTGTCCCCCTGTCCCCCCCGAATTTTCCTAAAATTTGGGGGTGGTCTCCACGCGTCCCGTATGTGCGTCTCCCTGCTCCCGCGTCCAGCCGTCCCGGAACCTTGGGGGAACATTGTTTATAAGATACCGTTTGGCACTCCCGCTTTGTAATGTCATCATTGTACTCAACAATCTCTTTGACCTACTTCTGTGGTCATTAGTTGGACATTAATAAAGTTATCTCTCTCTCTCTCTCTCGAAGTCACTAGGGTTTCATGGTCTTCTTGGAGCATCTTGAAGTCTAGGGTTAGGGTTTATCCCTTGGAGGTTTGAGGTTTGGGTTTTGCAATAAAACCCTGGGTGTACTTGGTGAAGAAGAAGAATAGAAGAGGACATCTTGCCTTGGAGGACTTGTTGTAGTGATTCTTGTATGTCGGAGCTCTTTGGTTGAGATGGGGTTTTGGATGGCTAGTGGATTGTACTATCCTTGTGATAAGGCTATGGTATGTACAACAACTTCAGCTTATGCTATTAATGAAGTTTTCAGCTATCCAACACTTGTGTCATGCCCAGATTTCATTTTCAGCCATCTGTGCTCTTCATGTATTGACATTTACAGTTGTAGGTCTTGCTGATTTGACATAAGTAAAGGGCAATTTGTTGAGTGATTTGACATCATCATTGAAGAATTTAAAGAATGTTTTGCTGCTGCTTTATCCGTGGTTTTACTGCTGTTATAACTACTGTAAAATTGAATTTTCAGATCTGGTTTATGATAAGTTGCTCTAGAGGGCTGAAACTTATCAAGACACTTTGGTATATTTTCTCCTTGGATTGCCTGGAAGATTGGGTTGCTGATGTTTTACACTATATTTCATAACATCCCTAAGGCTGAAATTCACAGGATTTTAGAACTCACAGGTTAAGTTCCGATAAACCTCTAGTCAAAGAGGTGAAATTTTCTGTTTTGCATTAAATCTCCAATTTAGGAAAATTTCTCCAATGGGCTCCCACCAATCATTCTCTTAGGCAGGGTTAGAGATGGCCAGAGTTAGCCGAGGGTACTTGTCATCTTAGGGTGGCGGAAGGGAGCAGCTGTGGCGTCTCACAACACACTCTCTTCTTGTGCACATTGTCCGGCCTGTGTGGTGGCGTTGCCTGCTTTTAGAGTGTTGAGGGAGCCTGGAACGAACTGTGTGGGTAGGGGATTGAGCAAGAGGCTTCCCGCTGATGGCGCGGGGCCACTCCCTCATTTACTTTATCTTCTGCAATCTTGGGAAATATTCCATCCTCTGCCCCGGCACTACAATATGTATTACCTGTGTATGAGCCCTGGTTTGTTTAGGACTAAGTGCTGTGTAGCTGTATCCGTAGCATTTCGTGCTAGAACATATCCAAGATAAAAATAAAATAAAAATCCCCTCAATTAAAGGAAAATCCTTTCAATTAAAGGGCTCCAATAGCTAAAATTTTATGGAGAAATTTCTGGTTATTAATCAAAGTGCACAGCAACGCTTTAACAGACTGAAGGAAGATATGTATTTTCAGACGAAATAAACATGAGTTTCGATTGCCTCTACAGTAACCAAAATGGCAATCAAATAAATTGAAGTTAAAATATAAGAATGTGTTTACAGAATAAATACAGATTAATTTGACCTAAACAATGGCATGAAGCTTGGCAGAGAATTACGTACATTTTCAAACCGGCACTCTTGTTATTATTGCTGCCTGCAGGGGTGGTAATGCTCGGTTTCCTATTTTCCTTGAAGACTGTTCAGCTAAATTCACAGAGCAGATGAGAGAAATAAATGTATGATGTGAGCTCTAAAAACATATATATACATGTAAATTTGGAGAAAGAATATTTTTTACGCTTTTTGCTTTTCAAAGTCAACACGTTAGCTTAAATGGATTTTTGGGGAAGTGTTTGAAATGTGAGATCTTTTATATGTGGGATGTGGATCCTTAATAGAGTGTTTGAGCAAGTATTTACATAGAGTTGTTGCGATGAAATAGCTTTGCTCGAGGATTTGAACTTTGAAACCTTTTACCTATTGATTTGAACTTTGAAACCTTTTACCTGCTGATATGGATCCCTAACCAAAATGCCAAATGAACTTTGAAACCTTTTACCTACGGATATGGATCCCTAACCAAAATGCCAAATTGGGTTGTTTTCCAAGGTACTTATGTTATAAATATTTGTATTTGTGTGTACGAAGTTGTCACAATGTAACACCACTTGGTTGGTTCTAGAACTTAAGCCCTTTTACTTATGGATATGGATCATTGTCCAAAACACCAGGTCAAGGTATTCAACAAGATACCACATCATAAATATTTTGATCCCTATATATAGAGTTGTTGTGATGCAATTAATCAATTGGGGGGGAACTCGATACCTTTTACGTATGGATATGGATCCTTAACCAAAGCAATAGACTTGGGTGTTTGACAAGGTACCCACGTCATTAATATATTTATTCCTATACACAGAGTTGTCATAATGCAACAATGTCACTTGGGGGCTAGAACTCAAGGATTTTTACCTATGGATATGGATCCTACCAAAACACCATGAAAGAGAGAGACAACTTTAGCCTAATGGATTAGCTCAAGTGTTTGAGTATTGTGAATGCAAATAAGAGGTCTCGAGGTCAAGTCTTTAGGTTGGCTATATGTGAT
Organism: Larix kaempferi; assembly: GCA_027924585.1. Taxonomy (NCBI): domain Eukaryota; kingdom Viridiplantae; phylum Streptophyta; class Pinopsida; order Pinales; family Pinaceae; genus Larix; species Larix kaempferi. The sequence continues at coordinate 541,600 of BSBM01000475.1, forward strand.
TGGTTAATTCTTAATGTCCCTACTTGGTCAGACGTATTATAGTATATGTTGACAATTTACCCTAGTTAACACTTGTCAACCATGTCGATGTTAAATTTTCAGAATTTACTTCAATCTGATCTAGGATCTTAACTGAGAGAACAACATGTACAGCATATCTACAGCGTATCAATCATGGAGACAATAATGCAAGCACACAAGAGACACAAAGATTTACTTGGGGAAAACCATAAAGGTGAAAAACCCCAATAACTTCCTCAGAGATAGATAGAGCAATGATACAACCCAAACATAAGAGATAGACATATCCTAGCAGCAGATCCTCCTCCTCCATAAGTGCGCCACTCCTCCTTGAGTGCATGAGTGAAAAGTGAGTTATGAAATAGAGTGCCTCCCGCACTCTATTTATACTTGACTTGACTTGCCTTTTACATGAATCATGTAGGCTCGAACTTAACCACATAACATAATGCTGATTGGGCCGACCCCCAATAGGGTGGTCTAATAACCCTTCGACCCACATGACTTATACAGGGCCGACCCCAACAAGGTGGTTTAATAACCATCAAGTATAAGTTACGACATTTACAATATAAATGACGACACTTCCGTATAGAGGAATAATACCATCTCTATAGGAGTACATACAACATACATATATGAAATACATTCCGAAGTTACATATACATCAACACTCCCTCTTAACTAGGAAGGTATTTCTCAGCACAGGTCTTCTAGCACAAGTCTTCTTCTTTGGATCATCGTCAATGGATAATCGTCATCAAGTCATCATCATCGTCACTACTGCTGCTATCTCAATCAATCTCTGAATCTACTAGTCATAGGAAGTTCTACAGAGCCAGTCCTTTTTCATACTGGATGTAGGCCCACCACCTGCAGGTCTTCGTCATCACTGGCTATACTGTGGAATCCTCAGGACTTATTACGTGCATCACAAAACCTCGAAAGAGCATCCTAGGCTGTTACGAGCACACGGCTCTACCTATAGGATCTCCCAGGGCCATATTATATGTGACCTCACCACAAAACCTCGCAAGAGCATCCCAGGCTGTTACGAGCACGCAGCTCTACCTATAGGATCTCCAAGGCACGAATTACATGTGGTCACCACAAAACCTCGCAAGAGCATCCCAGGCTGTTACGAGCACACAGCTCTACCTATAGGATCTCCCAGGGCACGAATTGCATGTGGTCATGGCAAAACCTCGCAAGAGCATCCCAGGACTTATTATGGGCACACAGCCCAACCTATCGGATCTCCCAGGGACAGATTATATGCCATAGGACAAAACCTCGAAAGAGCATCTGCCAGATATCCCAGGGCAATGAATTACATGCCATAGGCAAAACCTCGTAAGACTATCTGCAGATCTCCCAGGGCAACGAATTATATGTCCTCCCAGAGAAAAACCTCGAAAGAGCATTTGCCAGATATCCCAGGGCACCGAATTACATGCCATAGGCAAAACCTCGAAAGACTATCTACAAATCTCCCAGGGCAACGAATTATATGCTCATCTACACAACCTGATCCACGGCCATAGAGTATCAACCTGATACTCACCATACATCATCCTGATGTACACATGATCATCTTGATCATCATCACTGCAACATCCTGCTGCATGTCATCTGGAGCAACATCATGAAGCTCGTCATCCACGATCATCCTAATCATATAATGCATCTACCTGATGCATACCAAGTATCTACCTGATACATATCATCATACATGATCCACCTGATCATACAATGTATCCACCTGATACAAATACATGATACATATCACCATACATGATCCACCTGATCATACAATGTATCCACCTTATACATATACAGATACATGGTCCAAGCATCCAACATGATGCATACATACAAATGATCCTACTGATCATATCCAACATCCAACATGATGCATACATACATATACATATAAATGATCCAACTGATCATATCCAGCATCCAACATGATGCGTACATACATATACATATAAATGATCCAACTGATCATATCCAGCATCCAACATGATGCATACATATAAAAATGATCCAACTGATCATACAAAACAGAAACCAGAACATCATCCTGATGTTCATCATCCAGCGCTTACATCCACAGCCATGTGAAGGATCCTCCTTCCAAGATGCTTGGAATGGCTTCAACAAATGTGTCCATCACTTCTTCCTCGAAGTGTCCTCGATCTAAAGAACACCAAGCCTCTCTCTGAAGTACTCGAACTTCACCCTGGCTAGTGGCTTCGTCAACACATCTACAATCTGCTCGTCCATCGCAACATACAGGAGCTTCACAGCTCCTCTCTGCATCATATCCCTGATATAGTGATATTTGATCTCTATGTGTTTCGACCTGTCATGAAACACTGGTTCTCGGATAGCTTCACACAACTCTGGTTATCACAAAAGATACCAGTAGCATCCAACGGGAGATCAAATAACTCAGACAGTAGCTTCCGTAGCCATACTGCCTCACAACTAGCTGAACAGGCTGCAACATACTCTGCCTCAGCTGTACTCAGTGCTACGCAGGACTGCTTCCTGCTAAACCAAGAGATCACACCTGATCCCATACTGAAGCAACACCCAGATGTGCTCTTCCTATTTGCAGCACTGCTAGCCCAATCTAAATCAACATAACCCTGTAGGTTAAACTTTTGATTTGCCTCATACTTGAGCCCATAATCCACTGTACCCTTCAGGTACCTCAGAACATGCTTTACAGCAACCAGGTGAACACTCCTTGGATCTGTCAGGAACTGACTCAATGTGTTCACAGCAAAGCAAATGTCTGGTCTCGTGTTCGTCAGGTACATCAAGGACCCAATCATCTGACGATACATAGAGACATCAACCCTCTCAGATGAAGCATCACATAGAAGCTTCAGATTCGATGCCATAGGTGTGGCCATGGCCTTGTAGTCCATCATCCCGAACCTCTTCAGGATCTCTACTGCATACTTCCCTTGTCCAAGGAAGATTCCATCACTCTGCCACACCTCCATTCCAAAAACAAATAGTGTATCATCCCCAAGTTCCTCAACTCGAACTCAGAAGCAAGCTTCCGCTGTGTGTCGGCAATCAATCTATCCTCACCTGATACAAACAGGTCATCCACATAGTAGTATCACTGGATTTCCTTCCTCAACCTTGTAGTAAAGGTTGGAACCCGCTTTACTCTTGGTAAAGACCAAACTGGATAGAAAGCTGCCTATCCTACCATACCAAGTTCTGCACATATATGATTTCCTGTCATGTGTCTCAGAACCAAGTGGTTGCTCCACATACACTTCTTCTTCAACTACACCATTCAAGAAAGTTGTCTTGAAATCCATCTGGTGTATCTTCTATTTCATCACTTTTATATTTCTCTATGATGCCATCTGCAGCATGCTTGATCTTGATAGATCCATATGGAAGTCATAACAAACTTCCCTCCAGGTCTTGGGATTACATCCCAAACATCATTATTCATGATCGATGGATCATGGCATTCTTCCCATATCCTAGGAACTTCAATATCTTCAATAGATAATTTTGTTGCTGAACAAATGTTGTAGTTCTTCTTTTGTAGGTGATGGCATACAATCTTTCCTACACAACAAGTTAAATTGCATGATTAGAAAACATCTCATAGTTTTTAGAACAAATTCTTACACATAAAGAAATATGTCATACAGTCATGCAATTATCTTAGCCAATGCTTCAATACAACATTTATCCATATCCCGTAACTTTCTAGATGCCTTCCAATCTCTACCAGAACATTGTTAAGAGTGTGCACAACTCCCAACATGTCAGCAAAGAGGTTTCATTCTAGATAAGTAGCAATGGAATGTTGTACAGTGCCGTAGGCCACTTACCCATGCATATTAGTAGTATACTGTTCATCAATGCAACTATTCTAATATGCATAATACACAACCTAATTCTAGGAACATCAGTATATACATCATTGAACAGTATTATTTAAACAATAAAATATGCAAGTAATGACAATTCAAATACTTATCTTTGTTTGTTTGTTGGGTGGACTCCCTCTGAATCTTTGCAACTCCATTCTGATGTGGATTGTGAGAAGTGGTCAACTCTCTCTGAATATTTGCATCCTTGTAGAAACTACTACAGTGTGCTCCCTCTTGATCTTTGCTTCCTGGATTACCTGTCCTTGAACTTATATACATTCTCGATCCCTATGCATGCTTGTTAGTATCATCATTGTGTTATCCTCTAGGTCTCATACATAATTTATTAGTATAATCTTAATATTATCAAAACACAATAATCTCAAGCATGTATAGTCAGGATCAATTCAAACACAGATGATAAACATTAGTATTCAAGGTTTCAAGGAAGTCTTCTTTTATTCATACATATTCTTATTTAATCATAGGACTCTTCTGGTTAGTTAAATCATCAATCAAAAGAAGAGATATAATATGCATAAAACCTGTGATTATTCAAAACTATACCTTCATGATTCTTCTGGTTAGTCATATCATCAATTATGGTACGAAACATAATATGCATACCACCATGATTATTCAAACCTATGACTTCATGAATAATCATTATCAACAACACAATAGTATAAGATCCTAACACAAGGTAGAATTCTAGCTTGATATAGGAAAAACATACCTGGATTAGCATGCTAGCTAGTTATGTCTAATATACCCGCATAATGTCTTCTAGTTCTCTTCAGTGACTTGTGCTAGTAACCTGCATGTCTCATAAGTTAACCATTGTAGAAACAAGTTATACATACCTCGAAAGTAGATCTTCTATGTGATCCATGATAATGGATGAATCCTTGTCTTCATGTCACCATGATCATATGTTCTTGAAGTAGAACATGATTTGTCTTTCTTGGTGTACCTTTTATGTTAGCAGACAACATAAACCTCATACAACACCATAATGCATTAGTACAATCATAAGTGTCAACACCATAACCAATGAATATCTTCTATCATGCATTCATAATTTTGTTAAGGTGATACGACAAATCCAAAATCAAGATTGTACTAACTGTAATAACATGAAGACAAACATACCATAAACTTAATCATGAACAAATATCGAAACATACCTCGATGAGTCATACCTGTCGAGATCGCTTGAAATATTCTTATGTAAGGCCTTAGCCTGATCTCCCTCTGAAACAGGAACTTCTTCACTTATGCAGATGATCAATCCATCTTCTTCTAGGATTAACCCAATCCACTTGATTTGCAAGAACTGGACCTGGAGCTGGATATAGGTTTGTCAGAGAAACCCCAAAAATTCAAACTTTGAATTTCAAACTTCCGAAAGGATAGAAATATGCGCCTTGATGAGCTGATCAAGTTGGTATATTCATAATTTGAAAACTGCAAAGTTTCACTCCTCAATTTTGCTTTTGAAACTTTCGGATTCACTGGATGTGACCCTGAACTGGGGTTTGATTGTTGAGATATTGTAACTTCAAAGAATATTATATTTGTACTTTATTATTCTGGAGATGTTTCATTCCTCCTTGAAGATCTTATTGTATATCCGGAGATGTTTATTCCTCCGTCGGAATGTGGTAACTTGGGTTATTAGACTTCCCTAGTGGGGGTCGGCCCTGTATGTGTTATGTGGGTCGAAGGGTTATTAGACCACCCTAGAGGGGTCGGCCCAGTCAGTTGTAGTGGGGTATTTAACCCACTGGTTAAATACGATCCTACATGATTTGTGTAAAAGACAAGTCGGAGTAGTGTATAAATAGAGGAGGTGTATTCCTCATTTGACACACACTCACTCACTTGAGAGTGGCACACTTGTGGAGGAGAGATCTGCTATCGAGAAGGAGGAGATTATGCTCAGGGTTACATCTTTGTATATTGCTGGTCATCTATATTGAGGAAGCTTTACTGGGTTTTCTACCCCATGAGGGTTTCCCAGGATAAATTTGTGTCTCTTGTGTTTATGCTATGCTTGTTGTTTCTTCAGTGATCCTGTATATGCTATTATTGTGAAATGGAATGCAATGTTGCTATTTTCTATCTTAGCATATTAAATCTTAACATGGTATCAGAGCTAACCTGAAGGAAGGCAATGTATGGCACTTACGACACTTGCTTTACTTACAACAATTTGAAGGTTAGGGTTTTATATAGAAAAAACCAGTCATCGTGGAACTTTCACCATAAATCCATTTTGGCGAAGGTTCAAGATATGAAACCTTTACAGGTCGTAGATAACATCTCGAGGTATCTTGTGTCCAAAGGGCACCCTCAGATTTGTTGTACTTTGTAAGTTATGATCAGTACAAGTTAGGGTTTCTGCCTCTTCCGGATCTCAGTCAAAATCCGGTGACCTAGGAAAAAAGGTCATAACTTGGGCTAGGAAGCTCCAAATGAAATTTCGTAAAAAGTGACAGGTAGTACACAGACTGTACTATCTCAAGAAACGTTTTCAGATGCCGAAGTTGAACCAATGACACGTGGCACGCCGTAAAAGTTTGCTCTCCTGTTTTATCCCATAAACAGGTCACGTTGCGACACTTGGCATAACTTGGGCTAGGAAGCTCCAAATGAAATTTCGTAAAAAGTGAAAGGTAGTACACAGACTGTACTATCTCAGGAAACGTTTTGGGAGGCCGAAGTTGAACCAATGACACGTGGCACGCCGTACAAGTTCACTCTCCTGTTTTATCCCATAAACAGGTCACGTTGCGACACTTGGAATAACTCTCTCTCAGAAAATCCAATTGAGGTCAGCCCTGTTGGGATGGAAAGATGATAGGTCAAGCTACCACAAAAAAAAATTTCAGACCCTGTGGAGCAGAAACAATTAGGTACATATTTCTGTCAAAACATAATTATTTTTGGAGCACCTTCATTCATGGCTTCCGGAATTTAGGGTTTCGGAGAAAGTTATAATTTTTGGAATTGGAATCCACGGCTGAATGCTACTCAGGAAAATCGAAATTTAGAGACCAAGATCGAATTTTTTGGTTGGGTAGAAGATCGATCTTGATCAAACCCCAGTTCGGGATTTTGATCGGAAAGATGGAAAATTAGGGCTTCAGCAAAAGTTGGAATTTTTGAAGTCTGTAACCACGGCTGGAAGCTCCTTAGAAAAATAAGAGTTTAGAGCCTTGGATCGAACCTTTTGATTGGAAAGAAGGGTTGGCTTCATCAAACCCTAGTTTGGGTTCCTGTCCAAAAGATCCAGAAGTTTCGAAGGCAATTTTGAGGGGTCAAATTTTGGAGATTTCAAAATTGAAGTATGCTAGCAAGACACATCCTTCCATCCATTTAGAAGTGTGAAAGTCAAAGATTCAATTTTTAGGGTTTCTCTAGCAAACCCTAATCAAGCTCCAGATCAAGTTTCAGGGGGAGTTGAGGCTAAGGCCTTACATAAGAAGACTACAAGAAGTCTCGGTAGGTATGACTTAAGGAGGTTCAGGTATGTCTTGAAATCTGATTCTTGATTAAGTTCATGATGTGTTTGTCTTCATATTATTTATTAGTAAAATCTTGATTAATGTTAGAATTGTCTTATCACCCTAGTAACAGTATGAATGCATGTGAATGATCGAAGACATTCATTGATTAGGGCTATATGATTGTACTAATGCATTATGGTGTTGTGTGAGGTTGATGTTGTCTGCTAACAAGATACAGGTACATCACAAAAGGCAAATCAAGTTCCATGACCATGACAACAAGAAGACAAAGACTCATCCATAATATTTGTTCTACTTACGAGGTATGTATGACTTTGTTATATTATGCTTAACCTATGAGACATGCAGGTTCTATCTCAAGATCTCTAAATCATTGAAGAGATTGTTTAGGTATGTTGTACATAACTAAGCAGGTATACTAATCCAGGTATGTTTTCTTATGTCAAGTTAGAATCTTACCTTGTGTTAGGATCCCTTATATAAGTATACTTGGTATGATTGGTTATGCTTATTCATAAAGTTAGTAATCAAGGGTTTATGCATATTATGTCTCTTGTCTTGATGATTTAATTAACCAGAAGAGTACTATGATCAAACAAGAATATGCATGAGTAAAAGAAGACTTCCTTGAAACCCTGAATACTAATGATCATGACTATACATATTCAAGATTATTTAGAATTAGAATGTTTTGAGAATATACTAATGAATGTATGTTTGTGTATGAGATCATGAGGATGACACTAGTGCACACTTGAGCATGCACAGTGGTACAGAATGAATAGAAGTTCAAAAGACATATAGAAGATCAAGCGGGAGGCAACCACACAAACATAAAAGATAAGTATTTGAGTTGTTATTTGAAATAGTAAATGATATTGCTTGTATGCGTATTTGTATTCCTAGAATATATCATGCTGAGTGTAAACATTCATAGAGCATTGAACAGTATACTACTAATATGCATATGATTGGTAAGTTGGACAAACATTCCATTGTTGCTTGTGTAGAATGAAACCTCTTTGCTGACATGCTGAGAGCTGTGCACACTCTCGATAGTATGTTCTGGTAGAGATGGAAGGCATCTAGATAGCCACTGTATGCATACAGGATATGGGAAAGTGTTGTGCCAAAGTATTGGTCAAAATAGTTGCATAACTATGTAAATGATATCTGTATGCATAATAGGTTATCATGTCAATATGATTTGATGATTATGAAGTATTACTAATCATGTACTTAATTTTGAATTGTAGGAAAGATCATGATGAATGATGAACACTGAACAAGCGATAGATATTCAACAAAAGATTTACAAATCAAACACACTATAGAAGGCTTGTGGCTAGAAGATTCTCTTAGAAAGAGGAAGAGAATCATGATGCGATGTTTGCTCCAAGTGGCTAGATAAGACCATTCTCTTAATGGTGTAATTAAAGAAGAAGTGTGAATCAGGTTCTGTATGGGTTCCTAGGATTGATAATCAATTGATGAGCTTAATGATCACCATGGGTGATGTGGATCTCAACCTTTGCTACAAGGTTGAATATGGTTTCTCTACACAGATGTTGATTGGGTAGAAATTGTATCAGACAAGAAGAGCACATCGAGAGGATGTTACTGTTTGGGATCAGCCATGATCTCATGGTTTAGAAGGAAGCAATCTAGTGTGGCTCTCAGCACAAGCGGAATATATGGCTGCTTGCTCTGCTAGTTGTGAAGCGGTATGGCTTTAGAATGGACCCAACTGTGATCCTATGTGACAAACAGAGTTGTACCAAAATGGTAGAGAATCCAATATTCCATGATAAGTCAAAGCACATAGAGATCTAACATTTCTATATACAAGATATGGTGCAGAAAAGAATTAAAGTTCGAATTTGTAACAAGTTACCGATGTACTAACCAAACCCCTACCTCAAGTAAAGTTTTCCGAGACAAACTTAAAATAGTTCAGAAGGACCCTCCTTGAAAGGGGGAGCGATGTGATCACTTATGATGAGATTGCCCGCATCGACAGTGAGGTCGATGATGTGGATACCTATAGTGGTGATGCCGACAGAGAGGTTGGTGGATGGTCCTTAAACAAGGTCTAAGGTGACAAGGGGATTGCATCATCCTTGAACACATGTTCTAAAAGAGAGCCGTAGACGTATGTCTTCGAGAATGAAGTCCTTGGTGGACATGAGGGGATTGGATCATCCCTGGACTTCAGTCCTAAAGAGAGCCGTAGACGTATGTCTTCGAGAATGAAGTCCTTGGTGGACATGAGGGGATTGGATCATCCCTGGACTTCAATCCTAAAGAGAGTCGTAGACGTATGTCTTCGAGAATGAAGTCCTTGGTGGACATGAGGGGATTGGATCATCCCTGGACTTCAGTCCTAAAGAGAGTCGTAGACGTATGTCTTCGAGAATGAAGTCCTTGGTGGACATGAGGGGATTGGATCATCCCTCGACTTCAGTCCTAAAGAGAGCCGTAAATGTATGTCTTCGAGAATGAAGTCCTTGGTGGACATGTGAGGATTGAATCATCCTTGGATTTCAGTCCTAAAGTGAGCCGTAGACTGGGTCTCCGAGAATGTAGTCCTGAATGAACAGGTAGGGGATTGTATCTTTCACGGACTTTGGTCCCAGAATTGATCCGTAGACTGATGTCTCCGAGAATTGAAGATAGGACTGCATCGTCCCTGGACCTCGGTTCAAAATGTACATGATGGGATTGCATCGTCCCTAGACATGAGACTTGTCTTAAAGTGATAAGGACTGATCATCCTGGAACTTGATCGGGATTGCATCGTCCCTAGACATGAGACTTGTCTTAAAAGTGGTAAGGACTGATCATCCTGGAACTTGATCGGGATTGCATCATCCCTCGACATGAGACTTGTCTTAAAGGTACGTGTGAGGACTGCATCGTCCATGAACTGGGTTCAAAATGTACGTGATGGGATTGCATCGTCCCTAGACAAGGTGAGGTGTCTTAAAGTGATAAGGACTAATCATCTTGTAAGTAGATTGGGATTGCATCGTCCCTAGACATGGTGAGGTGTCTTAAAGTGATAAGGACTAATCATCTTATAAGTAGATTGGGATTGCATCGTCCCTAGACATGGTGAGGTGTCTTAAAGTGATAAGGACTAATCATCCTGTAAGTAGATTGGGATTGCATCGTCCCTAGACATGGTGAGGTGTCTTAAAGTGATAAGGACTAATCATCCTGTAAGTAGATTGGGATTGCATCGTCCCTAGACATGGTGAGGTGTCTTAAAGTGATAAGGACTAATCATCCTGTAAGTAGATTGGGATTGCATCGTCCCTAGACATGGGGAGGTGTCTTAAAGTGATAAGGACTAATCATCCTGTAAGTAGATTGGGATTGCATCATCCCTAGACATGGGGAGGTGTCTTAAAGTGATAAGGACTAATCATCCTGTAAGTAGATTGGGATTGCATCGTCCCTAGACATGGCGAGGTGTCTTAAAGTGATAAGGACTAATCATCCTGTAAGTAGATTGGGATTGCATCATCCTTAGACATGGTGAGGTGTCTTAAAGTGATAAGGACTAATCATCCTGTAAGTTGATTCGGGATTGCATCATCCCTAGACATGGTGAGGTGTCTTAAAGTGATAAGGACTAATCATCCTGTAAGTTGATTCGGGATTGCATCATCCCTAGACATGGTGAGGTGTCTTAAAAAGATAAGGATTGATCATCCTGTAAGTTGATCTGGATTGCATCATCCATAGACATGAGAGATGTCTTAAACTGAGAGGGACTGATCATCCCGTATGCAGATCAGGATTGTATCATCCTTGGACCTATGTCCTAAAGTGAGAGGGATTGATCATCCCGTAATAGGATCTTGTGTGTTGCAGAGTATGCTGCTATGTATTGATGATAAATGTATTAGTGAGAATACATGCTTTTGATGATAGATGTATTAGTGAGAATACATGCTTTTGATGATAGATGTATTAGTGAGAATACATGCTTTTGATAATAGATGTATTAGTGAGAATACATGCTTTTGATGATAGATGTATTAGTGAGAATACATGTTTTTTTGATGATATATGTATTAGTAAGAATACATGTTTTTTTTATGATATATGTATTAGTAAGAATACATGTTTTGATGATAGATGTATTGGTGTAGATACTAATACAGATGATCCAGATGCTGTAGATCGAGATGATCCAGATGCTGTAGATCGTGATGATCCAGATGCTGTAGATCGAGATGATCCAGATGCTGTAGATCGAGATGATCCAGATGTTGAAGATTGAGATGATCCAGATGCTGTAGATCGAGATGATCCAGATGTTGTAGATCGTGATGATCCAAATGCTGTAGATCGAGATGATCCAGATGCTGTAGATCGAGATGATCCAAATGCTGTAGATCGAGATGATCCCGATGCTGATGATCGTATGATGACGATGCTGATGATCGTGAGGATCCAGATGTTGATGTTGTTGTAGTTGTTCGAGTGCTGCATAAGATAAAGACTCAGTACTGAAGATGTTGATATTCCAGTATTGAAGATGTTCCAGTAACTGCTTGAGTTACTGATGATGTTGAGAAAGCTTCCGATGATTTATAGATGTATCATGTATGATGTTGATGACTCCTTGCTCGTGCAGATGTTGTTATAATATCCTTCTCGTTAAGGGGGGGTGTTGAGATATTGTAACTTCAAAGAATATTATATTTGTACTTTATTATTCTGGAGATGTTTCATTCCTCCTTGAAGATCTTATTGTATATCCGGAGATGTTTATTCCTCCGTCGGAATGTGGTAACTTGGGTTATTAGACTTCCCTAGTGGGGGTTGGCCCTGTATGTGTTATGTGGGTCAAAGGGTTATTAGACCACCCTGGAGGGGTCGGCCCAGTCAGTTGTAGTGGGGTATTTAACCCACTGGTTAAATACGAGCCTACATTATTTGTGTAAAAGACAAGTCGGAGTAGTGTATAAATAGAGGAGGTGTATTCCTCATTTGACACACACTCACTCACTTGAGAGTGGCGCACTTGTGGAGGAGAGCTCTGTTATGGAGAAGGAGGAGCTTATGCTTAGGGTTACATCTTTGTATATTGCTGGTCATCTATATTGAGGAAGCTTTACTGGGTTTTCTACCCCATGAGGGTTTCCCAGGATAAATTTGTGTCTCTTGTGTTTATGCTGTGCTTGTTGTTTCTTCAGTGATCCTGTATATGCTATTATTGTGAAATGGAATGCAATGCTGCTATTTTATGTCTTAGCATATTAAATCTTAACATTGATGAAGCCCACTCTTCTGCCCAATCAAAAGGTTTGATCCAAAGCTCTAAGCTTCTATTTTTCTGAGGAGCTTCCAGCCGTGGTCACAGATTTCAAAAATTCCCATTTTTGCAGAAGCCCTAATTTTCCACTTTTCTGATCAAAGACCCAAACTAGGGTTTGATCAATCTCGGCCTTCTGCCCAACCAAAAATTCTGATCTTGGTCTCTAAATTTTGATTTTGATGAGTAGCTTCCAGCCGTGGTCTCCGATTACAAAAATTCCAACTTTCTCCGAAGCCCTAAATTCCAGAAGCCATGAATGAAGGTACTAAAAAATAATTCTGTTTTGATAAAAATATGTACCTGATTGTTTCTGGTGTACCTACGAACTTTTCAATCCACAGGGTCTGAAAAAGTTTCCTGAGATAGCCTGACCTGTTATCTTTCCATCCTAACAGGTCTTACCTCAATTGGATTCTCTGAGAGAGAGTTATTCCAAGTGTTGCAACGTGACCTGTTTATGGGATAATACAGGAGAGTGAACTTGTACGGCATGCCACGTGTCACTGGTTCAAGTTCGGCCTCTTAAAAAAATTTGTGAGATATTCCAGTCTGTGTACTACCTGTCTCTTTTTACGAAATTTCATTTGGATCTTCCTAGCCCAAGTTATGACCTTTTTCCCAAGGTCACCTGATTTTGACTCAAATCTGGAAGAGGCAAAAACCCTATATTGTACAGATCATAAATCACAAAGTACAACGAATTAGAGGTTTTCCTTTGGACCCAAGGTACATGGGGATTTAAGATTCGACCTGTAAAGATTTCAGATCCGAAAACTTTTCCAAAACGGATTTATAGCAAAAGTGCTACGATGACTAGTTTTTTCTATATCAAGCCCTAGCATCGTAAGTGCAACAAGTGTCATACATGCCATATCATGCCTTCTTTCAGGCTAGCTCTGATACCATGTTAAATTTTCAGAATTTACTTCAATATGATCTAGGATCTTAACTGAGAGAACAACATGTACATCATATCTACAGCATATCAATCATGGAGACAATAATGCAAGCACACAAGAGACACAAAGATTTACTTGGGGAAAACCATAAAGGTGAAAAACCCCAATAACTTCCTCAGAGATAGATAGAGCAATGATACAACCCAAACATAAGAGATAGACATATCCTAGCAGCAGATCCTCCTCCTCCATAAGTGCGCCACTCCTCCTTGAGTGCATGAGTGAGAAGTGAGTTATGAAAAAGAGTGCCTCCCGCACTCTATTTATACTTGACTTGCCTTTTACATGAATCATGTAGGCTTGAACTTAACCACATAACATAATGCTGACTGGGCCGGCCCCCAATAGGGTGGTCTAATAACCCTTCGACCCACATGACTTATATAGGGCCGACCCCAACAAGGTGGTCTAATAACCATCAAGTATAAGTTACGACATTTACAATATAAATGACGACACTTCCGTATAGAGGAATAATACCATCTCTATAGGAGTACATACAACATACATATATGAAATACATTCCAAAGTTACATATACATCAACAGTTGAAGTCTCCAGAGGTTTATTGTGCATGGTTGCATTGAAAAATAAATACAAGTGTGTGTGTGTGTGTGTAGAGAAAGAAAGTGAGAGCATAATTGTGAAACAATTATTACTAGCATCGAGCTTTTATTACCAAATATATGTTATGTGTTGATTAAATTCCCCAAAGTGCCATGTAGTTTTAGGGAATTTGATACCTCAATAAATTTACTATTGTTGGTGTATAGCAAGTCTATGGTCAATATGGATATGTAATAGTTTGTAAACATATGAAAAGACACATTAAGGTTTAATCATGTATCTATGTTTGCTATAAAAAAAATATAAAATACAACTTTCCCTTTTTAACATTACAAAGGGGACATACACAATGAAGAGTCAATAAACGTCCCCTCACCCTTGTGTTGTACAATGTGCTTCCCAGTGCAATGGTTAAGATATCTAAAACAACACCATATCCAAAACCTTGGGTTGACTGCAACACATAACATTATCCAATATGAAAGTTAGTGGTCTTAACTAGTTGACCCTTTAGGGGTGTAGCATCCACTTAGGGTATTGTTGGCTTCAAAGAAACGATATGTCAAGAAGTTCAAATTCCTAATGAACTTCAGGTCTTAACATTCAAGCTCTCTTGTGGGTTCCTCCAAGGTCCTTTGGTCTAGTGGATCATGATCAAGAACATTGGCTTATAAATACCTCACCCTCTAGACTTGTGAACTTATTAATTTTATGTAGGAATAGTTATTTGTTATTTTTGTAATCGATAAAATTATTGCTCACAACCTCATTAGTTCCCTTCATATTTCGTTGTATCCATGTGCACCATGGAAGAGCATTTAGACACTTCCCCAAAGCTCTACAGAAGTGTCCTCAATCTCACTCTACTCTCTAAAATTCACTCAATTATATTTTTAAAGTGGTATATCATTGTTAAACTGATTTTGCTTGGATTGCATGAGCGAATGGAAGGTTGTCTCTTTGATGGGTAAAAGATACATTTGAGTATTGTGTGTTAAATCATTGGTGATCTAACATATGGAACCCACATCATTAAAGGTTGGAGAAGGGTGGGGGTGGGGTTTAAGGTTTGGGGTGGTGCATGAATATGGTGTGATATTGCTTGTTGGTGTCACTCAAATGAGTAGTAGTTAAATTCTTGTCTTGAGGCCAATCATCCTAGTCATTTGTGTTGCCCCACAACAAATGTCTCATTAATATCAATGCCACTTTTTGTAATGTTACATATAAGTAACCTACTTGAATTTTATATTTTTTAGAACCGCTTTTTACATAAGGTTGTGAAGGTGTCTATGGAGCATGACCACCTACACAACCTTGCTCGAAAATGGGGAAATGTCTCGTGTACTAATAATTAAGTCCTTTAGAAGGACTACTAGAAAAAATATTAGAAATTGTAAAGCTACTTTTAGATAGCAATTGATATGGAGAGTGTCACTGAATAGTCCTCTCCATATCTAAGAGTTTTAGTATATCTATATAGGCGTGTTAATGACTACCATCCAAGTTAAACAAATTTCCAAATGTCAATCATAAAATATAAAATCTCAACTAGCCTTGCAAAAGATGGAAGGGGACAACTAAGAGGACCCACCAATTAATGTGTTGTTTGACTATGTCCAAAATGGCACTACTATTGCAACTACTTGAGCAATTGAAATAATAAAGTTCAAATAATGGAAATAAAAAATAAACAATACATAAAACAATGATTGCACATGCACACTGAAGCATATTGTAACTATAAACACAAGTATATGAAGAAGAGTGCTCCAACAAAAACTTTCTTGATTAGATTGTTTAGGTAAAAATTACACAAGAGGGGGGCTTATTTCATAAAAATATGTTGTATTGAGGTGACGAGCCTTACGCACCAGACAATCTCGCCGCACTCCCTGAGGCAAGTGAGGGGAGGGTCATTGGATCAAGAAATCCAATGGCCCTCCCCTCACTCGCCTTGGGGAGAGTTGCAAGTCCGTTGGTAAAATAAGTGTTGCATGCCCTCCCTTAGGAAGCTTTAACCCAAAGTCGAAGATCAAAACAACATGGGCTTGTGTTGAAATAACTAAAAAGGCGTACTTTTTTTTCACACGAAAAAATACTATACTTTATTATAGAGTATAAGGTGGTTACAGTAAAGTTCAAACAACCATGATATACTAGTCGATAGATAAACGACAACTAAGACATACCAATCAAAAGAGTTCCATAACCATGTCAACCCCAAACAGAAGTCCATGAGAGAGCCATGAGAGCAAATAAAAGAGCCGAGGAGATCCATACAACAACCCAACGAGAGAGCCACAAATTAGCATAAAATTAAAACCATGTCCAGTGGTAGCAAACATAGACCAAAACTACAGCCAATAGTATATAATACAAAGAGTGAGGAAAAAAGCAGAAAAAATCAACGATACAGCCGCCAGGAACAAATCGTCCCACCAAAGGGTTGGCTAATAAGGAAAAAAGTTCCAATGGCCAGTAATGGGAAAGGCCAAACCCTGCGAAATCTCGTAATAAATGCGACCCTCCACAGCCTCGAGGCCCCATCGTGAAAGGCCATCAGCAATGTTATTATGTTCCCGGAAAATATGTATAATAGAAATATGCGGACATAGACACAAAAGATGCTTCGTCTGTTCCATCCAGGAGTCGAGAGCAAGTGCATTGATATTTGCCTGATTATTTTCTCATTGCACAACAGTCAATGAATCCCCAATTCATTTTGGAGTTATAATATAAGTCCAAAATATTATATGGTGTAATAGTTCATAAAGTGCAAAAACATATGTGAACCTCCGCCAGGAAATCGACTGAAGCAATCGACATATTGAATCTAATGGTATCCACATATTTGCTAGCAATCTGCCAGGCCACCAATCTGAGGCACCTAGAAGAAAACATGCTGAGCACTATGAAGCGCGTGGTCTCCCAAGTGGCCAAGAAAATGTTGAGCACGCACAACGGGAAGCTTCTCACAATGGGGTGGTTCTATGAGAAGGATCTGCCACAGGCCTGGAGAATTTGCACGTCTTTTCCTGTGTGGACGACCCATGCAACGAGAACTATCCATTGATGCAACAATTCAGAGAGATTCCCGTTGCCCACGCTCCAGCAATACGTCTGCATAGATTTGTACAGTCATTTTTGAATTCAAAATCATTGTGTGGAATCCAATTTTACAGCTTGGCATTTTAAAAAAAATTATGGATAAATTATTTTTATTATTTTTCTTCCTATTAAATTTAGCTGCTTATATACGACTAATATAAATAAAAAATGTTACAATTGTTTTTAGTGTGTTGCACTTGCGAGTTTAAAACTATTAGCTAGATATCAATTTGGTGTATGAGACATCTTTGTGCGACAAGGGACCCACAAGGGATTCCCTCTCTACATCTATGTAATGCTAAAGTATATATAAGTGTACATACCCTATCCTCTCCCGATTGAACTTATGACCTCCCATAAGAAAACACATATTCAACTCAAAATAATCTTTTTTCCTATAAAAGTTTTTAATAAATTTAAAAAACATAATATAAATATATAACTATGATGACAACTTATATTGTAAGTCATTAATCTATGATTCAACTATTTTATGAAAATCATAAAAATATGCAATTGGAATGGGATTTGGTATGGTTGTATTTAATCTTTGTCATTTGAGATCAAATTTACATTTACATTTATAAATTGGGTATGATTGTGTTTGCTTTGGTTGCATGTATTCCTCTTCTCTTTAACAAAGTTCCCAATATGTTGGATTTCTTCTTTAAATGTGCTTACAAATCACTTTTGCAATGTACCCACCCTTGGACCCAATGCAAGGAAGGAAACATGATGCCATTCTATGGGGCTTTTCATAAAACTCAACCCAATTCATTAGATTCATACCATTAAAAGAGATGTGTGCAGATGGCAAACAAGAGATTATGCACAATGGAATTAAACTATCCACACACATTACTCATGCATACAACATACCAACAGTCATCAAATTAATACAGTGCAGAAGTAAATACATAGACAAAGAAACACTTATCTTTATGGTGAAATGGTCCCAAACAACTAGCTATGTCGCTGCAACGTTCCACCCAACCATAGGCAAGTTGTGTTCATCAATCTCTCAACACAACTGCCACCCCCCGAGCTGGGCATGATTCTTACAAGGAAAAAGGGGACATTCACTCTTTCACAGCCAATTAATCATTTCATTTGAGCCAAGCCAGTCCACAGCTGGGTTTATCAGGCTACATTTGAACCCTGGGTGCCTGCACTCAAGCTCAAGCCAAAGCAATGGATTTACCAATAGGATGGCCATGGGTTTCCCAACCGTTTCCAGTCAAAAACGGATTGAGGGATGGGAAAAACAATCATAGGGAGGAAAACGAATTCTCCTTCAGCTAATTAAGCATTCAACAGCCTGAACTGGTCTCTATGGAACCTCAAACCAATTCCTCTTCTTCCCCACTGGTATACAACACAAAAACGCCCTTCTCCCAGCTGATAATGAAGGAAAACACATAAGTTCGATGGGGAAAAACGCCCAGCAAGCTCCTCACTCCTGAGGGAGCCTAATTGGTTGATGGATAATGGCTTGGGGAGCAATTCATGGCTCTTTCCTTGCCCAAGAAGCAAAATGCGATTTCCCATGCAGGGTGGCTTGCCCATACCCGAATTTGGACATCCATACCTCCCATTCCCCAAGGCATTAACTACCTCAACCAACTCTTGGGAGAAATCAATGATTGGGTACAAAAGTCAACATGGGTAGTTGAGGGTTTAATGGGTTCTCTCATTGGCACTTGGCTTGACCTGACTGGCTCCAAGGGTTTGAATGTTTTCCCTCCCAATTCCTTGTAAAACATGCCCCCATCTCTTGTTGCATTGCATAGCTAGTTGTGGGTATTTTATTTAAAATGCATATTTACATAATATTTGCAATTCCATTGCGCATGGCTAGCACGTGAACCATATGCATTGATAAATCGATGGTGGGGCCTTGGCCTTGAGCTTTTCACCACGACTTTATAACAATATTACATCATTTATGATTTTAATGCCATGGGGTCGAACTGGGGACATTACATTCCCCTCCCCTTAGAATAACACCGTCCTCGGTGTTCCAACACTTAGGAATAAATACTCACTTTTCACATGCCTCAAAATTCACAAATGGTGGTAGGTCTGTTCTGCATTTCATCTCTTTACTTTGACCTTTCAGGATCAAGTTCTTTGGCTTCCTCAAGCTACTCCTGCTGGCTTTGATATTCCAGCTCTGCAGGTGGGCATTGCTCCACAACAATCCCTTCCTTTTATTCACCTTCCAGTTGATCCACAAGTCTGGACTTTCATGGATGCCATCTTTCTTGCTGTCTTGGCAACTATTTGCGGAAGATTTCCAGCCAAAACAAATAGCTTTTGGTCTGCTTCCATGATCAAGGTGCACAACTGGCTCTCACTTTTCTCACTAGCAATCATTTGGCTAGTAACAACTACAACAATGGCTTTCAATGTCTCTCCTGTGAGACTCATCATGGCAATTCCTGTTAGGACAAGCATAACAAAATATTAGAATTAGTCAATTATTTTCCTAATTGACTTGGAACGTCCATGCTTCACTCATGAGACTTCCACACTTTTCATGCTTTCCCATATACATATGAACTCATTCATGTTCATCCTTTCATAGGAAAAATAACTATTTTAGCATTCACAATTCATTTCAAGCAATTAAACACAAATTGTTTTCATCTATGACATGCACTCAACAATCTTTTGTTTCTAAGATGCATCGGTCAAAAGGAAAGAGAAGATTAAGAGTCTACCCCTCTTAGTCTTGTTCCAATCTGGAGCCACACCATCACTTGTGGTTCTATGTTCCTTAACCTCTTTCACTTCAATGTGAATGCTTGAATTGCCCTTTCTTGGCTATGACACTTAGTGTCTAAGGTCTGTCTAATGCCTTTCAACTAGGGAACCCTTCCCCATTGTTACTTACAAAACCTTTGGCTGTTAGGATCCACACATGTCCACTAGCACCATCTTTCATTACTGCTCATACTGAGCTCTCTTTAGGAGGGTCATATGTCCACATGCATCCCTATGATGCCTTCATAGTCCTTGCTTCCAGCAATACCTACACTCAAACATTGAATCAATTCACATGCTTAGTTTATTTTCATAGGGTTTATCTCCAAACGAGAATTTAAGAAATCATAACCGAATCATATACACACGTATATTCATATTAAATAAGCAAGAAGTTGCAAGATAACCAAATACTTATCTGCATTGGATGTCTTCACTTTATCCCACAGGATCCTTCTTTGCTTTACAAGCCTTGGATTTCCTATGGATACAGTAATGAATGTTGGGCCAGCACGCAGGCTACTCCTCAACCATTCGAATAGGCAATGCCAGGCCAGTACGCAAACTGGGTTTTATCAATCAATTAAGGAATGTTTGGCCAGCACGCTGGCTATTCCACAACATCAAGTGGTTAATGTTCCCACCAACTATTCTCTGAATTTATCGAGCATTAGTTACTCTTTGGATTTACCATGAATTTTATAGTGCACGACCAATTACTCTTTGGTTCACCAAGAATTTTATAGTGCACAACCAGTTACTCTCTAGCTTACCAAGCGTTTGTGGCTCTTTCAGGGTCCTTATTTCCTGCAATGGCCAAGGTTTCCAACAAAGAAACGACAGTGTATTAGCTTGGTTGTCATAAGACTTATACTTGAAATCTTCATTATTCCAAACAAGAAATAAATGAAAATGAATACTTATTTGTATTGTGCATTTTCCTCACTACTCCATAGGTTTCCTTCTCTGCTTTACAAGCCTCGGATCACCTGTGGGGTGGATGCTTGGCCAGCACACATGCTGCTCCACAACATCATCCGAATAGGAAATGCCAAGCCAGTACGCTGACTGGGTTTATCAGGCATCCCAAAAATCAGTATGCTAAGCCAGTACGCCGACTGGGTTTATCAAGCATTTCAAAAATCAATGTGCTAAGCTAGTACGCCGACTGGGTTTATCAAGCATTTCAAAAATCAGTATGCTAAGCCAGTACGCCGACTGGGTTTATCAAACATACAATAACCATTTCCAAGCCAGTTCTCCGACTGGGTTTGTCAGGAAATAACACCCTTCACCAATACCTCCACAACATGCAAATAACCAATGCCAAGCCAGTACACCGACTGGGTTTATCAGGCATCAATTTAACAACATGCTAAGCTAGTACACCGACTGGGTTTATCAGGCATCCAACAACCCTTCGCCACAACACCCAAATAACCAATGCCAAGCCAATACACTGACTGGGTTTATCAGGCATACAACAACCATTGCCAAGCCAGTACATCGACTGGGTTTATCAGACAATATGAGCAACATAATATGATTACGTGGCTCATCCTCTTATGCAACCGGTGGTTCCCTCTAGGAACTCCATAGGTGACTCACTTGACTGCAGGCTAGCATGGCCCCACAATACCCACTCACACTACACAAGGATGATACCTCTTTTCTGCAACACAGCTCCTCGGGCCTATACATCTCTTCTAGTGTCCTTTAGTGTGAGCGTAGAATGGTTACCACTGCCCATACAGTCCTCTGGAGCACCCTTTCTTCACTTTGCCTCTTACGTGCAACACCAAATTGCATATGTGTAAGCTGATAGCACAAGAAGGATAAGCAGACTCATCAGTATTGCTGCTCTAAAATTGTAACCATATTTCATAACATTCACTATCAAGTATTGAAACACCAGGAATGCGTCCATTCCCTTAGGGTGTAGTCAATATTGAAAACCCTAACATAACCCATCACCCGAAAGGTATGCATCCCTTTCCGATGTGAGCCATGTAGGCCTTAGTCCCACTCAAGCAGTCTGGAATAAGAATGAAACAATGAAACATGCTCTGCATGTCAAATCTAATAACCAGATAGGTATATTCTTAGTTAGGGTTATAGAATACTCATTCATTTCACAAATGTATCTTTTCTTCATTTGCGAAGAATGGGGGCTCCCTTCTCTGAGTCAACAATCCTTCGGTTTGAAACCCCAATCTTTTTCACGTTCCATAGCCCACACATGCCTTCTTGGCATAATTTTATTGTCTCACTCACATGCTTTACCAACATGCAGTTCGGTTGAGACATTATCGACATTTACAATGGTGTTTCACCTGAAACCCATTTCCAAAGCATGGGATCCTTCCCATCTAGTTTGGCTTCTTCCTGCAATGTGTCATCCTGGCACACTTTCAAATATCTAAACAGTCAACAATATTTAGCAATAAGCTTCAAATATGATTGTTCCATAACCAATCAATAGCATTAATAATTAATTCAACATGAATTTACAATTCTGCCTCCTACAGAAATTGATTTGTTTAACCATGAGGCCACCCTCATATTGTTTGGCTCTTGTAAGTGGTATCACTCTATCCATTATGGTTTTACCCTTGCTACCATACATGAACATCCACCTACAACATGTCCTCAAACGGTGATTAGCAATTATAAGCAAATTCTCAAATCTGAAATCTACAAATCTGTTTTCCTACAGAAATTAGATTTGCAACCATGAGATTATTCTCATAAACTTAAACTAGACAATTTTCATATTTGTTTCATGCATAAGTTACAACCATGAGAACCTTCTCATAACATTTGGCTTTTGCACATGGTAGATCCTGGTCTTTACTATGGACTTATCCTCATTGCCATATGCAAGAACTTTCTACCTGAAATCTGAACTTTAATCAACCAAACACGTTATGAGTATCTATGCATATAATATTTTCATTGCTAGAATAGTCACTGAGGTGATCTCAAAATTATAACACTCAATAATTCAAACACTTTCAGCTGTTAACATTTTAAATGCAAGAATTAGAACTCTATTGACAAATTGATGCTTCTCGGGTCGTGCCCTCGAAAGCTACCTTCTAGAATGATGTGAATCGACCTCCTTCCCAGGACTTGGACGCGCGTTGCCTGTTGCCGCTGCTGCTGCCCTCCTCTAGGGTTCTTCTCAAGCTCTCAGGCCGCCGCCATGGCCACTCCTGGGGGAGGGGATCCCCCTCCCTCCTCCCCGATCTCTGCGGAAGAAGCATTCCGTAGGCTGCTAGGGCCCCCCGGGAAGAAACCGGTGGCCCAAGAGATCCCGAAATTTGTCAACAAATTAGACGATATACCTGAAATCGCATTGCCAGAGGAATAATTGATCAAAATAGCTCTGGCACTTTCCGAAAGAGGTTTGGTTGGCCAGTTCATGGGGCTTTGGCCCTCAGCCAAAATCGCGGACAATTGGATTCAGCATAACTGGAGGCCCCATCTGAAGCATAGTGTCACCTATTACCCGGTTGGCAGAGGATTCTTTGTCTTTGAATTCATATCCAAAGAGGATCGCGATCTCATCTTTCGGAGCGGCCCCTATTTCATGGGCTCCCAAGGCCTGTACCTCAACAAATGGTCTCCGGACTTTGATCCCACAGTAGATGTACCCAAAGAGGTCCCAGTATGGATAAGGCTCCCCAATCTCCCGATCCACTGCTGGAACATTCAAGCTCTGGAGAAAATAGGAAATGCCCTAGGCCGCTTCATTGACAAAGCCGAACACAAAGGTCAGTACTCCTGTGCTCAGATATGTGTTGAAGTTCATCTGGAGGCGGGGCTTCCAGAAGCCGTCAAGCTCTCGATAGGCTCTTGGAATCACTTCCAGAAACTCGATTATAAATAGCTTCCATTTAAGTGTCGGCACTGCCATGAACACGGACATTTTCAATGCAACTGCCCAAAAGTCCAACCGGTAGAGGAAGGGGAGGGATGGCAGAGGGTCAAAAAAGGTAAGGCAACCTCCAAGTCGAATGACAAGAGGGCTCCAAGCAATGCTCAGAAATCAGATCCTAAAGTTCCTTCGAAAACTCTAGCCCAGCCACAACCTTCGAATCTGCAGCCAGCTACCACGGTCTAAGGAGCAAGTACCTCTGCAATGAACGCCCCAGAATCTCTGTCGATTATAGTCATTCCGGAATCCACTCCTCCTGAAGCCGCAACCCCCATGGGGACAAAAGTAAGTGCCAAATCGCTGGAGCCAGGGGAAATCCCTTCCCAACTAGAATCTGCGACCCCAATGGCTAAGAGTCCTCCTTCTCGTGAAGAAATCCGAGAAGTGGAAGTGGAGCCTTCAGCAGTTGACTCTGATCCAGGAGGATTCTCAGATGAAGGAGCCACCGAGTCGAGTAGTTTGCATGCAACCCCAATCAAGAAGCCGAGGGGCCGAAAATCCAAAAAAAAGCAAAGGGAAGAAAATTCTTATGCGGATGTTTTGCAGGGCTCCCAGCAAACACTCAAAGGTATGATGAATACTAGATCAAAGCAAGGCCAGGCCTCTAAAGGGGCCGCCCCCTCTCAAAGTAAATAATGCGGTACATCTCCTGGAATTGCAGAGGACTAGGCAGTCCCCAGAAAGCTGAAGCAATGAAAGATCTAGTTAGAATCAACAAGCTTGAGATCCTCCTCATCCAGGAGACAAAAATGGAGGGTGGCCTTGCCCTCCAAACTGGAAACTTATTTTGGAAAAAAGGCCCTGGGAAAGCTGCAAGCTCCAGGGGAGCCTCGGGAGGTCTAGCCACCTTCTGGGACTCCTCCAAGTTTGAGTTGCTCTCCTTTCATAGTACTACGCACTAGATCTTCACCAATTTCACTCACAAGGCCTCAGGCCATCAAGTAAGTTTGTTTAACCTTTATGTTCCTATTTTTATAACCGAAAAAAAAGAGTGTTGGGAATCCATTGACTTGTTCCTTAGCACCCACATGCAAAGAAATATTATCATTTCTGGAGATCTAAACGTCACCTTAGCAACAAATGAGAAAAAAGGGGGTTCCATTGTGAGAGATACTTCCTGGGAATGGGTCGAAGACATCATCCTGGGATGGGATCTCGTTGACATTAAACCCTCCAAGGGTAAATTTACTTGGACCAACAAAAGGCTAGGGCCTGGGCATATTGTAGCCCGTCTTGACAGGTTTCTGATCCACTCTGCATTTTCTCTGTGGGGCTTCATGCGTGCTCCAAAATTCTCCCTAATTGCATCTCTGATCATAAGCCTATCCTCCTTGATCTTTCCTTTGAAGAAAACCTAGGGCCCATTCCCTTTAGATTCAACCCCCTTTGGATCCAACAAGAGGGCTTTCACCACCTAGTCTCTAGATCCTGGAATCAAAAGGTTATTGGAAACCCTTCCTTCATTTGGGAAGAAAAGCTCAAGCGACTAAAACACGAACTGAAGAACTGGGCCAAGCATCTCCCCTCCCCGGTCTCTGGCCGAAAAGATGCCCAAGCTGCCTTGGAAAACCATCAAACTCTCATGGAAACTGCCTCTATCATTGATAGTATCTCTCGGACTGAATGCAACCTTCAGAAAGCTTATTTCAAAGCCTGCAGAGTTGAAGAAGAGTATTGGCGCCAAAAATCCAGAAGCCTTTGGTTAGCAAGCGGTGACAAAAACACCTCTTACTTTCACAAACATGCTGAATCTAGAAAAAAATTCAAAACTGTGAAAGAAATCACTCATCAAGGCACTCTAATTAAAGTTTTCGAAGGCATTAAACAAGCAGCCTTTTCCCACTTCCAAGACCTCTTCTCTGCTCCTTCTGATGAGCCCTTAGACCCCTTTGCTGACCCCCTATCCCTTATTCCCAACTTGGTCCGAGGCCCTGATAATGACCAGCTTGCCGCCCCTGTTACAATGAAAGAACTCAAAACTGCCCTATCCCAAATGAAATCGGACAGCGCCCCTGGTCCAGATGGATTCACAGCCAAATTTTTCTCAACTGGTTGGGATATTATTAAATATAACCTTCTGCGGATGGTTAGGAACTCCCAGAGTCGTAACAAACTGGGTGGGAGTACAAACTCCTCTTTCCTGGCTTTGATCCCGAAGGATATAGGGACTACAAGTTTCGCCAGGTTCCGACCTATCTCCCTTTGCAACATCGGCTACAAACTGGTTACTAAGATCATAGCAAACAGGCTGAAAAAAATCCTACCCAGGATCATTCCTGAGAACCAAGGAGGATTCATAAAGGGTAGGAAAATTCTTGACAATGTTATTCTTTTCCAAGAAGCCATCCATTCAAGCGTGAACCGGAAAGAGAAAGGCATGGTAGTGAAGCTTGATCTTGCCAACGCATTTGATAGGGTGAGATATGACTACCTTTTCATGGTGATGGAGAAATTTGGGTTTTTCGCTGCTTTCATTGACTGGATTAAAGGCTACATTTGTGCTCCCTGGATAGCCCCTTTAGTCAACGGGAGATCAACAAACTTTTTCCAGGCATCAAGGGGGCTGCGGCAAGGCTGCCCCTGTCACCGCTCCTCTATGCCATTCAGGCCTCCGTTCTCAGCTTCCAACTAAACAACTTTAGCAAGTTCATTCCCTCCCTGGTCTCCAAATGGCTCATAATGTCAAAGACATTAATCATGTCCAATTTGCAGATGATACGCTGCTCTTGGGAGGTGCAGGTACTCACTCTGCAAGGAGCTTCAAGAATGAGCTTAAAACCTACATCCAGATCTCAGGAAGCAAAATCAACCTGCAAAAAAGAAAAATTTACTGCTGGAACTGTTCTGTGGCAGAAATGGGAAGAATCTCTAGACTTCTGGAAATGGAAGGCTCGCAAAGCTGGGACTCGTTCACTTATCTTGGGGTTCCAATCTTCAAATATTCCTTCAAACCGGCGAATTGGAACCCCATCATTGACAAGTTAAAAGCAAAGATCCAGAATTGGGGGGCTGGTTGGCTTACTCTTGCAGGAAAACTTGTGCTGCTGAAATCGGTTCTTTCCAGCATTCCAATTTATCAATCTTCCATCCTCCTGGCCCCATCCTCCATTATCAGCAAGATTGAAAGCATTCTCAAAAATTTTATGTGGGAAGGGGGAAAAGGAAATCTGAAAAAAATACATCTTGTCAGTTGGGAAAAAATTCAAAAACCCTATAGTGAAGGCGGCCTCCAAATCAGAAGTATGCAAACTCAGAATTTAGCAATGGGCACAAAGCTACTTTGGCAGCTAGTCTCCGGGAGACCAAGCTGGAGCAAAAAGGTCCTGTGGAAAAAATACTTCTCCGGCCAGCGACTTCACTGCTTAGATAATAATCCTCCTCTCAAAAAAGGCTCTCCAATCTACAGACTTTGTCTCAAAGTCTTGGATCACTTCATATCCCTACTGTACTGGATTCCTGGGAATGGGGCTAGTCTCCAGGAGACCAAGCTGGAGCAAAAAGGTCCTGTGGAAAAAATACTTCTCCGGCCAGCAACTTCGCTGCTTAGATAATAATCCTCCTCTCAAAAAAGGCTCTCCAATCTACAGACTTTGTCTTAAAGTCTTGGATCACTTCAGATCCCTACTGTACTGGATTCCTGGGAATGGGAAAAAAATCAAAGTTTGGGAAGACTCAATCATGGGGGACGAGCCTTTGGGGCAAAACCTTGATTTGCAGAATGTAAAACAATGGCTCCAGGATCAGCACGTGTCCACTCTGTGGGATCTTTCTGTCTGGGACACCGACAATTGCTGGATTGGCTGGAAGTTAGGTGACCATCCTCCCTAGCTTGAAGAGGAAGCAAAGATTCTGGCCAAGCTGCTGCAAGGAAAAGCCCCCCTTAATCAATCAGCATGTGACAAAAGAGGATGGGGGACAAAATCTGGAGCTTACACCCCGGCTGAAGGCTATCGCTCTTTATTGGCTACTCCTCATGTTGCCCCAAACCCTATCCAATGGAAGTTCGTTTGGTCTACCCTGTCCATCCCAAAAGTTGACCTCTTTTGCTGGAATGTAGTGCACAGAAGTATTCTCACTGCTGAGAATCTTAGGAAAAGAGGTCTGGAAGGGCCTTCAATCTGCTCCCTGTGTAAGAAAGATGAAGAAAACATTGATCACCTTCTGATTTCCTGCCCTTTGTCAAGAGAAGTGTGGAGAGAAGCCCTCTCCTTGACCCAATCTAATCTCCTTCTGCCTGACTTAACTGCAGACCTTTTTCCGGATGGGCTGAGTCCTCTCCCTTTCACCTTTCCAAAAAGGCCCTCCTCAATCGGCCTGGCTGTTAATCCCTAAGTTTATCATCTGGAAATTGTGGCTGGAAAGAAACAACCGTCTCTTCAGAAATGTGGAAAATCCTCCCTCAAAGGTCGCGCTCAAAGCAAGAGTTTTCCTTGGAGAGGCCCTGGATCACAAGCTGGGACTCTGCAATGCTCAGCCGATGGATGACTTGGAAACAACTTGGCTTTCAGCCATCACTTCTGCTACTCAAAAATCCCCCATTGCCAGGCAGCCAAAGCATGTTGATTGGGAAATCCGCCTGGAAGATGCTGACTTTATAAAATGGAGGTGCTCGCTGGAGGAACACTGTTTGTTTTTTGATGGTGCCTCAAAGAGAAACCTAGGTCCATCGGGTGGGGGAAGAGTGATCCTCAACCCCTCAGGTTCCACTCGATCCTCCTTTGCCTGGGTCTTGGGGGTGGAATCAAACAATTTTGCTAAATTTTATGCCCCGTGGCAAGGTCTCAGGCAAGCTATCAGACTCAATATCAGGTCGATCTCTGTCTTTGGTGACTCTAAAATCGTTGTGCAGGCCATACACACAAAGTCTCGGCCAACTAGCCTCCCCATGAAGCGTATCTTCCAGAAAATTCTAGTTCTAGCGGGTAAGTTTCAAGCTATAAACTACTACCATGTTTTACGTCATCTCAACAATCTTTCTGATCTTGAGGCTAATCATGCTATGCTCCTGAGCAAGGGTACTATCACTGAAAATGGGGTTGAGTCCGTTTGCTTTATTCCGTGACTTTTCCAGGCTTGTCGACTGCGACCTATGCAGTCAGTGTAGGAAAAAGCACTTGGAATGCTCCAGAATCAATTCATGGTGTAGGGCCATTCGCCATGACCCGTCTTTGACTCAGAAGGGGAAAGCTTGGACTCCATCAACAACGATCTGCGCACTTGCAGAGCTCATCACCCAACAGAGGGACTTGTAGAGCTCACCCAAATCAAAGATGCTACAATCGCCTTTGGAGATTCCGGATGCAGATTTACTTCCCTGGAGATCGCTGTCAAGAAGAACCTCTCCAAACTGGATATCAAACGACAACTGGATCACCTCTCTCGCCTTCTTTTATGTCTGCAAGTATAAGAGAAATATGCTTGCAAGCTCCTCTTTGCTCATTCTCTGTAGTTTTTTTTGTCTTATGCTACGTTTATCATGCTCTCCACCGGCGATATAGTCCTCCAGACATCATAGTGAAAGCGCCAGCAAGTCGTTGCATCTCTAAGGCCGTTTGGATTTTAGTTTTCTCTGTAATTGGTCAAAGTTGGACTCTCCCTTTCATGTCAGAGTAGTCTGCTTTGTTAAAAGATTCTTCCAGTGCAGCATAGTCCCCGGAAGCTATTTTTCTGGATCCTTAATAACCTATCCATCAGTTACGGTCTAACAAAAAAAAAAACATTTTAAATGCAATGAAATATATACATTTCTATATATGCATCATTATCACAATAAAATTGCAAGACACAGTCACACTATCCATGCAATTGAAATAACTGCAAATACTAATTACTTCACACTCCATGCAATTCTGTCCTTCCAGCAGAGTGCTCTGGTAGCCCATCACCTGTCTACCTTCTTCATGCAGTATTCCTCCTGCATTCATAGCAGCTCATGAAATGGTCTCAGGATTAACGATAGTCCACCATTTCATCTATTATCTAACTGCATTGAAACATATATATGTCATACCCATGCATTCACACAATGCATATTCGCAACATTTACATCACTCACATAATCTTTCAATACAACCTTGCATTAATCCATTAATACTATGCATTCCAACATATTATGGCCTCACCATGCCTATCCCATATGGCATACACTACAACAGGACCATAAGTCATCACTTGATTTGGTTGTTAAACTCACAACCAAGATACACAGATGGTATGATATAATTTTATATCAATGCATTGAGGTTTCTAAGAAACTATAGGGTGTAAGGCTCCTTGCCTTCACTTACCCACACCTGACCATACTTGGTAGGATTATATTCACATCTAGGCACTCAATACCCCATGCAAACCAAATCAACATAGTTTAAACATAGTTGAAGAGATCTTACCAAGTCCTCTTTTAACATTTATGCAATTAAGCACAATTAACCATTACCTGCATGGCTGTCATCTCTTGATGCTACCTGATCAGTTGGCCTCTTACCAAGGCTTCACAGTCCTTTTTCCAACCTCATGATCATAGATTTGTTGCACCATCCTTTCCTCATAAGGTTGTTGGTCATATGCAACGACATCATCCACATCTTTAGCCATGCTTCGGTTTTCTTTGGTCCTACAACCAATGCGAACACAACTAATTATTAGCAACCACAATCATTATCTTAAGTGGCTCATTGCATATGTAAATCCTTACTTTTTACCAATATGCAATATCATATACATGCAAAAACATTTTCACATGCATTGTGCAATGTTTACTTATATGCCATCTAGTGCATATTCATCTCATTTATCTAATCTCTTGCATTTCCAACATCCCTATGCCATAATTTCCAGTATATAAAACTCAGGAAATAAAAACACAATAGCAAGAGAGGAGTTAAGGAATTCTCCCTTTCCAATTCCTCATTATGACATGGAGTCCCTCCTCTACATCATAGCTGATCCTTTTCTTGGCTTTCCTACCAAGCATACAAGTAATCATTAGCTATGATCTTCTCATAAATTAGCAATTCAACATATACCTACGTGTAATCATTCATTCTTGATACTTTCCAAATATGCAATTCTTATGCTATAAACAGAAATAGTTTAAGGTGAGGAATTTCCCTCTTATCAACATTGCCTTGCTGCTCCCATTGCTCCTCTGCAGTGCATATTACAGCCAATTACTCTTAATAAGGCTTCCACAAACCTCCCATGCCATTTCCTGCTTCTCATCCCAAGCATAAAGAATGCTCTTCACACTTTGAACGACTGTCTCTGGGGGATGACGGGGGTCAAGGGGGCTTGCCCCCGCCACTGCAGGGCGGGTCGAGGGTAGCGCCCTCATTTTTTTTTTGTTGTAAATCCTTCGATTTCGTGCAATTTGGCGCATAAGTTCCATGGCATTTTTCAACTTTCGGCACCTGAAAAATCTCCCTGGAAAACGGATGAAATTCCTTGTTTCAGAGCAACTCACCGAGTTCTTCCGACCTGTTTCGGGCCAACTCGCCGAGTTCTGCCGCGGTTTCAGGCCAACTTGTCGAGTTTTGCTGCAGAAAACACTTAGAAAAATCTTCCGCCGTTTTGGACCAACTTGCCGAGTTCTTCCGAAATTTTCTCTTGGATGCCGAAAAATACTTAGAAAAATCTTCCGCCGTTTCGGACCATCTCGCCGAGTTCTTCCGCCGTTGCGGGTCAACTTGCTGAGTTCTTTCGCCGTTTCGTGCCAACTCGTCGAGTTCTTCCGCAGTTTCAAGCCAACTCACTGAGTTCTTTCGCAGTTTCGGGCCAACTCCCTGAGTTCGGCCGCCAAAAACACTTAGAAAAATTTTGAAATTTTTCTTCCTTTCCCTGGGCACTTCCTCAACTTCATCGGCGCAACTCGCCAATTACTTCCGACACTGCGGCGGAAACTCGCCAACTTTTTTCCGCCGTTGCAGACGAACTTGCCGAGTTTCGCCACCGTTGCGGACGAAATTGCCGAGTTCTTCTGGTTTGGCGAAATTTAAATATTTCCGGTTGACTGTTTCGGCAAACGCCCGTCAGTTCCTTCCGTCGTTTCGGCGAAAACTCATAAGTTCTTTCCGATACAGATTTAGAAAAAATTTCAAAAACACTTAGAAATTTTTTCGAAAATTGAAAGTTTGAAATTTTTCTTAACAGTCTGTGCTGGGAAGGAAGCATACTTACCTTTTCCACTGTGATAGGCAGCCCATGAAGGCCCAATGCTGCAACCAGCAACTCTAATACCAAATGTAATGTACCCACGCTTGGACCCAATGCAAGGAAGGGAACATGATGCCATTCTATGGGGCTTTTCATAAAACTCAACCCAATTCATTAGATTCATACCATTAAAAGAGATGTGTGCAGATGGCAAACAAGAGATTATGCACAATGGAATTAAACTATCCACACACATTACTCATGCATACAGCATATCAACAGTCATCAAATTAATACAGTGCAGAAGTAAATACATAGACAAAGAAACACTTATCTTTATGGTGAAATGGTCCCAAACAACTAGCTATGTCGCTGCAACATTCCACCCAACCATAGGCAAGTTGTGTTCATCAATCTCTCAACACAACTGCCACCCCCGAGCTGGGCATGATTCTTACAAGGAAAAAGGGGACATTAACTCTTTCACATCCAATTAATCATTTCATTTGAGCCAAGCCAATCCACAGCTGGGTTTATCAGGCTACATTTGAACCCTAGGTGCCTGCACTCAAGCTCAAGCCAAAGCAATGGATTTACCAATAGGATGGCCATGGGTTTCCCAATCGTTTCCAGTCAAAAATGGATTGAGGGATGGGAAAAACAATCACAGGGAGGAAAATGAGTTCTCCTCTAGCTAATTAAGCATTCAATAGCCCGAACTGGTCTCTATGGAACCCCAAACCAATTCCTCTTCTTCCCCACTGGTATACAACACAAAAATGCCCTTCTCCCAACTGAGAATGAAGGAAAACACATAAGTTCGATGGGGAAAAACGCCCAGCAAGCTCCTCACTCCTGAGGGAGCCTAACTGGTTGATGGACAATGGCTTGGGGAGCAATTTATGGCTCTTTTCTTGCCCAAGAAGCAAAACGCGATTTCCCATGCAGGGTGGCTTGCCCATACCCGAATTTGGACAGCCATACCTCCCATTCCCCAAGGCATTAACTATCTCAACAAACTCTTGGGAGAAATCAATGATTGGGTACAAAAGTCAACATGGGTAATTGAGGGTTTAATGGGTTCTCTCATTGACACTTGGCTTGACCTGACTGGCTCCAAGGGTTTGAATGTTTTCCCTCCCAATTCCTTGTAAAACATGCCCCATCTCTTGTTGCATTGCATAGCTAGTTGTGGGTATTTTATTTAAAATGCATATTTACATAATATTCGCAATTCCATTGCACATGGCTAGCACGTGAACCATATGCATTGATAAATCGATGACGGGGCCTTGGCCTTGAGCTCCTCACCACGACTTTATAACAATATTACATCATTTACGATTTTAATGCCATGGGGTCAAACTGGGGACATTACAACTTTGATATATTTTTGTTGTTGCCATGGCATCTTCTCTCCAGTCATCTTCTATGTAATTTTTGTGAGATCTTGACTTGCCACATCTAACCCTTTTCCCACTACCTTCATCATTACAATCCCCTCTTCCTTCTTTCCCTCCATCACCCTTATGCAACTTGACGGTCATAAACTACCCACCAAATTAACAGGAGTCCTATTGACAAGGAGCCAAATGACAGGGTTTCCAATAAGCTACTTAAAATTAGCATGTTGAAAACCAAAGTCACTTGAAGGATTTGTTATATGGAACAAAGACACCCTCCGAATCAGACCAAAAAAGCCTCCCTCCCCGTTCTCAACATTTCCATCAACAAAACTCCCAATGTCTATTTCAAACCACAAACCGATTACATTCATAACTCTTCACATTAATGGATTGATATTTTTTTTGAAAGAAAAAAATCTTGTAACTTTTTATTCAAAACAGAATCAAAGCTACAATAGTCTTGCAGTTCAACTCACACAAGTTGTATAGAAATTGTAGTGTGCACGATATGCAGTATGTCACTATGATGCTTTACATCTTCTCAAAAAACAATAAAAACCTAAATGCATGACGAAGCTGTTGGTAGTTACATAAAAGCATTTCGTTTCCCAAAACTGAAAGTCTCCAATCTAGAAAAAAATATAACTTCCCGAACTACACAAAAGGAAATCCTTGTACTCCTCGAATACAAGAAGTCCTTCAAGTAATACCAAAGCATCCTTTGACAATATGTCGACCTGAGTGTTTCGCTCCCTGTAGACATGCCTGATTGAAACATTACTAAATTGATCCAACAACCTCTGGGTTCTATCACACAAATGCTCTAGAAGAAGAACTTGAATAGAAGAAACCCCCATTTCCCAATCCACAATGACTCTAGAATCTCCAAAAAGTTGTATATTCAAGATATTCTTCAATAAGACAAACTTTAAAACCCCCACAAAACAATCAATTTTGCCCTAGAATTTGATCCAAGATGAAGTAAATAACTACACCTAGGAAATAAGACTTTTAAACTAAATCTTCATCCTCATCCTCTCATGTTTCATTAGTTGCTTTGTTATAATGTTATCTCGTAGAGTACTTTTATACCAAATTTATTTAAAAAGTCATAATTCAATTGATGAAAACTTTAATTATAAAATGTTATTTAAAAAAAATAAATTAATTCATTTTAAAAATATTGAAGTTATTAAATTTCAAAAAAAAAAAAATATATATATATATATAATAAAAACGAATGTTGGATTGGTGTATTCAATCCATCGTAGTTGCTAGGTATCTTGATATTTTGGAGTTAGGGTTTTATATTAAGTGTTTGCCCTATATGTTTGCATGGAGCGTTTACCTTAGTATTTTGGCTCTCTGAGATGCTAGACCTCTCGAGATATTAGCGGCGACGTAGCGAAAGGTCCTCCACTTGCAGCAAGCACGATGATAGAGTCGAGGAATTCACCTTAGCCGAGAGGGAGCTTTGCCAAAGAGGCTCTACGTCTGTGACGAGTGGTGTCAAGTGAACCGTGCTTGGGGGACTGGCCCTGTAGGCGACGAGAATGTCTCGGTGAATCAATGGTGACAAGTGTAAAAGTACTAAGGGGTTGTGATGAGTGAAATGCTAAAAAATCCTAGTGCAACTGTGTGTTCAAAAGGAGAGCTCAAAAAATATGGCACTCAGGCCAACAAAAATGCTCAAAACGCGTGTTGCAACAACGTGCTACAACAAGCGGAGCAACAATAAAAATGGTCAAAATACCAACATGCAACACTCCTAAAAATAAAAAAAGGTAGATTCACTAATCCAATGGGGGTATAGGATCATGAAAACACCTATCTAAAAGATATGAGAGCTCACACAAATCGCATTCCCCGCAGGGTGATGAAATCTGCAGTCAAGCAATACGAAATGGAGGACCAAATGGCTAAGGATATCCCTCTAACGAGAGGGACTCTGGGTAAAAGATCCCTAGAAGAATGGAAACTAAGCTACCATTTTCATGGCACGTCCGGAAAGGTGTCCCGCAGCTTCAGTTCTTTGGTTGTCATACACCCAATATGGAATGTATGACGAGAAAAACGAGTAGGTATCCTTCAGTACATAGTGGAGAGTGGCATTCCACTCAGACTTCTGGAGCCAGTCTTGATACTTTCCCTCCTAAGGGAGAGGCCTTCCGACAAATCGTTGTTAACTGTATCAACAAGTAATAGGGGATTTTGGATCCCTAATGGACAACAACTATGTCTCAAGTGTAAGTAACAAAGGGGTGTTATTTGGATGCCTATCCCCAATGTCCTACCTAACTAAAAAGTTATTTTTGTGTTACCCAACTGGGGTTAAAGTTGGCTGAGTTCAGTAAATTTTAAGGCTCACTTGAATTATGGTGACAAAGTGTGTGCACAAGTGGTGTGTACCCAAGATTGCCCAGCGTGGCAACAAAATAACTAAAACTTGAAATGAAAGTATTAACTGCTATGTAAACTGAATGAACTTGTTGAAATGTAAATGCTACAGTAAAATATTTTAAATGGTACAACAAGTAAATAGCAAAAAATTACAGTTAGCAAAAAGGGATGTAAGCAAACAGATGGCTATTAGGGTAGAAAAAACTGGAAAAACTGGTTGCAGAGTGCGGAAAACTGCAGAAAAGTTGCGCTGGAGATGGCCGACAGTGATAGGAAACAGGGCGCAACTTCTAGGTTGGAAAGTGCACTGCAGGGCGTGGCTTTCGGGCTGAGATTCACGCTTTCAGGGCGCGGCTACGAGGCTAAAGCCTGCGCTTTCAAGGCGTGGATCAGAGGTTGAAACCTACGCTTGCAGGGCGTGACTCAGAGGCTGAAACCTGCGCTTTCAGGGTGCGGCTTCGGGGGCGAAACCTGCGCTTTTAGGGCGCGGCTCAGAGGCTGAAATCCGTGTTGCAGGGCACGGTTCTAGGATGAAAAAGAGTGCAACAAAGACGCGGCTGTCATGACGAAAGTCGCGATCCACGACGTGAAAAACGACTGCGAAAAGTGCAGGCCGAGCCGAAAAAACAGAAATTTTGAGGCTTAGAGAGAAGACAAGGGCCGAATCTGCAAATATTGGGGTCCAGGGGTGAACCAGAGCTGTAAAGAGCAAACTAGACAAATACAAACTAAAATAACCAAATATTCTAAGGGAATCGAGCTAGTGGAGTCACCAAAACTGTAGCTAGTGTTTTCACACCAACTCGTGCTAAAGAGCACCTACTAAGGATTTGAACCCTTAGTAGTAGTTCAATAATGGGTAAAAAATGATGTGTGAAACAAGTAAAAACTAAGTATTGAAATGTGACATGTGCATATGATAACATAAAAATAGATCTAAACTATAACAGTAAACAATAAACAACCATGAGGAACTCAGTAAATGGAATTTGAAATTTTTTGTATTAATGGGCAAACAAGGGTTTGCAATGGTGTTACCTCAAATGATGAGGTTGTTGGAGTCCTTTACAACAGTATAGGAGTAGTGCACCAGTTCTCCAGAGTTCCTTTCTCTTCTCCAAATGCTCAATGGGTATCCAATACTGAACTAAAATGGTGAACAGAAGCTCAAGGTGATAAGCTAGGGTTCAATAGGAATTTTGGCAGCATAAGGGTGTGAAGAGTGATTGATGGATGTTGAATGGGCCTCCATCATCTTTTTATAGAGGTTTTGGATGGTGGAGTATTGACCCATGGTTTAGGCAACCAATAGTATTGGTAAATGGTTTTAGGGTTTTCCCCTCTTTTTGAAATTATTTTTGACTTTTTTCCCTTTTTATTTTATTTTTGAGAATTTTGGACCATTTTTTGAGGGTTTTTTAGCTTTTTGAAGGAATTTCATTAATTGAGGGAAATAATTATTTTTGCCTTTTTGGTAACCATTTGAGAGTTTTTTAGGGTTTTGGAGGCCAAAATGGTAGGAAAAGTGGACAAATGGGTTATGTGACCAGGGAGATGAGCTACTGAACAATTTTTGGGTGTTAACAACACCGACTTAACAGTCTTCAACGACAATTGTGATCCCTCTTCGGCTTCAGACATCAATGCTCATTCGGCTTCAAGCAATAGTCATTGTGATTCCTCTTCGGTGTCAGACATCAACAATCATTCAAATTCAAGCAACAGTCCTTCCGCTTCAGGCAGCGAGCCCCCAGCTTCAGGAAATAGTCCCTCCACAACAACTGTATGCAGGTATGTCCCTTCCGTCCGGGTTTTGGCTCCGTTGCATGCCGTTGGAAATCAATGAGTTAATGCATCTAAGGGATTTATTTCATATAATAAGGCTATAGTCCACCGGGTATTATGTATCCAAATAATAACTTACAACGACCATTACAAATTACCAAGATCAGGATCCGACGACCATGTATCACACAATTTAGACTGACCATGCGCAGGGAGGATGAACTGGCATTCTTCGAAAATTTCTCATGTTTTGGGTTTTATATTTTATTTAGTAATCGACTATGTAGGGATAGTTAGGAAGATTGAAATTTTTAAAGGAGACTTATACCCCATGGTGGCCCCAAAAACCTGCCCATGGTGACAGAAGATGGGGCAACAAGTGGAAAGACCTGGATCATATATATTACGGGCTACGGGAATGCAAAGATGACTTCAATCCCAATGGGGGAAAAACCACTAATCACATGGCCTGGTTAGTCTTGTTTAATACATATCTAAACGGTGAGGAACCGAGTAAAAAATGAGGAACAAATGCAATAATATAAATAAACTAAATGAAAATATAGAAATATTTGCTTAGGTTTAAAAATTGCATCTGACCACGTTTATCTGGGTAGTAAAAAGCATAAATCGATCGAAATAAAGGGATGACTGGTTCTTTTACTGGATCAAGGTGTATAAAAAAGACTATGCTCTTTTTGGTGTTGGAATTCTATATGCTGCTACTGGTGTTGTATCTTGATGTGCTGACTTTGTATTTGTATTTCAAGATGATGTTGATGGAAGGTACACTCGTTCTTGCTCTATATAATATGCTCCTCCCTTGGCTGCTTCATCGATAAGAACCAACTGCACAATAAGGAACTTGAATTGTAAAAAAATAATCTGTTAACTCTGATTCTTTCTCTAATCACAGCCTTATATATATATAAGGATATATATATATATATATATATATATATATATATATATATATATATATATATATATATATATATATAGCCTTATCTATATATATATATTCAATGTGAAAACTAACAGGAAAGGAAATAACGTGAGCATGTACATTTCAGATGTTATATATATATATATATATATATATATATATATATAACATCTGAAATGTACATGCTCACGTTATTTCCTTTCCTGTTAGTTTTCACATTGAATAACGGGTAGTCACATTCCTTTTAGGTTGATGATCGTTCACTCATATTTGACAATATATTTCTGGAATTACACTAACAAGAAATTATCTCAATAGGGGAACACAAAACTAGAGTTATTCCTTTTTTAAGAAAGCTTTAAGTTAGGACTCACTATCTTCATCCAAAATGAGGTCGCACAACTTTTTGGTCCACCTTTCTTCTTATTAGTCCCTACCGGCCTGCCAACCAGTAGGGACTATAGGAATTGCTTGCGGTAATATGTATTAGTTATTACGAAAACCAATGTATTTTAACCTAACTTTTTGTATGATTTTGTCTATGGGCCAATCACTTGCTTGCACTCCTTATTTGGCCTCTTTTCGAGGCAACCCAAAATTAAGCAATATCGGTATTTAATTGTTGATTGTTTATTGCATGATAGTGTCAAGGCAAGTGGATGATGGCTAGGAGTGTGGCATGTCATGCTGCATGGTGTTGAATGCATGCATCCAACAACTGTATTTGTTCTAGAAGTTAAACCGACAACAAGTGGGGCCGTTCCCAGGAGCCGAAAGAATCTTGTTCGACCAAAGCAATCTTGTAAAACTTGGACTAGGAGCCACATCAATCAAAGATATGGTTTTAACGTGCTGGATGACGAAGGAAAAAAATGAATGTCAATAGCTTTCATTTTGGTATTCAGGATGAGCTGTGTACAGTGGATGAGGCGCTTACCTGTGAGCCTTTAGGGTGGAATATAAGTTTAGGTGTAAGCTAGCTCGTAAAGGTGAAGATGCTAGACCCATGGATAAATTTGAATCTGGTAAGAAGCAAGACCAGAAGAGATATGGCTGCCCCTGCGTCTGTCCAGTTGTTTATCTATTCGTGTCAAAGCAACCCCACCAAAACCTCAAACATAGCTTCTTCCTTTGTTCACCCGAGCACGCCCCGCCCGTGCCTGTTTCTCGGGACATAGTCGTTGTCTGAATCTAGCCATTTCCTTCTTGCCTAACGTTATAACCAACTCTTTATACCCTTATTAATGCGTAGGTAATGGCCGCGGCTTCAAGGGAAAAGCTAAGAAATAGCTGCACTCGCCAAGGACGAGGTTGTCGCAATAAGAAAGGTCATCTCTGAGGATGAAAGCACTTCTGGGTAAGTTAAATGTTGCACATGGTTTCTCCATGAGGAGAGTTCGAACCCAAGATAGCTCATAGTCAATAGCTCTGGTTTTCAAAACAGTTTTCTCCTAGAAGGATTGCTGGGTGAAGTGGCTTAGCCACTCAGGTTGTTAACGTATTATCTATATTGAATGTTTTTATATACACAGGTTCAAACCTAATATTTCTCATACTCTTTAATATATCTACAAATTTGGTGAACTCGGCAATCGACTATCTGATATTGATTTTTGTTTATGGCTCACTGTGTATACAATAGTTTTATTTATTTCTTAAGAGATTTATTTCAATGCTTATGCTCAGGATGAAATGCAGTGTTTCGACCCTTGA
The DNA here is from genome assembly GCA_027924585.1 of Larix kaempferi. Classification (NCBI taxonomy): domain Eukaryota; kingdom Viridiplantae; phylum Streptophyta; class Pinopsida; order Pinales; family Pinaceae; genus Larix; species Larix kaempferi. The sequence goes on from BSBM01000475.1 coordinate 582,150, forward strand.
TTTGGTTGACAACATTTTGAATACATGTTAGAATATTGGTAATGGGCCTCAGCCAGTTTGCTTATAGCATGAAAAAGAGGAAGTTTGATCTAGGCACAAGCTACTTTTCAGTGCTGCTCTAATTTCGTGCTTGCACTTCTGTTATAGTTATAACCAAAAATAATGTTCATGCTTTAAATCTAATTCACCACATTGTTTTTTTAATTTAATTTAACTCGAGTAAAGACGAATAATCAATGGAGCTCAGTATGTAGTAGTATTCAATTATCATTCAGTTGTCACGAGTTTGAATGTTATTAGTATGTAGTAGAATCTCAAGAATTTCAAGTTTGGTTCTGCCACGTATGCTTATCAGGTGTTACTTCCACATCAATTCCCTGTCACTTTAAATATAATAATCAATATTACGATATGTAGCAGAGCTCTGCTGGTTAATTTCTGGATATTTTCTTGACAAATTCTTGTTTGTTTTACAGGTAGAAGGAGTTGCCCAAGAAGGTGGGAGAGGCCCCGACATCTGGGATACATTCTGCTGCATTCCAGGTGAAGCTTAAATACTCCAGAGTCCATACATACATGAACGTTAATGCCAATGGTGCAATGGTTTTTAAATTAGTGAATTACGTTAATGCAGGAAAAATTGCCGATGGAAGTAGTGGAGATATTGCAGTCGACCAATACCATCGCTATAAGGTAGAATATATATTAATTATCAGAAGAAGCATGCAAATCTGGCGTGTCATTATGTGACTGTTTGTGGGATTTAAATTATTTTGGATGATTATATGCAGAAGATGTCCAGCTTATAAAAAATGGGGATGGACGTCTATCATTTTTCTATTTCTTGGCCGCGGCTATTTCCTAGTATGTTGAAGGAACGTTTATATATACAATAATTGTAGACGATTGTTGCCTTCCATTAACTATCTATGGACTTCCATTATTTTACAGAGGGATGATTAAGGCAGGGAGGAGTGGTCAATCTAGAGGGGTTCGCTTACTAATCCAATCTTATAAACGAGCTCCTCAAGAATGGTATCTGAAAATCATGTAGATTTTTACATCTTATTAATTTTCTAATTCATCTTTATCTTTTTTCTAATTCATGTTTGCGTAGGTTCAATATTTGTTTCAAAATAAACAACTCAACTTTACTTACTTTCCTATTTCCGGTTTCAAATCGTGATTTTGACTACTCAACTTTAAATTTATGTGTAGTTTTCTCTATGTTTCGTATCAAACACAAAAGTGTTGCTATTTTTTATATTAATCTTTTTAATTTATAAAATGGAGTATTTGTCGATCAAGATCTATGATTAATATTTTAATTTGTGGTGCTTCCATTATAAAGTAGCTATGGCTGAACACCATTGCAGCTTCACCGTTTAATAAACGTTTAATAACCATACAAAATTAAAAAAACTATTTAAAAGAAGAACTCACTGGATACCAGTTACTACCTTGAATATTGGGTGACACGTTGCATCCACAAGTTGACCACTAATTAGATTTACATATGCAATATTTATAATATCTCTTATTTGTTCTAGGAAGGCTGCTTGCTTCCGAGGCTGCTGATTTCGTAAAAAAACAACACCCCACAACCCATAATAGCAAATTGCTCACCTAAGAGGTCAATGAGGCAAATTGCTTCACCTGATACATTTACATTCAGTTAAAAAACTGCCATTTCATTGACGAGGAAATAATTCAGCCATTTTTTTGAGGTAAATAGATTTTAAACAAGATTCTACAGTAGCATAGAATTATCTTCATAATAGATTAAATATTAAAAGATCTTGCAGAGTTGATTAAATCTTTCAAGGGAAAAGTGTGCGCAGGTAAAAATATTTGACCTGGGCAGTAAATGAATAACTTTCTTTTCTTTGCTTTAGGGATGCGCTTCACTTAGGAAATACTTTGCTCTAATTATTTTTGCGAACACTTTACTTCACAAATTAGCTGCGCGGAAATTACCTTGGCGATTCCACTATTTACTGCGCATTTCGACTTTCTACTGTGCAGGTGAACTTTGCTACACAGTTCTCTAACCTCACGGAACTTGACTTGCATGAACTTCACACTTCACACAAATTTACTTTTGCAAACCTTTTTTAACTTTACGAAGGTTAACTGCGCACAAGTTAACTTTGCATACCTATTTAGTTGTGCATATCCCAATCTTAAACAAACTTTGTATAAATGTATTTCATGCTAAAACATAAGAACCGAAACATATGTTGAAGTTACCGCGCAGTTAAACTAGGGCTTTTACCACCATGAAATACTTATAAATATTGATTTGATTTACAGACTGTAAATGTAAACAACATTTACGCAGGTCAATATGAAGTAGATGTGCGGGATGCATAAACCAACATTCTTGAGAATGAATACATAAAACTAAAGACTTATATATTACCACTGTAAAATAGAGTAACTTTGTCGCACTTACAGAGAGATGAGTTTTACTTCAATCTTTCATAATTTTACACAGAGCTTGAGCTTTTGATACATTTCATGGGTTTTCACTTCTTCTCCTTCACTCCTACATCTCTTTTTTTCTATCTCTGTGAATGCTTTTCATTTATAGAGTTTCATTATCACCGACTCAAGATCGCTTCACTTGGAAGCTACAGGGTTTTCTTGACCACCAAAACCGACTTGGTGGACAACGTTGTACCATGCACATATTGAATGTGCCTTGAAGATGAAAATGAAGTACTTAATGATTATATCAAGTGAGGCAGCTCTTCTTCTCTCCTTCTCTCTATGAAATTTCTGCACCTTTGCGGTGTATTTTGTAAGGATATGTCAGCACGAGGATCTAGTTTTATCTAACTTAGTCACCTAGGACTTTATCATTAGGGAAGTCCTTTCATCGAGTGTTTTTTCACTTGGATAATTAAAATTTCTCTTTAGAGGTTTTAATTATTTGAGTTTTTTCACTCAAAAATACCTCCAAAGTGGTGAAAGGTGTTCTAATGATCGAGTCCATGGGGTGATTGGGGCCTAAGAATGTTCTATATTACCATGCTAGACATTATCCAGAGTCTTGTAGAATTTCATTAAGTTTTACATAGGATTTTTTAATTTTCTGGTAATTAAAAATTGTCACTCAGGACAATTTGTTGTAATGTAAAAGATAGTTATTTGGTCCGTTTTAATGTTGGATAGGGGTATGGGTACTCAAGACAAATGGCATGAGACCCCCTACACACTTGGGCCAAGTTTGAAGTCATTCGGACAAGTATTACTATGGTTATGGTCACTTTTTCCCAGTTTAGTCATGGAAATTAGGAAATTGGGCATTTAATTAAAGAGTCAAATTTTGTAAAAGTGACTATAGTCACTTGGGGTGGCCAAGTAAATGTCCAAAACCTTATGTTATGTACCAACATGAAAACTAAAGCTTAATGGCCCCCCCCCAAGCAAGTATTTTGAGTGTGGTGAAATGCTCACTCTAGGGGGTGCACCATTCTCTCTTTGATTGGTTGGGTGAGTAAAAGTCAATGGGAAGGGCTCCACTATGGTGGTTTCCTCCCCATTTGAGACAACGATAAGGTTGGGAGCATTAAAATGGGGGTTTATCTCCCCATATTTGAGATCTCAAACTTTGGTTTTGCCCTTCTTGAGCAAATTTGCCCCCTTCTCTTGGGCCCCCCTCTCCACCTCTTGACACTTGGCAAGAATGTAATTGGGGTCTTCTTCCCCTCTTGAGCTATTCAAGGAGGACATTCCTCCTCATTTGGGTTAGAATCTCTCATGCTCTTGTTATTTTTCCATTTCTCTCATTCTTTTTCTCTCTTCTTACCCCCTTGTTGGGTCATTGTAATTTTCAGCCATTTGGCTTGGTAATACAAATTCTTTGGAGGAGATTTGGTGTTGTAGATGCTCTTGGTGGTGCTTTGCTTTAGATCTTCATGCTATTCAACCATTGGGAGGCTAAACAAGTAAATTGTTTTGTTTTGGTGAGATTTCTAGTAATTTTGCTAGTTATTTTATGAGTTTTCCGACTAGTTAAGATCTTCATATTCTTGTTGGTTGAAATTTATGATCTCTTAGCTCCTCTATAGGTACTCACCTTTCATTTCAGTTGTGTAGCAATATCTTACAAGTTGCAGGTCACCAAGCCTTGATGGTGGAATTCTTTGGACATATACCCCATTCCTCAAAGCATTGGATGGGTAAAAGAACACTATCTTCTCCTTTCCTTCCCATTTAAATTTTCTGCATTATATTCTACATCTTTTGCATAGATAGATATGATTTGAATCATTGTTTACAAGCTATTGTCTCATCAAGATTTTATTCATAAAATTTCTGTAAATTTTGTATGTTAAATTAACATTGTTCCAAAGTGATTTGGGGCATTTTTCTGTGATTTTTTGCTTGCTGGTTTTTAGCAGGTCTGCACATTTTCAAGAAGGATATGATACCCAAAACCAGCCATCTCCAAGCATAGAAGACCTCCACAAGTCACTACTTCAAGCCCTTCACAAAAAACGGTCAAAATCACTATTTTCTCTCTATCTTCCTAATAATAATAAGTGCTGGAATTTACATCATTGTAACAAGCCCAAGAGAGTCTCTTGGGCTTGAGCTTATTGGGTTTAACTTCAAGCATTTAGTTCTTAGTTGGTTATTTTCTTAGTTGCATGCAAGAGAAGAGGCTTTGTCCATCCTTGTATGGTTTTGTTAGTTTGCTTCAAGTTAGTTATTTGCTTTAAGTCCTTTGTCTGTTCGCACCTCACAAGCGAGAGTCTCTGCCAGTCCTTGTGATATCGCGCTTGGCTTGCAATTTCCATTTCAGTAATTTGTTTTAAGTTTTTATTTTCCCGCACCTCACAAGTGAAGTGGCTCTGTCACTTCTGTGATATCGCGCTTGGCTTCATCTTGTTTAAGTAATTTTATTTCAAGCATTTCCATTTTGCCCGCACCTCACAAGTGAGTTGGCTCTGCCACTCCTGTGATAATGCGCTTGGCTTGTATTATTTTAGTTTAGCCTTGCTTAGAAATAAATTTAACTTAAGCCTCATTTTTTCTCCGTATCCTCTCCCCTCACCGGTTAAACCGAACTTGGGTGACAAGAAAGGGCAAAGAATTGTGTTTGGCTAGTTTAATAGGCACCCAGTTACGCATCTTCATTAGAACGGAGAAAAGAAGGCTTGACCTATGGAGCTAGTGGGGTAGAGACCGTGGGGGGTCTCGTGGCACTTTATGTCCTCCAGTTGAGCACCCACCATGTCTTGAGTTTGACCCGTGGAGCTAGTTGGGAACCTTGTGTTCTCAGGTTGAGCACTCGACATTCTCTCTCTAATCGAAGGAGATAGTCTCTTTGGGGTAGACATCTAGATTGGTTTCATTTCTTTGCAACAAACACATTAATCCCCAAAGTAAAAGAGAGACATTAAAATTTGCTAAAATTTACACATCATTGTTACAATCTCATTTCTCTACTTTGCAAGCACTTTACATTATTAACTTGTTCACAATATTTGCTTCAAGTACTTTGTTTTTCATCTAAATATTGTTACATGTATCTTGATTCATTAAATTGTTCATGATTCTATAATGCTTTATGTGATATCTTGATAATCTATTTGCAAGTATTTTATTTTAACTTGTTCATTTTACTGGAAGTCATCATATTTTTGTTATACTTGTTAAAGTGAATGAGCTGATACTTTGGGAAAATGATTTGAAGTTGATTATTGTGACTCCATAGCCCTAGTAGAGACGACACTGGTCATTTTGATTATCCGATTATTTCTCTCTTACATACATTATTGGTTGATTGATTAAAAGCTCTGTTTGCCGACTATTTTGCATTTTGCACGTTGACTGTCATATTAGTCTTTGGTAATTTACAACTCCCTAAAACAAACTACAAAAAGAACTTAGTAAGTAGGCACTATCCCCCTTGGCCTTTAGGATTTGTGGTCTAAACAGAGGAGTTTAGGACCGAGGTGACAGTGGGTTCTTAACTCATAGTTGCCCTTAGGAACACACACAGTGGTTGGGAGACTTACTCGTGTCAAAGTGTGTTTTAGGCGGCAACATTTTTGGCGCCGTTGCTGGGGACAAGTCTCTTGTCCTTGGGTAATCGACTTTTGTTTTCTCCTTTTTTGTTTTTGCTTTGTTTTGATGAATGATTAGAATAGATCTTTATTTTTCATCTGGCGACTCCACTGAACTTTTGTGTTTTATAATTTACAAAGAAAAACAAAAAATAGTTTTTAGTGAGAGATTTATAATACAAATTTTTTCTTCTCACCAGGCGACTCCACTGAAGGGATAAAACCTCGTTTCTTATAAAATTGTTGAGTTTGGTTGTGTGTAGACATGAGCCCATGCCATATAGTAAAATATTTAAAGCTCTTTATAAAAAAGGATCACCTAATTAGGCACACGACATATTTCATGGTTTTATCAAATACATGTTGAATGAATTATGATATGAAAGAGTTAAGGGAACTGGTTGGTGCTCAGCTTGCCACACACTATCATCCTATTGACTTTTTAGGCATCCCTGGTTTTCCTAATGTTGGTGATGGCACTAAGGATGCATATAAATGGCTTCTAGTCTTTTATGGAAATGGTGACTCGGGCCATTTGGCACATCAGATCTTTCTTTCAGTTCATGCATGGTTTCAACATTAGTTGTGACGATAATATGATGCACATGTTTGCTAGTACTCTTCAGGAGGATGCTTGTTACTGGTTCTTCTTTACCCTTCCTGGCAAATGTATTTCCTCTTTTTCAAGTTTGCTTCACATATTTGTGGGACGGTGGCATGACGATGGGTATAGTGTGAAAGGAATGGAAAGACTACTTAAAACAATGTTTACCCGCTATTTGCCAGAGATTGAGTATCATGAGTATCCTTTTCATGTTCCCATGGTTAAAAATATTGAAGATTTGAGGATACTTCCAAAACACTTCAGTGAAGATGATGACATGTGTGCCCCTGCTATGCATTATGAAGAAGCACATGCGGAGCCCTTTATTGAAGACATTGTTGAAGACCCTCCTCATGTCCCCATAACAGAAGATATTGAAGATTGGGGATGATTTCATGATTATTTCAGTGATGATGATCACACTTGTACCCCAGATCTTCCTCAAGAAGAAACAATTACATAAGCTTATAACGAAACTTATGATGAAATCTGTAATGTGCATGATGACACTCCTTCCTGTTCTCTGTATAATGATGATAGTTTGGAAGGTTTACTACCTTGTGACCTTTTTTCCTAAGAAGGTGATAGTGATTAGGATGAGGAACCTGAGTCCTTTGAAGGTTTTGTTCTTAATCCCATCAATGACATATCAGAACGAGGGAGTATTGAGTCTCTTGATGGTTTTATTGAAGATCCTATCTATGAGGTTTTTAGAGAAGAGAGTATGGATCTTGAGGCCTTGGGAAATCTTTTTATGGAGGAAGAACATACTGTTTGTCTTGGTGATCAGTCTGAGCCATATATCAGTATCAATAATGAAGAGTCAGATTGGGTACAGTTAAATGAAGATCTTCCTCAGTCGTCGTTTTCGTATGCAAAGGTTCTTGAGGATTTGGAGCATCTTGGGTCTTCTACACAGAGTTATCATCATGAGAGCCCTTTGGAGCATGATGTTGAAGTGGTTGGTCCACCTCATTGTGCACATGTGTATATTACTCCTATCCAAGCTTGGATAGAAGAATATTGTGCGAGCACCTACCGTTTGGGAAGAAGTTTGACAACATTATTCATGCCTATGATTCCTCGTCCAGCCCACCCATTCTAGATCATCGCGTAGGTTTGTGTTTCTCGATAAATATGTCCTTACTCTGGCTGGTAACCAAAGACAAGGCGAAAAACTTTAAAGTTGATAAAATACTTAAGTGGTTGCATTGGATATTTGATTTTACCTAAGATATTTATTTTATCATGCTTAGAGTAGGAAAATAAGTTCCTTAAAGTGAGCATTTACTTTCCGCATTTATTTTATGAACTTAAGAATAATAATATTTTTGTTAAGCTAAAAACAATTTATGGTTCATTGGCTTTTTAATGAAACTTGTGCTACTAAGGTTTTATTGTCAAGCTAAAATGTTTTTACAGATTATAAGATCCAAAGATCCTCGGGTTCTCGTATCCTCTCCTTGCTTGAAGACCAGACCGAGCACACGTCCCGCAGTTGGAGCCAGAATGTTGACCACCAAAACTGACTTGGTGGACAACGTTGTACCATGCACATATTGAATGTGCCTTGAAGATGAAGATGAAGTACTTAATGATTATATCAAGTAAGACAACTCTTCTTCTCTCATTCTCTCTACGAAATTTCTACACCCCTGCGGGGGATTTTGTAAGGATATGTCAGCACGAGGATCTAGTTTTATGTAACTTAGTCACCTAGGACTTTATCATTAGGGAAGTCCTTTCATCGAGTGTTTTTTCACTTGGATAATTAAAATTTCTCTTTAGAGGTTTTAATTATTTGAGTTTTTCACTCAAAAATACCTCCAAAGTGGTGAAAGGTGTTCTAATGATCGAGTCCATGGGGTGATTGGGACCTAGGAATGTTCTATATTACCATGCTAGACATTATCTAGAGTCTTGTGGATTTTCATTAAGTTTTACATAGGATTTTTTAATTTTTGGTCATTAAAAATTGTCACTCAGGACAATTTGTTGTAATGTAAAAGATGGTTACTTGGTCCGTTTTAATGTTGGATAGGGGTATGGGTGCTCAAGACAAATGGCATGAGACCCCCTACACACTTGGGCCAAGTTTGAAGTCATTCGGATAAGTATTACTACGGTTATGGTCACTTTTTCCCAGTTCAGTCATGGAAATCAGGAAATTGGGCATTTAATTAGAGAGTCAAATTTTGTAAAAGTGACTATAGTCACTTGGGGTGGCCAAGTAAAGGTCCAAAACCTTATGTTATGTACCAACATGAAAACTAAAGCTTAATGGGCCCCCCCAAGCAAGTATTTTGAGTGTGGTGAAGTGCCCACTCTAGGGGGTGCACCATTCTCTCTTTGATTGGTTGGGTGAGCAAAAGTCAATGGGAAGGGCCCCACTATGGTGGTTTCCTCCCTATTTGACATAGCAATAAGGTTGAGAGCATTAAAATGGGGGTTTATCTCCCCATATTTGAGATCTCAAACTTTGGTTTTGCCCTCCTTGAACAAATTCGCCCCCATCTCTTGGGCCCCCCTCTCCACCTCTTGACACTTGGCAAGAATGCAATTGGGGTCTCCTTCCCATCTTGAACTATTTATGGAGGGCATTCCTCCTCATTTGGGTTAAAATCTCTTATGCTCTTGCTATTTTTCCATTTCTCTCATCCTCTTTCTCTCTTCTTGCCCCATTGTTGGGCCATTGTAATTTTCAGGCATTTGGCCTGGTAATACAAATTCTTTGGAGGAGATTTGGTGTTGTGGATGCTCTTGGTGGTGCTTTGCTTCAAATCTTCATGCTATTCAACCATTGGGAGGCCAAACAAGAAAACTATTTTGCTTTTGTGAGATTCTTAGTAATTTTGGTAGTTATTTTATGAGTTTTCCTATTTAGCTAGTTAAGATTTTCATATTCTTGTTGGTTGAAGTTTATGATCTCTTAGCTCCTCTACAGGTACTCACCTTTCATTTCAGTTGTGTAGCAATATCTTACAAGTTGCAGGTCAGGCAAGCTTTGATGGTGGAATTCTTTGGACATATACCCCATTCCTCAAAGCATTGGATGGACAAAAGAGCACTATCTTCTCATTTCCTTCCATTTAAATTTTCTGCATTATATTCTACATCTTTTGCATATATAGATCTGATTTGAATCATTGTTTAAAAGCTATTATCTCATCAAAATTTTATTCATTAAATTTCTGTAAATTTTGTATGTTAAATTAACATTGTTCCAAAATGATTCAAGGCATTTTTCTGTGATTTTTTGCTTGCTGGTTTTTAGCAGGTCTATACACTTTCAAGAAGGATATGCTACCCAAAACCAACCATCTCCATGTATAAAAGACTTCCACAAGTCACTACTTCAAGCCCTTCACAAATGCAAAGAGCCTTCATACATTTGTGAATGTGGGAAGATGAAAAGGCCAAGTTGTATCATGTTCAATGGGTTGTAAAAGGGAAACTTGCGCATAAGCACATAAGCACATGAACTACTAATCAAGTGGATCATTATACAAACAATTGACATCAACCAAGTATTAATTTAATTCTATATTTTAAAAGAAAATTAGCAGTCGTGGCATGTTCAAATTCTGCAAAAGCAAGAATACAAGAAGCTGTCAACAGGATGATATCCAATACTTATAACCCCTAACAGTACCACCTATAACCCTTTTCACTGCTTACACGGCCAGAACAGTATTCCCCCAGCTTATAATGCTTGGCTGGAATAAGTTGTGGCCATTGCTAATTCTAAAATGATGCCTCTTATATACCAATCTCATATTTTCACTTCTCATTTCACACCTCAACGTTAAATCTGATGATTTCAACAGTCATGTTAACTATCATAGAAATGCTAGAAAAGTTTTTTTTTGACAAATTCTGCAGTTTCAAGAAAGCTCTATATGTGTTCCACGCAAACTTATGATATTGTGATGCATAATCCTTAATCTAGCTGTGAATGAAAACTAAAACTGCTACAAATTTGCAAATCAACAGCTGTATCCACGACAATAGTTCTTCTAGAAAATCAACTCTGCACCTCAAATTTGATTAAACGTCTTCTAAACTGGACCGTACTTGTTTGCTACCTCCCAGTCCTAAAGCAATTTCCAATATAGGGCTAAAATCAAAATGGCAGGTGATATCGAATCCCAATAGAAGCTATATTTTCTCGATGAACACTTATTAATGGCAGGCAACAAACATCTAAGCAAAAGCTAAGGCATCAACTCATTGTCATGACGTTATTTTCTTTTATAAATACATTATAGTCTTCTTAAAGGGTGCTCAATGAATTGGTGCGGTGCTGTAGTTGGTTATCACGTCAGTTAACATACTGAAGGTGTCCGGTCCAAGTCCAGGCGGCGCCACTTTGAAGGTCTCCAGCTCTTCAAGTCCGGGCCGCGCCGATCCTATTTTTTCTCTGTGAAAAAGTCTCAACCAATTGGTGCCGTCGTTTTGCTCAATCTTCCCAAAAGATTCTGGAACAATTGGTGGGCTGCCGTGCTGCAATTGGTTATAACGTCAGTCTAACACACTTAAGGTCCCCGGTTTAAGTCCGGGCGGCGCCATTTTTATTTTTGTCTGTGTTTTCCGAAATTGAGTATCAACCTTCGTGCTACAATTTTAGTTTATCGTCCGAGAATATTTTTAACCAACTGGTGCCGTGGTGTAGTTGGTTATCACGTCAGTCTAACACACTGAAGGTCTCCGGTTCAAGTCCGGGCGGCGCCATTTTTTTTCTTGCCGTAATTTTTAGTTCTATGTTGCAAGCAGGAGCTGCCGTTGCAACACATTTTTGTCTCGGTTGCACGCTATTTTTCATGACTTAAAAGTAAAAATTGTCATATTCTTGCGAGCGACAGATAGAAGATCCGCTGTTTTAAATTCGTATTAAGAAATATCAAAACCTAAATAGGGAATAGATGTTAATAGTACTGATAGATAACCTAACTAGGGAATATATGATAATAGTACCGATGATAATCCGGGTCAGAAAATGATTTCATGATGATAAGAGTGCCGTTTGAGAACAAGGTCAGAATCCAAGAGAACTCGAATTGTACTCAAAACGATAGATGATTACACCCTTGAAACTACATTTTCCAATTTCCAAATTTTGAATCCGTCTTTTTTAGCAAAAGAGATCACATGAACGCAGTAGGTGTTAAACTGTTCCTGGGCACATTCAGAAGAACTCGTTTGTTTTCCATCTCCAGGTGCTTCTTTTCATCCAATGCCCGAAATTGATGATTGTTCAAATTTTTCGTCCTGTCCACGTTTCTTGAAGCTATTTCAATGTATCCTGCAAAGGCAAAGTAGTGGTTGTTGAAGGAAAATAAAATCTAAACATTCTTGCTATGTTCTAGGTTTAGCAATCAAAGGCAAACACAAGTCTTTACTTCCATTAGAAAACTTGAAGGATGCATTGCTTGATTTTGTTGGTGCCATTGATATAATGTACTGTGCAGGATGGGTTCTGGAAACAGAGGATTTTTTTTTTATGAATGCATTGGTCCTTCCAAACTTTATACATATTCATTAGCAATAAAATCATTTTCTATGGGCTTCTTTTACAAATAGAGCTAAATATTATTTTATGAAGTTTCCGTTTTTATGAACTGCCATCTCTTTTGTTTTCTGTTTCTTTCCATGATATCCCTTGCCATTAAGTGCTGTAGTCATGAAAACTTTTTTGTAATAGGCAGAAATTCAATTATCTTGAAGCCGTTACCTGTTGTAATTTTGTTTGGAAATGCTGTTTATAGTAACTTACAGATGTACTTTTGCTAAGTTGCCAAGCTATGAGGGACATTTGTATGCAGTCAAAATCACTTAGGGCTTACACATGGTCTCAACCGCACCCTGTTGGGACATTTTGAATTGAACCCCAGTCACCGGCTACTTGCCGCTAAACCACACACCTGTGGGTGCATTTTTTTTAATCCTTTGGAACTTGGTTAGTGGAACAATTTGAAATCTCATCTCTGATATCTTTGCCAGTTTGTTGTTATTATAAGTTGAGCTGCTGCAATTCCCTTGTGACAAGGGCCACACATTATTACCCTGATTAATTTTTGTCCACATGTATTGACTCCTAAGGTACCTGGCTTCTAGTTTCCTTTTCATTATTCCCTCTTGTATTTGAATGTGTATATAATTTTACAGAACCAGACTTTTGACAATACAGTGCTGCGCACATATTTCTTGTAGTTTTTCTGCACCAGACTGTTTGACAACAAAATCCTCTTACTTATTGGAGATTAGATTTTTTCCAGTCTCTTCCTTTCATAATTCCTCATTTTAGTCACAAGGCAGTGGTGTCTCCTAACATAATGGTTGATTGTTTGATGTGAGCATGCTTGTTTGCTCTGCCTTTCCCTCCTTTCTCTGTGGAAGGTATTGTGTAGGTACATGTGTGTGAAACGACAGTCAAAAACACGTATTTTCTGGTGTCTTGGAATAACTTTTACAACTATAAAATCTCTTCTCCTCTTCTCTTTAGTTCTGTTCTTTTTCTCTTTGCTTGGTTTCCACTCTTTGTATGAGAAAAAATGCATACATCATGCTCTAAGGAACTTTCAATTAGTCCACAACTATGTTTTTCTATCAGTAGTTTCTATATCAGTACTTGATTTGCCCTTTCAATTCTACGTTGACAGGATCCTTTGGCTCTATTCTCCCTTTTGCATCTTAGAACCTCCCTTTCTAGTTTTTTCTGTTCTCGTTTCCCCTGAACTTAATAAAAGAAGAGTCATCCACTGGCATTACTTTGGTATCTTTATTCTGATTTGTGCTGTGCAATCTAATAAAAAAGGCTAAAAACCCATATCCCATCAGACTCTTCTTCTTGCTCACGTATCCTTCCTTTTCTTTTGGACCAGCTACAGTGGGAGCAACTCTGTAGCACTAGCAATTGGGGCAGCCACAACTGCAACTTGCATGGATTCTTCAAATATTCCTTAATTTCTCAGATAGTGGGAAATAATAATAACTTGCAGTTGCAATAGCATTAGCTGGAAATTTCTTATAGCCATTGATGATAACATGTCGACTAGTTGCTAATGCATGGTTATTGACTGCCAGAGAAAGAGTTGTCACATAAGAAATACCTGCAACAGGTTTCTCTATTTAGTGACGAATTCAAGCACCCCTGCCTCCACTGGAACATTATCTTTGTGGTTTGTTTCATTCATGGTTTTGAGTGCCTTCGTCTAGCAGATTTCTCAGTGAGTTTGGGTGCATTCATAGAGTGTTTTCACAGAATATTTCACAATTACAACAACATTCTCACTCGAGCTTTCTAGCCTCAGATGTAGTTTGGCATAATTGAAATTATTGAAGTCTGCGAGATTCACACTAAAATCTGCCATAGTTACACCACACATTCTATTATTGTTTCAAGACTGCCATCATCTAAATGCACATAGCACGATGTATTTACAAACATCTTACAATGGTTTTGAACTCAAAGTTTTGCTCAACTGTAAGATAGATTTACATGATAGAATAAGAGTTTTTTAATATGTCACACCCTTTTCGTTTTGCCATTTGTGTGGTGTAAGCACGCAACTTGGCGAAACGTTTTCAACCAAATTTTTTTATATAATGCCTCTGTCTCCCGAGTTGTTTTCTGTTCTTGTCTGTTTATGTTAGTCATATTACAAGCTTCTGCACTCCACAAAGTTACTCTGGTCTATGTTGTAGAGAATTACAAGGTTAAACAGGTATCCATCCTCTGTCCCTTTCATATCTCAATTAGATTATATTAAATTACTTTTTCTCCTGTAGATCGGAATTTAAACGCACTTTTAAATATGGTATTCCGACAATAGGGTAGTAAATATACTCTTGTTAAGTTAAAGTTATTTTGTATTTCCGACCAACTTGGCAGAATCCTCCTCCTTTGCAGACCCTTGTCTTCATTGATTTTTGGCTAGTCCCTCATGGATAGGATACTTATTGGAAATGGTTTGCGAAGAGAACTGACCCAGTTTTCTTTTAATTGTTTTTACGATCTCCAAGGAGTGAGACGGCCTTTTCTTGCCTAAATTTGTAATGCCTTGAGTGAAAACGAACCAATTCGTTGCTATCCTTAGCTTTATTGGAACATAACTATTTAACAGGATTTATTGGATTGCCTGGAAAGATAGCCTATCTTGGCCCTCCTGATCCTGCTTATTATTGTTACTTTGACTGCTCATGCTGCTCTCGTAGAGTGCTTTAAATGAAGAAACCCGGTGGCAGGATTGCTGGAAGAAGAGTTTTGGTTTATTGTTTTTTCATTACTTTTTTATTCTTCTTGAAAACTGGACACCCTTCCCAACTAACTTGGTGACAACCCCCCTGGTGCCTTAGTGCCTTAATATGCGAGGTATGCAGTCTCTTCGATCCTAAACTGTTGATATTTGGCCTTTATATACAGCATTTCGGGCGGGCTCTATAGCTACTATCCAGAAGGATTACTTTAAGTGGCACAGGAAAACAACCAGTAGTGGGTGGAATTGTGCATGAAAACAACCCTGTTGAGTTGGATTTAATAAAGCCTTATGAGATTAGATAGACCAGTTGTATGAACTTTATGTGCCTACACGATTAATGATTGAATGAATGGTAGTGTGTACTATACCAAGAGTAACTCGCCCTTCTTAGGTCTTTAGAATAACTTGACGTACCTCTCCCTTATGGTTGAGCCAACAACTGAATTGCCTTACCCTATTTTTATTCCTATCAAAGAGCATAGCTCATGTAACGTGACCTCTGTCATGATGAGAGGGGTGTTAGTAATGATATGTATCACTTTCTACAAGTATGTTTAATTTCTTCTACATATGTGATGTATTTGATACGTACTTAAGTGGGGAGACAATAATATTTTTTTAATCTAATTAGCAGTTTAACCATTGTGGGTGGCTTGTGTACATAGTTAACTTGTCACTTTGTAAGTAACATGTGATGTATTTGATACGTACTTAAGTGCAGAGACAATAATTTTTTTAAATTTGATTAGCAGTTTAACTATTGTGGGTGGCTTGTGTACATAGTTAACTTGTCAATTTGTAAGTAAAACAAATTTGTAGTTGATATGCATATTATTTCTTTTCAATGAAGGATGACTTAAAGTCTAATAAGTTTTGCTAATATCTGTTAGGCATTTTCAAAGAACACTCAGAGTATGCAAAGAATCAGTTTAGTCAGAAATCTATTAATATGCATCGTGTTCGAAGGCTTTACAAGGCTTGACCTCACAATGAGTTAATCGATGCTTATAATTTTCTCTTGTTTGTTTAATTAACACTCTGATCTTGTAGGAGAATCAACCTTCGTTGATTGGTATCATGGCTTCTTGCCTTATTTTAATTTGTTCTATTATTTGGGTAAAAGGGGTAAATTCCCATTATGTTCTTGGCCTAAAGAATTTGTTTAAATATGTTTTTTTGTTCCTCTTCAAAACAAGGCAGGTACAATATCTATACTGTTGGCACAATGTGCAAAGAATTCGTGTAAACAATACATTTGTCGGAGTAACCTCTGTGAATTAGAGGCCACTCTAGTCTTCGGTCATCTTGATTTACAAAGGTTACTCCACAAATTTATTGTTTAAATGATTCTAATTTCATTTGATTCAAAGATTCACAGTGGTCAAAGCCACATGCCTTCCATCTCTTCTTGGTGTCACGATCTTACAAAGCACTGCTAAGGGTTTTTATCCCAATACTATTATTCATCTCTTTCTTATCAGACTACTGATTGAATGGGTATTGATTGGCTTATTGAATGTGCACAGTGATCAATTCGGAGCACCTGCACATCCAAAGAATGAACTACACCTACACCTACAAATTTACTCAAGATGTTCACACTATTCTTAGATACAAAACAACTGCTAATATATAGGGTTCACCGACTCGCTTAACTAAGAAGAAGATACAAATCGTCTCCATATATATTGGCAGAGTATACTCTTACTATAAGCTTAATCTGATGAATAATTTTGAAACTGAAAATCTTATGTGTAATGCGATAAATAATCTTGAAATCACAAATCTTGGCCTACAACATTTTCAGATTGCATCACATTGTGTCTATATGTTCTCTTGAATTTTCAAATAAGTTGGACTTTTGTGATCTTATTTTTCATGCAACTTTTTTAGGGTTTTAAAATTATTATTATTGCTGATCGACTTCAGATACTGATAGTATCGATTTGGCCTAACATTCCACACACAGACGTAATATGGCTCAACCTCATAGACTGTTACCTTCATAGATGGCGCAACCTCACATACTCTTAATACATATTGCATACGGCTAGTATTGTTCATATCGAAGACTATTAAATTGTTATTATTGCTCGACTTCAAATACTGATATTGAATCAATAGAACACACACAATTAATATGGCTCAACCTCACAGAGATAACAGATGGTACAACCTCACATACTGTTAAATTGTTAATACATAATGCATATCGTTAGTATCTTCAATAGTGAAGACTTGTGTCGCATTACATATTAAGAATTGACTAAACAGAAAAACATGCTTACTTAGCTCCTGTATGGATCAATCTTATAACTTTTATGACTTGGTAGGGACTTGAAGCTTTGCTTCTATTTCCCTGGTTTAATATTAAAATCATAAAATAACAATAATATACCCTTAATTTTTACAAGTTATGAAAAATGAGGTATGTCTTCCCGAACCTTGTTATTATTATTATTTATAATTTTATAATTTTATTATTATAGGAACCTCGTTTGGCATGCATTTTTTAAATGAGTTTTAATTGAATAAAATTCTTATTTGTATTAAATTTATATAAACTTAATCTATGAACTAGTTTTAAAATTTTAAGCATTTCAATATGATTGTTTTTCATGCTTTAATCTAAAGTAACATTGTATTAGCTATACAAATAAAAAAACTCAACTATATGTTGTGTTTTTAGGAAATATTATTTGAAGGCATGGTTAACTATAAAGACAATTGAGTACAAAAGGCTATATGTGGAGCATGATAATTGAAATTTTCCTACCTAAATAGATGCTTAAAATTACAATGATTAATAATTTAAATTGATATAATATTAGTAACAATTATTGTTTTAATATTAATGTTTTACTTTAAACTTAATATTTTGAATGAGTTTGTATTTTTTTCTTCTTATTTTATTTATTTATTGTTATGTGACTAAAAATTTTTAAGTAATTTTTTAAAGATTTTTTATTTTACTATTTTGTTAATAATGTTTTATGGAACCTCGAGAAGGAGAGTTGGAGTATAAAATTATTAAACGATCGGGATTGCATCCACTCCATTACCGTATGATTGATAATTGCAAGAATAAATATGTAGTTACTACTCTTGATGGATTAAATAAAGATCGTCAAAGAGTCCATCAACTTGATCAAATTCCGTCTCATCAGAGAGGTCGACCGCGTGCTCACGATTCCCATTGCCAAAAAAAACCCAAAGTAGTGCAAACAATTAATGAGTTAAGAAGCTTTCGCCTTGAGTTTTGTATGGATATGGCTCTCAAGAATTTAAGAATGCGTTTAGTCGAGCAAGAGATATCCAAAGAGGTGTGTTCATATTAAAGTTTCATGTTAGGATTTTGTAGGAAGGCCACACACCAATAGCTTGAGATCCTTCTCCTTGTTGCTTATGCTTCCAATGGAACTTGCCTTTACCCTTATATTTGAATACAATAAGCTTGGCATCTAGTATTTTATTTCAAATTAATATTTTCGCTTCTAGGGTTGTATATCTTCTCAACCATTAAGGCTCTTCAACTTCAATTCGAATTTCGATGCAAACATATAAGCATCTCCCAAAGTGTTGATAGTTAGGAACTCCATTTCTTCCTTCACCTAATAGTGCTAATATGGTTTGAATGCGATAATCCATAATCAATTAAGGCTTCTATATTTCTATTTAATTGACATACACAGATACTATGCAATGCAATCTATAATAAATTGGCCTTGCTAGTGATGCAACTAATATCATTGTATGCATTCATTATCATGGTGTCTTATAAAGATTGAAAAATATTTCTACCATGAAATGGTATTTGGGGCAAATTTGAAGGAGGAAACTACATTATTGTATTCTAGATTGTTTTTATAGGCATTGTTCCAAATTCAAAATAAACAATTATAAAAAAAAATATAAAATATAACAAGTAGTTGATGCATGGATATAAAAAATAATTGGTATTTGATGCTTGGATTTAACTAGTAGTTGATGCAAGGAGAATTGGTATCGAATGCATGTATAATAGGAAGTTTGAGGGAGACAACCCATTTTATTAGAATAAGGCGGGTCATAATAGGTAGCCAAAACATAAACGAGTGATTACAACTACACGTGCAAGACAAGTAACAAATAAATTGTTCATGGCACTTGGGTCGTGGCTTATCAATGTTCACTGGCCACAAGTTAACTGATTGTGCTAGTTCATATGAAATATTAAGCAATAAACAATTTTGTCTATAAAATAAAATTGTGAATATGAATATGAATGATGATTGGAAAAAGTATGGCAGTAGACAATTACTTTAACAATGGAATCTCTATCCACAAAAGCCAAAATGTCATCGCACAATACAATTCCACTGTAAATTGCTTTGACTTGGGATTTGATAGTCTCACTCAATTCTAGTGAATGAGGCATACACATAAATTAGGTTAACAATGGGGTTAACCATGTTTTGAATTGTTGTTGGTTTAGAATTTGTAGTCATTTGGTGTTATGGAATGTTTATGTGCATAACTTGTTAGAAGATGTTGTGGGTAAATAAGATGACTATGATCTATTGAAGGTGTTGGGTGTAAGATATGATATTTTCTAAGTTCTATTATAATACTTTATAAATATTTTATCTTTGTATGTGATTGTGTAGAGGTTTTATAATGGGAAAGTGGGAGGAGATTAATCAGTTGGAAGTTGAAGATCTAGAAGATATGGTGGAGTTTTCCGCTGAATATTTGACATGGATAGAAATTTGGGGGGACCAATTTGCAATTATTCCATATTGTAGACTTCAAGATTTTATCATAGGAGAGCAAGCGAGAGAAATTGCCCCTACCCAATTTGTTGTTCATACTCGATGGACCCAAAAAGTTGAGGAGATAAAAAATATTCATTTTGACACATATTTTGAGTATGCTATGTGAGTCTTTATAACTACTCATCATTGATAGTGTGAAACATGCTTATATATTTTTTTAACTTAACATTCGAGTTAATTGATAAAAACATGCATATATATTTTTAATTCATTGTAAATATATATGGTAGGTATTGTTGTGCATATGGTCCAGAGTCCACTCATAAAGTCTGAGTGGATAGGCTTACAACGACTGCACTTGAAACTACAAAGAAGAAACGTATTTTGCATCAAAGCATCAAAGTTGGTTGTCAATGCCACTTCATCGTGCGTCGACTTGGCCTTAGACCAAATGATGCTGTTATTACATATACGACATGTAGGCATATTAATAAATCCAGTGTTGTGTGTCATGGGAGGGACGCAGTTGGTAGGCCTCAGACTTTCAATTATGCAACACATCTAACATATAATATGCAAGGTCGAGTAAAGCAGATGGTTGAAGATGGCTTTAATGTCACAATGATATGGGATAAATTAATCTATGATGTGGAGCATGAATCTGGGCAACTGTTCACAGGAATAGCTTGAGATGCTTTGGAGACAAGACAAGATATTTTAAACATGTATAATGATATAAAAAGACAAGAATATGTGAAGGAACAAAGTGATCCAACTAGTGTGGATTGTTGGTACAATCAATTTTTGGATAAGTTTTTTTTCTACCAAAAACAAGATGTTGTGCAAAACATTCCATTTATCATTGGTATAAAAACAAGTTGGATGTGATCGGTGATGGTGGAATACTCACACAATAATGTTATATCCATGGACTCTACATTCAACACAAACAAGTATGGGGTGAGTACACATTTCTCATGGATCATATTTAATTATAATTATTAAAATGATTTCCTATGTGTGGACTTCAAATATATTTGTGTGTTATTGTAATGTAGTATCAACTTTATACATTGATGTTTTTCGACAAACACCACAATGGCGTCCCAATAGCTTGGGTTATTTCATCGTGCAATAATATCGAGGATATCAAAAAATGGTTATCAACATTATTTAACATCGGAATGAAAGAACGTCCAGATTGGCATGTTCGTGCTTTCATTACAGATGATGCTGCAACTGAGATTGAGGCGTTAAGGTGATTTGTGTATTTATTTTTAGAGGGGAGGGGGAGAGAAGAATAATGTTTCATTACATATAAAATATATTTATCTCTTTTGGTATAATGTTATTTCAGGTGTTTAACCTATTCATCAATATTATTATGCGGATGGCATGTTCGTCGTGCATGGATGAAGAATGTTTTAAGCAAATTCCATGGAAAGAAAAATAGAATCTCAATTTTTTGTGCTTTAGGAGAAATCATGCATTCATGTATGAATGATAACTTGGTACAAAAATCAATTACAAGGATCTTTGATGAATTCAGTGATCAAAAAACGTTCTTGGAGTATTTCAAATCCACCTGGCTAGATAACAACAAAATTTGTATGAGTTTTTTGGTAACTTTGTGTCATGATTATATTCTAATTCTCTACTGCGATATTGTAGTTACTACTTTGTCTCTAACCTCCTTCATTTTCCAGATATGTGGGCGAGAGCTTATAGCAAGTTTCCCCATTCGAATCAAGATACTAATAATGCAATTGAGTCGTACCATAGGTACTTAAAGCAAAGGTACCTTGATGAGAAGAACAATGCATGCCACCTGAGGATTGTCTGGTTAATTCATGTGTTATTGGGAAATGCTGAACCTTATTACATTCATATTCAACGTTCAAAGGATGCTGGTATTATACGACCTAGAAAATCCAATGAACAATTAGCTAGATGTTAGAGCAAAGCAAATGAAATCCTAGATGAAGAATGCGTATGTGATGAAAAAAATAACAACGAATATTTGGTACATAGCCAAAATAAGAACACTCGCGGTACTTGGTATAAGGTCATATATAGAGGGTTTGATTTTTTCTTCTGTAGTTGTGATTGGGCACTGAATGTCAATGTTTGTAAACATGTCATAAAGGTTGGAACAATGGTATGAAAAAGTGTCTTTGGTGAGCATGTATCACCAATTGTTTCTAGTGATATTATCGAGAGGCCTAGATTTCTAGTTGATTTAAATGAACAGTTGTTTTAAGCCCAAAAATCCAAGCAGAGCTTCATCCAAGCATTGAATCTCCTAATGGTAATTTCTCAGATCCTGTTGATTTCACAACTTCAAGACTAGATAATGCCATGTCCGAGGCCAATGAAATGAAATTTCTTATGTCATCAACTCATTAGACAATTAGGGGTTTATTAAATATAACACCTACAAGTGTGGACCAAGCACGTACACTTAACAACCTCGTCTCAAGTGTAGGTGAAGAGTGTAATAAAATGTTTAATTGTACTTTTTTTTTCCTGGGAAAAAGTCCGTAATTTTATTTCAAAAAGATGATTAAAATTACATTCTGCAGATGTAGTAGAATCACAAGGATCCCTACATTTTCACATATTTCTGTCCCATATAAGCAGATACAACAGCTTATAAAGAGCTGAACCAAAAAAAAAGATAAACCCAATAAAACTTCACCACAAGAAGATGAATCTTGAATAGCAAAGAGAAAACCAAACGTTGCCACAAGAAAAAGATCTTGAGCAGCAGGTGACCAGGTGGTTGGGAAGCCCTTGGAATCCTGGATCCATCTTGAAATCTTCACGAGGACCTGCGAGCCGGGATCGTGGCGCCATCGATCATCAACTGATGGCTTATCTTTCTGGATCCATCAGCTGAACCACCAATCAGGTGCCCGATCTCATGAAGAGCCACCGTTTCAAGATCAATGGCAAAGCCACACGAACCCTGAGACAAAACCCCCGCCGGCCACCAAGAAAGCAAGACGTCTTCAAACCGAAACCCTCAGCAGAAGAAACAACAGATCCAAGTCTGTGGACAAGCAGCAAACTCTGGATCTCCCAAACCGGCGAACTCAGCCAGCAACTACTGATGAAGAAAACGGCCAGACACCCTACGCACTAGAGCCTGCGATGCCTCCACCGCACGCCGTCCATCATCCTGCAAAGAAACAATTTCGCTCCAAGAACCCTCGCCCCTCACCGCTCCCTCCAACTCATTGACAGTAATATTCACGGATCTCATAGCTGGCCAGAGCTTGCTGAACACCTGCGGGCTGCGATACAGCGAGCCGGGCGGCGGGTTGCGAGAGACGCTGGGGACCTGGAAGGAGGACGTTCCCTTGTAGAATATATTAGCGGAGCGAAGAGGAGCCCGTGGCGCCTGAAAAGGAAGGCTCGACCTCCTTTGCCGCTCCGGCCATGGCGGTATTTTTATCAAAGAAAATCAAAATCGCAGAATATCGCCGTCTGTGGGAAACGAACCCTTCTTTTAATCCCCAGACGCCTCCACCGTAAAGGGACGCAAGGGCATGATGGTGGTGGCGGAGTCAGAGTCGGCATCGATCTTGATGAGGCAGGCGAGGCCGTTGCAGCCGCAGATGAAGCAGGCAGATCCTTGATCCATGGATCCAGAGGCTTCCCAACAAACCCATTCCTCAGCTTCTCGGCATCCCATCGAAGACTAAGGCAGGCTTCTCCATTTCTCATAAATCTTACCATAATCAGGTTCTTGAATTCATCCCAGTCAGTGTGAATACAGACCCCATGAGCATACGCTACTAGGCACAAGATGCAGGGTGATCTGCGTCTCCATTCCATAGCCTGCCGAGAGTGTACAGGGAAAGGAGGGGCGGCTGGGCCAAGCCCTGGTCGCCCAAGCTGCAGCATAACGATCTCAAAATGCTTCGCTCTGAAAATGTTTAATTGTACTATAACTCTATCTAAGATCAATAAACAAAGAAATCATAGTTTTTTGAGCCCGCTCAATAAAAAAAGACATCATGGTCAAGCATTGCATTAAAAAAAAGATGCAATAGAATTTCAAAGGGTCGGACGGATTCACACAAAAAAGAAAAGCTTGGATGAGCAAATGGATATTTCTTCTCGAAAACAAAGAAATGTCGAGCATAAATCAAATATAGTGCAACGTTCTGTTCCATACAGTCGAGGTATTTCAATATGATATTAAATTTTAATTCATTTGAAATAAGGTATGTGATTGAACCCAATGTCAAAATCTAATAATTTTGGCGATCATTGATATAGTTGAGGGATCTGCGTCTCAACCTATTCAAAGTTGTCGGCTTCGATTATTTCACGATAGTGCTGTCGAGGCTAGCCCATTGTTGGTTTACAATTCAACAACATAATTAGTAGTGAACGATACCTTCAATCCACTCCCACAGAGTAATGAGACTTATATAGGTATCGTAGTTAATTTCAAGCACCATCTATTTCTAAAGTGGACTTTTGGTCATAGTGAGAATACTTTCTTGGTTGTTTTTACAGAAAAGGAATCTATTTTTAAAGAACTTTCACAACATCGTGGACAATCAAATTATCATGAAACACACTTCGAAGGTGCCAGACCAATTCATACAAAAAGGAAAACCATAAATGAGCAAATGGAGATTTCGTCTAGAAAACAAAGAAATTTGGAACATTGGTAAGATATAATGCAACATTGTACTCGACACAATAGAGGTATATCAATTTGATAGTATTTGTTTATTTACATGAATTTATGCAGATTTGATTGCTTCAATGGCCCTAATGCCATAGTATAATTATTGGTAATGGTTGTTGCAGTTGAGGGATCCACATCTCAATCAATTCAAAGTTGTCGACTTCAATTATTCCATGATAACATTGTCTCGGGCAACTCAATGTTGGTTGATAAAGAAATAGTAAATGTAGAATTAAATGAAACATTCAATCTACAACAACACAGACCGTCTTCAAATATAGCTATTGTAGATAGTTTTTTGGTACCAAATGTATCAAAGACAGGTCCAACATTGCCATTGATTCCCGACTTGAACATATGACATGATTTGTTCAAAGGTGAAAATATTTGACAAAATATGAATACTTTTAAAATATTTTATAGGCTTGACACAATTTTCCAATCAATTGTGTCGAAGTGTCAGAAAACTATGTCATTGGAAATCCTACACCTCTTGATTGGCATATTGAAATTTGGCAATGCTTCATTATGTTCTAAACATTATTTATTTTAGAAATATATTGATGGTTTCTAAATGTATCACATTGTGTACTAGTGCATGTTCTTTCATATAGTGTTATCAACTATTATTTTGATTAACTAATAATTTACGAAAGGGCTCGCGCACATGCAAATAAAAGAAGAGCCCGCCCGGATTGAACTAGAAACTCCAGGCCCAAGCACACTAGGACAATATCAATAGAGGTTACAAACTAGCCGCTATAGTCCTAATTATTACTCCACATATTAATTGTTCCCAAACATGAAGCGGGAGGATAGAACCAACCCTGTATTGATAGCTCAGTTTCTTAAAGTAAGTAGCTATACCCATTTAGCAATTAAGATAATTCTTGGATTTCTACGGTCCCTTTGGAGCTCGATCACCTCTCTCTCTATTCTCCATCCCATTGCTAGCCCTGATCGATCGTGTTAGAATCTGATCTCTTCCTCGCAACCCTGCGTTCATTCCAAATATTATTACACCTCTCTCTCTATTCTCCGTCCCGTTGCTAGCCCTCATCAATCATGTTAGAATATGATCTCTTTATCGCAGCCCTACGTTCATTCCAAATATTATTACAACAATGGATAGAACTCGAGAGTAAGAGTAAGATGTGAAAAGAGAATGGATACCTGGACAAAGCATTCGTGAAAATGTAGGCGAAGTATGGAGGCTGTCATACAAGATCCTTTTAGTGTTTCTCTCATAGGAGGTTTGGATAGGAGATGGTGCAGTTTGCACTGGTCACGCAGTTGCAAGTGAGTTTTGTGTTACTTACCCAACTCCCATGATCTTCAAACCTACAAAGCTATTAGGATGTGGTCGTGGAAAGCACACCACATGCAGCAGTTGTGGCAAGCACAAGTGGTGCGGTGTAGTGATTTGTTGGTGTAGGAGACTGTGATTGTGGCAAGTGGAAGGATGTGCTCATTATAATCACAATACAAAATGGCATGGCCTTGGTTTGAGGCCAAATAAGGCTCCAAATTCCCTCATTGGAAAAAATAGAATATATGCTAAAAAACTTAGGTTATAATGGTATGGGAACTGTGTCAGGATAATAAAATTTGTTCAAAATGATTTCTATAGTCCCTGCACTACCTACGGGTAGGGACTAATTATATTAATCTTGCACTACTTTCTAGACATTTCAGCCTAAGTTTTTACAGTGATTTTCCCATATGACCAATCAACTATTTGCGAGTAAGACCTTATATCAAGGCCAAGGCAGTAGGTGGCAAGGTTGCAGGGAGCGTGGAAAGCAGGGAGGGAAGCGAGGCATGCATGAAACCAGAGTGTGGCAAGCAATGAGCAAGGCCAATTGAGGTGCAACATCGCTCTTGTTTTTTCTGTTTCAAATCCTAACCTTAACTCGCTCTTATTTTTCTGTCCCAAACCCTAGCTGTAATCTATTTCTATCTACTTAGATAGCATTAGCACCTTTCAGAAAATCATAAACGAGTTCACGTGCCACAAGGACTAGTTTTCTAGTGGCGAAAGGATTCAAAAATTAGTTGGCTCCTTGCCGAAATTAGAAGTCGATAAATCTTAATATTGTGAAAACAAGACTTCGTATTGGAATCCGTATTTGGCAATTATTCAGGTTTGATATCCTTTCTTGTGTATATTTGGTCTGTTATGTTGAAGTTGATTTGTGTTTTCATTAATTATTTAAAAAAATGAGATTTTAATTTTTTAAGTTGCAGTTGCTTCAATTTTTTGAAGGGATTCTTTAGAATAAGGATAAAAGGTTGTATTTTTATTTTATTTGTAGGTCTATTTTGAAAAATTCCCGTCCAGAACCACAACTTGTCAGACTTGTAGCAATCAAGAAGAAAATAAGGTATATGACTGACCAACATTGATTGAAATCTTGTCAATGGGACTGTTAATACATCAAGGCAGTAACTGAAGCATCTCTGAACTAAATACAAGCTGATTCATCAACCGTTCTATTCAAATTCAGAGCATACAAACTCATAAAATCTTGGATATAATAGGAAGCCACACTTGAATTGTTAAAACATTTGTATAATGCAGCAAGGAGAATGGTTTTACAAAGATTTTGGGTTAGACTGACATAACCCACAAGACCAATAGATGAAAAGATCATGCTCACAGACATATATGACATAATACAGACGCAAAATATTTCTACAAGGTACAAGACCCAAGAAATTGAAGGTGAAGTATTGTTTTGATATGACGAGTGCAAAAGTTTCGAACAGAAGATAAGGGCCCATTTGATAAGATGAGAATGCAAAAAAATCTGAACTAATATACTCAAAGACCACTAGATGAATATTTGCTATGGTTGAAAATATATTAAGTTTATATTAACATAATTTAATAATAACCTTAAGGTTATATTTAATTATTAACATTAATTAAATTATAATAGGTTATATTAAGGTTGATAATATGTTAATAATTAACTGTATAATGTTACAGGGGATAATATAATGTTACTCGATGCTTAGAAGTGTTTTGTATGCTGGTCAAGAGGGAGCAAATTGTACCTATGCGACAAAGCCCCGATAGCCCAGTTATTCCTCTCGGACAGTCCCAAGCCTCCCAAGAACAAAAGACATATGGCTGGTCTTGGTATAGTCTGCTTAAGCAAGTCAACTTATAACAAACCTCTGTTCACCCACATAAAAGATAGAAGAGTTTGGTCTGTGTTTATTGGTCTTTTAAAATTTTTTGGTAAACTTGTTCCCTTTTCAGTTTTCGGATGCGCTAGGTTTTCATTTGCTCTCTTTTCATGCTCTGTAATCTTTCATATGATTTATGTGTCTGTATTTAAATTTTCAGAAATTTGAGGTAGCAAGAGCAACGGTTGAGGATAAAATTAGTAATGGTGGAATTAAGGCTTCCAAAGATATGTGCATTGTCGAGCCGGGCTATGCAATACATATCTGGAAGATTAAATGTTTTGTAGTAGTGTGAATTGAAGGCTACATCAATTACTTTTGTATTTCTTCTGGGAACTACATTAGTTGTAGAACTCATGACATCGACCTTGCGATTTTTGAATGATGCCACGAAGGTTTATGATATGCAGTTAAGGGTTTCTGGCTTACATTAATGTCTAACTTGGATACAACATGAACAAATACAACACACGAGATTGCTTCCTTGATAGAACAATATAATTTTCCAAGAATGACAGCTACGACTGAACCATGTTCCAATAATTTGAGCTTAGCTTTGTAGGTTCCAACACTCCATGCACACCCAGTGGACAAATTAATATCTAAAGGTAGAGAACAAGAGAAACCAGTTAGTTCAGAGCTAGAAAAGATTTCGTCGCTGCTATTAAACTTAGATAGAAGATTTTAAGAGAGAATCTAGCAGAATGGGCCACACGAACGATTCATTCTTAAACTTGGGATGGATCATTATAAATTCGAATGATAAAATTTAAATATTTCCAAAGTTATAGAAAAATATATATGTATTTATAAAGAAACAAACAAATAAATAACTAAATAAATGTATGAACGAAGGGGATTACCAGAAGGAGTTCGAGGGGGATTACCAGAGTTCTTGACTTACCATTGGTGTGAATCTATTCCCGCTACACCCACTCTTTATCATCCATATTAATCGTCTTGAATCAAAGATAGTCATTGTCAATCTTAAAACATGGAGCTTCAGATCTAAGAGAACCACCGTTGTATTAGGGATTGAGCCTTGGGCCAAAAAAAAGAAGGCCGCCATACATGTTGTGTTCTGCTTTTTATTTTTTATTTTTTTATAATTGCATCTTCAGCCTCTATGCGTGCCATCATGGTTTGTCTCTGATATCTTGGTGGTTTGTGCGTTATGGTAATGCCCATCATAAAACATCTCGGTGCGTCCACGTAACCAGTCGTGCATAGGTTTTTTTTTATCATCACCTCTACATTATCGCTTTCCTGTTTGTTGGTTTGTTTTGTCATTTGTCGTCAATATGGGGTCAACATTCCTGTACTACGTGTTGGAGAAATGTAATGATGAGTTGAATGCGCATCTAGATTGCACCGACTCTGTCAAACGTTTTGTCAGTCCGCAGAAGTCACAGAGTTGTTAGACATACATTCAGTCTGTCAGAAGGCTTCGTGCACACTTCATTGTATTTAAACAACTGCATTTGCATTCCGCAAGTCAAATTCTTAGGTAGAAATTAATTACAGTCTTTAATGGAGTTCAATAGCTTCCAGGCGAAGTGATCTTAAGTCTGTGTATAAATGAAAATCAATCTCATAGAATCAAGTAGAGATGTAGAAGTGAATGAAGAAGAAGAAATTGGTCATGAAATGTATTACGAGCCCAAGCTCTATAAAAATGGTGAAAGATTGAAGTAAAGCTCATCTCTTTGTAAGTGTGGAAATATTGTTTGTTTTACTGTGGTAATATATAAGTCTATAGTTATTGGTGTTCATTCTCAAGAATGTTGGTTAATGCATGCCGCACATGTTCTTCATATTCACCTGTGTAAATGTTGTTTACATTTACAGTCTGTAAAAGAAATCAAGATTTCCATATATATTTTACGGCGGTAAAGTTTTTAGTTTAACGCAGAGTAACTTATCATAATCCTCATACTTTGGTTCTTATGTTTAGCAAGAAATACTTTATTATAATGTTTGCATAAAAATAGGTAGTCCGCGAAGTTACGAAGTGACACGGAGTAAAAATACCCTCAAGTAAAGAAGTCCGCAAAGTTAGGCTTTCACACATATTAAG
The DNA here is from genome assembly GCA_027924585.1 of Larix kaempferi. Lineage (NCBI taxonomy): Eukaryota > Viridiplantae > Streptophyta > Pinopsida > Pinales > Pinaceae > Larix > Larix kaempferi. The sequence continues at coordinate 611,826 of BSBM01000475.1, forward strand.
AGTTCCGCATAAGTGCAAGCTTCGCATAAGTGCAATGTAAATTTAGTGCGAAGTCACTTTACTGCGAAGTGATTTTAGTGCGAAGTAAATTTGGTGTGAATCCAAGTTCTACGAAGTTAATCTTTGCGAAATTAAAAATTTGGGTTTCTGCCAAGTTTGATAACAAAAATAATTATCTACTGCGCAGTTAATTTTTAATTGAATGTGCATTGTGCTTTTCCCTTGATCTAGTATCATAGCTTGTTTTACAAAGAAAATAAATTCTATTTACAAAAGGGAAAAGTGATTAAGGATGCCTTCCACTTTGGGTAATTTGCAAACTCCAATATGTTTTGGTAAAAATGATGAATATTGGTTTCTAACTATGAAAGCCTTGTTTAGAGGTCAAGATGTATGGGAAATAGTCCAACATGGTTATGCAGAACCAACAGATCTTGCAGCATATAACAATCTCACACAAGCTAAGAAGGATGTCTTGAGGGAACATAGGAATAAATATGGAAAGGCGCTGTTCCACATACATCAAGCAACACATGAATCAATACTCCTAAGAGTAGCAGCAGTGCAGTTAACTAAGGAAGCGTGGGACACGCTGGAAACTTCATATCAAGGTTTGAACAAGGTAAAGATTGCGAAATTACAAATTCTTAGAAGATATTTTGAATCTCTGTCAATGAAAAATATAGAGTCTGTAGACTCATTCTATACTCGTGTTATTGGTCTAGTTAATCAAATAAAGTCTCATGTAGAAACTCTAACTGATCAAAGGGTTGTTGAAAAAGTTCTTAGAGTTCTTCCAAAGAAATTTGAATCTTTGGTTGTAACCCTGGAGGAAAATAAAGATCTGTCCACATTTACTATTGATGAGTTGCAAGCCTCATTACTCAATCATGAACATAGAATTAGCGGTTCAGATACATCGTTGGAAGGTGCATTCACAACACAGTCATCCATAAGTCATGGAAGAGGCAGAGGAAGATCAAACTCAAGAGGCAGGGGACGAATTTCTTTCAGAGGAGGTCGCAGCAGTAATCTTGCGCATGTCGCGGGAAGAGGCTAGAATCAAATCCCCATTCAGCCAAGTGGGCAAAGGTATGATAAATAAAAAATTCAATGTCATTACTGTAAGAAGTATGGACACTTCGCATATGAATGCAGGAAGAAGCAATATGACCAAGGAAAGCAAGGTGAAGCACAGTTAAGCAACAACAACACTTCGAACAACTCACTGTTCTTAGCATGCGTATCTCCACTTGAATGCAATGCTGTCCAAGAAAGTCCAAATGACATATGGTATTTAGACTCAAGCTGTAGCAATCACATGACTGGTAATTTAAGTCTATTTTCTAGTCTAGATAAATTAGTTCAAATTGATGTCACACTTGGAAATAATTTTCAAGTCACTGTTTTGGGTAAGGGTAATGTTGATATTCTAACCAAACAGGGGGAGCATAAATATGTGTCTGATGTTTATTATGTTCAAGGTTTGAAGCATAATTTGATGAGCAATGGACAACTGATGGAAAAAGGTTACAAAATCCATATGATAGGAAAGCGTTGTCTGATCAGAGATATATACCTAAACAATCAGTTGATAGCTGAAGTGCAGATGACAAGCAATCGTTTGTTTCCTTTGAGGATAAGGCCAATCATAAGAGGAAAAACAACTCAAGTTGTTCATACAAGTCAAAATGGAAATTCTGGAGCTGCATTCAAAGCAGAAATCAAAGAAGCTGAAGCTCACTGCGACAAGGAAGCAAAAGACAACGAAGTGCAAGCGGCATTTCAAACAAAAATAAAAGATGAATCCTGGTTATGGCACTTCAAATTTGGACATCTGAATTTTTGTGGGATGAAGCTATTGCACATGAAGAATGTGGTGAAAGGATTGCCACTAATTGAAAAGCTAGAGAGAATTTGTGAAGGCTGCATTTTTGGCAAACAACACAAAGAGTCTTTTCCGATCAGAAAGTCATACAGAGCTCGCACACCACTTAAAATTGTGCACTATGATATATGTGGACCAGTGCAAGCACTGTCCATGGGAGGATGCACTTATCTTCTCACTTTTATTGATGATTTCACAAGAAAAACATGGTTCTATTTTCTAAAACATAAATCCGATGCATTTAGTTGTTTTCAACAGTTCAAGGCACTTGTGGAGAAGCAGAGTGGTTACAACATCAAGATCTTAAGAACATAAAGAGGTGGTGAGTATGTTTCAAATGATTTCTTAAATTTTTGCAAAAATCATGGCATACAAAAGCAATTCACTGCGCGGTATACACCGCAGCAGAATGGTATTGCAGAGAGGAAGAACATAACCATTATGGAGATGGCACGCAGTATGTTGGCAACCATGCATATGTCAAATGAATATTGGGCTGAAGCGGTGGCAACTGCTATATACATCATGAATCGATGTCCGACGAAGAGCATGAAGAACAAAGTTCCGCAGGAAGCATGGACAGGTATGAAACATAGTGTTTCGCATTTAAAAGTTTTTGGTTGTGTAGCATACGCACATGTTCTAGATCGGCTAAGAAGGGAATTAGACAATAAAGGACATAAATGCATTTTTATTGGGTATTCTAAAGACACCAAATCATACAAGTTGTATGATCCTGTTGCAAGAAAAGTTATCATCAGTCGCGATGTTCAGTTTGTCGAAAATGAAGCATGGGATGGAACTGTGGAAAAGAATGTGAAAATCGTGTCACATGTTGATCATGATGACATTGCAGAAGATGTGGTTGAGACTCCGCATGTAAATCAGAATGTCATAGCTCTGTCTACTCCCAGGACAATGCAACATGTTTCAACACAAGGTACTCCAACACCAGTCGTAGCTCAAGCTACTCCGACAAGCACACCAAGAGCGCAGCAAACTCCATCAAGTAGTTCGCAGAGTTCGACACCAGCAACTCCGACAAAGACAAGAAGTTTGCATGAGATATATGAGACTGGTACACCAAATTCATTTTCTGTTTTTGCATTATTTTCTCAAATTAATGATCCGCTAACATTTGAAGAAGCTGTTGAAGATAAAGTTTGGGCACAAGCCATGGATAAAGAAATTGAATGCATTGAAAAGAATCAAACATGGGAATTAGTTGGTGTTCCTATCGACAAGGATGTGATAAGCGTGAAATGGATTTATAAGACCAAGCAAGATGCTGATGGAAATGTGCATAAGCACAAGGCAAGGTTGGTAGAAAGAGGTTTCACACAACAGCTTGGCATAGAATTCAATGAAACCTTTGCACCTGTAGCACTAATGGACATTGTCAGAACTGTTTTGGCCATCGCAGCACAAAAGAAATGGTCTGTTTATCAAATGGATGTCAAGTCTGCATTTTTAAATGGTTATTTGGAGGAAGAAGTATATGTGGAGCAACCACAAGGCTATGAAGTTCCAGGACAAGGACACAGAGTATACAGATTGAAGAAGGCACTTTATGGTTTGAAGCAAGCTCCTAGAGCTTGGTACAGTCGCATTGACTCATACCTCATTCAGAATGGATTTCACAGAAGTGAATGTGAGCCAACGCTGTACACAAAAATCAATCAGCAAGGTAATAAGCTAATTGTCTACCTGTATGTAGATGATTTAATATTTGTTGGTGACTTTGGCATAGAAGAATTTAGAACAATCATGGAAAGTGAATTTGAAATGACTAATTTGGGGCTTATGAAGTATTTTCTGGGCATTGAAGTCCAACAGACTGAAAGAGGTATATTTGTATCTTAGTCGAAGTATGCAAGTGATGTCTTGAACAGATTTAAAATGCTAAACTGTAAGACAGCTCAAACACCAGTGATAACATGTTTGAAATTAAGCAAGGATGATGATGGATCCAATGTAGATCCTACGCTGTTCAAAAGGCTAGTTGGAAGCCTTATGTATCTTACTGCAACAAGACCAGATATCATGTATGGAGTCAGCTTAATCTCAAGATTCATGGAGTGACCAAAAGAATCTCATTGGTAAGTAGCTAAAAGAATTCTGAGGTATGTAAGTGGAACAAGAGACTTTGGTATTCTGTATTCAACCTCATAAAATTTCAAACTCATTGGATACATTGACAACGACAATGGAGGCAGCATAGATGATAGAAAAAGCACATCTGGGAATACATTTCTTGTAGGAATAGGTGTTGTATCACGAGCTTCAAAGAAACAACCCATAATAACTCTTTCTTCAACAGAAGCAGGGTATGACGTAGCTACAAGTGCTACATGTCAAGCCGTTTGGATGCGGAGGATGTTAAGTGATCTGTCGCAAAACCAGCAAGAACCCACAGTCATTTACTGCGACAACAATTTAGTTATCGCACTGTCAAAGAATCATGTGTATCACAAGAGAACCAAGCACATCGACACAAGGTATCATTTCATCAAAGAATTGATAAATAACAAGGAAATCTATTTAGAATTTTGTAGGCCTGAAGATCAGGTAGCAAACATATTTACAAAACCATTGGCAAGGGACCCATTCCAATTTCTGCGAAGTTTTTTTGGAGTGACAAGTTCTGCGCAATGAACTTCGTCACGAACAGAGCATGGCTCAGCTTTGAAACATTTTGTAAAATTTTATTTTTGTTGTATGATCCCCATCCGCTCATAATTAAGGGGGAGTGTTGGAGAAATGTAATTATGAGTTGAATGAGCATCTAGATCGCGCCAGCTCTGTTAGACGTTTTGTTAGTCCGCAGAAGTCACAGAGTTGTCAGACAGAAAGTTAGTCTGTCAGAAGGCTTCGTGCACACTTCATTGTATTTAAATAGCTATGTTTGCATTCCGCAAGTCAAATTCTTAGGTAGAAATTAATTACAGTCTTTAATGGAGTTCAATAGATTCCATGCGAAGCGATCTTAAGTCTGTGTATAAATGAAAATCAATATCATAGAATCAAGTAGAGACGTAGAAGTGAATGAAGAAGAAGAAATTGGTCATGAAATGTATTATGAGCCCAAGCTCTATACAAATGGTGAAATATTGAAGTAAAGCTCATCTCTCTGTAAGTGCGACAATATTGTTTGTTTTAATACGGTAATATATAAGTCTATAGTTATTGGTGTTCATTCTCAAGAATGTTGGTTAATGTATGCTGCACATGTTCTTCATATTCACCTGTGTAAATGTTGTTTACATTTACAGTCTGTAAAAGAAATCAAGATTTCCATATATATTTCATGGCAGTAAAGTTTTTAGTTTAACGTGGAGTAACTTATCATAATCCTCATAATTTGGTTCTTATATTTAGCAAGAAATACTTTATTATAATGTTTGCATAAGAAAAGGTTGTCCGCGAAGTTACGAAGTGATGCAGAGTAAAAATACCCTCAAGTAAAGAAGTCCGCAAAGTTAGGCTTTCGCACATATTAAGAGTTCCACATAAGTGCAAGCTTCGCATAAGTGCGAAGTAAATTTAGTGTGAAGTCAATTTACTGTGAAGTGATTTTAGTGCGAAGTAAATTTGGTGCGAATCCAAGTTCTGCGAAGTTAATCTTTGCGAAATTAAAAGTTGGGGTTTCCGCCAAGTTTGATAACAAAAAGAATTATCTACTACACAGTTAATTTTTAATTGACTGTGCGTTGTGATTTTCCCTTGACTGCGGGATTGGTGCATTTTGCATTGTTTTCCACCCCACCTATGCCATGCGTCCATGCTGAAATTGGTCTCCTATCGCCACATTCACACCCAGGGTCTGCATCTAATGCGCTTATTTTTTTTTTTGGGGGGGAAATGGATCGGTTTCACACTATGGACCAGTTTCACACTATCGTTTTATCCAAATGCATTGTGGAATTGAACCACATCCTCATGACCAGTCAAAACACACAATATTTGCACCGACTCTCCGTGCACTAAGCTCGAGGATAACCCTAGCTACATCCAAGCATAGCCGAGACAGAGCCGAAGGAAGAACTGGCGTTGGGGTTTGGGTGCCCGAAACACATAAATATAACAATGTTTCCATACTTTGTAGCTCTTGTAAATCACCACACCCAACGATCAAGGAGGCCGCAGTACCACCAAAGTCACCGTGCTAAGACTAAGCCCTCAATGGACTTCGAGTCCTCCTTCACTTCTCATCACTACCAACGACCAAATCGCCGCCAAAGAGAAACCAAGGCTTAATCCATGCCTAAGCTCGAGTAACAAAACCCCTTGGGTTATTCCATATTCACTACAGAAGGCTGAATGCATTCTCTAGGACGAATTATAGAGCTTCATCCTAATGACCTCACCTACCACCACCGACGACAGAGCTACAGATTCCCATGGAAACCATCGAGCTAGCATACTGGGCAGTGGAAAGCATGCTCCATGTGGGTTTTCGTTGAGCCTAACATACCCTAATCTCCATCTCGTGAATGAGCGGCTCCAAGTGGGATGCATGCACGTGAATCTTAATCGATCATCAAAATTCAGGGTCTCTAAATTATAAGCTATCTAGATCATCAATCATGCACATGAATTTATTTCTGCTACATGGTCTAAGTGGTCTGCATGCACCAGGTTCTTCATCGGTCATCAAAATTTAATTATTTGTACTATTGTTTTTACTTTAATGCTCCATGTGACATATATTAAAAACTGGAAAGTAGGGTACAGATTGATAAAAGGACAAATAAGGCTCCCAATTGATTGATTGGTCAGAAGGGAATACAATGTAAATTGTTTTGGATAAAAAGCATTGGAAAGCATGCCAGGACTAATACAATCGCACAAAGCGATTTCTATAGTCCCTGTTGCTTGGCAGGCCATCAATGACTAAATTATTTTTTCAAAGAAAAAATAATTTTTGTTTCCTTACAAGAATGGATAATGCGGATGTATCAAAATTTATCTTTGCTCTCCGATACATAAGGAAACAAGAACATTTCATTTCTTACTTTTAGAATAAGATTACAAACATAAATGGTTATCAATGCCACCTTTTTGATGATATCCTTTTATTTCTATCAAAGATTAAGGACATAGTGGACCAATTTGAGCATGCGTGTCAAAGAGAAGCCAATAGAAAGATAAGAAGAGATTGGTTACAAAGGAAAATTTCACATGACTTCGTTGTTGATGTGAACTGGTGTTGCATGTGTCATGAATCCAGGTGCATATTTGATTATGGAGAGCATGGGAAGAAATAGACCTATCAACATGTATGTGTATTACTTTTTAATATTTTGTTTAGTAATTTTCTTAATCATATTTAATGATTACAATAAGTATATTTAATAAATGATTTGTTAATACTACAATGTTTTTGTTGATGCAAAGATTCTGAATTTAGCTGGGCATCTTATGAGATTAGTAAACATGAACAATTTATTATTCATATACATTGTAATATCTCTAGCTCTATTGCATCTGAATGTCACCTTTTTGACTATATACACTTAGTTTTTTTTCTAGGATGAGGGCATCACTCCTACAACTTGAACAGATTTGTAAGAGCCATGGTTTCGATGTAAACTGGTATTGTATATGTAAACTGGTATTGTATATGTCATAGATCTGACGTATAATTATTTCTCGAATGGTTGGTGTATATCATTTTTGGTGCAATTTGAAGTAAGGATGTTAGATTTGAGTAATGATGTTATATTTGTTAAATTTCAAATTGTATCAAATTTATATAGAAATCTTATCAAATTTATAATTTAAAAAATTGTTCGAAATAAAAATTAGAGACATTCATTTTCCTACAAGAAAGAAGCCACTTAATAGGTAAACAAATACACAAACTTTTTCCATAATAATGTAAGAATTTAGGAAAAAATAAAAATTCTATTTTGAAGGGAATGTGACAAATTTGGAGAAAATTAAAAGTTCTTTTTAATTAACTTCACATGTTTATCAACCATGTGAAACAAGTTAAATATAATTTGTTTTATTTTGTATAGAAATACATCGTGTTTAAGAGGTATTTTGGTCTTCTTTGAAACATGACAACTTTTACTCAAACTATATTCAATGTCAAAAACAAATATATTGAAAAACACAAAAACACAAAAAAACTATATATCTAGTGTATCACCAGTATATATACACTAGTGTATACACTGGTATATACACCAACATAGATCCATCTTAACTATGGCTCTATCAAGGGCCGATAGGCATCAAACCTATTGAGGAAGTTTATGACTCAAAAAAGGGGTTCACACCTCAAGGGATTTGATCCCTAGTCTCGGGGCTTGATAGAGAGTTAAGATGGATCTATGTTGATTTATTAATATGCAATCATTACAAATTTAATATTTAACTAATTGTTATATTATCAACTTAAAAATACATTTAATCTAATATATTTTAGGTTATAATCATTCAGGCACCAACGCTTCCAATTTGGATATCTTACAAATACGCCAAAGTTGCATGAATTAATTAATTGTGAAGTAAAATAGATATTCACCCAAAGCTAATATCTAACCACCAACTATTTCAATTTGGAATCATGTTGTAAATGTTATAACATGAAAAATACAGAGTTTGTAGACTCATTCTATACTCGTGTTATTGGTCTAGTTAATCAAATAAAGTCTCATGTAGAAACTCTAACTGATCCAAGGGTTGTTGAAAAAGTTCTTAGAGTTCTTCCAAAGAAATTTGAATCTTTGGTTGTAACCCTGGAGGAAAATAAAGAGCTGTCCACATTTACTATTGATGAGTTGCAAGCCTCATTACTCAATCATGAACATAGAATTAGTGGTTCAGATACATCACTGGAAGGTGCATTCGCAGCACAGTCATCCATAAGTCATGGAAGAGGTAGAGGAAGATCAAACTCAAGATGTAGGGGATGAAGTTCTTTCAGAGGAGGTCGCCACAGCAGTCCTGCGCATGTCGCGGGAAGAGGCCAAAATCAAAGCCCCAATCAGCCAAGTGGGGAAAGGTATGATAAATAAAAAATTCAATGTCATTACTGTAAGAAGTATGGACACTTCGCATATGAATGCAGGAAGAAGCAGTATGACCAAGGAAAGCAAGGTGAAGCACAGTCAAGCAACAACAACACTTCGAACAACTCACTGTTCTTAGCATGCGCATCTCCACTTGAATGCAATGCCGTCCAAGAAAGTCCAAATGACATATGGTATTTAGACTCAGGCTGTAGCAATCACATGACTGGTTATTTAAGTCTATTTTCTAGTCTAGATAAATTAGTTCAAATTGATGTCACACTTGGAAATAATTTTCAAGTCATTGTTTTGGGTAAGGGTACTGTTGATATTCTAACCAAACAGGGGGAGCAGAAATATATGTCTGATGTTTATTATGTTCAAGGTTTGAAGCATAATTTGATGAGCAATGGACAACTGATGGAAAAAGGTTACTGAATCCATATGATAGGAAAGCGTTGTTTGATTAGAGATATATACCTAAGCAATCAGTTGATAACTAAGTGTAGATGACAAGCAATCGCTTGTTTCCTTTGAGGATAAGGCCAATCATAAGAGGAAAAACAACTCAAGTTGTTCATACAAGTCAGAATGGAAATTCTGGAGTTGCATTCAAAGCAAAAAGCAAAGAAGTTGAAGTTCACTGCGACAAGGAAGCAAAAGACAGCGAAGTGTAAGCGGCGTTTCAAACCGAAATAAAAGATGAATCCTGGTTATGGCACTTCAGATTTGGACATCTGAATTTTGGTGGGCTGAAGCTACTGCACATGAAGAATATGGTGAAAGGATTGCCACTAATTGAAAATCCAGAGAGAATTTGTGAAGGCTGCATTTTTGGCAAACAACACAGAGAATCTTTTCCAATCGGAAAGTCATACAGAGCTCGCACACCACTTAAAATTGTGCACTATGATATCTGTGGACCAATGCAAACACTGTCCATGGGAGGATGCACTTATCTTCTCACTTTTATTAATGATTTCACAAGAAAAACATGGTTCTATTTTCTAAAACATAAATATGATGCATTTAGTTGTTTTCAGCAGTTCAAGGCACTTGTGGAGAAGCAAAGTGGTCACAACATCAAGATCTTAAGAACATACAGAGGTAGTGAGTATGTTTCAAATGATTTTTAAAATTTTTGCAAAAATCATGGCATACAAAAGCAATTCACTGCGCGGTATACACCGCAGCAGAATGGTATTGCAGAGAGGAAGAACAAAACCATTATGGAGATGGCATGCAGTATGTTGGAAACCGTGCATCGGTCAAATGAATACTGGGATGAAGTAGTGGCAACTGCTGTATACATCATGAATCGATGTCTGACGAAGAGCGTGAAGAACAAAGTTCCGCAGGAAGCATGGACAGGTATGAAACATAGTGTTTCACATTTGAAAGTTTTTGGTTGTGTAGCATATGCACATGTTCCAGATCAACTAAGAAGGGAATTAGACAATAAAGGACAGAAATGCATTTTTATTGGGTATTCTGAAGACACCAAAGCATACAAGTTGTATGATCTTGTCGCAAGAAAATTTATCATCAGTCGTGATGTTCAGTTTGTTGAAAATGAAGCATGGGATGGAACTGTGGAAAAGAATGTGAAAATCGTGTCACATGTTGATCATGATGACATCGCAGAAGATGTGGTTGAGACTCCGCATGTAAATCAGAATGTCGCAGATCTGTCTACTCCCAGGACAACGCAACTTGTTTCAACACAAGGTACTCCAACACCAGTCGTAGCTCAAGCTACTCCGAAAAGCACACCAAGAGCGCAGCAAACTCCATCAAGCAGTTTGCAGAGTTCGACACCAGCAACTCCGATAAAGACAAGAAGTTTGCGAGAGATATATGAGACTGATACACCAAATTCATTTTATGTTTTTGCATTATTTTCTCAAATTAATGATCCGCTAACATTTGAAGAAGCTGTTGAAGATAAAGTTTGGGCACAAGCCATGGATGAAGAAATTGAATGCATTGAAAAGAATCAAACATGGGAATTAGTTGATGTTCCTATTGATAAGGATGTGATAAGCGTGAAATGGATTTATAAGACCAAGCAAGATGTTGATGGAAATGTGCAGAAGCACAAGGCAAGGTTGGTAGAAAGAGGTTTTACACATCAGCCTGGCATAGACTTCAATGAAACCTTTGCACCTGTAGCACGAATGGACACTGTCAGAACTGTTTTGGCCATCGCAACACAAAAGAAATGGTCTGTTTATCAAATGGATGTCAAGTCTGCATTTTTAAATGGTTATTTGGAGGAAGAAGAATATGTGGAGCAGCCACAAGGCTATGAAATTCTAGGATAAGGACACAGAGTATACAGATTGAAGAAGGTGCTTTATGGTTTGAAGCAAGCTCCTAGATCCTGGTACAGTCGCATTGACTCATACCTCATTCAGAATGGATTTCACAGAAGTGAATGTGAGCCAACGCTGCACACAAAAATCAATCAGCAAGGTAATAAGCTAATTGTCTGCCTGTATGTAGATGATTTAATATTTACTGGTGACTTTGGCATAGAAGAATTTTGAACAGTCATGGAAAGTGAATTTGAAATGACTAATTTGGGGCTTATGAAGTATTTTCTGGGCATTGAAGTCCAACTGACCGAAAGAGGTATATTTGTATCTCAGTCGAAGTATGCAAGTGATGTCTTGAACATATTTAAAATGCTAAACTGTAAGACAACTCCAACACTAGTGATAACATGTTTGAAATTAAGCAAGGATGATGATGGATCCAATGTAGATCCTACGCTGTTCAAAAGGCTCGTTGGAAGCCTTATGTATCTTACTACAACAAGACCATACATCATGTATGGAGTCAGCTTAATCTCAAGATTCATGGAGTGACCACAAGAATCTCATTGGCAAGTAGGTAAAAGAATTCTGAGGTATGTAAGTGGAACAAGAGACTTTGGTATTCTGTATTCAACCTCAGAAAATTTCAAACTCATTGGATACATTGACACCGACAATGGAGGCAGCATAGATGACAGAAAAAGAACATCTTGGAATACATTTCATGTAGGAATAGGTGTTGTATCATGGGCTTCAAAGAAACAACCTATAATAACTCTTTCTTCAGCAGAAGCAGGGTATGTCGTAGCTACAAGTGCTGCATGTCAAGCCGTTTGGATGCGGAGGATGTTAAGTGATCTGTTGTAGAACCAACAAGAACCCACAGTCATTTACTGCGACGACAATTAAGCTATCACAATGTCAAAGAATCATGTGTATCACAAGAGAACCAAGCACATCGACACAAGGTATCATTTCATCAGAGAATTGATAAATAACAAGGAACTCTTTTTAGAATTTTGCAGGGCTGAAGATCAGGTAGCAGACATATTTACAAAACCATTGGCAAGGGACCCATTCCAATTTCTACGAAGTTTTTTGGGAGTGACAAGTTCTGTGCAATGAACTTCGTCATGCACAGAGCATGGTTCAGCTCTGAAACATTTTGTAAAATTTTATTTTTGTTGTATGATCCCCATCCGCTCATAATTAAGGGGGAGTGTTGGAGAAATGTAATTACGAGTTGAATGGGCATCTAGATCGCGCCATCTTTGTTAGATGTTTTGTCAGTCCGCAGAAGTCACAGAGTTGTCAGACAAAAAGTTAGTCTGTTAGAAGGCTTTGTGCACACTTCATTGTATTTAAACAGCCGCGTTTGCATTCCGCAAGTCAAATTCTTAGGTAGAAATTAATTACAGTCTTTAATGGAGTTCAATAGCTTCCAGGCGAAGCGATCTTAAGTCTGTGTATAAATGAAAATCAATCTCATAGAATCAAGTAGAGATGTAGAAGTGAATGAAGAAGAAGAAATTGGTCATGAAATGTATTATGAGCCCAAGCTCTGTAAAAATGGTGAAAGATTGAAGTAAAGATCATCTCTCTTTAAGTGCGGCAATATTGTTTGTTTAACTGCAGTAATATATAAGTTTATAGTTATTGGTGTTCATTCTCAAGAATGTTGGTTAATGCATGCCGCACATGTTCTTCATATTCACCTGTGTAAATGTTGTTTACATTTACAGTCTGTAAAAGAAATCAAGTTTTCCATATATATATTTCACGGCGGTAAAGTTTTTAGTTTAACGCGGAGTAACTTATCATAATCCTCATACTTCGGTTCTTATGTTTAGCAAGAAATACTTTATTATAATGTTTGCATAAGAAAAGGTTGTCCGCGAAGTTACGAAGTGACGTGGAGTAAAAATACCCTCAAGTAAAGAAGTCCGCGAAGTTAGGCTTTTGCACATATTAAGAGTTCCACATAAGTGCAAGCTTCGCATAAGTGCGAAGTAAATTTAGTGCGAAGTGATTTTAGTGCGAAGTAAATTTGGTGCGAATCCAAGTTCCGCGAAGTTAATCTTTGCGAAATTAAAAGTTGGGGTTTTCGCCAAGTTTGATAACAAAAAGAATTATCTACTGCGCCGTTAATTTTTAATTGAATGTGTGTTGTTCTTTTACCTTGACTACGGGCTTGGTGCATTTTGCAATGTTTTCCACCCCACTTCTGCCATGCGTCCATGCTGAAACTGGTCTCCTATTGCCACATTCACACCCAGGGTTTGCATCCAATGCGCTTCTTTTTTTTTGGGGGGGGAATGGATCGGTTTCACACTATGGACCAGTTTCACACTATCGTTTTCTCCAAATGCATTGTGGGACTGAATCACATCCTCATGACCAGTCAAAACACACAATATTTGCACCGACTCTCTGTGCACTAAGCCCGAGGATAACCCTAGCTACATCCGAGACAAAGCCGAAGGAAGAACTGGCGTTGGGGTTTTGGTGCCTGAAACACTCATAAATATAACAATGTTTCCATACTTTGCAGCTCTTGTAAATCACCACACCCAACGAGCAAGGAGGGTGCAGTACCACCAAAGTCACCGTGCTAAGACTAAGCCCTCGATGGACTTCGAGTCCTCCTTCACTTCTCATCACTACCAACGACCAAATTGCTGCCAAAGAGAAACTAAGGCTTTAATCCATGCTTGAGCTCAAGTAACAAAACCCCTTGGGTTATTCCATATTCACTACAGAAGGCTGAATGCATTCTCCAGGACGAATTGCAGAGCTTCATCCTAATGACCTCACCTACCACCACCGACGATAGAGCTACGGATTCCCATGGAAACCACCGAGCTAGCATACTGGGCAGTGGAAAGCATGCTCCACGTGGGTTTCCGTTGAGCCTAACATTCCCTAATCTCCATCTCGTGAATGAGCGGCTCCAAGTGGGATGCATGCACATGAATCTTAATCGATCATCAAAATTCAGGGTCTCTCAATTATAAGGTATCTAAACCATCAATCATGCACATGAATTTATTTCGGCTACATGCTCCAAGTGGTATGCATGCACCAGGTTCTTCATCGATCATCAAAATTTAATTATTTGTATTATTGTTTTTACTTTAACGCTCCATGTGACATATATTAAAAACTGGAAAGTAGGGTACGGCTTGATAAAAGGACAAATAAGGCTCCCAATTGATTGATTGGTCAGAAGGGAATACAATTTAAATTGTTTTGGATAAAAAGCATTGGAAAGCGTGCCAGGACTAATACAATAGCACAAAGCGATTTCTATAGTCCCTGCTGCTTGGCAGGCCATCAATGACTAAATTATTTTTTCAAAGAAAAAATAATTTTTGTTTCCTTACAAGAATGGATAATGCGGGTGTATCCAAATTTATCTTTGCTCTCCGATACCTAAGGAAACACGAACATTTCATTTCTTACTTTCAGAATAACATTACAAACATAAATGGTTATCAATGCCACCTTTTTGATGATATCCTTTTATTTCTATCAAAGATTAAGGACATAGTGGACCAATTTGAGCATGTGTGTCAAAGAGAAGCCAATAGAAAGATAAGAAGAGATTGGTTACAAAGGAAAATTGCACGTGACTTTGTTGTTGATGTGAACTGGTGTTGCATGTGTCATGAATCCAGGTGCAGATTTGATTATGGAGAGCATGGGAAGAAATAGACCTATCAACATGTATGTGTATTACTTTTTAATATTTTGTTTAGTAATTTTCTTAATCATATTCAATGATTACAATAAGTATATTTAATAAATGATTTGTTAATACTACAATGTTTTTGTTGATGCAAAGATTCTGAATTTAGCTGGGCATCTTATGAGATTAGTAAACATGAACAATTTATTATTCATATACATCGTAATATCTCTAGCTTTATTGGATCCGAATGTCACCTTTTTGACTATATACACTTAGTTTTTTTTCTAGGATGAGGGCATCACTCCTACAACTTGAACAGATTTGTAAAAGCCATGGTTTTGATGTAAACTGGTATTGTATATGTCGTAGATCTGACATATAATTATTTCTCGAATGGTTGGTGTATATCATTTTTGGTGCAATTTGAAGTAAGGATGTTAGATTTGAGTAATGATGTTATATCTGTTAAATTTCAAATTATATCAAATTTAAATAGAAATCTTATCAAATTTATAATTTAAAAAATTGTTTGAAATAAAAATTAGAGACATTCATTTTCCTACAAGAAAGAAGCCATTTAATAGGTAAACAAATACACAAACTTTTTCCATAATAATGTAAGACTTTAGGAAAAAATAAAAATTCTATTTTGAAGGGAATGTGACAAATTTGGAGAAAATTAAAAATTATTTTTAATTAACTTCACATGTTTATCAACCATGTGAAACAAGTTAAATATAATTTGTTTTCTTTTGTATAGAAATACATCGTGTTTAAGAGGTATTTTGGTCTTCTTTGAAACATGAAAACTTTTACTCAAACTATATTCAATGTCCAAAACAAATATATTGAAAAACACAAAAACACAAAAACACAAAAACACAAAAACACAAAAACACAAAAAAACTATATATCTAGTGTATCACTAGTATATATACACTAGTGTATACACTGGTATATACACCAGCATAGATCTATCTTAACTATGGCTCTATCAAGGGCCGATAGGCATCAAACCTATTGAGGAAGTTTATGACTCAAAAAAGGGTTTCGCACCTCAAGGGATTTGATCCCTGGTTTCGAGGCTTGATAGAGAGTTAAGATGGATCTATGTTGATTTATTAATATGCAATTATTACAAATTTAATATTTAACTAATTGTTATATTATCAACTTAAAAATACATTTAATCTAATATATTTTAGGTTATAATCATTCAAGCACCAACTCTTCCAATTTGGATATCTTACAAATACGCCAAAGTTGCATTAATTAATTAATTATGAAGTAAAATAGATATTCACCCAAAGCTAATATCTAACCACCAACTATTTCAATTTGGAATCATGTTGTAAATGTTATAAACGTTGACACATAAATACTACAAATAAGCAAAGAATTAATTAATTAATTAATTATGAAGTAAAATAGTTATTTAACCAAATTTAATGTCCAAGTGCCAACTATTACATGTTCTAAAGTATAACACATCAATCCTACAAATAGGAAAAAATTGCATTCATTCATTGCTTATGAAGTAAAATAGGTATTTACCCAAATTTAATCATCAAGTGCCAACTATTTCATGTTGTAAATTATAACATATAAATCCTACAAATACACAAAAGTTGCATTAATTAATTAATTGTGAAGTAAAATACTTTCAATTGATCCAACTATGGTTAATTTGCAATTATCACAAAACTAATATCTTACTTATTTATTGTTCTATTATTAACTTGTTCTAGCAATAAGTCAAGTGAAGATGGTGATTTGAAAATTGCTAGTGTGAACTCACAACCAAAGGAATTTTCGATGAAAGGTTCAAGAAATTCTTTAAGAACATGAGAAGGGTACAAGAGGAAACTTGATAAAGATTAAAAAAATAAACATATCATGGGATTATGGTGTATTTCAGATGAAGGCAAAACAAGGGTCAAAATGCTCCATGGAACAAAGGTTTCTCACATATTAATTTGGAAGGCATTATGAAAAACCTTGAAGGACTATAGACCCTAAATATGATTACTGCATCATATAAACATGAAGCAATTGACACTCTGACCATGTGTTTACATATATGCCAGCGTTTAAATAATCCATAAATAAAAAGAAAACATAAAGCAAATCTTCAACTATACTCAAGCTAAACACAAAATAAACTCCAAACTCTAGTTTGAATAATGACGTTTTTTCAAAGAGCTCAAGATATTGATTTGCTACATGAATGCATTGATCAACCGTTTAAATTCCCTTTGCATAACCCCAATATATAACCAAAAAACAAAACAACCAATAGTGGTTTTCCTGGTTAAGGGTTTCCACTACAAGTGTATGTATTGTGTTCATTTGTATAATCAATTTGTTGTTTTCTTTTATTCTAAGTGTTTGATTTATTAGAGATTTCTAACATATATTGGTTTAATAATAACATGCTTACAATTATACACCATTCAACTTTATGTTTCATACAATTTGAATTTGATTATAAATTAATTTTAATATGAACAAATTTTATGAGCGACGCTATTGCGACATCATTCATAATCCTTTAGTCTGATTATAAATGTCACATGCCACAGGTCAACACTTCTTACAAAGTGTTCACTCATAAGAGTAATATTCTAGGAAATCAGAAAACCAGCTTGAATGAACTCCATTAAATGCCTATAGCTAGATTGTGTGAATCTTATGATAGGTGCACAAGAGATATTAGAGGTTGGTTTTACAACACTTATTCCTTTTTGAGTACATACTTGTGCTTGGTTTTACGAGTACATAGAGGTTGGCCTTATTCTTAATCTACAAATTATTATGAAGATATAATACTTACACTTGATTCAATTAATAAAAAATGTGGTTGGATACATCAAGGTCTCATTCCTACTGATAAAAAGCAATTAAATTCATAGAGATGGATGAAAAAGAAACCAAAGTGTAAATTTTTCAATGCTCATAAGATGTAGGTTAAGATGGATTTACAACTTTATTATTATTATTATTATGGGCATTTTTTTACTTTTACATTAAGTAGTTTTAATTTTCTTTTATTTTAGTTTATTATTATTAGGTTAAGCATCTTGTTCAAAATGGGTTGTAAAATGCATCTTGCTTTTCTTGTACTTACCAATACAAATGAGAATAACACAAGTACATGAAATTACACAATTGTATGCATTTGACAATAATTACACATAAGTTATTAATGACCCTAAATAGATTTTGTTGTTGGTGAAAGTACAAATGTCAATGTGGATATAATTGAGTCTAAAATAACATTATACATAATTGAGTAGGATAACGAACCAAACTTTTAAGATTTACAAAACATTATTGGATTTGAGAGCCAAATCCCACTTAAAACACATTTAAATCGACAAATTTTGGTGTTGAAAATAGAATGAGTATCATAAAAAACTTGTCATCGTCATTGTGCAATATCAGTATTTAATGAATTCTCCATTACAACAATAAAAATTCTTAATTACCAAATTAAAATCCAAATGACCATAATCAATGTAAAATGATTGAAAAAGAGTTTCAAAATCACCTACAATGTAGAATGCAATTATCTTCATCTTCTTGCATGTTAATTTATCCCATTTGTTATAAAATTTTATCTCTTAAAATAAAATTCACGGAAAACAAAGAAATACCACAACAACCCCTACAAATGTGAAAGGTGATATGTTTGTAGATACCAATTCAAGCCTAGAAATATAATATTGAAATGGTACATTTGCTCTAGTTGATAGAGTTCTAATGGATGCACCTTGTACCATGAGTAAAAAACCCTTTGCTAACTCCTTGACCCCTTAGTATATTCCCATTAATCTTAATTCTATGAAAGCATTCCCTATCATTTTGTTCATTGGTTAGTTATAAAAAAGAAGAGTCTCCCTAGTCCACCTTTCTCTTACCTATAACAACAAAATGTAAAGTATCCCAAGTTAGCTTTTAGTGATTTTTTAAGCTAAGAAGCCCCACAAGGTTGACAAATGAATTGATGGATTGAAGCTTATTATTACAAACCCTAAAACCAAACAGATTAGATGGAGGCATGCCTCAAATATTTTGACACATTACCACGCAATGTAGGCTTAATCTTCTTAGCAATATGACTTGTGCTTCTTAAGCTTTGGACTTTTCTAATTGTGTGTACTAGTTTTCCAAATTCATTTATAGTAATCTTCCCTAATATTTATATATGGCTCTTAAAGTGTTTCATGTTGTGTTTATTATATTCCAGATAATATTTGGATTTATTAAAAGCATTGAGAAGGATGGAAGAGAAATCAAGGTGCAAACCTTTATATTCTTATATTGCAACTTTAGATTCTTATAAAATGTATATAGATCTATAATATAATGATTTATTTTTATGTTAATATAATATGTTTTACTTTTATATATTTCAACTTTTCTTTAGTTTTAATTTATAAAATATCACATCTCATTGAAAAAAAGTAGTTAAATACATTCAAGTTCATTTCAAAACAATATATATGTTTTAAATTTTCTTATAAATAACACAACTACATAACCTTGAAAAAAATTCTATACAGTTTGGAAATAAATTAAATACAATCTATTACTGAAATAAAATAAACCAAGATTTTAGATGACCAAAGTATAAATGTATGGCATGGGCATAATACATTGTAAAATGACATTATGCATAAGAAATTAGGATAAATAACTAACATTTTAAGATAAATAACTAACATTTTAGCTTTCACAAAGTATCGCTAAGAAAAAAAAAAAACAAACAAATATTATACATAAGGAAGTAGTATAAAGAACCAAAATTTAAGCTTTTATTTTAGCTCTAAAAAAAATCACTTAAAGTAAATATAAAAACAAATCCCATTTAAAATAGGTTGAAATTGATACAAGGTGTAAGTTAAATATTCTAAATTTTGGTCTTGTTTTCTGGGTTTTTTTGTCAAAATTCATTTGAGATTGTTGAAATTGCATATATACATTTTGGTCTTCTCCTTTAGTTTTTGTTGTTGTTGGAATTGCGTAATCTAGGTGTCCATTTGAGATTGTTGAAATTGCATATATACATTTTGGTCTTATCCTTTAGTTTTTGTTGTTGTTGGAATTGCGTAATCTAGGTGTCCAAAGTTTTTTTAGGGAAGCAAATCCATTTTGTAATCAAAATTGCAATTTGAACAATGAAAAGCTATGATTTCAATAAATATTAAAATCCGAAACTTAAAAAGTTTACATAATAAAATTGGATACTAAAAATAACATAAAATTTTATAAAAACCTTTCAATTACTCTCAATCATTACAACAATAAAAACCTATATAAAAAACAGACATCCATAACTATAAAAAAATTCAAAATGTAACATTTATGATTTCATATAAAAGTATCTTTTAATTAATTAATTAGTTATTTTGATTTCTTTTACAAAGATCAATTTTTTAAGATATAAAAATTACCACCTCATATCCAATTATTATTTTTCTTTCTTTAATTTCCTAAAAACATAGACATCCATAACTATAAAAAAATTCAAGATATAACATTTATGATTTCATATAAAATCATCTTTTAATTAATTAATTAGTTATTTTGATTTCTTTTACAAACATCAATTTTTTAAGATATAAAAATCACCATCTCATATCCAATTATTATTTTTCTTTCTTTAATTTCCTAATTTGTTATTTCATTTTTTTATCTTACTTTATCATAACTTATTTTGGATTTGATATATAAAAATCAGATTTATATATAAAAATCAATTATTTTATAGTTAGGAAAAAACACTTTATAGTTTTTTTTAAAGTATGTCTTCACAATTATTTAACTTAGATTTATATATTTTTAACATAAATTTAAAATAATGTGTAAAGGGAGGTAACCAATTGCTCATTAAAATGGTTTTTTTTAATGAAATGATTTTTTATGAAAAAAATTAAGAGCTAGGATTTGTTCTTTCATTTAGATCTATTAATATATTGGTATGCTGTATAGTTTTTTAGACATGTTAAATTAGAATCTTTTAAAACATTTATCAATGCCATTTATTTAAAATGAACAATTAAAAAATTTAAATGTTTGTCCTATCATCTATCCTAGTGTTAGTGCTAAAAGATGCACTCTGACTCCATAGAGAGCATGGCTAGCACATGTTAATGCTCAAAGGAAAATGTTGATTGATATGATTGGGTATATGGTTGTGTAATGACAGAAGGGGAATTGAAAGGGTGGATAAATGACCATCAGGCTAGAACATCTACCAATAAGTACATGCAAGAGATAATAAACAAGGATGATGTAAAAGTACTTATAAAATCTACAAACAATAGACAAACATGAGCCAGCTTTGAAGGTTATATGTATGACAACAAGCAGCTAAGACATACATAATGTAAATACTCTTAGACAAAAAAACATTCTGGATAAAATGTATACAAATACAATAGGCTGCTAATGAGAAACAAAGAATGGAAACACCATCATTTGTAATAATCACAACAGAACTACACCAAAACATAGATATGTATTTGCATTTAATCATAATCAAAGTGGTTCGTAATAATCCTACATACAAACTTCAAAATACACTTATAGACTTCAAAAAAAAAGTTTTCAGACTACTGTGTCTCGACCGCTTACAATTTACAATCTCACACAGCCGAGAAGGAACCTCCTCCCCTTCCTCATCTCTGTTTTTTTTTATATTTATAATACATATCTCTTTTATTCATAACAAAGCACTACCTCTAACAGGATCGAGGATCCCTTTTGCCAAAAATAGATCTAACAAAAAAATGATTTGGAAGTCAATAATTGAAAAATTAACTTAATGCCCCTTTTTTTTGGGAACCTTCTAGACTTGACTAGCAACAGTTGACAGGTGTTGAAGCTGAACGTCCTTGGATAAACTTCGATTATGACAGAAATGGGCTTCGATCATTTATCCACATCATTTCGAAGTCTCGCAGCCATAACTTACACCAAGCCCAATTCATGAAATGCTCCTAGATCGGTGGACAAACCAAATGCTGCTATCCATCCCATCCATAACAACACTCAAATTACAAGCACACATCATCATCGTAGCGCTTGGTCTGGGCACTTGGCATCCCGGAAGATGCTTTGTCCTTTGAATGAGCGCTTGTTAATCAATTCTTACACAAACTTTTGAGCATGCCAAAGCCTCCTTAATACTTGGTTGAATGTTGACTTGTCAATCCGGAATTGAGCCACACAAAACATATCATACGTCCAACTGAATCAACACTTTAAGTTGAAATGTAGATACATTATACTCTATTTTCATGAGCCCTTTATGACTTGACTACCGTGCACAAGATAGTAAATTTTATAAAACCAAGTATAAGGAAAATACAACCTATGTCATGTATGGTTTTAATATTTAATAAATCCCATGCTAAAGGTAATAGGTTGAGACATGCTTAATAAAAACTTAATGGATGAAAAGAAACGGATATATGCCTAAGCAAGGCCATACAAATGACTTTTGCTTTCTTAATAAAAGCTATTATTTAAAAAACCGTTAAAAAGTTTTTTTTAAAATAATAATTATTATTAAAAATCAAAAGGTTAGCAAATAAAGCTCACAAGATCAAGGATTTTGTAATGATGGGAATTGGCCAAATTAATAAAGCAAATTTGATACAGGATAGTGAAAAGAGTGAAGATTTTGGGGAATCATTTTGTGGAAAATACTAGTGGGCATTCTCCAGCTAAAATCAAGGTTCTTGTTTACGTACACGTTGTCCGAATGTAAACAATTTTGCTAAAGTAAATTTTGGTACCAACACCTACATGTGCTTTGATTATATTTAAATTAAATGTGTACAAATCGTAAATGATAAAAAACATATATAAAATCAATTCACAACTTATTAATATGGTATATGTTGTAGTTAAAATTAAGCATATTTAATAGCTAGTATCAAAAATAGTTTTATTTATCTATTTAATATAAATGCATACAAAAATTTATAAATTAAAAAAAATTGTTCCATATCTTAATATGTTTAAAAAAAATGATATCAACTAAATTATATTGAAGAAAATTAAGCAAAAATAGAAAGAAAATATCGAATATTTGATCACATAATATAAAATAAAATTTACATTAGAAATTTTTTTTGTTTGTAAATTTAAAAAGAAAATGCAAAAAACATATTTCATTTATGATACTTGATTATAAATGATAATAAGATATTCAAATAATTTCTACAAAATAGACAAGATATTAGATTTAAAAAAAATGATAAGGTAAAATGCAAAAAAAGAAGATTAATTAATCATAAATACATAGTATAAAGATCTAAGCTAATTATAAAAATAAATATGGTTTACACATCCACAACACACAATAGTTTGGTAGTAGTTATACTACATTTTACATTGACTATTTCCATGGATAGCAGCTATTATCATTGGCTTCCTCCTAGCAATGTTGTTAGATTGCATATGACTTAACCAAGCAAGTCTATTTCTAAATCTAACATGAATTAGATTCATAGGTGTGAGCTTTGTGTGTTTCAAGATTCTTTGTTGTGGTCCTCTAGTTTCTTTATTCACCTATACAAGACACAAAAAACATAACTAAAAACACCACAATTCAAGATAAGAAGATCACTTGCATAACAATACAAAATTAAAATATAATATTTTAGGTATAAAAGAAAAATATTTACTCATTGGTGTAGAATTAGGAGTGTTTTGCATATTAGGTGTCTCATAAGAGTCATCTAATCCAAGATTGTTGTGTAAGCACTCTTCTACATAGCTTTGTGTACAAAATGCATATACAAACATACTTAGTATATATGATTTTCAAAACTAAAAAAAAAAGGAAAAGTATACAAATGATAACAATTATACAAATCATATTAAAAAATAATGTAGCTACAAAATAATTGTGCACTTACTTCAATCATATCATTGTGGAATGCATTATCTTTCTCCTTATCTTTATCCTATGTGGTGGAAGATGATCTCCTTTGTCGCATCAAACCATTTTATTAAGATTTTTCGTTAATTCATGACAATTTTTAGAATTTTGCCTTTCTCCTTCTATGGAAGTGTACATAATATAAATACAGAATTCATGTCAACACTAAAAATTTACATAACATGTCAACTAATTAAAGACTTAAGTATTTGAAAATAACAAATTCAAAATAAAAATATCTTATAAAAAATACTAGTTTACTTCCATAACACAATCATTGATTGGAGTGTTCTCCATGGGTGAAAATGAACCTTCACTGGAACATGTGATCTCATTCAACATATTTTTAATTTCAATTCTTCGTAATGTATCTTCACGTCGTTTCACTTCATTTGACTTATATTCTTCTATGCGATCAACGATTCTCTTTATCGCCTCAATGCTCAATTCTTGTTCATGACTCTCTTCCTAACACACACACACACACACACACACACACACACACACACATATAAGTGAATACAAGTAAACTACTTATATAAATGAATAAAAAGAAATCCTAAGACGAAACCTTAATATGAACACACCTCTTTGGATATCTCTTGATTTACCAAACACCTTCTTAAATTTTTGAGAGCCGTTTCCATACGAAATTCAAGGCGAAGGCTTCACAAGTCATTAATTTTCTGAACTGCTTTGGGATCCTTTTTTGGCCAATGGGAATCGTGAGCACGTGGCCGTCCCCTTTGACGAGGTGGAATTTGATCAAGCTGATGGATTCTTTGCCGATGTTTATTTAATGCATGGAGTGTAGTAACTACATATTTATGCTTGCAATTACCAATCATACAGTAATGCAGTGGATGCAATCCAGGCCACTTAATAATTTTGTAATCCAAGTCTACCTCGTGAGGCTCCATAAAACACTATCTACAAAATAGCCAAAATTTTTTTCACAAAATTTTAATCACATAACAATAAATAAATAAATAAAGAATAAATAAATAAATAACTTCCATTTTCATAAAAGAAAGGACATGCATAATCAAACTAACATTTTTTTTTTTTGTAAATTGCAGAGAGAAATTATATTAGAGTACAAAAAGTATTACATACATAGGAGATTCTGTAGTTCTGAGAGCATTATGGAGCCTCTCGTAGAACAAAAAAATTAAAAAAGGGCCTTTGTAGACTTTCCCATATGTAGTAACTACATATTTATGCTTGCAATTAACAATCATACAGTAATGCAGTGGATGCAATCCAGACCGCTTAATAATTTTGTAATCCAAGTCTACCTCGTGAGGCTCCATAAAACACTATCTACAAAATAGCCAAAACTTTTTTCACAAAATTTTAATCACATAACAATAAATAAATAAATAAAGAATAAATAAATAAATAACTTCCATTTTCATAAAAGAAAGGATATGCATAATCAAACTAACATTTTTTTTGTTGTAAATTGCAGAGAGAAATTATATTAGAGTACAAAAAGTATTACATACATAGGAGATTCTGTAGTTCTGAGAGCATTATGGAGCCTCTCGTAGAACAAAAAAATTAAAAAAGGGCCTTTGTAGACTTTCCCATAGATGGGCTGAGAGTCATAGCCATAATTACAAATGACCATTAAAAACATAAGACTAGTCCAACTCAGAAAAAAAAAACCAGAGCATAACAATAAACTATTAAGCAAAAACAAAGAAACCCGATATGCTAACCGTCGCAAAAAAGAGATGGGCTCTGCTAGAGCAACCCTAGGTATTTGCTTTTGCATTCAGGGGGTTGGGTTTGTCTTCGATTATGGGGCAACTACCAAAGAAATCTTCATCCCAACTCTAGGAGTTTGGAGGCAATGGTTCAGTCTTGCGAGGAGTAGCAGCTTCGTCGTCGGATTTCCGGACCCTTTTGTAGTGTAGAGCATCTATAGTTGTAGGAATCAAGAAGGAGGCATCAGAGGGAGGGCCCCCTTGTAAGATGAAAACAACAGGAGAGACTGACCCAGAGGTGGAGCCCAGGACAGGAACAGAGACCTCCGTAGCAACAACACCGGGCGACCCATGCGAAGTGGAGCCCGAAGCATGGGCACATGTAGCCATAGCGACGCCATCTGGATGAATACCTTCCTTACCATCCATGCCCTCAAAGTTGATACCAGGAGTGTCAAGACCAGAGTCACAGTGAGGATTAGCTTTGCTGAAGAAGGAATACTTACCTCCAGCTACGCTGGATTCCAGGGCTGCGAGCATTTCATCTAGGTGGAGCATGTGAGTCCTAGTGTCCTTGATAGAGGTTTTGGCCATGTTCCAATTTGACAACATTTTTTCAACCAGGATACCCAACATGTTCTTCATTAACCAGTAATAATTTATTTGATTAACTTGGTTACTAGAGGCGAGGATGTCAAAGACCCGGTTGGTTTCCCAATCATCAACCGACCTTTGAATAGGAGCGGTGACTTTGTCATCATAGCCGCTCATGGCTTTCTTGTCCTTCTCCAGGGAGGTAGCAATCCGACCAACGCCATGACAAGTGCCTCGCCTAGAGGTACCACGCGGACTAGTCATGGCGTAATCAATGAGCTCGCAGGAGGAGAGAGATGAAGCAGAACTTACAGCAGCAAGAACATGCAAAGGATAACAAGGAATGCCGATGCAGATGAAGGTGATGGAATGTCGATACCTCATCTCAAGAGCCTTGAAGAGGGAGCACCGATGCGTCACATGAGAGAGCATAATGAACATACTGTTGCAGTAATGGAGAAAGGACATTGACAGCTGAACCGACATTAATGCCAACCACCAGTGCGCCATCCTATTTAACGTAATCGATCACGTGAGAGCCAACTTGCCAAGGTGAGGACGCATTCCTAGATACGCTGCCCGGGGAAGGGTTCCTGTTGAAGTCCGCTGCCAGGTGGGTGAGCCACATTGCCAGGTGGGCGAGTGATGCTGCCTTGCGGAACCAGCATGGTGGTAGCACCCGCAGCTGGGGATAATCAAACTAACATTTACATATTTACTAAACTAACATTTATCAAACTATTATATATATTATCTAAAGAAACATCTAAAAAATTCAATGGACAAGCAAACATATTATCCAAAGAAGCATTATCTATAATGAAAGGAACACTCTCTAAACATAAATTAAATGAAGAAGCTTCACCTGTAGAATTTGTTCAATCTTTATATTTAATCTCAATAAAAAAGTTACTAATTGTTAAATATATTGAGATTATATTGTCAAATTGCTAATTCTATAAATATATTGTCAAATATGAGTGATCGATCATTAACCTAAAAGGAATGTGACCACCCGTTATTCAATGTGAAAACTATCAGGAAAGCAAAGAACATGAGCATATAAGTTTCAGATATATATATATATATATATATATATATATATATATGAGGCTGTGATTAGAGAAAGAATCAGAGTTAACAAATTATTTTTTTACAATTCGAGTTCTTTATTGTGTAGTTGGTTCTTATAGGTGAAGCAGCCAAGGGAGGAGCATATTCTATAGAGCGAGAACGAGTGTACCTTCCACCAATATCATCTCCAAATACAGATACAAAGTCAACACATCAAGATACAACACCGGTAGCATCATATAGAATTCCAGCACCAAAAAGAGCATAGTCTTTTTTATACACCTTGATCCAGTAAAAGAACTTGTGGTCCCTTTATTTCGATCGATTTATGCTTTTTACAACCAGGATAAACGTGGTCAGGTGCAATTTTTCAACATAAGCAAATGTTTCTATATTTTCATTTAGTTTATTTATATTATTGCATTCATTCCTAATTTTTGACTCGGTTCCTCACCGTTTAGATATGTATTAAACAAGACTAACCAGGCCGTGTGATTAGTGGTTTTTGCCCCATTGGGACTGAAGTCATCTTTGCATTCCCATAGCCCGTAATATATCCGATCCAGGTCTTTCCACCTGTCGCCCCATCTTGTGTCACCATGGGCAGGTTTCCGGGGCCACCGTGGGGTATAAGTGTCCTGATCTTGGTAATTTGTAATGGTCATTGTAAGGTATTATTTGGATACATAATACCCGGTGGACTATAGCCTTATTGGATGAAATAAATCACCTTAGATGCATTAAGTCATTGATTTCCAACGGCATGAAACAGAGCCAAAACCCAGACGGACGGGACATACCTCTTATTATTTGTCTTATTATTTGCCGAGGAGAGCAGACCCACAGAAGCATTGCTCGGTTGATTGCTGATGGTGTATGAGGAACGTAGGTTACACAACTTTCATATTCACGGTTTCCCTGCTTTCCCATCGGATCTGAAATTCGACGCCCAAGGGTTAAAGCTGCAACCATTCTGTAGCTAAGTTGAAGTTCATCGCTCTGCTGGCACCGTTGCTTTTCTCTCAGATTTGTGCATGCCGCTTTCAATGTGAACAAACGAACCACTTGTGCTGTGCATGGAGGAGAATTGCTAGTGTACTGTGGAGGACTGCGTGAAAGAGGAAAGCAGTGGGGCATACATGCCTGTACACTACCAACGAGCCGTTGGAACCAGAGATCTGTTAAGAGATAGAAGCTAGAGATGGCCGCTGAAGAAAGGAGAAGTCTGCTATGAGATATTTGGTGATAAGGAGCCCATGTGGAGGAGTGTCAAAGCAAGGGAACGGTTTGCAGAGGAGGCAATTTCGAGAGGGTCGTGGCAATCTTTAACGTAGGCAGATCCACGATTACATCCAGAGAACGAGGCAATGATGGCATTGAGGAATGCCTTTGATATGTGATGAATTTGTGGTTTGGGAGCACCGAACAAATGGTTGGCAATTTGTTTAAAAGGTTAGTGTCCAATGTTGCAAAGTCTAAAGAATGGGGTCATGATGTAATGAAAATGTTTTTCAATCTTGGAGTTTGTAAAAGAAATATATTGAGCCTAGTCAACTCAATTTGTGACTGCAAATTTTGTTGGAATTGACTACTCTAATATGTTGACAAATATGTTGTGGTGCAACAAAGACATGAAACGGTTGGTGAGAAGAATTGGTAATGATCTTAGTATTTCTATTGGCTTATTGGCTTATGTGTTGGGTACAAGATAAGGTTAATCTTGATATTGTAAAGTATTTGGAATGCTTATTGTATTTGAGTTGAAATGTTGAAATTGAGTACATGTGTTATATGTAGGGGGTGCATTATTGGTAGTGTTTGACAATTCATAGTTTTTGGTCTAAGTTGTATAGATTAACTATGGGAAAACTAATTTTCCTAGGTGGTTGTAAGACATGTGGGGAATGTGAATTAAAGGAGGGGGAGTCCTTGATTCAAGAGGGGAATATGAAATAAAGGAGGGAGAGTCTTTGATTCACTTTTGAGTGTCACTTCTCACTTTCTTAATTTCTATTTATCTTCAAAATCTTTATTGCGTTGAGAGGCGCTCTACAACCCAACCCAATATGAGGGAGATCTTGTAACATGTGAGTGTTTGTTGAGTAACAAAATAATACAAAGTAAACAAAAAAGAATAATACAAAGTAAAAAGTAATAAATAATATGTCGGCCATAAACAAAAAAGAATAATACAAAGTAAAAAGTAAATATGAGACTTAAATTAGAGATTTTACTTTTTACTTTTAATACAAGTAAAAAGTAAATATGAGACTTTAGAGTGTTTGTGGAATTTGCCTTGTCGAGTAACAAAATAATACAAAGTAAACAAAAAAGAATTATACAAAGTAAAAAGTAATAAATATTATGTTGGCCATAAACAAAAAATATAATACAAAGTAAAAAGTAAATATGAGACTTAAACTAGAGACTTTAGAGCTTAGGAATAGGTGGTTGTATTGCACTCAAGGAGCTATTCAAGGAGAGGTTTGCACCTCGGGAGATTTGATCTCTCTAGACGCTTGATAGAGCCTAGGATTTGGATTTAAGCTGATTTCTATAACAAAGTAAATTCTTTTATATCAAAATAATCTGTCATGTTTGTACATTGTTCATAATTTCTATTTATCTTCCAAATCTTTATTTCTATAACAAAGTAAATTCTTTTATATCAAAATAATTTTATTAAGATAATGAATTATTACAATCCACTATTATCCAATATAATATAATAAATCAATACATTTAATTTATTTAATTTAAAAAAAATTATGGATAAAAATTCTCCGCACTTTCCACTCGATGGTACTTACCATAAATTTATGGTTAAAAATTCTCCGCACTTTCCACTCGATGGTACTTACCATAAATTTATGGTTATTCAAGAAAATAAGTTAGGTGATGGAAAGCAAGTATATAGCCCAATAGCAATTGGACGTGAAAGATACAAAATTATAAATCTTCATTTCTCACTTTCATGTTAAGACATTGTTCTCACTTTCTATTTATCTTCAAAAGTAATTTTTTAATTAAAATAATCTTTATTATCATAGTAAATTATTATAATTAACTATTAACCATAATATAATATAATGAATTTGTATATTTAATTTATAATTTTTAAAAATTAATAATAATTTTAATTATGCTAAAATAACATTGATATGATTGTTATATAAATATTAAAGTGAGTTTGATATTAATCTTAAATATAAGTATATGGAATCACTTACATAGGTATGCAATTTACTCTCCGCCTCCTACGAGTGGTTTTGATATGAATGGTTTTGATATGAATCTTAACTGGAAGTGAAAGTGAAAAATAACATTATAATGACATGAAGAGCATCTGAGTGGGCCTAATGGTTAAGAACATGTGTTATCTCTGAGGAGGTCACAGGTTCAAAACCGGCGGGGTAGGGTTGCTCTCCCTTGGGATAAAGAGTCTCCGGATATACCCTTGGGAGGTTGCTGTTCCCATAGTTAAAAAAAACATTATAATGATATGAAATAACTTACCTAATACGTAATTTACTCGGAATTGAAACTTGATAACGGATACCTATTGTGGGTTAAAATAGGTATCCGTTAACTCTATTTTGGGCAGGCTCCTGGTCAAGAGATTTATGATTTATCCGTTGCGCTATCGTTCTGACAATTTAGGGTTAGGTCGCGGCCACTTCTCAGGGTCCTTCGTGTTTATTAGGATTCTACCTCTCAAAAGTTGAGGATTCGGGTTTGCAGGTTTCCGAATATTTCAACTGGTTTTTCCACAAAGAAGTCATTCTCAGCAGGTATGCCAATCATCATTTTAATTGTCAATTGTTCGTGAGTTATTTCCTTTTGATTAATATGATAATTTATGCTTAGAGTCAAGCTGATAAGCGAGTTGTTGCACTGTGTATGGTTTCGGGGAAGAGAATGATAAATGCGATGGAAATGGGGAATGAGAGATACATGGACATGATCACCGGCGAGTTTGCTTATGATCCCGTCCGGTTACCGCTTGAGCAAGATATCGCTCAGGTTCTCTACAATAGAAAAACTCTGGAGAGAATATGGGAAACTAAACATGAAGCCCCAAACCCCTACACCAGACAATGGTTCGACATGAAGAGTGTCATTCCTCAAACAGAGTTAAGGAGAGAAATGGCGCATTACATTGAGCTTCACAAAAATCCCAACAATGCCGGTGAGTTAGATGTAATTGCCGAGTATACTGTACTTGTAGATGAGGATGAGATGAAGCAACATTTGAACATGTTGCGTGATTACACTTCAAAAAGATTGATAAGAGAGAAACAGTACTGGGTGACAATATGGAAGAAAATTAATCTGCTGCGGTTGTGTTGCGAATTTCATGAACAGAACATAGAAACATTCAGATCTTTACATGGCTTCAGCTACTTCAACAGACTTATCTTCCATGTCGACTGTATTCTTGAAAACAATCCATTAAAAGACTATATCAAAGACTTAGGATTCTTGGATGTCTTTAAGGAAATAACGAGGGCGATTGACGTCATTGGCCTGAGAACGTCCGATATCGTAGGAAAACATTCAATGGGATTTCATTCGTTTTTACAGTTAATGTTCATGCTGGTATACAGTTATCTCAATAGTGGGGATTTTATGAAATTCCAGTCCCGTGTGTTACGAGTTCTATGTAAAAGTTTTGATCAGATGGCTGTGGATTCTTTTACTACAGACCTTGTTTACCGTGCATTATTAAAAGTCTTCGGGTTGAAAATCGCCATGCAAAAGTTATGTTGTGTGCATGCACATGATATCAGCAGCGAAGACTTGAATAACGGGATTGGAATTCTGAAAGTGGGCTGGATCTTATCAGTTAATATAAATTTCCATGACTATTACCTGAAAGTGCTGGCTAATGCTGTAACTATCTGCATCGCTCGAGAAATTCCACAGAGATCCCAGGAGATCAGTGGTTTTATGGAGGGACAAGTAATTGAAGCCCGCGCCCTGGCGCAGCATAATTCCGAGGCCCTTGAAAAGGGGCTTTGGGTTATCAGAGATATAGTCATCGAAGGAGGCCCATTAGGTCAAACTTTTCAAGATTTCGCAGGTTCCAGTTTAGTACCAGAGATTGTTGGTCTGTTTAAACGCTTTACGGAGGTTCCAAAGGATGACCTAGTGAATTGTCCCAAAGGATGCAAAACATTAAAGTGCGTTCACATGAAAATTGCACAACATGGATTGGACATCGCCGCAGAAATTTCCAAAGGAGGACCGCCTAGATTTGATATTGAAGTTCTTCACAAATTCGTGAGGACCTGTCGTGAGCGAGCAGTTTCAGCAGTTGCTGTGAATAGTCCCTCTTCTTCTAACTAAATTATTGCAGAAAATTCTCAAATATTTGGTTTGGCATGTCCGTTACATTAAATATTCACGACTTGTCCAATCGTTTGAATCTGGAAACAACTGGTATAAATTGGTAGTACAGTTCATAATATTTTTTCATATGCATTCCATTTTCTTGCACGTAGGTATGATATTTAATTTCACATTTTCTTTCATGTGCTGGTGTATTTCATATGTTGTGACGTTTCTTTCATATTGAATGGGACATTTCTTTCATCTGTATTTCATTTTCTTTCAGATGTACCATTTCATACGATGGTGTATTTCATATGTATGTGTTTCACAAGTTTGAATGCCGCGCATGCATGTTTCGTCCGGTATTCCTAGCCAGATTCTTTTCGTTTTTTGGCAGTACTGTGAAAACACAGTGGTATTGAAATTATTGTGACTTCCAATATCAACATTGATTTGCGGTTAGTTTTATATATATATATGTGTTATTGCATGATGTTATTTAATGGAATGAATCGTTTACTATGTGCTGTTGAGATATAACTTTGACTTATTCATTTTTATGTTCACTACTGTTTTTTTTAAACCTAATATATGTTTGAATTATTTATATTAAACTGAATTTTAATAAAAAAAACATATTTGAATTTTTATTAAGTGAATTAATATTGGGAATTGTTTATATTAAACTGAATTTTAATAAAAAAATTATTTGAATTTTGATTAAGTGAATTAATAATGGGTTTTGAAGCTAGGACTGTTAGGTAGGCAGACTTCAATATTATGAAATAAATCTCTGCATGAAAATGAATTGTGATAATTTATTTCGTGGTATATTTTTAAATTTTATAAAATTAAAAAAAGTGTTTATTGTTGCATTTATGAGATGTTTATTTTTCTACATATTGTAAAAAGCAAGTGCAATGTTATTTTTGTATATTTTTTTAATAGAAAAAGTCTATTCCATTTATTCATATTGAAATATAGAATACATCTCTAAGTGCTTTTTTGTTCCCATCCTATCAGTAGTTGGCATTATTGTTGGATGCTAACATTGAATTCAACAAGTTCAACAACTTCGATTTCGACAAGTTCAGCAACTTCGACTTCGACAAGTTCATCAACTTCGATAAGCAGCGACTTCGACATGCATCGTTGACATTGGCGACTGACGAACTACAATAGATTGTCTCTCTATCTTCCAGTCGACCATAACGGTTGAACTTTTGAAACCGTTCTAACTTCTCTTGTAATTGAACGTAACGGGCATACAACCCAAGCATCTCAAAACTCTCACTAGCATTTTTGAATCCAAAATCTGACGGCATAGATGTCCGATTTTCGACATCATGCTGTCGACCATCTGAAAAGCATCATATTTTTAAAACGTTGGTGTCACTTCCCTGAATAGCAGTAATAACAGAACTCAGAATCACTTTATTGATCACAGGCCACTTCGAGGGGGAAACCTCCTTTGAGCAAGCTCAATACAAATAACTTCACGGTGCCTTCATGGGCCTCAACACACACTTATATACTAAGTCTAGGCGCCAATACTATGGGTCAAAACCATGGGCCAATACAAACTATGGGTCAACAATTACTACGAGCGACTTACAAAGCATATGCGCCCAACAACAATCACACAAACTATGGATCAACAAATACTACGGGATGTCTTACAAATCATATGCGTCCAACAACAATATACTGACAAAGTAAAGACATGGGTTCCTAACATCCCCTCTCCCTTAGAAAAAGCTTTGTCCTCAAAGCTTTAGATGTGGAAATTGATGCTGAATCTGAAGGAGTGGTGCCCATGTAGTAGCCGCTGGTTGCATGTTGTGCCATTGAATGAATACCTCTATGATAGAGCGAGAGATAAGAGAACGCCCTTTGAGTGTCATGGAGGATTGCTTGGAAGGACGTAGACAAAGAAAAACCATATCAACTGCTTGAAAAGTGTGCTCAAAACGGTGTTGATCGGCTTATTGTTTCATTCGAATTATGGCCAGGTGAAGAGTGTCCTGAAAAATGCAAAGAATCTGATTGCGGTTTCGAAGAACCGTGCCAATTGCTTGAATTGGTGCACTGTTGAGGGTGTATGGAAGAAAAAATGGTGGTTCCTGACCATATATTGCTTCATATGGAGAAATTGTAGATGCAGTAGGGTACCACCATTCAGCGAGAGGGAGCCACTTTGCCCACGGAGGTTGTTGTTCGGAGGTGAAGCAACGAAGATAAGTTTCCAAACATTTATTGGTAATGTCAGCCTGCCCTCCAGATTCAGGGAGCCCTTCAATGAATTCCAGAGACATATCTGTCTAGATCCGTGGAAGGATGGGTACGGGTTCGAGCAATCCCGGAAGGAGCTGGAAGGTATCATATTCAACCACCATCTGTTGAATTGTCCTTTTCATTCCCTTCCAAAAGAAGGTATGTTGTGCTTGCTCATATGTTTAGAGGAACCCGGAGTGCTTGACCAATGGAGATGCATGGAGTTCAGAGAAGACATAGCCCTGTTGAATAGATTGCAAGCAATTTGGAACAAGTAGAGAAATAGCTGAAAGAGAAACTGGGGCATCAATTGTGCGAGAAGGAGCATCTGCCACCAAATTGTCTTGACCCTTCATGTAAGTGATCTCATTGGAATAAACCAGGAGTTGGCGAATCCATTTCAGTTGTGCGAGTGAGGAGATCTGTTGTTCCAGGAAATATTTCAGACTTTGGTGAGCAGTCGTGATGCAAAAAGAATTCCCTAAGAGGTATGGCTGCCACGTCTGTACTGCGTGCAAAATAGCCATCATTTCCTTCGCAGATGTAGAGGCGGTTAAATTCTTACTAGAAAGGTCTCGTGAAGGCGGCAATCCCACTGGTTCAACAAAGGAACCATCATATCTATCCAAAATTGGTTGGAGATCCAAGGGAGTAATGGAGACCGTTGATGGGTGCATCTGAATGGAATGGAGTTGAGCGATGACACCATGTGAATTCTTCTTAAGGAGTTTTTCCAGGTGATATGAACTGATGATGCAGAGAGACCTTGGTTGTAAGCCTGTAAATTTTTCTTTGTGCCCATTGAATGATAACTGCATCCAAAGTTCAACAAAATCCCATAAGATGGGTCCAAGTGTGCGTAACCATTGAACACCCAAAACCAAATCACATCCGCCTAAGGCCAAGGCAAACATGTTAGAACACAAGTTATAATCTTCTATAGAGATACGCACATTGTGAAACTTCCCCTTGCAAGGTAAGGTACCCCCATTGGCAACCATGACTTCAAAGTTGGAGCAAGGATGGATAAAACAATCAGCCTGTTTGGCGATCCGAGGGTCAATGAAGTTATGAGTGCTACCAGAATCAATGAGTATGGTAAGCGGGAGATTCTTGAAGTAACCCTTGACCCGCATTGTTTGGGGGGTGGTGATTCCAGCTAAAGCATGGAGATATATCTCTGGGTGGTATTCCTGAGACGGAGGGTCAATAGGCGGCTCCTGAATATCGACCTGATCATCCATTGTATCTGGAGCTTCTTCACCAATTTCAGAGGCAGGCGGAGAATCCACATCCAAGAGATAGAGCTTTTGTTGAACACATCTATGTCCCTGAGTGAATTTCTCATCACAATTATAACAAAGCCCTTTTTCTCTGTGGGCCTGCATGTATGTTTCAGACAAATGATTGATAAGAGTTGGTCAAGGAGCTGGCGGAATGGGTGGTCGTTGAGAACCCATATTTCGGAAGGGAACAAAAGTGGGGCTGGAGCGCTGTTGGGCTGCAATATTGTCTTCTGCCAACTTAGCCAACTCCAGGGCTTCCATCATTGTGTTGGGACATAACATTTTAACCTCTCAGTGGATTTCATCCTTAAGACCACCGATAAAACAACTCCTGTAGAATTCATCAGACAATCCTTCTATGTGATTAGTTAGTTTCTCAAATTCTGTCTGATACTCTCTCACAGTGCCAATTTGGTGAAGTTTAGTGAGGGCTCCTGTGAAGTCATCAAAAGCACTAGGACCAAATCGTTGCAAAAGGAGCTGGCAAAAATCTGGCCATTTTGGCTCTTCATGAGCCCTAATGTACCAACGGTACCATTGAAGAGATTCCTGTTCCAAATGAAAGGATGCAAGTGGAACTTTGGTGACATAAAAAATATTATGTAGACTGAAATACTGTTCTGCATGGTAGATCCATCCAGTCGGATCAGTACCATTGAAGCGAGGAAAATCAAGCTTCGAACCACGAAAATTGATGGAGGAAGAGAACCCATTGTCTAATGAAGACTCCGACTGTCTTTTGTTGTTCATGGCTGAATGCTCAAGATGGAGGCCGAGAAATTTTTCATCCAGATCCTGGAGTTTGGTTTGGATGGCTGCAAGTGCTTTTTCCATGGTTTTTGCTCCTGCGCGGGTGACAACCATAACCAGGAGTTTTTTTTTTGAATGGGTAGAAAAACACAAACAAAAGCTTATTTAGTAAAGGGAAATTTGGATTTGGGAAAAAATCTGATGGGTAATTGGGGTTTGACTAGTTTTGGACACTTTCGAATGGACAGGGAAGCATAAAATGAGGATTTCAGAAGCGGGGTGAAAGAATGGGAAATTTTTTTAGAGAGGGACAAAGAAGTAGAACTAGGGAATGAACACGGTGGCAAAATTTGAAGGCGATTGGGTGAAAATTAAAGAAGTTATGGAAAACCCTAAAAATAGACAAATGTGGGATTCCGGGCTTTGGGAAGTGGAATTTGGGATAGGGTCCTCAGTAATGAAAGATGCAGAATGGGATGACATGAGTGCTAGGGAAGTTTCAAGGGAAATAAAGTGAAAACAAAGGAGATATGGCGAAAAAACAGTTGTTGTTGGCTTTTTTTTTCGGAATGGATCTGCTATGACACAGAAGGGATCGAAAACAGATGGATCTGCAATGATGCGGAAGGGATCGAAAACAGATGGATCTGAAACTGCACGGAAGGGATCAACAACAGACATATCTGAAACGACGCAGAAGGGATCGGAAACAGACAGATCTGTAACGACGCGGAAGGGATTGACAACAGATAGATCTGAAACGACGCGGAGGGGATCAGCGACAGTTCTGGATAGAGAAAATCTGTGATTTATCAACTGAAAATAGATATGGAACCCGTATGCTAGGCTTCCTAACAGTTCAAGGGATTCACTCGGCCACCAATGCTGTTTGACGGCTTGCATATTGCGGCAGTACCCCTCACTCCACGGCTCAAGTAAAACTAATAACCGCTTTACCACAAACGACAGCTCTAGGTTTACCTCACGGGTGGGAACTAGTCAATCAGGTAGGGGTCGTTTCCCTTTTCGCTGGTAGGTCCTCTCAATGGGCCAACTACTTTGGGGTTCCTGTGGTACTCCTCACAATGAATTTTAGGGCTTATGCCCAAGTACTTCCCATAGTTAAGCGGATAGGGATTATTCCCAGATCCGAACTTGCAATAGATGTGAAAAAAAAAATTGGCAGAAATTTCACCCAACGAGCCCAAGAAAGTGTGCTGATACCAGATGTGAATAACCTGCAACAATTAATTAATGAAAATACACGAGATAACAGTAATAACGAAATTCAGAATCACTTTATTGATCACATGCCACTTTGAGGGGGAAACCTCCTTTGAGAAATCTCAATACAAATAACTTCACGGTGCCTTCATGGGCCTCAACACACACTTATATACTAAGTCTAGGCGCCAATACTATGGGTCAAAACCATGGGCCAATACAAATTATGGGTCAACAATTACTACGAGCGACTTACAAAGCATATGCGTTCAACAACAATAACACAAACTATGGATCAACGAATACTATGGGATGTCTTAAAAAGCATATGCGTCCAACAAAAATATACTAACAAAGTAAAGACATGGGTTCCTAACATGGAGGATGTGGGACCCACACAAGCTAGATTTTCTATGCCACATGGCATCCTCCTCTTGTCATTTTGAATCCATAGGAAGCCCAATGTTCTTGGGATGAGTTGGAAGGTCAATATACTTGGCATGACTCAATTAAGGTCGAATTGGAGTGGAAGAGTAACTCCCATGGAAGAGGGAGAGGCATTTTGGAACTAGTGGGACACTTGGACTAGATTCCCTAGCTCTATGACAACAATGATAAATATGTTATGACACCTATGACACAAATCAGACCTGAATGCTGACATATGACATATATGACATGTTAGTGCTAAAAATATCCTCCAAGAGGGCACTCAAGGGAGTTAGGGAAGCCAAAGAGATGCCAATTCGAATTTGGAGAAGGAGGGGGCTAGAATTGGAAGGACAAGTGGCATACTTGGGAAACTCTTCCCAACTTGAGTTGGCATGAATCTCTTGGAAGGAATTTGACCCATGGAGGACATTAGAAGTTTATAAAAGACAATAACAAAGAAGGATGGTGGATTTTCATCATTTTCAGAATTTGCATTTTCATTTGAGAGGAGAGATAGTGGAGTGCTACTCTACTTGCCTTAGCACCAATTTTGAGGGTGAAAGATTCCCATCCTAGTTGGTAATTGGAAAGGCCATTCAAAACTTTCATTTGGAACTTTAATGGAGTCTTTTGTTACAGGTTGAAGCTACAGGGAAGCTCATGGTCACATCTCTTTCGTCTT
Source organism: Larix kaempferi (assembly GCA_027924585.1). Lineage (NCBI taxonomy): Eukaryota > Viridiplantae > Streptophyta > Pinopsida > Pinales > Pinaceae > Larix > Larix kaempferi. The sequence goes on from BSBM01000475.1 coordinate 651,063, forward strand.
GCTTCTATAACCATTCTTATATTTCTTGGCATATTCTTGCTCCTTGAAGAGAGGCGCACTTGTTGAGGTGATGAAATATTTGGGATAGATCTTGAGGAACCTTATATTTGTAATCTGATATATATAATCTATTTTTACTGCTTAGAATACTTTCAGGTCGAAACTCCAAGATATTTGACGTAAAAATGCTAAACTATGAACAAATGGTGTCATTTCCCTAATACCTTGTTATTTGCACTTGAAGTGGTATAAAATTCGAATGGTTCAGTCAATGTATGATGTATTAATGTTGTATGGGGTGCCATTAATATAATGAATAATTTTCATATTCATTATACAAGCATTTGGAGCAATATTCTTAAGTTTCATAACCATTTGTGAAGATTTACTATCATTTCCCCCAAGGTCGAAACTAGTCTTTTTGTATTTGATTTAAGAGGGTTGCAACAGACTTACTAAACTGAATGGTGATTCATATGAGACTATATTTATGTCCCTTATATATCCCCTACCTATGTTCATTAATTATAGAGGGTCCAATAGCATTTGGAGAGCCATTTCCAGCATCTACCCCATGGGGAATTGAACCCCTAATTGCTAGTCAAATTCCCTACATTGTACAGAATTAAAAGGAGATTTGAAGAAGCCTTTTGAAGACTCTAAAGCATCCAGGAACCTAATAATAATTTCCTAATACCATCCATACACCTTCTGTAACAATTTAGGAGCATTTGAAGACCAAGAGACCAATACTAGTCAAAGAGAAATTTCTAGTCAAACTCCCTACTTTGGCCATAACTTAAAGGAGAGTTGCAGAAGCCTATTAAAGACTCTAAAGCATCCCTGAACCTCATAATTATGTCCTAATATCATCCACACACCTTCTGTAACAATTTGGGAGCATTTGGAGACCAAGAGACCAATACTAGTCAAAGGTCGAACTAGTGGAAAAAGTTGAAAATTTCACCATTTTAATAAATTAAAAAAAAGGAACACTAAACCTTACTTATGGGATCGACATGGAAGTTACAAGCCATGAACTCAGAAGGTGATTTTCAAAATTAATAACCAATGGTACGACATACCAGAACGACGATCTACACCAACGGTTGCAATGATATATGCTAAATAGATGAAGAAGCTCATCAACCATGCTCAAAAATTTGCATTGATCATGATTAAGCCGCAACATTCCAAGAATACTGTAGAAACTAGTCGACTCACCGACCAATGTAGCTCTCGACAGAAGTAATAGATCGACAATATTCTTGATGAGTACCAGAACCTATTCCAAGATCCAGACGGAGTACCTCTACATTTCCAGGTAAAACACTCTATGGAACTTGCTCCTGGTTCTTCTTAACCTAACGCATTTGTTTACAGAAGATCCATTATCAAAAAATGAAGAGATTCGTAGACAAATTCAAGATTTGATAAAAAAAGGTCATATCCAACCCAGTTCCTCTCCTTGTGGAAGTCCAGTCGTCCTCATTCCAAAGAAATATGGGACTTGGCACATGTGCATCGACTACCGGGCCCTCAAAAAAATTTCGGTAAAGAATAGATACCGTCTTCCACAAATAGACAAGCTCATCAACTGTTTGAAGGGTGCTAAATTTTTTACTAAGTTCAACCTTAAGTCGGGATATCATCAGATTCCAATCGATCCCACAGATGTATGGAAAATTGCTTTCAAGACCAAGGAAGGATTGTTTGAATGGTTAGTCATGCCTTTCGTCTTAACCAATGCACCTGCGACCTTCATGCGGTATATGGAAACCATTCTTCGACCTTTCATCGGCAAATGGGTCATCGTCTACCTCGACGATATATAGATTTTCAGTCGATCATGGGAAGAACATGTCAGACAACTTCACCAAGTCCTCGACACTCTCCAACAACATCGACTCTACTTGAACATGGACAAATGTTCCTTTGCAATGAACAACATAAAATATTTGGGGTATATAACTGACTCTGCAGGAATTCACGTCGATCCAGACAAAATGCAAATTCTCAAATATTGGCCCATTCCTCAAAGCATTCATGAACTAAGAAGTTTTCTTGGTTTGGCGAATTTTATCGATGATTCATACTCAACTTCAGTCACATAGACTGGAATTTAAATCAGTTGACTAAGGGAAATGGGAAAATTGTCTTCAAATGGACATCGACACAACAAGTAGCTTTCAAACAACTCAAACCCAAGCTTTGTACTGCACCAGTACTTTTGTTACCTGATTTTCATAAGCCCTTTGAGATTGAGATGGACGCATCGGACAATGCCTTGGGCACAGTGATCACTTAGTCTGGTCACCCAATCTCTTTTCATTCCAAAAAATTTAACGACACTGTTAGAAGATATTCGGCGTATGAAAAAGAACTGTACGCCATTGTGCAAGCTCTTAAGCAATGGAGACATTATATCCTTGTCAAGGAGACGATCATTCTCACTGACCACAAGCCTTTACAGTTCTCCCCGTCCCATTTGGAGTTACAAACAACTCGACAACTCAAGTGGATTAATTACCTGCAACAATTTCAGTTGGTAATTAAGTATCAGAAAGGTAAATCCAATGCCACCGCCGATTGTCTAAGTCGACCACCCATTGCTTTCCTTCTTACAGTGATGAGTATGCAGGGTTATGACACCACCACTTGGCCTCAATTGTATCAGGAAGACAATGAATTTTCATCAGTTTATCGATAACTTCAGACCGACAAGTCGTCGACCTCCGACTATTTCTTGAAAGACACCTTGCTATACAAGCTCGGACAACTTTGTGTATCGACAAGTGAGCATCAACAACAACTCATTTGGGACGCGCACTGCAACAAGACTGTAGGAAAATTTGGAGTTGCAAAGACCCTTGCTATTCTCCATAAGTATTTCTTTTGGCCTTCACTTAAAACTGACATCAACAAGTACATTCGATCATGCGTGGTTTGTGCCATTGCTAAACCGCCTAATCGACGACAGGGATTGTACACACCTTTTTTAGTTCCTAGTCGACCATGGGAATCTATTTCTATGGACTACTTGACGGGATATCCTACTACCAAACATCAAAATGACGTGATATTAGTAGTAGTTGACAAATTTTCCAAGATGGCCATTCTCATTCCATGCAAGAAGACTACGACAGCACAGCTGACCGCTCATCTCTTCTTTGAACATGTCTGGAAACATTATGGTTACCGACAACCATAATTTTCGACAGAGATGCCAGATTTGTCAGCATATTTTGGAAGACCCTCTGGAAACAGCTCGATACAAGAATCTCCTTATCGACAACTTTCCATCCTTAGACAGACGGACATACGGAAGTTGTGAATCGCTTGGTAGTACAACTGCTTCGCATGTACAACCACAAGCATCGACGAACATGGGATGAAATTCTTCCATATATACAACACAACTACAATCGTGCTCATCATATCTCTACGGTCAAGAGTTCATTTGAGATTTGTTATAGATTTCAACCCTCAAAACCTATTGACTTGATTAGTTCCTCGACATAGTCGAGCAACACCGACTATAACTGATGAGAAGTTGACAAAGTATTGAAGTTTCGAGATCAAATCTGCGACATCTAGAGACAAGCACAGGAAATGTTGCAACAAGCTTATGCAAAATCTAAGGCCTGACAGGATAAGAATCGTATCCCTCATTCATTTCAAATTGGGGATCAGGTCTAGTTACGTCTCAAGAAGGAACACTTCATTGGTCCATATAAGAAGCTGAAGCCTTTGCGATATGGTCCGTATAGTATTCTTGAGAAGATTGGAGAAAATGCTTTCCAGCTCGACATTCCTTCATGCCTGGGTCTACATCCAATATTTAATGTGGATCTACTTCGACCATACCATGCACCATTGTTGGAATAAAACGAATGCAAACAACAAAACCTGAAGGCATCTGTCCAGATGTTCAAGAGCCTCTTCCTTGTGACACCATTGTGGCACCACGAGTACGCCATACAAGGACAAACACAATTCCCTTGTTTCAGGTGGCCAAATATGGACAGATCCCAACACAAGGAAAATGGTACTCTACTATTGAACTGACCAACAAGTTTCCTCATCTGCATGAGAAAACAATGGGGACCATTGTTTCTGAAGGAAGGAGGTATGATCCACCCAACAGTTGGTATTATTGTCGTATTCTAGTTTTGACTTCAACAAGTTCATCAACTTCGACTTTGATAAGTTCAACAACTTCGACTTTGACAAGTTTAGAGACTTCGACAAGTTCACCAAATTCGACAAGCACCGACTTCGACATGCATCGTCGACATTGGCGACTGACGAACTACGACAAATTGTCTCTCTATATTCCATTCAACTGTAACGGTTGAACTTTTGAATCCATTCTAACTTCTCTTGTAATTGAACGTAACGGGCATACAACCCAAGCATCTCAAAACTCTCACTAGCATTTTTGAACCCAAAATCTGACGGCATAGATGTCCGATTTTCGACATCATGCTGTTGACCATCCGACAAGCATCATATTTTTAAAACGTTGGTGTCACTTCCCTGAATATCCGACATTAAAATGAACTCGTTGGATATCCGACATTAAAATGAACTCATCGGATATCCGACATAGTTCGGTCGGATATCCAACAAGTACTCTTTTACCATATCCATCGCATATCCGACAGGCATAACCTTATAACCGGTCAGATATCCGACAACATAGTCGTTGAATATCCGACATTGTTGACATCAAATACCGACGCCTTTAGCCGTCAGTGGTATGGAAAGGGCGTCGGATTCTTTGTAAGGGTAAGTCAGATATCCGACGTCCTTTGCATTGTTAGAAGTCAGATATCCGATGCCATTAGCCATCGGTGGTATGGAAAAGGCGTCAGATTCTTTGTAAGGGTAATTTGGATATTCGACATCCTTTGCATTGTTATAAATCAGATAATCGACGCCTTTAGCCGTCGATGGTATGGAAAAGGCATCGGAATGTTTTTGAGTGAAGGTCGAATATCCGACGGATTTGTGAAATTTAAAAAAAAAATACAAAAACTTCCCTTTGATATTTTTAACATAGTTCATATATTATTACCATGTTGGGATGATATACATTCATGCTTGTATTTTCATGAGTTTTGTTCAAAATAAGAACATTACATGAATTCACGTTCGAGGATTGCTAACAGTTTTTGTTTTAGGTCATAGGAGGAGGTTGAATCCCATTTTTCACACAAGTGGTCTTAATGAATCACCATGTGATGGCTGCTAGGTACTCTTTTCTTGTTCATGCTCTTGTGGATTTTCTTATGATTTAAGGACATGATATCCGGCAAGTAGTCTTTTACCATAACCGTCGCATATCCGACAGGCATAACCTTATAACCGGTCGGATATCCGACAACATAGCCATCGAATATCTGACATCGTTGACATCAAATACTGATGCCTTTAGCCGTCGGTGGTATGGAAAAGGCATCGGATTCTTTGTAAGGGTAAGTCGGATATCCGACGTCCTTTGCATTGTTAGAAGTCAGATATCTGACGCCTTTAGCGGTCGGTGGTATGGAAAAGGTGTCAGATTCTTTGTAAGGGTAAGTTGGATATCCGACATCCTTTGCATTGTTAGAAATCAGATAACGGATGCCTTTAGCCGTTGGTGGTATGGCAAAGGCATCGGAATGTTTGTGAGTGACGGTCAGATATCTGACGGATTTATGGAATTTAAAAGAAAAATACAAAAAATTCCCTTTGATATTTTTAACATATTTCATATATTATAACCATATTGGGATGATATACATTCATGCTTGGATTTTCATGAGTTTTGTTCAAAATAAGAACATTGCATGAATTCACGTTCGAGGATTGCTAGCATTTTTTGTTTTAGGTCATAGGAGGAGGTCAAATCCCATTTTTCACACAAGTAGTCTTAATGAATCACCATGTGATGGCTGCTAGGTACTCTTTTCTTGTTCATGCTCTTGTGGATTTTATTACGATTTAAGGACATAAAATATACAAGGAGCTTGATCTTCTAACTTAAGAACCTACAAGTGAGGAAAATGGCATTACAAAGTTGGGAATTTCTGTAGAGGTGTTGGAAGATTTATCAATGAAAAGTATTGATGACTTAGGCCATCTGCTCTTGAATGAAGACACATTACAACAAGGGGAAGAGAGAACATGAAGATCTTAGAGATGACACATGTTATAAACTTGATAGTCCATTCTAGTGCCAAATTAGTTATTACTTGTAGAAAAATGACACAGAGGAGGTTGAGAAAGCTAAACATGAGGAAAGTCCATCAGAAAATATAGATGGAATATAAAAAAGGTGAGGTAAAGTGGACGAAAAATGAAAGAACTTGAAAGGGTTATGGAGAACAAGAAGACAAAACTTATGATTGTTGGAAAGAACTGTAGTCAATTATAGATGTGAAAAAGATGGCCATACAAGGTTGAAAGGATGAGTTAAACTGTATGGTGGAAACTACAAAAGATTTGTAAGATGCTACTAATTGCACATGACATTGTCTTCTCCTTGACCTAAAATACAATTACATACTTTTTTTTAACTAGTTAAAACTAAGCACATAAAAGAACAAATGCCAAACTCACAAATGTTCCATTTCTTCCTTGATCACTTGGATGAGCCTCATAATCCACATCTGGAAGACCATCAAGAAAACCAAATTTATAATATATAATCATGATACACATCCTTCCAATTAAAAATTAACACTGTTATATTGTAAGATCTCACCATGGGTAGCCAGTATGGTCTCCTTATTCTGCAAACAAAAGGAAGAAGGTAAAATTTATAATAAAAAAGAGTTTTTATAGCATACTAATAGACTAGATAATAATAAAAATCAATAAAGAAATAATCTTATCATTAAATATTACCTTAATATTTGTCTCTTTCTTCCACATTTCTATGTACCCTTAAAAAAGGACCTCGATGAAGTCCCTATCGCAATCACACAATGATATACAACAAAACAATTAGTAAAGGGGATCAAACGCATAAGATATTTCCCTAACTCATTAAAATGAAAATGTCTCCATTTCTATCCCAATACCTATGAAAAGGAAAATTATAAACATTGTTATCAACCATTATGGAAATATCACACTTAGAGTCACTCTAGCAGTAATACCCATCATTAACATGGGTTGGAAAAAAAGTGCAAGATCATCGTCAATATTTGGCACATCTCTTGTGGGATGCCTAACCCTTAAGTTGAACCTTAAGTTGTACCACACTGACGAAGTTGATACTCCCATGATCATGCCTGCAGTAGGAAATGAACAACTATACAAATTCAACAAAATTGACACCTACACTATATGATGGTATTAATAGTTTTATAAATTATTACATTTTATTCTCAAACTAGTGTTAACTTTATAATATTCATCTTATAATATTTCATATTGGAGACAAAAATCAAAACAAAATTCACATAGTAATAAGTTTCAGAATTCATTTTTCTATAATGAACAACAAATTCAAGGTACCTAAATAATCGATATAGTAACCTGGGTCCCTCCTAAGAATGACTGGATCAAGTTGAGTTTCTATGGGGAAGTTAGAGGCCATTTGGGTTTTGTAAGAGCTGGAGGTGTCCTAAGAAATCAATAGGGTAGATTTCTCTATGTCTACTTCAACTTCATTTGAAGGGAAACGAAAAAACAAGTTGAGGCATAAACCTCAACTAAAATGATTTAGTTATACCTTAAGAATGGTTTCCATGTTTCAGAAGTTGAAGGGATTTTGAACTTTACATTATTCTATGTGAATATTTTGGAAGTGATTGGTTCACCAGTAATAATATATCCTATATCGATCAATTTAAGGTCACGACGATCGTTTTCTTCCTAGGCATTAAGTGAACCATTGTTGAATTAGATGAATGAGCGAACCCTCCAAATGGTGCCTAAGACACCTCCAACATCAAATAGGGTCTTCCAAATAGAAATAAACCCTCTTCAAATTAATTCTTTGCAAATATACGACTACCCTGAAACATATTTAGGAAATTGCGTCATTGTTCTCATGCTACTTTGATGCCCACAATTCAATTTGAACAGGTTATGGGGCACAAAAATACCCAAAAGTACCCTTTATTATTGTTAAGAGTTCAAGACATGCTTAGGATTTCTACTATATTAGGTCTATCTAATGCACAAAGGATAAATTAGTTGTTGCTCCTTGTTGTTGTTCATGTCGAGATTGTGGAGAAATTGTTGTTTGAAACTACTTGGAGGTCAAAGCAAGGATGAATCATACCCAAGTTTTCCCAAATTGTGCCTAGAATTGGCCCAGGTCTGATAATTAGGTCACCTACTACTGCTTCCACCCACAAACCTCCCAAATTGGCAATCAACTCCCCCCAATTCTTAGCATTGATTAAAGAGAATGTGGAAAAAGGTGTGACCAATGGGATAATACTATGAATTTTTAAGTTCATGGTGCTAGGGTAATACAATCCCTAGAACTTTATCAAGGGCTGTCATACAGTGAGCCTACTACAAATTCCATGGAGAAGTATGTTATGGATCATATTTATAATTTGACAAGTGGAAAAATAACATATTAACTAATCCTACTGCTGATGGGTTAGTAAATTTCAAGAGAATCCATTCCTTTGATATTGATTCTGAATAATCATAAAATGAGTGGTGGAAAAAGAGATGAGATATATTCTCTATTGTAGGAAGATTGGACATAATGGAGAGGATGCAAATGATCTAGAGGATTTGAGACATATCTCATACAAATATTCTCAAGGAGATTCCAAGGAAATTAAAGAGAAGGGTAAGGATATTGCTTCCAGTGCATCATTTACTCATCCTTTGAAGTTGTGGAAACTAGAAATTGGTTATGAGGAGAAACCAAACATCACAACAAGCTCCAAGAAATTTTCAAAATTTAGATGACATGCGAGTGGGTTGTAGAAAGGCAACACCGTAGCCATTCATTGATCTCCTCTTTGTTTCGAGAATAATTTAATATTCTCTACTGAACAGGGCCAACCACGTGAAGGTGGAAGCTCTTATGGCCTCTCCCCCCCCTCACATCACTCTCAATTCCCCATACCCAATGCATGTACTTGAAGAAAAAAATTTACATGCAAATTCATGCAGATTTCATCATAAACAAACATATACCATTCATTCAATAAAATCTAACATTCATTAAACCATTCTTTCATTCAGTCAACACATTCATTCAATAAAAGCTAACATTCATTGATTCAGTGAATACATTCATTCAATAAAAGATAACATTCAATTAAGGTAACAATTTACTACACTGAATCATTAAACCATTAAACCATTCTTTCATTCAGTAGGCTAAAAATCATGCACGACATTATATTATCAAAAATAATTACACAATATTTCTTCAATCACTTCTTCCTTATTTTTCTTCTCTTTACATAATCAACAAGAAGCTCATCTTCTGGAACTTGTCGTTCAGTTCTTTGTGCTTCATCAACTTGCCGTGATGTCTGCCTAGTAGAGTGCCTGCGATGTGGAATTTGCGGCAAGGGGTTCAAATTAGCTGCAATAATGTGCAAATGTTGCATTGATATATTTTCTTATTATAATGACAAGCATTTCATTTAAAAAAACATTACAAAGGTGTTTTTTTACCTGTTGTGGCCACATCATGTTCTTCATATTCCTGTCCAGGCTCAACCTGTACAGTGTCACCCTCTACATGATCTACAGTTGAAATATGGAGAAGTATAATGAATAAATTTATTACCAGGATTCGAAGCATGATCTTCGATAGGTTGTTGTCCATCCTCGACATTAAGGGGATCATTGCTTTCCTGCAATAAACATAGTCAATATTTTATATCAATTATTTATAACGATTAGATTGCACAAGTAATAAATCTTCATTAAACTATATACATTTTACATACCTGTGCACCAGATGGATCACCAGAAGACCGTGTTTTCCCATACAAGCTTTTTCAGCGTTCAACAACAGCTTCAAAGTCGTGCTGGAAGACAAACTTCAAGTCTTCCTTAGTGGACACTTCTTTGAATCGGCTGGCATGCATATTTGCATAATGTCATTAATTTACATTTTGCGGCGCAATAAAACAAAAATAATTTGCAATTTATTATTTGGATGCATTATTGGTTTTCGATACTTACAATTCGTGCCTCCAAATTCAAATAACCACGAGGCCTAAGCTTGTGCTGACCAAATTTTTCTAATCTTTCCTTTGTGGCCTTTGATGTGTCTGACAGCCTATGCAAGTGTTGAAATACGTTAGACGTTCCAAATTCGATAAAAAATTTAATAAAAATAAGGTTTATAATTACATTGTGGAAAGTATTGCATACCTCCCTGTGCCTGGTGGTAGATTTCCTTATTTTCTCAGATCCCTCTCCTTTCCATCTTCCACTAGGGATTTCCACTCTCTTGCTGGAATCATCGGAGGGCGCTCATACCTAGGGTTCATTTCTAGGTGAACCCTATATTGGTCTCAAACAATCTTCATATGTTGTCCATCCTTCTTTATGACCGCGGCTCGATCGAAGGTCTTGTTGCCGAACATGCCAACCAACCGATTAGTGAGCTCATATTTTAAATTTTTTGGTTGTCTATCCCACCTTGTGCAGATGGTGGGCCCGAATATATTCAAGATAAATAATTTATATGTTTATAAAAACATCATTTCCTGCAAAACGATCATGCCATCATTAGTTGAAAAAAAATGTTTTATCGGTATATTACAATCAAATTATAAACACTAACTTGAACAATGTATAATTACCTGGTATCTTCTCTATCTTTATTGGAACAAGATCTTCGTCCACCAAAAATGTTGTCTATATTGTGCCCGTGCTAGTGACATGGGAAGATCCAGGAAATGCTGCTTCAACAATATCAATACTAGTAGGCTATGCATTGACCCCTTCTTATGCACGATCGGGTGTTCGTCGGTCACTAGCGGGTGCACTCTCTGCTGGCCTCGGGGGTGTCACGGAACGTGTTTCCGACTGCTCAGTCGACAAAAATGGCACATGAGTTGATGTACGTCATTAGAGAGATTTTGAGGTAAAAAAAGGGCCTCCTAAGAGATGTACTACAAAAATATGAGATATATTAAAATATTATGAATTGGGGGTTTTATGGGGTAGGTATATATGACAAGTCACCTCCCACACTATTTTCTATGCACAATATAAATAACCATGGTTGAGTTACTTTTCAAAATTCACTAGAAATAAAATTAATAAAATAAGACTACATTGATGTGACTAAGATTCATTGTAAATTCCAAAAAATGTATTGTCCTTTAACATTTATTTGTCTTGAACTTGCAAATGAAATTAAATAATAAAAAACATTTTTAAGAGTTTTTTTTTTAATTTTATGTTGACTTTTTATATTTAGTACTTTTCTCATGAATTTAATAATGTAATTTAATTGAGAATTTATTTACATGTAAAATGTCAATAATATTATTATAATCCACATTGCATTATTATTATTATTATTATTATTTATTAAATCTATTATTATTCTTTATTAGTTTGACATTATGTTATTAAATAGAATGGAGTGAATATATAATTTAAAATTTAAAACATAAAAATGATAATATATTATTTTATAAAAAAATGTGAAAGGACTTTCTTTATGAATTAAGAGTACTTCACTTGAAAATGACAATAATATTATTTTATGTGAAAGTGTGAAAAGACATTCATTATGAATACTTTACTTGAAAATGACAATAATATTATTTTATGAAAAGACTATCATTATGAGTACTTTTCTTTATGACTTAAAAGTACTTACACCACTACCTTGGTTAACTATGTGTTTTCATCCACCATAGAAAATTTGACAAATAAGCATTCTTAACTCCTGCAATGCCACCTCACCAAGGGGGATGATGTCATCTACTAGAATGTGATTGGTTGTATTTTATAGTACATTTTCTTTGTTTTGAGACCATTTTTTGACCTCAAAATTTCTCTAATGGGAGTCATTTGCTCATGTGATGAATGATCTCCATGAGCATCACTGGGGCCAACACTGCGTTGACCAGTAGTGTGTGGTTGCAGAAAATCCTGTAAATACAAACCATATTTTATAAGTTCACTATCATATAAAAGTAAAAATTATAAAGTTCTAAATGAATTTATAGTATGATTCAATATTTCGAAACTTACTTGCAAGGAATGAGATCTCTTTACCAACACTTCAACCTTGGCTTTAATCTCGTCTGTCTGTGGAATAATGAATAGCGGACCAAGGATATCCACATAATTTTTTTTCAAGGTCTTCTCTATCACCTTAACTGGGTCTAGAGAAGAACCAATGTTAGCATCACCTAACAAATCATCCACATCAATTATTGATTGTTGTGATGCTGTTTCATACACCGAATCATTGGTCTGCAACAAAAATATAAGAAGCATTACTGATGTGAAAGCAATATACCGAGGAAAAAAGTATATTAACAAAACATATCTATATTCATGATAGATTCCTAAAATTACAACTAGGTTTACCTGATGCTTGGATGATGGTGTCGTCAGATCCACAGTTAGGGACTTGCCCTGATCACCCCCCTTCAAAAAAGAAGTAGAAAACATTATCATAATGAAACCTGTATACGCACTAAAAATACATAACAAAAAAACATTATGCTACATATTATATTGGTTCAATTCCAATGAAGTATACCTGCTGCCTCGAGGATCATGATCTACTCATCGGATCAATGGTTATAGGTGACCTTCCTCGATCTACTAATAGGGAGGTACCACTTATAGAACCCTGAATAAAAAACATAGAAAATATTATCTAAACGAAACCAAAATATTCACTGAAACAATATAATAACAAAATATTTTGACGTATTTAAATTGTACAATTACAATAAGGTTTACCTGTTGCCTCGAGGCTGCTGTCGTCTGATCAACAACCGGTGGCTTCCCCGATCAACACTCTGCATCAAATATAGATAACATTATATAAACCAAATGAATATACTCATGAAAAACACAACAACAAATTTTTTTGTACATATTAAATTTTTACAATGGCATCGATGTATACCTGCTGCCTCGAGGTAGGTCTGGTATCATCTACTGTGAGGGAGGTGCCCCTTACAGAACCCTGCTTCAAAAACATAGAAAAAATTACCTAAACGAAACCAAAATACTCTCTGAAACAATATAATAACAAAACATTTTTTCGTATTTAAATTATACAATTACAATGAGGTTTACCTGTTTCTCCGAGGCTGCTATCATCTGATCAACAACTGGGTGTCTTCCCCGATCAACGATCTACATCAAATATAGATAACATTATATAAACCAAACGAATATACTAATGAAAAAACACAGCAAAAAAAACCTCTTTTTTCTTATTATATTTTTACTATTACAAAGATTTGTACCTACTGCCTCGAGGAAGTTGTACTCCTTTGACCATCCGCTGGTCGGGATTTCCCCCGATCACTACCCTGCGAAGTAAATATATAAAATTTATACGAAATAAACTAACGAAAAATCCTTAAGATGTTAAATTCATTAATAAAAGGTTGGGTAAATTGTTAGATGTACCACTCCAATAATAACCGTGTTTGTATCTACTCGATTCAAATTGTAATTAATAATCAACTTTTCCCCTGCAACTATTGATTTAATGGCGCATACAAAACACGGTTTTCTTCACGCCCCTCAAATTCGCAGTTGGGTTTCTTAATTGTAGACCCTGGTTGTGTACTATTTATAAACCCCGCAATATTCCTTGTTGCCTTTGGCCTTCCGTCAATGTACAACGTTGCTCCTTTATTTTGATATTTGTCTTTCGACTGTAAATAGTTTGTTGACAATCCATATCTACGCATACTTCTAGTATATTGGACCAGGCGCATCCAATATTTTTAGTTGTAATAGGGTCCAACATACTCCATCAATTCTATACATATGCCGTAACTGACCTTTATTCCATCCATGCAAAACAACCCAAACCATGTAATGACGACGATGCAATTCGATATATCCTCTCGTTCACACAAAAATCTGTGTTCAGTTGAGGAAGATCCTTGGGTACCCATTGTTTGACTATATGTTTGTATCTCTCAAGGGCACCTCGATGTCTCCTATTGTCTCATCATCATAGGAACATGACCCCCCTTCAACGAGAAAAAAGTCCATGCGTTTATGGAATTTTCTTCTGATATTTTGACATCTAGTTGATAAAAATCTTGTAGACCTACTGGATGTCTCACTTTGCTCTAGCCTTCCTAAACTCCCCTCGCTCGAGGAAGACATATCTGACAAATACCTGTTTGGTTCTACCTACGCCATGGGAAAAAAGTTCAAATACAACCTCAAGGAATAACTCCTTTTATAAGGTGACGTCACCTTATAAAAGGTGCTACAAGGCATATGCATAGTTCATATTAGAAATTTACAAGGCATTAAGGCATGCATTTTTCTCTATCATCATACGTAGATAGCATCCCTCCACCAAATGTAAACTCATAAATGATAACATAAATCATAAGTGGGTACTAGGGTCATTTAGGGGACAAACAACCATAGTACCCAAAGGACCAAAAACATTAAAGGGTGGTACGAACAACGCAAGATGGGAGAATTGACCCTATCAACCACACACCAAGGACAAGGTACCATAAGACCAATAAACAACAATGTGTAAGGACCAAAATTAAATCAACCATTGTGGGGAAGGTACAAATAAGGTCAAATATATATTGCAATAGCTCCTTGTAACTACCTTCTTGTATGTAATAGCTCCTTGTAACTACCTGTTATTTGACGTGCCAAAGAGATAAAAGGTCAAATAATGTCAAATATATGCAATAGCTCCTTGTAACTACCTCTTATATGCAATAGATCCTTGTAACTACCTCTTAAATGCATTAGATCCTTGTAACTACCTCTTGTAACTACAATGTATGAGGGATTTCCACTACAAAGTAGTAGAATTAAAATCTTGTATGATAGTGTGGGGACTATGCCTTTCACAATATGAAACAGAGCATTAGGTATCTTATAAAAGGAAGTTATGATGCAAGTTTTAAGTCACTATTTGACACTGGAGAAGACTTGATTTTGACAACCAAATCTGCAAAACTATTGGCACAAATTGTAAACAATTTCATTTTAAAAGGATGCAATATGACTTGCAAAATATATAAAGTAAAGCGCAAAGAATGATTACAACAAAAGCCTTAATGCAAGTAAAAGATTAACAGAAAAAACACATATCTCACCTCTCACAAAAAATAAAAAATAAAATTCAACCTCTCACCTTTAACACTACCAGATGGTCATTGTGTTAAAGTAATCTTCAGTAACATGTAATAATAAACTTGTTTAATTTACAAGAAAATAAATACGTGAAGATACTTATCAGGGTGTAGACGTTTCTTGTAATATACTCAAAAGAGTTACTTTCAGAAATGACTGTGCCTCTTAGAGGTTAGTCAACTCTAGGAACCAAGTGACCCTATCAGAGGGTTCGTACGAACCTGAGAGAGAGAGATGACTGGGATATGGTACAATCAATAAAAGAAAGTCAATGACAGTCAAAAGTCTCAGTACATTCACAAAAAAGATCATCCCTTAATAAGTCTCAGCATCACCAATAAAACTCAACAAATATATATAACCACAGATCAAGAACTACACACAAAATCTGAGCATATAAAACAAAGGTTAGTAAAAAAAACAAAATAACTTAAAAACTCAGTCCAATATACTAGTACAAAATTTTGGCCCTCATAGATGAGCTGACATCCAACAGATTGAGGCCAAAGAGACTCGCGACCTCCACATATGAGTACACGTAAGGCTAAAGCAAACCCGTAGGACCTCACGACCCTTATTAAGAGAGAGAGTTTTTCTTCCCAAATGCACAACCCTATCCAAATGCAATTTTAGCTTTTTCAAAATGATGGAAAGTAGTCAAAAATTCAAAATCATACACCCAAGATTATCCCAAAGCGACAAAAAGAGATCTTTCTATGAACACCAAATGCAAGAATTCTAATTCGTTTCCTATCTTTTTATACTTGAAAAATACACATCTAAGCTATAGAAAGAAGGATTCCACAAACGTTTCCAATCAAATGCAAGACAAAGAAAAACACTCAATAATATTTTGCATCTCAAATGCACATAAATCTGAAACAACCTTTCTTCTTCTTATGAGTGTAAGACCAAGAATGTCAAATGATCAAATTAAGAGAAGAAGAATATTTATGTTTTTCAAGTTTGTGAATCTAGCAAAAAAGGGACAAAATTTGGCTTCTCTTTGAACTAAAGTGGAGACAAAGAATCAATATTTTCGAACAATCAATAGATAGCTCAACATGTAAAGGAAACAAGATGCACAACCCAAGAAAATGGGGCTAAAAAAGACATGTATATCCCACACTTTTCAAGTCTGTTAAACAAGCCAATCCACACCAAACCAAAAATTATTTTGAAACCTTAATATGGGTCAAAGATACTGTAGGATAAACGATTTATCCCCCCCCCCCCCATTTCACTTAAAAATGCAAGCAAAACACTAGTTTTGACTCTAAGGGCCAAACATGGATCCAAATCTCAAAAAGACCCAAAAAAAGAGGGAAATGAGAGATCTAGAATGAGACTGACACAAGCATAGGACAAATATTAGCTAAAACACCTGATCCAACTTCCAAATAGGGATTCTTGACCTTAATACAAAATTCTGGAGGGTGACGCAGTCTGCTAATACACACCAAAGCGTCCACTCCTCAGCGACGCATATTTCCCAAAGAGAATGTGTGTCGGTGACGCTTCTTGTACACCGACAGAGTGAGTCAGTGATGCAGGTTTACCATAGACATAATGTGTTAGTAAAGCAGTGATGCAGGGAAGATACAACCCAGGTACGACATGCGAAATCAACAAATGAAAAAGGTAAAGATCCCGAAATGAAACCAAGTAATTGGATGAGCCAAAGTTCTCAGAATGAGACTGGATTACCTAGTAACTCAGAAACAAAGCAAATCCAAAATAAACAAGGAAAAACAAGTAGATCTAAGAGGGTCTACAAGGAAATGAGAATAAAAAACTAAACACTTCAAAGATCATGGACTCTCCACAGTGGAGTCACCAATTTTGTTTCAATACACTTCGTCTATGCAGACAAGGACAAAGCTCTCTAGTCTAAATGCTATAGATCTAGAGCAAAACACAACATAACATACAAACTTTCCTAGATTAATCAAATTACAAAGATGTCGAGGGATTGCTTACCTTGCAACCGTAGTGATGTCTCCTTGCTTGATGCGGCCTTTGATCTCCAACTGCAAAACAATATACAACAAACAAGTGGAAACACATAAATAATAGTAATATGCAATATTGATTAACCTAAACTAGTGGTCAAGGAAACTAATTCTAAATATATGATACACACAATCTTTATGGAAAGAGTATATATTACTATAATAAAGAAAGTACAAAGGGAGATATTAAAACCATGCCTTGATGTCGCAACTTCTTCCAAATAGTCTTTTTCCTCAAAGATCCAACCCTATGTAATACCCCTAGTTTTGACTTGGATTGTATTTATCCAAATTATGTAAATGATGTAAATATGCTAGTGTGAATTCCTAGTGCGGAGCTCAAGGCCAAGGCCCGACTAGTGAATGTATAGGCATGTATGATGTTTATATTTTATTGGGACTGTTTATTTGGATTTTATGCTGATTTAGAATATGTGTAAATATTATGTGCATAAATAATAAAATGGTCTAACAATGGTTGTGTAAAGATCATCACCAAAGGGGCTATGATTCCACCAGAGGGGAAGAGGAAAGGGGGGTCCATGGGTGACTAAATCCTTGCTTCCAAGTGCCAACCTTAGAACTCACACCAAAATTCTGTCATGTGATGAGAATAAGCCAATTATCTTATTTTTTGACCATTTTCCAATCATTAATGCACTTCTGTGGTTGGTTGGAAAAGTCACCTCATGTAGTTATTGTAGCATGGGATTGACTGCACTTTTGTGACAGTTTTGTCATGACAGAAGTCCGTCTGTAGCTTCCAAGATTCCTTTCTCTACTGCCAGAAGTTATGTCAGTTGTATTTTCACCATTTTCTCATATCCTTTTGAGTCAACCCTCATTTCTCTCATTCTTACATGCAAATTTAGATGATGCAAAGCTCTCCCTTGTTGTCCATGAACTTACCATGCTATTTTGAACCCATAAATTCAAATTTGGAGACCATGCTGGAGATTTGGAAGTGAATATTGTTGGTTGTAGGCGAGCAGAGAGGTTGGACAAGCTAAGAGCCCTTACCCTTGAGTTCTGTTGCTCGTAGGTTCTAGAGAAGCCACAAATTGAGGCTACAGGTGGTTCTATAGCAGCCAATACCAGGTTGGAATTCTTCTATGCACACATTGGAAGCACCCATCAAGATGGATCGCCCAAGGGAATCGTGGATTGGTGAAGGGGATGCCTGCGCTATAAGGGTGTTGTGCGGGGAAGGTATTGTGGAAGCCAAGGATGTGAAGGATGAGTGAGACCCTTGTAGAGCTCTGTATGAGCATTTGGCTAAGCCAAGAGAGAAGAATGGGGTGTGGGCTGAGAGAGAGAAGCTTGTAGGTGTTTTCCTTTTCCCTAGTGGCCTCATAGCTCAGCTTGGGGGTGACCTCCCAACAAAAAGAGTATATGTTGGACATAGTGCCTATGGTTGGGTGGAAAATCTCTCTTACACAGCCAATTGCTTGGATCTGTGTTGGATAAAGATAAGTATTCTTATGCATTTGATTATAAATGTTTTATTTCATGACTGTAATGTTTATGCTTGTATTTGCTTGCTAGATGCGTGTGGATAGATTTTTAATTCTACTGTGCATGTTTATTTGCATTCTGCACACATTATGTTTGTTGAAATTCGTATAAAGGGTTTGGGGCGAAATTTGAGAGACTAGATTTGGCCAGTGTCCCCTCTCGATGGTCAGATTGGGTGAGGGGGATGTTACACCCTACTTCTTTTAGAGAAAGGAACCTTATCTCTAAGGAAATTTCAACAACACTTGGATACTATCTTTTTCCTCCCTCATTCCATGAAGTTAATCTTGCATTTATAGGCCAAAGAGGATAGAATAGGTTGAGGATCTCATGGAGAAGGTTAGGGGATCCCAAAGGCTAGGGGTTCGGCTACCACCTATGCTAATTTGTGGGGATAAAGCTCCACGAGTGTTTCGTTCTAGAAGACCCTCAAAACTTCTCTTTTTGCCTTTTAACAACCACCGACGCACCCTCTCAAAGAGCAACATGCATCAATGAAGGGTGACGCATGATGAATGAAGGTTACAAGGGTCAATGACACACTTTGTCAATGTGCAGAGTGCGTCGTCAAGTGTCTAACGTGTATTGAAAAGGGGCAAGGTGCAGCGGCCTTCCCAAAACTAAGAAACTGAAAGGCAAAGCCTCTTCTCAGGTCATTTGGCACTTGGTACTTCAGAGATTATGGTTAAATCAAGGATACACATCTCATTATCATGGTGATGATGAGATTTTGGTGTAATAACGTGAATATAGATTCTTCAATCTTTCTCAATATAAATTTTTCAACATTGCTTTTGATTGTGGATATAGATTCTTCCTCAAACCTGAATATAGTTTCTTCAAGCTTGCTCAATTCTGAATGCAGGTTCATCTTCAATTGCGAACATAGATTATTCAAGTTTGTTTGATTGTGAATGTAGAATCCTCTTCAATTATGAACATAGAGTCTTCAAGCATGCATAGATTATTGTTAAAACTCTTCAATTGTGCGGGTATGTTTGCAATGTTGTTGAGGAGACAATAAGCATAGTATTCAAAAAAAGAAATAGGCAGGGTATTTGGTAAAATTATGTAGAACCAAATGATCAAGCGTTATGGTTTTACAAAAAGCTCCAACATTTATTAAATCTACAATGCTCATGCATTCCTTCTATAATAAAAAAATCCGCTTACAATTAATATGTTTGGTGCACGACTAGGTAACGTCTGATGAAGGAAAACGCTTGAGCGTTTCTTTCATAATAAATGCTCTAGTGTTATGGTGATCTACACACAAAACATTTTCCTTGAAACCTTAATTAATATTTCCTTACCAAGAAATATTCCTTTATTTCCCTATCCTTCCTTATCTTCAAAGTTTTGGGCTTCATGTTGTATGGGTTAGTAGGTTAACTAGCTAGGGCTTTGGTGTTAGGGGTTAAGGACTTAAAGTTTAAGGGATAAAGGGGTTTAGGTGTTGAGTGGTTCTAGGGTTAGAGGGCGAAGGAGCTAAGAGGTTATGGGGTTTACAATCGGGGTTAGTGGTTGAAGCATTAGAGGTAAACAGGTAAAGGGGTCAAGGGGTTAAGGGTCAAGGGGATTAATAGGGGTTAAGTGATTTAGTTCTTAAAAGGGATTTAGGGCTACAAGTTTAGGTGGTTATGGTTTTAGATGTTAGAAATTAAGAGCTTAAGTGTTTGTGGATAAACTAGGGCTTATGTGCTAGGTGTTAAGTGCTTAGAGATAAAGGGATTTAGGGGTTAGGAGATTCAAGGAATAAGGGATTGAGGGCACCAATGTTAGGGGGTTAGGGTTCAAGAGGTTAAGTGTTAAGGATAAAGGGTTTAAGTGTTAAGGGCTTGTAAGAGATTAAGGGCTTAGAGTCTTAGTGGTTAAGGACATAAGGGTTAAGGGATTGGTGGTTATTTAAGAGGTGAGGCTTTTAGGGTTTATCCAATTCACGAGCTAAGAGATTTAGGGCTCTAGGGTTAGGATGTGAGGGTTGAGTTGGTTAAGGGTTGCGTGTCAAGGGGTTAACGAATTAAAGGCTTGGGGTTTAAGGTATTAATGGCTTCTAGGAGATGATGGATTAGGGGTTTCTAGGGATTTGTGGGTTTTGTGATTTAGGGATTATGGTTTAGGGGTTTTAGGGTTAGGGATTTAACTAGGACTTAGGGGTTAATATTTTAAAGGTAAAGGCATAAAGTGGTTAACATGTTTAAATATTTATGGGTTAGGGAGTTAAGGAGATAGGGGGTTAGGGAGTTTTATGGTTTATGGGATTTAGGGGTTAACGAATTTAGGGCTCAATGGTTAGGAGGCTATGGTTTAAGGGGTTAGGTGTTAAGGGTTAAGGACCAAGAAATTAAAGGTTTAATTATTTATAGGGGTTAAGGGATTAGGGATTTGGTCTTTAAGTATTATGGGTTAGGTTGTTTAGGGGTTAGGGGTGGACTCAGTCTTAGGGATTAGGTGTTGTGGGATTAGAGGTAAAGTGGTTAAGGAGTTTAGAGGTTAGGGGATTTAAGGGTTAAGGAATTTAGTGCTTTGGGGTTAGGGTGTTAGGGTTTATGAGGTTAGGCATTAATGGTGAAGGACTTAAAGGGTTAAAGGCTTATAAGGGGTAAAATATATCTTAGAGGATAATGCACAAGCCGAAGCGAGAATTCCAAAGACAAGAGAGGAGTGATCGATACCAAGGGATAGATCTCAAGCAAACATAGAGATCTCATGCAAACAAAGAGCGCACATGCAAACATAGAGCACACACGCAAATGAAAGGCGCACTAGCACAAGGGAGGTCACACATGAAAACATAATGTAGAGGTAAACAATTATTTTACCTCTATAGGGTAAACTAGAGCTTAGAGGCTAATGGTTAAAGGATTAACGACAAGCAATTAAAGGACTTAATGGGTTTAGGGGTTAGGAGATTTAGGTGTAAAGGGATTTAGGGCTCTAGGGTTAGGGGGTTAGGTTTTAAGAGGTTAGGAATTAAGGGATTAGGTGTTATAGTGTTAAGGGATTATAATGGGTTAAGGGATTAGGGTGTTAGAGGATAATGACTATGAGGATGGGAGATAAGGGGTTAATTAAGGTATTATGGATTTAAGGATTATGACCTTCATAGGTTAAGGGCTTTAGGGATCAATTGTTAGTGGGGTAAGGTATAAAGTGTTAGGATTAAGTGTCAAGGGGTTAAAGTGGTAAGGGATTAAATGTGTTAAGGGCATAGTTGCTTAGGGGTTTAGGGATTTAGGAGGTTTGGGCCTTAGGGCTTATGAGTTTAGGCCTTTAATTTCGTCCCTCCTCATTCCTCTCTCCACCTCCATAGATTTATGTCTCCCCCCCCCCCCCCTCTCGTATCCGCTCTCTCTCTCTCTCTCTCTCTCTCTCACAACCTCCTTATCTCCATTCAACACTTAACACATAATTTATGTGGTTTATAATGCTAGAGAATTTTGTAACTCATAAACACTCAAGTGTTATGTAGTTCATAAATGATCGTACATTATGTAAATAATAAAATTTAGAGCGTTTTGGAGAAACTAAATGCTAGATCTTTTCTGTCGACACCAAAAGTAGGAATAAACATTTGAATTTAAACATAACACGCGAGCGTTCCTTAGCGCCTAAAACATGTCTTCTCACGTACCCGCGTGTCATCCACATTCCTATGTGGTTGGTTCAGAGTTACGAACCCTGTGCTATGGAATATGGTAAACCATAGCTAATTGGGCATTTCCTCCATTTTCTCAATATGCATGTTTTCCACCACTCTTTACATGATGATAGACACAACCATTTTTGACGAAATTATAGACAAAGATAGCAATTTTATGCATATTCCAAATATGTAATTAAAACTAGCATAGATCCATCTTAAACCCATATCTATCAAGCACCGAGAGGGATCTAATTTCTTGAGGTGTATTTATTTTTTAAAATTTAAACTCAAGAAATTTGATCTCTCTTGATTGATAGATCCGGGTTTAAGTTTTAAGTTTTTATTTTATAAACGAACATTTATTTTTTAATTAATTTTCATAATATTTTATTTTATGAACCAACACGGATTTTTTTTAAATACTTTCCATAATTTTTTATTTTATGAGCAGACATGAATTTTTTTAATTATTTTGTTAGTAACAAAGGTTACATCACAAACGTTACAACATCTCCCCCATACTGGGCTGTAGAGCACCTTGTTTCTCTCGGTGCAAATAAAAATTTGAATTTAAAAATAACACGCGAGTGTTCCTTAGCACCTAAAACATGCTTCTCACGCACGTGCGTGCCATCCACATTCCTATGTGGTTGGTTCAGATTTACGAACCCTATGCTATGGAATATTGTAAACCATAGCTAACTGGGCATTTCCTCCATTTTCTCAATATGCATTTTACTCAATATGCATGTTTTCCACCACTCTTTACAGGATGATAGACACAACCATTTTTGACGAGATTATAGACAAAGATAACATTTTTATGCATATTCCAAATCTGTAATTAAAAAAATATATTAATTTTTTTCTATTTTTTGGCCTAATTTTCTTGTATCATCACTCTAGTAAAAAACATGATGTTAGTGTTTCTTGCCTAACCTTTTCATTTCACAACCATTTTTAAAAAACATTGTATGCTGCACTAGTAGAAAATGACCTCTACATTCTATAAAAATCCATCTCGGAATCATTGCATTAAGGCCTTCAAATGTTGCACCCACACTTGATGTACCATTCTCGAGGTTTGATCACTTAGATAATTAAAAAAATAAAAATTTAATTTTGGAAAAATAGTTCCGCACAAGTGCTACTTGTTCTCTATATGTATACCAATTTTTGTAGCTATAAACCATCATTTAGGCACTTAAAGGCTGCACCCACAAAAACATATACTTTCTTATTTGTCAAAAAAAAAAAAAAAAGTGACTATTAAAAATGATGAAATTTGACATAGTTATGTAAATTTTCAATACATAAAATTTATATGTTTGGAAATGTGATTCAATTTCCTACATTTCATCTTTTTTACTCAATGCAAGATAACTTCTATAAGTATATAAAAAATCCAAGTAAATTGAGGGATGCCTAAATTTTTATTACGTCTAATAAGCCAAAAGTAACCCTCATTAACTTACAATCACCCTTAAACATTACTATAAATACTAACAAAATAAATAATATAAAAATACCAATTAATCATATTCAAAATATATTATAAAAAATACTAATTATTGACTATCTTTATAAAACTTTGCCTAGAAAAACTATTAATTATTTATACATAAAAATAAATCCTTTATATTAAAATAATCTTTAATCATTACAAGCAACTACTAACAAATATACTATAATGAATTGCATTTTATTTATAAATCTTTTTAATAAATATACTATAATGAATTGCATTTTATTTATAAATCTTTTTAATAAGTCATAATTATGAATTTATATATTTTATTTATAAATATTTTTAATAAGTGATAATTATAATCATGTTAGAATAAAATTAACATGATTACAGAGCATTTAAAATATATTCCTCTCTTCTAATTAATTAACATTAAAAAATAAAACATATATTTTACATTAATATTTTATAAAAAATATATATATTTTTAATATATTATTATAAATGATAGAATAATCATGGTATTTATGAGATTTGAATATTAAATTACACCATAACAATTTATGTATTTTTTTTTGTTTCTACTGAAAAATGTGTATTCTATTTGTTATGTATTTTTTTTGCTTCTATTAAAAAAAGTGTATTCTATTTTTTATAATAATTTAGAACACATAGATTAAGTTTTTTATTTATTTATAATAACTTAGAATACATAGGTTTTTGTATTTATTAATTTATATTATTATTTGTTTCTATCTTCAATATCCATTTAAAAATGGTTCAAAAATTAAAAACAACCACATTAAATTTAGAATTTTCAAAAGTAAAGAAATGCATCACATATTTAGTTCTTCTTCACATAAAATCCAAACTGGGTATTCTTATTATCCAAACTGGGTATTCTTATCGTGAAGAAAAACAATCTTACTACTTATGACTAGGTTAGATACCTAATAAATGTATCAAATGCCTCCACACATGCTAAGTCCACTCTATAATATATTATATGAAATTAAATTTAATTCAGTGCGTTTAATATAAATCTTAAATGGAAAGTGAGAAATAATATTTACAATGATATGAAATAACTTACATAACTATGAAATTTACTCTCCCCTTCCCATGGGATATTAAAGTGGGTTTGCTATGGAACTTTAATTTAAGTGAAAGTGAGAAATAAATGATATGAAATAGCTAATTACGTATTATGAAAGTTACTCGGAAGTGAAACTTGAAAACGGAGAAACTTACATAATTTAAAATTTACTCGGATTTGAAACTTATAACGGATACCTAGATTTTGGTACTAATATAGCTTTTCAAACCTACGTGGAGAGAACTCTCTTTTCGGCAGGCTCCTTAGAGATTTAGGATTTATCCGTTGAGCTATCGTTCTAACAGTTTAGGGTTAGGTCGCGGCCACTTCTCAGGGCCCTTCGTGTTCCTTCCGATTCTACTTCTCAAAGTTAAGGATTCGGGTTTGCAGGGTTTCGGAATATTTCAGCTGGTTTTTTCAGAAGTGTTAAGAAATCATCCGCAGCAGGTATGCCAATAATTTTCTTTGTTAGTGGGTTATTTCCTTTTGATTAATATGATAATTTATGCTTTGAGGTTGTAAGTATTCTTCCTGATAAGAGAATTGTTGCACTGTGTATAGCTTCGGGGAAGAGAAAGAGAAATGCGATGGCAATGGTGAATGAGAAATACACTGACACGATCACCGGCGAGTTTGCTTATGATCCCGTTCGGTTACCGCTCGAGCAAGATATCGCTCAGGCTCTCTACAATAGAAAAACTCTGGAGAGAATATGGGAAACTAAACATCAAGCCCCAAATCCCTACACCAGACAATGGTTCGACATGAAGAGTGTCATTCCTCAAACAGAGTTAAGGCGAGAAATGGCGCATTACATTGAGCTTCACAACAATCCCAACAATGCCGGTGAGTTAGATGTAATTGCCGAGTATACTGTACTTGTAGATGAGGATGAGATGAAGCAACATTTGAACATGTTGCGTGATTACATTACAGAAAGATCGATAAGAAACAGACAGTACTGGGTGGCAATATGGAAGAAAATTAATCTGCTGAGGCTGTGTTGCCAATTTCAAGATCAGAACATACAAACCTTTAGATCTTTACATGGCTTCAGCTACTTCAACAGACTTATCTCCCATGTGGACTGTATTCTTGAAAGCGATCCATTGGAAAATGAAATAAACGAGCTAGGGTTCTTGGATGTCTGTAACGAAATAACGAGGGCGATTGACGTCATTGGCCTGAGAACATCCGATATCGTAGAAACAAGTTCAATGGGATCTCCTTTGTATATACGGTTATTGTTCATGCTGGTGCACAGTTATTCCAAGAGTGGGGAGTTTATAAAATTCCAGTCGGGTTTGTTACGAGTTCTTTGTAAAACTTTTGATCAAATGGCTGTGAATTCTCTCCCTGGAGATTTTGTTTACCGTGAATTACTAAGAGTCTCAGTGTTGGAAATCGCCATGGATATATTATCTCGTGAGGATGCCAATGATATCAGCAGCGAAGACTTGAATAACGGGATTGGAATTCTGAAAGAGGGCTGGATCTTATCAGTTGATATAAATTGCCATGAATATTACGTGGAAGCGCTGGCTAATGCTGTAACTATCGGCATCGCTCGAGAAATTCCACAGAGAACCCAGGAGATCAGTGGCTTTATGAAGGGACAAGTAATTGAAGCCCGCGCCCTGGCGCAGCATAATTCCAAAGCCCTTGAAAAGGGGCTTTGGGTTATCAGAGATATGGTCATCGAAGGAGGCCCATTAGGTCAAACTTTCCAAGATTTCGGAGGTTCCAGTTTGGTACCAGATATTGTTTGTCTGTTTAAAAGCTTTATGAAGGTTGAAAATGAGGATAATAAGCCTATTGACCTAGTGAATTGTCCCAAAGGATGCAAAACATTAAAGTGCGTTCACATGGAAATGGCACAACATGGATTGGACATCGCCGCAGAAATTTCCAAAGGAGGACCGCCTAGATTTGATATTGAAGTTCTCCACAAATTCGTGACGACCTGTCGTGAGCGAGCAGTTTCAGCAGTTGATGTGGACAGTCCCTCTTCTTCTGACTAAGTTATTGGAGAAGATTCTCAATCTGGTTTGGCATGTCCATTACATTAAATATTCACGACTTGTCCAATCGTTTGAATCTGGAAACAGCTGGTATAAAATGGTGGTACAGTTCACAATATTTTCTTTCACATTTTCTTTCATATGCTGCTGTATTTCATATGTATGTGACATTTCTTTCATATTGTATGGGGCATTTCTTTCATCTGTATTTCATTTTCTTTCACATCTACCATTTACTTTCATACGATGGTGTATTTCATATGTATGTGTTTCACAAGTTTGAATGCGGCGCATGCATGTTTAGTGCGGTATTCCCAGCCTGATTCTTTTCGTTTCGTTGCAGTACTGTGAAAACACAGTGCTATTGAAATTATTGTGCTTTTCTGCAACATCAATTTTGGTTGGCGGTGATTTAAACATAAATATTTGGGTTTTTGTATGTTGTTATTATTTTATGGAATGAATTGTTTATTATTATGTGCTGTTGAGTACGTTATATAGTAACTTCTTTGACTGATTCATTTTTCAGCACACATCTGTAATTTTTAATAACCTACGGTTTAACAATAATTTTAAGTTATTTATATTAAACTCAATTTTATTGAAAATAAATATTTGAATTTTGATTAATTCTATTAATTTTGGGTATCGAGCTCCAGGATTGTGGGGACGGGCAGCCCTCAGCATTCTCAAATAATTGTGTATAATAATTAATTGTGATATTGTTAAATTTTCTAAAATTTAGAAAAGTGTTTAGTATTGTATTTATGAAATAGTAATTTTCATATTTTAGTGATATTCGAATTTATTTAAAAATTTAAATGGTCAACTTTGTATGTAACTAATTCTTTTTTATTTTTAATAGATTAGCTGATTCCATTCTGCTTTTTGCTTTTTGTATGGTCAATTAATCCCTACTCTATAATAGCCAATTCCTGTGAACATTGCGGTAATAAAATTACTAACAAATTTGTGAAAATTAATTAATAATATGGCTTGTTAGTAGATTCCAGATCACAGACATTTAATCAGATCACCGTGCCTTCTACACAGGGACCATAAGCTTTGTATCTCATCATGATACAGTACCAATTCAGATGTGCTAGTGCAAACAATTTTAGATATTTTTTTAGTTTTAACAATCATAAATCTCATAAACCTGAACCTAGAAAGTCACAAGAATTACCTTAAATTGAGATTTGCTAGTACTAGTAATTTTAGATTTTTTAGTACTAACAATCATAAACCTGAAACCAAAAAGTCACAAGAATTACCTTAACAATATATCTTTTAAATAAATTATCTTAACAATATATCCTTTAAATAATTAATATACCTTATAATTAACTATTCTACACCTCAAATTAAAAAAAACTCATATACCTTATAATTAACTATTCTATACCTCAAATTAAAAAAACTCATAGAAAAAAATATTATAATCTTCATATTATTTAAGTATATTATATTATGGTGTTGTTTTATTTTTTATATATATATTTTTTAAAACTAAAATTTAATTGTATTTAGAGTAAGGAGGTGTTTTATAGTTGAGTATGGGGAGATATTGTAACCACAACTTTGTTTATGTAAAGTGTTGTTTCCATGAAAAGGAAATTAACACAACCATAAATAAAGTGGCGGGTGAACACCTATAAACGTAGCCAACAATTTAACTAAATCTTATTTAAACCTTAATCACTATACATTTGAGCATAACAAGCTACATGATTATGCATGGGGGCAGCCTTGGATACATGTTGCTTTTGTTGTAATTTCGGCTGGTTGGATGTTCTAGCTTTGGTGGGCATTTATGTATTATTGGCTAGTGATGTAAGACTTTTTTCCATATACTTCTATATAAAGTATAGTATCTTTTACCATATGAAAAAAAGAAGATACATGACCATGAAATGAACTCCCACGGTGTACTTGTTACATTTGGGTTAATCTTGTTGATCCACTCAAGGAAGTCCAAAATCTCAGATAATATCTAAACACCTATAAGTATAATAAAAATACAAAAAACAAAAAATTATAATGATTTCAACTTAAATTTATTTATATCATTTTTCTTAATATGTAAAAGAAAAAACTTATTTTATAGCATTGTTTTATATATAATTATGTCATACTCACTGCTTTATATTGTTTTTTAATAGTTTATTGTAAATGTTTTATGGTTTTATACTGTTTTTATCGAAGTATTATATATATATATAATTGAAAAGATTTATTTTAAATTTATATTTATTAAATATGGAGAAAGATTAAATTTATTAAAATGTAGATTTTAAAAAAAATTATAATTTTAACATTTTGATGTATATTTGTTGATTTCTTTTTATATTTAATAAATATAATTTAAAAAAAATCTATAAAATATTAATATTCAAAATTCCATTACCTGTTTGATTAAAATTCTACTTAATAAATAAATTTATTAAATATTTATTTATGTAAGTAATTATTTTAATAATCATTTTTAATACTTATGTAAAGTTATATTTGAACTAAACCTATTTTAATGTTTATAAATTGTTCTTTAATCATAATAATATTATCCATCTCATTAATGATTTCATAGTGTTGAAGTTCTATTTCTTATTCATATTATTATATTTAAAGATTCTCCATGAAAAACATCGCACGGATCCTCCAAATGGCCTATGACTTCCCCAATATGGTGGACCAGAAACAAAATATAAGTTTATAAATGGAGGTTTCTATTCAGGCGTTAAAAGTACTTTTAATAGCTAGCGTAAACTTAGATGTCAAGTAAAGCTACTTGCATCTATACATTTTCTTTCATATGCATGTGACATGTATGTGACATGTATTTCATATGTATGTGACATGTAGAGACGAAAGTGCTTTGATAAGTAGTGGATCCATAAAACCTCCCACAATCGCATCACACTCAAATTCTCTGAAACAAAGGATTCATGGAGCAAGGTGTTCATATTAAGGAAGGTTGAGGCAAAGATTATGAATACCCTGACCAAGACAAACAGAGTTTTGTGGCTTTGAAATTGTTTTTGTTAGGAGTTTTAAACTTACAAATGCCAACTTTTTAATCCATGTAGCTAGGTGGCTTGAAATTGATGTTGTTAGAAGGGGTATTATTGACAATGTGGACAATCTGAACAAAATACACTTATATCTCTATTGATTTGATTATATCTCTTATAATTAACACTTAATACACTCCTTTTGACTTCGGTATACATGGATTTTGCGTGAATGAAGTCTTGATATTTAGCAATGCCAATTTACTCGGATATGCAAAATTGCAAATAACTAGTGTACATTAGCACACAATTTTCTTCTTCCTTGACCACTTTTTGCTAGATGGTCAGTTTTTGGAATTAAGTAATCTGATCAACTACTCCCCATCATAGCATTTGGTGAATATAGAACTATGATACTCATGATTCCCTTCTTGGTTTATATCACACTGCATCTCATCTTTGGCCTCCTCCATCTCAGGTTTGAATGAGTGCTCCCCATTAGATATATGTGGCTCATGGAATGTTGGTTCTTCTTTCACTTCTGGAGAGGTGGATAAGTTTTTGACTGCTGTCAAGATGTGCTCTTCGTGAGAAGAAGAAATCCCAGCTGCTTATAGGATTTGAGAGAGTTCTTCCAAACTTATGTTCATCCTTGAATCCATCTTGCTGGTACTCCTATATTCATAAATGGATTAGTAGAAAGAAGGGGGTTCTTACAACACCCAAAATTTAACTATGATCTGAATTTAAAGCTAAATGAATTAAACTAGCTGCATAAATAAAACCACTCTTGCAAAAAAGAAATAACACACTTGCAAAAATGGAAATCACACCATCCTTAAAAGCAAATTCAACCAAATGAAAAACAATCATGCATCCTACATGACCTGACTCTTATGAGGCCGATCCCATTACAGTTTGTCAAAGGATGCGTAGATTTTAACTACGTCTTACAACCCAGACACCCTAGAATCAGGAACACATCTACCATGCTCTACTTTAACAGTGGATCTACAAAACAATGTCAGATGTACTTTTGCACCATTGATAACTTCCCCGACAAAGGTGCCAAAATGTTGGGAAGATTAATTGTCTAATTAAATAAACATCTGAAACTCCCAAAACATAAAATTTCAACCCGAGGAAGTATTTTATTTCAAAGCTATTGTGCAAAATCTATGCAGGCCCAATTTCCATTTGACATTGTTGATCTATTGGTATGAAATCGAAACTCATTGTAAACTAGATCACACCTTCATGAAAATAAATCAAACCCCAAACATATTCATAAAACCACACTTTAAATCTAATCACACTTCAAACAAAATCAACTCTTACGAAGCAAGATCTAATTACATAAATATGAAAGAAGTGTTATGTTGGCCAACGATCTATCAAAACGAATTAAAAGGAATAACAACAACAATGAATCTAACAATGAATGAAAGCAAGAACTAAATGATAAACACATTCATAAAATAACACACTTACAATCAACGCTACCAGCATCTGCTCAGGGAAGAGGGCCCTTCCTCCACTAAGCAGAGTTGGATCTGCACAATGAAAGTCTACAACTCCAGAATTAAGAAACGGTCAGCATGTATTATCAAAATGAAATTATTACAACAGAGTTCACATCAGATTCTACAGCATATGATTGCTTGCTCTCCTCCCTCCCCTTATACACGAGATTGATTACATATTTATACATAAAAATCCTTCATGAGGATGAGGAACCGAATTCCTAGCTTGGAATTTGTTTTAACAAATTTGCTAAATTGAAACACCGACCGCAACAGTAAATCTAGCAAAATCCCCTTTAAAGAACCACTCGTATCTCTCAAACCGCGACTGTTTTGGGATATTTTCTCAAGATTTAAGTAATTGAGGTTGTTCTGCACAAAACCCATGTCTCGGATTTTCAAGATTCTTCTTCATATGCTCGAAAATTGCAACGCAAATCAATGCTTTCTTATATGGCATGCGTTTTTGGTTGGGACCGTTTGATCATGAGCTGGAGGCTGCCATGTTGGACCTGGGTACGAATTCAAGATCACAAATCCATGTCATCAAACCTAATAACACTACCATGTTGTATATTTCCATGTGGACGTGTGCTAGCATGCCAACTTTGGAGGCTTGAACCATGAGTGATGTTGCTGCTAATATGAAAAATCACTTCACAAACCATCATCCGTAAAATTATGCATAATAGTATTCAATTCATAAAAAATAAAGGAAAATAATCATTATTAACCAATACCACTAAAGCATCAATGGGAGTAATATGGTATTTTACGACTAGTTACAGCAAATGGATGGAAAATAGAATGATAAATGAGTAATAATAGAAAGAAGAGGGATGAAATAGGTGTTGATAAGTGATCAAAATAGGGATAAATCTGTGACCCAACAATCCCTAATGTCGATGCTAGGATTTTCCAGGCATCAACACAAAGGTAGGATCAAAACAACAAATGCAAGAAGGAAATGTGATACGAAAATGCAAGGATGCAAGAGGCGATGAACCAGACATTACTCGCAGAGATCTTATAGAATCCATTGAAGGGTGTTCGTGCGCTTGCAATTAATTGATGAGATAGGTATTCAATGTCGCACAAAGTCGAAGAAGGTGGTGGAGTCGCCGAAGAATGTACATAAAGGTGTAAATTAGATTCATTGCACCATATGATGAAGAATGTTTCCTGAAAAGGTTCAAGTACATAAGCGACACGTCATTGGGAGCACACAAACTGAGCGTCATGTCCTCTTTTATGTCGATTTGGTCAATAAATGAAAAATGTGCCATATCTTTGGTTGTCTTGGAAAAAGATGCGACAAGGCCCTGTGACAGCGCAGTAAATGCGACAGGTGAAGCAGTCAGGTGCATGAAGTGTAATCCAAAATCAGTAAAGGAATGACCTATACACCTTGCAGTTGGAAAGTAAGGATGACAACGTGGATCACCGTGCAAGGAATGATGTAGTAGTGCGACTTGAACAAGAGATCTAGGAATCATGTAACATATTTATCAGAAAAGAAATCAAAGATGATTATGAAAGGATATCAATACAGAAGGTGTGCAAAGTAACGTAGCATAAAGTCAGGGAGAGTTATCCTTGGATACAATCATGATGGACGCCAGCGCAAAACATACAGAAGAACTCATATTGCGCAAAAGAATGGCACCTCTTTTCCATTGATGTCAAAGGCATAGAAATGCATGAAGTTGAGGCATGAAATACACATCAAAAGCTTACATGAAGAGGTCGAGACATGAAAAGATGTATGAAGTCAGCAGGACGGAATGAAAGGAAAGATGCATGAATCTGGGACATAAATCGATGCATGAAGTCAGTAGGACAACACGAAAGGGGGAGAACTGCAGACAATAAATGAAAGAGCATGAAGCCTTAGCATATGTAAAAGAGTGTGAAGAATATCACTTGGATAATTGCAAGCAAATCATAAAAGGAATGGAATTAAGCTGTAATAGATGTCAAAGAGCTTGAAGAAGATCACTTGGAGAATTGCAAGCGAATCATAAAAGGAATAGCATGAAGTTACAACAGACATCAAAGAGCTTGAAGAAGATCACTTGAAGAAATGGCATGAAGATGATTGAACATATGGTCTACACAGATGTAACATGAAGCAACATGGTTCGCGTAGATGTAGCAGAAGTGCTAATGGGACAGAACGCTGTCGCCAAAATCCCAAAGGAATAAGGGGGAACACTGCGATCAAGTACAAATGAAGCATACAGTTCAAAGAAGATCAGGTACAACTTCATAAGGTGTTGACATCAATGCCAAAGGGGAATATTGTTGAGCATTGGTTGTCATTGATTTCAACTAAAGATGATGTCAAGTGTTTGATTGTCAACTAATGTTAAATAGGATGTCAGTTGATTCAGTCTAAGTCATTCATATCAACTAGTGTCAAAGTGGATACAGTATTCCTGCAGAAGTATGAAGAATTATATGAAAGCCACTTTGAAGTAGTATATGCACAATATGTAGAAGAACATGAATACCATAAGTATATGTGCAATGGTGAAGGTGATAGATATGAATACAACTTTGGAGTATATCTAGAAATGCATTCAGTCTAAAGTTGTGTGCCCAAGGATGCATGGAATACATAAGAAGATACATCATGCAAATCCAACTCAAGAAAGGAACATTAGTAGTGTATCCTACAGCATGTGGTCCTTGCATAGAAATCAAGTCCACCAAGTCAAACTCTCTCATGATAGTTATCAAAAGAGTTGGTTGGACAATGGTACATGTGCACAAGCAGCCAAGGAATTGGTTAAGCAAATGATACAAGAGCACAAGTTCATTGAAAGAAGTCTCTCGAATGCGCAATTTAGCCTTAGCGTGCTTTGTTAATGGTTGGAAGTGCACAAGAAGTTAATGGTTGGTAAATATTGAAAGCGTGCAAGCATAGCCAATTAGAAGATGCTTTCAGTAAGTGGAACGCGCACAAGTTCCTAGAAGGTTACATCGTTTGAAGACTATCTATGAGAAAATTCCATAGCCGACGGTACAACAGGAGCGCAAGTCCCACAAAGGATGACAAGGAAAAGGTCAAAGACCCACTTGGTAGTAGTTGGAGTATGTGCAGGATCCGCAAAGTATCAACACATCAAGGGTGCATTACCCACAAGGGATGGTATAGTACAAGTCATAGACACACCAAGATGAAGTATAAGATTGAGCACATACCTTAAGGAAATGGTACATCAAGAGCGCAATGGTACACCTCTAAGGTGTAAAGTCCCACTAACTTGTGGACCATGAGGGCGCAAGACACATATCAGATGACACATCAACAATGCAGAAGATGGCGCGTGGCATACACACAATCTGTGGAGTATGGAAGAAAGGATGCCACAACCAACTTATGAACATACAATCTGTACAAGACATGTATAAATAGAGATGCAAGTTGGATATTTGAAGCACATTTGAAGTAAGGTTGATGGCGAAAGCATAAGAGCTTCGTGTGAAATTTTCAATTTGATTTTCGGGGCATCAAGGGGCTCGTGGATAGAATAGATGATCTATTGAAGAGCCGAATGCGCACATACAGTTGAATGAAGTTTTGATGGTGCGCAACAAGATGTTGTACATATGTGACATATGTGAAAGTACTGAAAGGAATAAATACTGAAGTATGTGCAAGTGATTGATGTTTTGAAGGATAGTAATATGATCAGCATGTCGATAGTCACAAATATTGTAGAGACAGAAGCGATTTTTATCAGACAATGTGCAGATGTCTAGCTAATGCATATGAGCAGAAGTGAAAGTGTACGAAGTTAAGAACTCCATCTAATGTGCAACGAA
Source organism: Larix kaempferi (assembly GCA_027924585.1). Classification (NCBI taxonomy): domain Eukaryota; kingdom Viridiplantae; phylum Streptophyta; class Pinopsida; order Pinales; family Pinaceae; genus Larix; species Larix kaempferi. Next base: position 686,510 of record BSBM01000475.1, read on the forward strand.
AGAAAATAAGGAGAATCCAATAAGCACATCATGATGAATATGATCTGATACAAGTGCATTAAACAAAATGGATGAATCATTTGATGCACGGGAGGTCGCAAATTATCTGATAAAGTGCAACGCTTAATCAGAACAGACACATCAGAAAGTGTGTAGTTCCATCTGTTACTAGTGCTTCATTTCATAACAACAAACTATCAATTGAAAGCATAGTATTAGTTGATCACAATAGTCACACTAATCAGAACGTTGAGATAATAGAGATGCATACTGAAGTATCAATGAGCACACAGTACATGAAGTAAGTCATCAGCAGAAGTGTGATTTGAGAGGAATGATAATTCAAGTAATGTATGCGGCGAAGTGACAGAGTATAGATTGCATACGAAGACGCCACATGGTAGAATCATCAGCGGAAGATCAGACGAGTGCGCAGAGTTGAAGTTCAGTATGACAACAACACATATTGGACATCGGGGTGGTCGGACGGGGAAAGGAGACAGGGAGTTGAAGCTTCCTTCAGACTGGTGCATGTAAAAAAACGAAGATGGGGGGTTGGTTCCTCCTTCCAGTTGGTGCTGGAGAAAACACAAGTTGTGGAAGATTCCTTCAAAGTGGTGCATGTAAAACCATGGGTTTGGTTCCTCCTTCCAGTTGGTGCCGGTAAACACAGGAATTCGGTGCTTCCTTGAATGTATTATTTCTCATTATAAAGAAGAATTCCATGGTTTTCTCCCGTTTGGTTTTCCATGTAGAAATCTTGTGTGTTATGTGTTGTTTATGTGGTGCATATATGTGGATGTTTATTTTCGGGTGCATAACTGAAGATAAATATTAAGTAAAGGATAATATGTTAAAGAAGGTAAAAACTGCTAATAACTGCGCTAATATTATTCACCCCCCCCTCTCAGTATCAAATCGATTCCAACAATTGGTATCAGAGTGGGTGTCTTCAGTAACAGATTAACATCTGGAAGATAGATCATTGCACAAAAATTGATAAGTAAGAAGGCCTTTCTACAAACAGAGCACCAAGATTCAACAACACCAATTATATTTTCTGAAAGGTACGTATGGAAGTTTATTTGCAATCGTTGGGAGTAGAGTTTTGACAATCTATCGTCGATGGTTATAATTCCCCAGCAGTTGTACCAGTCAATCCAGCACAAAGGAGACAATATGAAAGCAATGCTAGAGCCAGAAATGCTCTATTATGTGGTTTGACAGGTGATGAATTCCTTAAGGTTATGCACTATGCATCAGTTAAGAAAGTTTGGGACAAAATCATAGGTATATATGAAGGCGATGAAAAGGAAAAGAAAGCAAAGCTCCAAAACTACTCTGGGTAGTTTGAATCTTTGAGAATGAAAGATGAAGAGAGCATTACATACTACTTCTTAAGAGTGGATGAGATAGTTAATTCTATCAAAACCCTTGGGGTCACTCTGAATGAAGAATCAATTGTACAGAAGGTTTTGAGAACTGTGCCTCAAATATTCAATGCGAAGGTATCTGTGTTAGAGGATCAAGCTAATATTGAAGACCTAACAAAGCATGAGATTCAGGGGATTCTCACTGCATATGAGATGAGAACTGAGAAAGAGACTCCCATAAAAAAAGGAAGTTTCCCTTAAAGCCACAGGAAAGGATAAGCATGATTATGACAAAGAGTACTAGGATGAATCATACGATGAGGAATCAAACTTTGTCAAGAAGTTGAAAAGAGGACGAGGTAAGAAAAAGATCAAATTACCTTTTAAATGTTTAAGATGTGGATGAGTAGGTCATTATGCCTCAAAGTGTCATTTCAAAGAAAGTGGAGACAAAGACAATGATGAGGAATCTATCTCATACGATCGGAAGACTGTGCGCTCACAACATAGACCTGAGAATAGAAGGAGGATTCCTAAATAGACAAAGAGTATGTACAATGAAGAAGGAAGCAATGTGTTTGAAGGAAGTGATTGCGACGAAGAACCTAAGGAAGTACTCTTCATGGCCCATGTAGTGGAAGAAAGCAAAGATGAAAGAAAGATCAACAGTTCAAAGAACACTCCGGTTGCGCAAATCAAGCTAGGATCACTAGACAAGTATTTATTTAGTGGATCATTCAAAACACCTCCAAAGCCAGTCACACCAAAAACAATTGAAAATTTCAAGATTGACAGTCAGTCTGATGATGAAGACACTGCAGACATTGACTGGGAAGGTGAATTGATAAGTTCCTTGGATGAGTTAAAGAATTATAAGAAGAAGAATAAGCTATTGTAGGAACAATTGTTAAAGTATGAAGAACAGGACAGGCCATGTCAAGAATCTGTTGACGCATATATTTGTGAAAGGATAACCAGCTACAAGATTCAACTAAATTGCGCACAATAAAAGGTTCTGGCACTTGAGAAAGAGAAATTTGTATTAAGAGCTTCACTGCAAGAATTGGCGTAGGAAATCGGAAAGATGACTAATCAACTTGAGGAAAAGGATAAGGATATATCCCATCTATAAGACAAGATGATTGAGATAAAGGGAAAGAAACAAGTACTTATTGATCCCATTTGTGCACAATCAAGAAGTGACAAGATAGAATCTAAATATGAAGTGCATAACAAGTTAAAAGACAACATGTCAATACTGAACAGGATTTTGAAGGATCAAAGGCCACCAGAAGATAAAACAAGTCTTGGTTATGTAAATACAAGTAAGAAGATATGCGACAGAGAACATTGGTCAAGTCAGGATAAGACTTTCAGGTATGATGGTTCATTCAACTATAATTCTTTTCAATATACTAATCAAAGAAGGATCAACAGGGTGAAGTGCACAAGATGCAATCATTTTAGCCATATTGCAAAATATTCTCAAACTGTAGAGATGTTATGCATGAAACTGTTTTGGACATAGTGTTATATACTGTAGAAGAGTAGTAAACTATATGGATGAAGATTTGTTGCACAAAGGATATTACACTCAAAGAGACTTCAGTGGAAAATATCCATAGTAGAATCAAAATAGAAATGTGCAGAACAAGGCTTATGTAAGGAAATATCCTTAGAAGTGCGCTGAAGATGCAGACAATCCAGGCACAACAAGCAATTGTTGCCTCTCTGGATAGTCCCATAAGGACTATGGAAAACCCTTGAGTTCAATACGATGCATCTTAGGGAATTCAAGGGATATTAGTTAGGTGTTGTTAGGATATTCCGATACTCCATCCCAGTCCCACTAGTATTTTGATCATTTACATTTTCAGTCATGCATGCACTTTTAGGGTTTGCATGCATTTTGCATGCATCCCAGTCATCAATCCAACACCTAGCCCTCAGTTAGCCAGCCCCCAGGAGCTTCTCACCATTAAGTTTTAGCCCTCCAGTTGCTTAATGCGCCCTTCTTCCTTGATTTTAGGAAGCAACTCGCCCTTCTTCACCTACCAATCCAGTTGTCTTCAGTTACACTCAGTTACACTTAGTTACAATCAGTTACACCTACCAGACTCAGTTTGACTGATGGTTGACAGTTACTTGAGTATTGATGACTCCACTGATGATGATGAAGACTTCCAGTTGTGCTCCGATGATCATGAGGACACCTAGTTGTGCTCCGATGACACTCTATTGATCTTATGATCACTTTGAGAGGCTAATTCGAATTGCCACCTTAGGCATTCAAATCCTCTCTACCATTGTACTATTTATTTGTCCATATTGTGATTAATTAATTAGTGTGTGTGAAGTATTTTTGCTTCTATCTGAGTTCTATTGTATTATTATTCTGTTGCTCATTATACTGCATTGACCACTCTTCTTTATTTTCCTGCTTAATCATAATTACTCTTGTGAGGTCTACATCATCTCTTAGATCTGCTGTGAGGATTTTCACATGGTATCAGAGCATGTTGAGAGCATTGTTTATCTCCATTCTTGAGAGTTTTTTGCAGGTTATTACCAATATTTCGAGTGCAGCAGCTGCAACAGTTTCTGCATTTTTGCAGCAGTAGCAGTTGCAGATATTCCCTATTGTTTTTGCAGGTCTTCTACAACTTCAATGAATTCAGAAGAAATCCCTCCTCTTTCTCCACTCAACTATGATGAATGGAAACCGAAAATGATAGCATACTTGAAGAGCCATGATCTCTTTGACTGTTGTTTTGAAAGAGAGTTCGAATCTTCTGAAGAGAAGATTGATTGGTTAAATAAAGGTGACAGAGCCTTTGGATCAATGATTAATGCTATGCATGAATGGATGTTATATAACGTCCCTGATTTTTCATCACCAAAAGAGCTATGGGCTCACCTGGATGTAATATTTGGCAGACAGAATGAAGGGATTGGTCCAAACCCATTTGAAAGCAAGCAAAGTGATGCATTCTCTCCCCTTGATGATCTCTCAGATCATGAACCAGTATCATCTCACATTGAAGTTGTTGACAAAGAACTTGCAGATTCTCCACTCATGCTCCAACTTTCTTCTCTTTCTGTGCCAGCTCACACTCTAGATATTGCAGAAGGTCCTAAATCCTCTATTGCACTAGAGTCTGTTGGTTTGCATCATGATCACATGATTATTTCAGAGGTAAAATCAACTATTGGAGGTAATGCATTTGCTCCTCTCAAGCAATCATCTCTTTTATACTACTATATGATCATTAATTCATGCTTTCAGAATATTATTGAAGATTATGGCCATTGCCATTCGCTTGGGATAAATTCTCATGCAATACTGGTTTTGATCTCACCTCTCATGGTTCAAAGGATATCTCAAGAAACCATGATTCAAGTCTTGTATCTAAATTGGGTTCTAAGCAATTACTTCTTGGGATAATTTCTCATGCATATGATAGTTTTGATCTCACCCCTACTGGTTCAAAGGAGATCTCAAGAAACTGTTTTTTAAGTCTTAAATCTGATTTTGATTTCAAGCAAACATGTAATAGTTATTTTTGGCATAATCTCACCCATGGTGGTTCGAAGGAGAAGACAAAATGCTATATGCACTTTCACAGATTTGATCCTACCTCAGCTGATTCGAATCACAGGTTCAAGGATCATTCCCATACTGTTGGATTTGTTCTCATCACATTTGTTCTGAAGAGCAAGTACAAGCACATGATTTTTGAGCATGATCCACTTCTTCCCAAGAAGAAGATACCTCCAGACATATGACCAAGCATCACACCTGCTTGAGTTTGGAGCATTTAATTTTTGTGTGTTCCTTACTGTCTGTTTTTTAGGAGGGGGTATGTTTCCCATGAAATTTTCCCACTTCCTTGGTTTATTGAATGTTATTATTCATTGTATTGGGTGACCTTTGGTCTTAGTTACCAGGGCCCAGGATGGATTAAGGGGGGGTGTTAGGATATTCCGATACTCCATCCCAGTCCCACCAGTATTTTGATCATTTACATTTTCAGTCATGCATGCAATTTTAGGGTTTGCATGCATTCTAGGGTTTGCATGCATTTTGCATGCATCCTATTCATCATTCCAGCACCTAGTCCTCAGTTAGCCAGCCCCCAGGAGCTTCTCACCATTCAGTTTTATCCCTCCAGTTGCTTAATGCACCCTTCTTCCTTGATTTTAGGAAGTAACTCGCCCTTCTTCACCTACCAGTCCAGTTGTCTTCAGTTACACTCAATTACACTTAGTTATAGTCAGTTACACTTAGTTACATTGAGTTACACTCAGTTACACCTACCAGACTCAGTTTGAATGATGGTTGACAGTTACTTGAGCATTGATGACTCCACTGATGATGATGAAGACTTCCAGTTGTGCTCCGATGATCATGAGGACACCTAGTTGTGCTCCGATGACGTGCCGATGACACTCTATTGATCTTATGATCACTCTGAGAGGCTAATTCGAATTGCCACCTTAGGCATTCGAATCCTCTCTACCATTGTATTATTTATTTGTCCATATTGTGATTAATTAATTAGTGTGTGTGAAGTATTTTTGCTTCTATCCAAGTTCTACTGTATTATTATTTTGTTGCTCATTATACTGCATTGACCACTCTTCTTCTATTTTCCTGCTTAATCATAATTACTCTTGTGAGGTATACATCATCTCTTAGATCTGCTGTGAGGATTTTCATAGGTGTGTGGTTAGGAATGCATGATGTGTGGTTAGAACTATCTGAAGTTAGAATGTGTTCATTTTGTTCGCACATGATTGTACGTTAAGTTGATTATGTCGCGGAAAGGGAAAAGTGCATGCATACATTAAGTGGTTATAGATTTACACTGCATATGATATATTACAGGATAGAGAAGCATCACATTGAGTTCAGTAGCATAAATACAAGCATAAAATATTTACATGAGGAATCAAACACTGTTATATTCAAAATTGGGTATGTTTACAAATATTTGCATGAGTTAAGACTCCATGCCGAGGCCAAGAATAGTGTATACAAGAAGGATGATCGAAAAGGAAAAATTGAGAAAATGCCGAAGCATTCTATAGTCGTAGTTCAAGATAAAGCTCTGTATGTCTGGTTCGCAAGATGAAACTCCAAATCCACCGGAACTAGGGTTGTGCATTTAGAAGCATGGTGCATATGAATAAGTTGTAGAGTGGCATACGACAACGATTCATCACGTTGAGGCCAAAGAAGAGACAATTCATGCAGAATTTGTTGTTTCTAATGCTCCATATTATCAACCCGACGAGTCAGAAGGATTAGTTGCGTAGAATGTCTATGGCTCACCTGAGACTGAGACTATTGATCAAGGATCTGGTTATTCTGCACTTGCTGCTGCCAAAAATCCATATCAGTTCTCAAACGTGAAAACTCAACCTACTGAGTCTGAACGGAAAGACGCACATTCTCAAGGGAACTATTTACTCTATGATAAAAGGAGGCCATTGGAAGAAAGAAAGAACCAGAGGTAGGATCAAAGCAACAAATGCAAGACGAAAATGTGATACGAAAATGCAAGGATGCAAGAGGCGAAGAACCATAAATTACTCACATAGATATTATAGAATCCATTGAAGGGTGTTCACGCGCATGCAATTAATTGATGAGATAGGTATTCAATGTCTCACAAAGTTGAAGAAGGTGGTGGAGTCCCCAAAATTAAATGTTGGACTTAATGAGTTTTGGAAACAATACAAAAAGGTGGAAATATGATTCATTGCACCATATGATGAAGATTGTTTCCTCAAAAGGTTCGAGTACGGAAATGACACGTCATTGTGTCCACACGAACTGAGTATCATGTCTGCTTTTATGCCGAGTTGGCCGATAAGTGAAAAGCGTGCCATATCTTTGGTTGTCTTGGCAAGAGATGCGACAACATTAAATGCGACAAGGCCCTGTGCTAGCACAGTAAACGCGATAGGTGAAGTAGTCAGGCACATGAAGTGTAATGAAAAATTAGTAAAGGACTAACCTATACACCGCGTAGTTGGAAATTAAGGATGACAACATGGATCACCGCGCAAGGAATGATGAAGTAGTGAGATAGGAATAGAAGATCAAGGAATCATGTAATATATTTATTAGAAAAGCAATCAAAGATGATTATGAAAGGATATCAGTATAGAATATGTGCAAAGTAATGTAGCATAAAGACATGGATATTTATCCCTGGATACAGTCGCGATGAACGTCATCACAAAACATACAGAAGAAATCATATTGCGCAAAATAATGGTACCTCTTTCCCATTGATGTCAAAGGGGGAGAAACGCATGAAGATGAGGCATTAAATACACATCAGAAGCTGACATGAAGAGGCCGAGACATGAAAATATGTATGGATTCAGCAGGGCAGAATGAAAGGAAAGATGCATGAAGCTGAGACATAAAATGATGCATGAAGTCAGAAGGATAGCAAGAAAGGGGGAGAACTGCAAACAATAAATGAAAGGGAATGAAGCCTTAGCAGACGTAAAAGAGTGTGAAGAAGACCACTTGGAGAAGTGCAAGTGAATCATAAAAGGAGCACCATGAAGCTACTGCAGACGTGAAAGAGCGTGAAGAAGATCACTTGAAGAAATGGCATGGAGATGACTGAACATATGGTCTATGCAGAAGTAATGGGAAGCAACATGGTTCACACAGATGTAGCAGAAGTGATAATAGCACAAAACGCAGTAGCCAAAATCCCAAAGGACTCAGGGGGAGCATATACACAGGGGGAGCACTGCAATCAAGTACAAATGAAGCATACAGTTCAAATAATATCAGGTACAACTTCATAAGGTGTTGACATCAATGCTAAAGGAGGAGATTATTGAGCATTGGTTGTCATTGATTTCAACTAAATATGATGTCAAGTGTTTGACTGTAAGCTAATGTTAAAGAGGATGTCAATTGATTCAGCCTGAGTCATTGATATCAACTAGTTTCAAAATGGATACAGTATTCCTGCAAAAGTATGAAGAATTATATGGAAGTCACTTTGAAGTAGTATATGCACAAGATGTAGAAGAACATGAATACTAGAAGTATATGCGCAATGGTGAAGGTGATAGATATGAATGCAACTTTGGAGTATATCTAGAAATGCATTCAATTTGAAGTTGTGTTTCCAAGGATACATCATGCATGAAATACATAAGAAGATACATCATGCAAATCCAGCTCAAGAAAGGAACATAAGTAATGTATCCTACAACATCTGGTCCTTGCGCAAAAATCAAGTCCACCAAGTCATACTATCTCATGATAGAAATCAAAGGAGTTGGTTGGACAATGGTACATGTGCACAAGCAACCAAGGAATTGGTTGAGAAAATGATACAAGAGCACAAGTTCGTTGAAGGAAGTCTCTAGAATGCGCAAGCAAGCCTGAGCGTTCTTGGTTAATAGTTGGAAGTGCACAAGCAGTTAATGGTTGGGAAATTGTGAAAGCACACAAACATATCCAATCAGAAGATGCTTTCAGTAAGTGGAACGTGCACAAGTTCCTAGAAGGGTACAACAGTTGAAGACCATCTATGATAAAATTCCATAGTCGACGGTACAACAGTTCCGCAAGTCCCAAAAAGGATGACAAGGAAAAGGTCAAAGATCCACTTGGTAGTAGTTGGAGTATGCGTAGGATCCGCAAAGTATCAACACATCAAGGGCACATTACCCACAAGGGATTGTACAACACAAGTCATAGACACATCAAGATGAAGTATAAGATTGCGCACATACCTTAAGGAAACGGTACATCAAGAGCGCAATGGTACACCTACAAGGTGTAAAGTCCCACTAAGTTGTGGACCATGACGGCGCAAGACACGTATCAGATGACACATCAACAAAGCAGAAAATGATGCGTGGCATATGCATAATCTATGAAGTATGGAATAAAGGATGCCACGACCAACTTGTGAACATACAATCCGTACAGGACATGTATAAATAGAGATGAAAGTTGGAGATTTGAAGTAAGCTTGATGGCGAAAGAATAATAACTTCGCGTGAAAGTTTCAATTTGATTTTCGGGGCATCAAGGGGCTCGTGGACAAAATAGAGAGGTGAATATACACATATAGTTGAATGAATTTTTTATGGTGCGCATAAATATGTTGTAGATCTGTGACGGATGTGCAAATACTGAAAGGAATAAATATTGAAGTATGCGCAATTGATTGATGTTTTGAAGGACAATAATATGATCAGCACGCTGATAGTCACAGATATTGTGGATACAGAAGCGCAGATACAGAACCGAAGTTTATGAGACAATGCGTAGATGTCTAGCTGATGCATATGAGCAGAAGTGAAAGTGTACGAAGTTGAGAAATCCATCTGATGCGCAATGATAGAAAAGAAGAAAAATCTGATAAGTGCATCATGATGCAGATGATCCAAGACAAGTGTGTGAAATAGAACAGACGAATCATTTGATGCACAGGACGTCGCAGATTATCTAAGAAACTGCAGCACCTAATCATAACGAACACATCAGAAAGTGTGCAGTTCCATCTGTTACTAGTGCTAATTTCAGAACAATAAACTGTCAATTGAAAGCACAGTATCAGTTGATCACAACAGTCACACAGAGCAGAATGTTGAGATAACAGAGATGCATAGTGCAGTATCAAAGAGCACACAGTACATGAAGTAAGTCATTAGTATAAATGTGATTTGACAGGAATGAGAAGTCAAGTGATGTATGCAGCGCATTGATAGAGTATAGACTGCATACGAATACGGTGCACAACAAAATCATCAGCAGAAGATTAGAAGAGTGTGCAGAGTTGAAGTTCACTACGACAAAAACACATATTGGACATCAGGGCAGTCAGACGGGGAAAGGAGACATGGAGTTGAAGCTTCCTTCAGGTTGGTGCATGTAAAACAAAGAAGATAGGGGGTCGGTGCCTCCTTCAGTTGGTGTTGGAGAAAACACAGGGAGTGGAAGCTTCCTTCAGGTCGGTGCCTGTAAAACCAGGGGGTTGGTGCCTCATTCTAGTTGATGCTGGTAAACACAGGAAGTTGGTGCTTCCTTGAATGTATTATTTCTCATTTTAAAGAAGCATTATGCGGTTTTCTCTCGTTTGGGTTTCCACGTAAAAATCGTGTGTGTTATGTGTTGTTTATGTGGTTCATATATGTGGATGTTTATTTTCTGATGCATAAATGAAGATAAATATTAAGTGCTAATAACTGCACTAATATTGATTCACCCCCTCCCCCTCTCAGTTTAAATCGAGTCCAACAATAATAATTTATGACGGGATTGCCTAGAGACCTTCAAAGTTGTGCTTATATCCCTCCTTGTTGAATCTCATGTATAACTCCTTCAAATCCATTTTAATTGGAGCTCATTTTTGCAACCATTTTTTTATGATTGATAACAACATCACATTCTCCCATCTCAACAAAAAACATGTTTGAAATTTCAAAAAAAATCCCCCGTTTTAAGTTTTATATTCTCACAGTTACCACCATATTTCATCGTACCTCCATTCGTTATCATGATTTGGAAATTGTGCACCATATGAATTGACAATGAGTAAAATTGTGGTTGTTGTTTGTCAATTCAGATAAGCATCTTTCTGTGGTTAATATAGATACTAACTTTAGGGTCCTAGGAGTGAAAGTCCTTGATAAAGAATAAAGAGAAATTTGGGGTTCCTCACAAGCAGGGTCCCATCTAGGTTGCTCATGATGAGGAGGTGTAGTTCTTACTAGATCCAACCCTATAGTGTCTTCCTCTGAAAAAAAATTGAGCGTGCCAAATGAGGCCATATCTATGAAAAATAATTTTAATTCCTTACATTTCTTTCCATTGTTTTTTTTAACCACAATGATAAAAGAGGCTAGAACATTGATATTTTGTTGCTTCTGCTTGGGTTAACCTACCTTAGGGGTTCTAACAATGAGGCATAGGAGGCCCAAAAGTGGGTCATTTTTGTATGGGAATTTACCACTACCTATGCTTCTTTAGCTAGAGGAGAGGTTTTTCAAGAAAGTAGTAGGATGAGCCATCTAGAATTGTGCTATAATATCCTATAGATTATTAATAAAACATTCTTTGGAAAAGGTATTAATCATAAATTTTGTGAAAATTTCCAATTGCTTGAAGGAAGCAATAAAGTCTTCAATTTTTCAAATTTGGTGCAATTTAGTTAGCCACCCTACAAAAATAGTATTCATTCCAAAGCAATCATAGATGCCCTTCACTAAATAGCTCAAATAAATGTAACCCCCCATAAGGATTCTTATGCCATTACCACCACTAGCAATATTCTAAATCTAGGTATGACACACCCACTTAGAGTTCAATAGGCCATCAAAAATACCTTGGAAGGAAAAGTAGTGTTCCATTTGGGTAACCCACCCTATTGGGTCAAAACCATCAAAATTGTTTAGATATATTTTAGGTAATATGCTCAACATATGGTGTTTATTGTTCTAAAAGGGTGGCCCAATGTGATGTATACCTCCTGGAGATGATTCACCATTAGCTTATAGCCCTAGTAGCTCCTACAGATACCCCATTTCTGATAGGGATGAAAATTTGGTATGCATATGGTCATTATTTTTAGCAACCTTTACTTGCAAGATGTTAATCTTAGAGACATATTCTTGTAAGTTGATGATCTTATAGACTTGTTATTACAAGTTGTCAATATTAGAGACTTGGCTTTCCAGTTCGGTGATTATCATAGTGCAAGGATTATTTAAGACCTAGGTCTCCCACAATTTTTTGGGTTATCTCCAATTCATTTTTTTCACTCCTATTGAGGTATTTATCTTGTCTAAGTATTACTATATTGATGAAATCCTCAAATTCCTTATATGATAAGTTATGTAGGATTTCATTCAATATGTTATAGAGGTCAAGGTTTGTGGAGTACCAAGAGAAAAGGAGTGTTAATTTCTATAGATCTCTTATCTGCTTGAGGTATTCCAAAAATATTACTTAGTTGGTCTTTCATGATGTTATGTAAGATAGACCATTGGTGTATACTTATTCATACTACTTGATTCCTTGGTACATGATGAGCTCGGAATATAGGTACTCCATGGACACCTTTTATGCCACACATAATCAAAGAAGGGTAAGAAAGCACCTCTTTTTGTATGGGAGAATGCATTTTGGTTGATTATTAAACAAATTAATTTAGAGGTTATATTTTATTATGTTTAGCGTTTATAATCACTAATCATACAGATAAATACATGTGTGACAGGGCATAGGTGACATGGAAGAATAACCAGTGACCAAGCTCCAAACTGAAGATCGCTGGAGAAACAACAACCCCATTTCCTCCTGATTTGTAGGGAAGAATCCTGTTAAACAAGATCGTTATTTTCTATGTAGAAGCTAGGTTAGAAGTAAGGATAAATATGGACCTCTTGGGTAGCAGGGGGTCTGGAGACATTTTCTAAAAACAATCTTCAGCATATTTTTGTATTTGAGACAACTCTATTTTACATTTTCCTAAATCATGGAGTTATGAATTGATAATGAAAGACCAGCGTTATATTAATTCCTTGAGTTCATAAGTTTCTTTCCCTCCTGAAATACGTGTTGGGGAGGGCCCCCTTAATACGTAGATCAGGAGTTTCGTGTTTCATTATAGGTATTTTTCATGCATTTTATTAATTTTTTCTATCATCATGATGTGTGGAATTACTTTGGAATTTGTTTAGACATCAAATTCTGATTTCAGCACAAACGATTTTCTTTCATAGTTTGATAACACTGCGTTCGTAGTTCCGTAATGCACTGTCTGTAGTCCTGTGTGTGCCATCCGCGCATGGATATTTTATATCTAAGTTCTAGTATTTTCATACCTTTTCCAGATAACGAGTTAGATCCATGATTTCATGCATACTTCCCTCATTTGATTTGATGAAATAGAGTTTAAATGTTCCAACATTTCATTTAAATAGAACAGGGTTTAATCGCTTTCAACATTTGATTTGGTAGGAAGAATTTATCAGTTTTTCAGCATTCAATTCCTAGAATAGATTTATCATTTTTTCAGCATTCAATTCCTAGAATAGATTTATCAGTTTTTCAACATTCTTAGATTCATTTTCTGTTCTGATAAAATAGATCTACTTTCATTTCTTAATGATAGGATTTACATGCTTCCACATTTCCTGCTTCCTAGTTTTTCTAGAACAATACTTCCTATTCCCTTAGAACATTCTTTAGGATACATTGGACACTTAGAACGACAAAGATCACCCTATAGTGCACATATAGTGCCTAGCATCTCTTAAGTTTGTATGCTCCCTGGTCGATAATTAAAGTATACTTCTGGTATATCTACCTAAAAAAGGTACACATTCCTGGAGTCCACCAGTACACAAGAGTGATCTCCCTAATTGTTGTTCTTAGTGTACTATAGCAATAAAATGATTGATATTTTATGTTAGGACGGTTTTAGGTGTGCTTAAGAGGTTTCCTATATATACAAAGGTACATGTAAGATCAAATACATACAAAAACTATTTCTATTAAGTGGCCCTGTAATGTACAAAAATTATTGCCGGTAATGTACATGTAAGATCGAATACTCACGAGGTACTAACAAAGGTGTATAAGGGCATCTAACTAGGTGAATCTACATGCATTCCTAGTGTATATGCTTCCCAACTGCATTTTTATCCAAAACGACAAATCAATGTGTTTAAAGATGCTCAAATATGTCTCAAGCCTAAAAGCAATTCTCTAAAAATTGGGTGCATGCACATGAGAGAGCTATAATACCACTTGTAGTGTACTTAATGAACAAAATAATAAATTATAAGCACTATTAGAAGAAACGTAAGTATATAAATTAAAATACAAGAATTTTTTTTATTGAAGCTACATAATACAAGCCCTTATATTGATAATATATTAACAGAGCAATGTTTACAAGCCTCTTCAAGGGGGAAACCTCAAAATGATGTAATGTCCCCACCCAAATCTGCTAATATGAATTGGGACTCATTGTTGTTATGGGTATTTTATTTTGTTTAATACTTCGTCAAACACTTACATTCCAACCCCAAATTACCCCTCTCGATGACTAGTGTCTTTGTTTATGTAATTTGATAGGTTTATATAATGTTTGGTTCACTCATTTTGACAAAAATTTAGTGGGAATATAACTTACACACTTGCACCAATGTGTGTGTATATATATATGACAAAATACACATGAACAACGATACAATAAATGAAACAATAAGTTGACCTGAGTATTAGTTTGGCAATATTACAATGCATTGAATATAGATAAGTTGTCATCAACCCAAAACATCCCTTCAAACAATCATACAATCTGAGTATAGATAGAATGTGCCCAACACTTGATGTATATAGTGTCTGAGGGAGAAATATGCTGCCCATAATTGATATAGAATGTCCCTACTGCTAAATGCAGTAAATAATGGTAGTAAATGACAGTACTCAACGTTTACTGGTTGTTCCAACGATATGCACTCTGCTAGTACGACCCCTCTCCACAGTAAATTCCAATTAAAAAACAAGTATATGATGCCTCCCAAAGGATTGTACGGTCTGTATGTTATCATCTCAGCAAGAAGAATGCATTAATGATGCCCAAAATGGTACAGTATGGGCTGTGGGTGATCAAAATCAGCATGAACATTAAATACTAAAGCCCATAATGGATGTACGGACTACTATCCAGCTCAAGACATGAAGTATGGCCAAACAAACTAAGGTACATCCTGTGTGAATAGAATGTATGGTACAACAAGTGACAGGGGGCTGCAAATAATGTGTACAGCTTATCTAAGTCGTCCTTCCAGCTAGCTAACAACAACAATAACCTCCTTCAGCTCTTGTGGTCTCCAATAATTCCCATGGCCTCCATACGCCACACCAAATCACTACAAATTCCTTCTCAAACTCAGTAAATGGCAATAAATTTTCATGGGATTCAATGGTACTTCGTCTTCAATGAGAAATTTGAGTTATTTCCCCTCAGGAGTAGCTAAGGCGGATTTGTCTCACTGCCGAAACTATTTTATCTCTGATGCAAGGGCATCTAGCCCGACAGGAACAATAGAGGTGAACCAATTGAGGTTTCATGGGAAACAGTCGATGGTTCCAGCCAAGCGACTGAAGAGGATTCAATGGAGGATGAGTCGTAATGCCAACCAACGGGTTGATGACAGAGAAGGCAAGAAATAAACGGTTGAAGTTGATACAGACCGACAGATAATCTAGGATTAAAGGTCAGAAGTCAAGTCGATCGATGAACAACGGGTTTAGAGCGCTGAGGAACGACTGCCGAAGTAGTTAGAGAATTTAATGCGTAGTTATGGTGGTTGTTTCAAAATGCCAGATGGCAGAAGGAGACGAGAAGAGGATGATGGGAATTTAATGAAGTTTGACCATGGTTGGAAGCAACGAGAGACTTCTAGAAGAACGTTTGAGCGGGATTCCCAAAGAAGAACAAGTATTACTACCAGTTCGTGAAGAACGAAGGGAGATTTTTGGGTTTTTCATTTTACTTCTATTGTTGAACACACAGAAAAACCCTCACGAAAGACTGATTCTTGTATTCTGTAATTGTAAGAACAAAGCATCAACTCTGCATATAACAATCTAATGTAATTACTTTGGTAAGAGAAGATTGGTTAATTTAATTAAAGCCATACTTATTGGTCATTGCAGTGTGTTTTCCATTGTGTGTTGCTTCATTGTGTTCTCTAATATTCCAGCGCGGTCTAGATCTGATTCTACGACCCACCTTTCCATTGGTTGGTATCAGAGCAGGAAGTAATCATGTGTGGTAAGTACAATTGCGATTGGACGAGGTGAGCAACTCCAACTGCAATTTGGTAGAGTTGTAGAGCACATGGAACCTTGGTTTCGATTAGGAAGGATAGTGGAGGTTTATTTGCTTGGAGAGAAGTGATGGCTCAGAGGGGCATAAATTTCCGTGGTAGAGGATGAAGGATGCGCAGAGCCACAAGGGTCATGATTGATCGAGAAATGTTCGAGGAATGTGTTAAGACCATGATAATTCTGAAGAGCGAGTTGGTTGTAGTAAAAGAGGCCCATAAGAGAGGATTGGGTATTGATACCTTCGATCATAGTGATGAGGAGGTAGAAGAAGAAGAACAAACTCCTTAGTATGAAAGAGAAGAAGACCCGGGAGACAAGTTATTGAAAGTATTGTCTGAGATGAAGGGTAGATCAAAGATGGAGGTCACTACCTACTCGGGGAGCCTAAACCCTGAAGAGTTGATAGATTGGATAAGAGAAATGGAAAATAATTTTGATATGGAGCAGATAGAGGACCCAAGAGGGTGAAGGTTACTTGTCTAAAGTTGGAATGTCATGCCTCATTATGGTGTGGGACAATGTGCAGGCTGACAGAAAGTGGAAGGGAAAAGAAAAGGTGAAGACATGGGACAAGATGGTTTCCAAGTTGAAAGATAAGTTCATTTCCACCGACTAAATGATCTCCTTGTTCAAGAAGCTGCAGAACCTAAGACAGAAGGAGTTGACCGTGCAAAAATTCATTGAGGAATTCTATCGACTGTTGATCAGGTCGGGACAAAACAACGAGGGCGAAGAGGCAGTGTCTAGGTATGTGAATGGTCTAAAATACACCATTCAGGATGAACTGAGCCTGACAAGGTTCAAAACAATCAGATAAGCCTATCATCTAGCTCTGAAGGAAGAATATAAATTGTCTTCGGCAGGACGAGGAAAGCCGACTACCCGAAGTCAGAAGTATGTCGCCACCAAAGGAGCAACCAGTGGGTCGAAGAAAGGAGAATGTCATGGACAAAGAAGAGATGAAGGAATGATAAAAAATGCTACATCGGGACACCGACATGATGGTGACGATCCCAGAGGTTGTGGCTCTTTTGGTCGAAGTGGAAATTTGGGAGGAAGACGTGTAGATTGACCCAAGAAAATAGTCTATTGTAAGTGTCGAGAATTGGGACATAAGGCATATGAATGCCCAAAGAATTTACATACCACCAGTCGATCAGACACAAGGAATCGAGGCAAGGATGACGAAGTTGGTCCGACTAGAAGGGAAGTTCCGATGAAGCTGCATCGAAAGGAGATCGAAACTTGATGACCTAGAGAACATCATTACAGTTGGTACATCAATAGGAGGCAGAACCGACTGAAAGGAAGTCCATCTTTCAGACAAGGGTGAATATTTGGGACAGATGTTGTAACCATCGTCGATGGAGGTAGCATAGAAAATATGGTCTAGACGGAGGTGATCGACAAGTTGAGATTGAAGTGTTGACCACACCCAAATGCATATAAGGTTTCGTGGTTGAAGAAGGGTCACCACATTACGGTGACATAACAATGTCTGATCAACTTCAAGATCAGAATACTAAGGGACAGTTTGTTATGCGATGTGATTTTGATGGATGCAAGCCACTTGTTGTTAGGTTGACCATGGCAATATGACCGAAATATGATTTATGACGGCCACAAAAATGTGGTTACGTTCGAAAGGGACGGAAATAGATTTCGAATGACTCCATTGGTCGAAGAACAGAATAGCCAAAGACAAGAGAACGACTATCGGGATAAAAGACTGATGATGTGTTCAGCCAGGTAATTTTTGAAGGAGGAAGAGAAGCATCAATGTTGCTTTGTTTCCATCCCCAAGGTTCTACATGTGGAGGGGCCGACGGGTGAAATCCCGACGAAATTCGGAAGGTTATTGTTAGATTTTAAAGGAATTATGGTCGACAAGATGCCGACAGGACTACCACCGACAAGGAGCATATCCCATCAGATCGATCTGATTCCAGGATCGAGCCTACAGAATAAGGCACCGCACCGAATGGGACCGATGGAGAGTGTTGATCTGAATCGACAAGTCTAGGAATTGTTGGACAGGTGCCTGATTTGAGAGAGTTTGAGCCCATGTGCAGTACCAATTGTACTAGAATCGAAGAAGGGAGGAGAATGGAGGATGTGCACTGAATCCCGCACCATCAACGACATTACAATCAAATACAGGTTTCCAATACCAAGAATGAACGATTTGCTTGTTGTTTGACTGGAGCTAGGTACTTCACCAAGATCAACTTAAAAAGAGGATATCACCAGATAAGGATAAGGTAAGGTGATGAATGGAAAACAACCTTCAATACGAAGGAGGAGCTGTATGAATGGTTAGTCATGCCATTTGGGCAGACCAACGAACCCAGTACGTTCATGTGACTAATGAATGAAGTTCTGAAACCATTTTTGGGGAATTTCATCATAGTCTACCTCGGAGACATCCTAATTTTTAGCTAGACAAAGGAAGAACACTTGTCACATCTTCGACAAGTCCTGCAACGATTGAGTCAAGAAAATTTGTTGGTGAATATGCATAAATGCTCCTTCGTGAAAGAGGATTTGGCGTACTTGGGATTCATAATCTCGAGCCAAGGTTTGAAGATGGACTTGGAAAAGGTCAATGCTATTTTGGAGTGGTCGGAACCGACGAATTCCACCGAGGTAAGGATTTTCCATGGACTTTCCAGTTTCTACTGAAAGTTCACCAGATATTTTAGTCTGATATGTGAACCACTGACAGTGTGCATGAAGAAGGGCGAGTTTAGGTGGATGGAGGCTTCCCGACGAGCATTTGAGAAGTTGAATCAAAAGGTGACGGAGATACAAGTTCTAGCTCTCCCTAATTTTGACAAGGTATTTCAAGTCGATTGTGACGCAAGTGGAGTGGCGATTGGAGTAGTGTTGAGCCAGGAAGGCCAACCAATTTCCTTTTCCAGTGAAAAGTTGGATGACGCCATGTACTCAGTCTACGACCAAGATTTTTATGCCATCATCCAAGCATTGAAGAAATGGAGGCACTATTTGTTGCCCAAGTAATTTGTGTTATATATTGACCACCAGGATCTAAGATATCTGAACACTCAAACCAAGTTGAACCAAAGGAATATGAAATGGGTGGAGTACCTACAGAACTACACCTTTGTGTTGCGGCATAAGTGAGGAAATTCGAATAAGGTGGCCGATGCATTGAGCCGACGAGTTGCGCTACTAAGCACGACGACTGTTCAAGCCACAGGGTTAGAGTCGGTGAAGACGAAATATAAGCCCAACGCGTATTTTTCTGAAGCATGGAAAGCATCAAAGGAACAATGGAGTGTCGATCGAGCTCCATACTTGGATTATTTTATCCAAGAAGGATATATTTTTAAGGGACATCAATTGTGTGTTCCCCGAGGATCGGTAAGGGAAAATATCATACGGGAACTGCATAGTGGAGAATTGACAGGACACTTTGGCATCGACAAGACCAAAGCGCTGGTTGAAGAGAAGTATTACTGGCTAGGATTGGCAACATATGTAAAGAAGTGGGTTCGATAGTGTCGGACATGCCAGCATGCTAAAGGGAGAAGTCAAAATACGAGACTATATGCACCTTTTCTAGTGCCAATTGTTCCACGTGAACATATTAGTATGGACTTTATGTTAGGATTACCAAAGACACAACAGGGTAACGACTCCATATTTGTGGTAGTCACAGGTTTTCTAATATGGCACATTTTATTATGTGCAGGAAAACGAGTGATGCCACATGTATTGTTGTGGTATTATTTAAGGAAGTTGTGATTGAGACACCAAGTTTATGGATCATTTCTAGCGAACGTTGTGGAAAAAGTTGGATACAATACTGTAGTTCAGTTCTGCATACCATACACAGACCGATGGGAAGTCTGGAGTTGTTAACAGGAGTTTGGAAAATCTCTTGAGATGTCTAATCATTGATCAACCAAAGTAGTGGGAAAATGTGTTGGCATAGGCGGGATTTGCGTACAACAACTCGGTGAATAGGTCAACTGGAATGAGCCCATTCTAGATGGTGCAAGGGATAATCCCGCATGGATTAGCTGACTTGACAGAGCTACTGACATGATCGACGAGAAGTGTAGATGCCGAATCGTTTGCAGAGCACATGAAGGAAGTGCATGACAGGGTAAGAAAGCAGTTAGAGAAAAGCAACGTTGCGTATAAATTTAGGGTTGACAGGAAGAAATGACTGCAATCATTTATAGAAGGAGATTTAGTGTATGCACATTTGCGGAAGGAAAGGTTCCTTAGAGGGACATATAACAAGTTGAAGTTGAAGAAGATAGGTCCTTGCAGGATCTTAAAGAAAATTTCTGATAATGCTTATATGTTGGAGTTGCCCGAAGAGATGAACATTTCGCCAACGTTTAATGTTGTCGACTTGTACATGTATGAGGAAGGATCGACAAGTGGGGCAAAGTCGGGCATCGACTGGAAAGGACAACTACTAGTCCAATCAACGGAATAATTCGAGGAAATACTCGACGAAAGAGAAATCGGGAGGACCCGGCGGCAAAAGAAGAAAGAGTACCTAGTTCGTTGGAAGAACCAAAGTCTCAAGGAAGCAACATGGATTTCAGAAGAAAAGCTCGAAGAATTGAAGAGTCGGGGCGTAGTTCTTTTCAACCCAGGGAGATTGATGCAGGGGAATCTAGCCCGACAAGAACAGTCGAGTTGAAACGAATGAGGTTTCCTGGGAAACATACGACGGTTTCAGGAAAGCGACTGAAGAGGAGTAGATGGAGTATGAGTCATGATGCCGACCAACGGGTCGATGGCAGAGAAGGCAGAAAATAAGTGGATACCGACCGACATATAATCCAGAAGTCAAGGTCAGAATTCAAATTGATCGACGACCAACGGGTTTAGATAGTTGAGGAACGACTATGAAAGTAGTTGGAGAAGTTAATGCTCAGTTATGGTAGTTGTTGCAAAATTCCAAATGGAAGAAGGAGCCGAAAAGAGGTTGATGGGAATTTAATGAAGTTTGACCATGGCTGGAAGCAACGAGAGACTTCTAGAAGAAGGTTTGAGCGGGATTTCTTGGAGAAGAACACGTATTAATACCATTTCATGGAGAACGAAGGGGGATTTTTGGGTTTTTCCTTTTACTACTGTTGTTGAGCACACAAAAAACCCCTCACGAAATACTGAGCCTTGTATTATGTAATTGTAAGAACAGAGCAAAGACTTTGCATGTAACAATCTAATGTAATTCCTCTAGTAAGAGAATATTGGTTAATTTCATTAAATCCCTGCGTCTTGGTCATTGCAGTGCGTTTTCCATTGTGTGTTGCTTCGTTGTGTGCTATGATATTGCAGCGCGGTCTAGATCTGATTCTATGACCCACCTTGCATCACTCTCTTAAGGTTTTCGTCTAAAGAGAACTCTCGAAAAATCAATTTTCAAAAATAGTTCATGAAATGAATGAATGAGAGAGTGAGACCACTTACCCTTTTATTTTCATTTTGACATTGTTTTGCCACTTTTACCCTTTTTCTCCATTTTTATTAATAAAGTGAATTTTTCAATAGTCACTTTACGAATGTCACTTTATAAAGTTACTTTTTTCATAGTGACATTAAATAAATAATTAATTCCCCTTTTGTATCAAACTGACACAACTTTGAAATCCATCTCCACTTGCAGAGAAATAGAACACAAAAATTGGGACATTATAGTCCTCCCTTCCCAAAGATTGCTTGTCCTCAAGCAATGCCATCACAACTCCTTGAAAAAAAACTGAACCAGCTAAAACTAAGAATGATCTCAGGGTCCCAAGCCAATCTGAAAGATGTGGAGCACCTACCAAATACAATACTTTCGTGCAAGGTACTAAAACAAGAGTTCTCCTAAAGACCACAAATCAATAGAGAAAATAAATACTATAAATACTCACTCCACCTCTCATAGAATCACCTTCCTAGGAAGCCGACCCAATGCACTATACGAGTGAGCTCCTAATAGTAAAATCTGACTCCACCATTTGTACTAACTGCCAAACTGTCCAACCATGAATTCCCACGGTCCCATGATATTCCCAGAAAGGACCCACCATGTTGACGTCGCGCCACTCTGGTCATAAATATCTGGGCCCCATGCATCAAGTGTATCTTCCGCTCCTGGAACCCCGAGCTCTAATGCCTAGAGGAATTGTCCCCACTATCAAGGATCGCATACTACAACCCTACCTCAATGAAGTCAACACCTGCAAATCCACTATTGGATTCAATCCAGAGTATCGGAAATGAGAATCTATCCTGCCATATGGAATGCACCCCATCATCTCCTCTCAAGGCGTCCCAAAAATGACATGGGCCCATCATATGAGTTCTTGGATATGATGGCTCCGTATCATTTTTGGGACACCCCAAAAATGACGTAATGTCCCGACCCAAATCTTCCCTTATGAATTGGGACTTACTATTGTTATGAGTATTTTATTTGATTTAAGACTTCTATCAAACACTTAGATGCCAACCCCAAATTACCCCTCTCGATGACTATTGTCTTTGTTTGTGCGATTTGATAGTTTTATATGATGTTTGGTTCACTCATTTTTAACAAACATTTAGTGGGCATATGGCTTACACAATGTACTTACACCAAACACTTGCATATATATATATATATATGACAAAATAAGCATTAACAACAATACAATAAGTGAAACAATAAGCTGAACTGAGTATTATCTTGGCAATATTACAATGCAATGAATATAGATTGGCTTTATTTGGTTAATTTATCTTAACCTTACCATGCATTGGTGGATCCTAAGATCAAGCAAGTTTAGCTTTAAGCATTTGACTATTTTAGGCATAGCTAGTTGAGATGTGTTTTAATGACCAATTAGCATTAAGTAGATTGATATATAAATTGGAAATAGGTCTTCTTTGTACAAGATTATTAAGATCATATAATAATTGATCTTTTCCTTTGCTCTATGGATGTTTCCATTTTGAGGGTTTTACCGCATATTCGGTGTGCATTTGTGATCTTGTGTTATGCTCATTCATGTGACCATATCAAAATTCAAACATGATGTCAGAGCCTTTTGATGTAAGTTCTTATTTATGATCTAGATAGATATTCTACTTCTGTAGATAGGATCACTTCAGATCCTTTATTCCATATTTGAATCAACTTTCATGCCTTCCCAATCTAAGCTTAAAGAGTCATGGGTATTCTTCATGTTTTTACATATCATTGTTTTTTTTGGAAAATATAATCATACAAATACATCTTGAGTAGTTTAATTAGACAAAATTGAGGATTAGTTTACCAAAATCAATAGTCATTTTCCTCGAAGATGGAAAAATTTCTCCTATAGACATGAACTATCCATTTATGTAAGTGTTGTGGGAAAATTGGCTCAACGATGAGAAAATTTATCTTTCCTTGTAGATTGTAAACAAGAGAAGAGATCATGAATGGATAGTATGAAAAATACTAGTGTGTTGAAGCAATTAAACAAACAAATAAATCATAGGAGCTACTAATAACAAATAAAACTACTACAATGACATGAAAACAAGCAAATAGAGGCAAGCTTCAACTTTATTGTAAATTTCCAATGTGTTAGGTTAATATTGACTTGGTTAAAGAGTAAATATGGGCTTGTCATTGGTGGTTTATGGGCCCAACCAAGTAAAGATGGGCTTGTCATTGGTGGTTTATAGGCCCATGGTTTTGTGTAACCCATGGTATTGCATGTGAGGAAACCTACTTAAAGGCTTGGGTAACTCCATTATAGATTTACTAAAGTGGTTGGTAGGAGTGTTGTGCCTTAGCCGAAGTGGTCAAGGGTAATAGATCTATTGTTGCTAGTTTTCCCGATTTTGGGTTTCCAAGGTAAAACTATTCATCTTCATTGTGTGTGCTTGCTTATTATATGTATTATGTGTTTTAGCTTTCCTAACAACATGTATCATAGCTGGAAAGAGTGCTTGGAGCCATGGAAAGATAATTTGGATGAACTCTTGAGCTAGAAAATGACATATAGTCATAATGGCACCTGAAAAAAATGCATGGCATGGATCTATGTGAAGCATTAGCATAAGAAGCACACATAATATAGAGGAATATGTAATCGTCTCACAATACTATAAGATTTTTTTTATGGAGTTTGATTTAACCACGGTGTAAATGGACACTCGGCTTAAGACCTGTTTAGACATGTGTAGCTTTGGTTTATTGGGTCACCTATGAAAAATCTAGATGTAGATTTGGGTAGACTATGGAGGGTGCGTGTTGTATTCCTGGAGACTCGGTTAAACACTTTGAAGGGGGTTGGTCCTTACCCCAAGTCAAGTTTAAAGGGGGGGATGTTAGGTTAATCTTGATGCAGTTAAAGAGTTAAATATGGATTTATCGTTGGTGTATTTGGGTAACCCATGGTTTTCGCTCATGGTATTGCATGTGAGGAAGTCTACTTAAAGGGTTGAGTAACTCCATTGTAGAGATTTCCTAAAGTGGCCAGTGGTGGCCTGAAAGTTCCATGACTTGGTCAAAGTGGTCAAGGCTAATAGATATATTGTTGTTGGTTTCCTCAGTTTTGGGTTTCCAAGGTAAAAATCTTCTTCATTGTGTGTGTTTGCTTATTATATCTATTATGCATTTGATCATTCCTAACAATATAGGTATCCAAGTTGGAATGAGCGGTATGATGCTTGGAGCCATGGAGAGAGAATTTGGATGAACTCTCGAGCTAAAAAATGATGTATAGTCATAATGGCACAAGAAAAGAATGTGTGGCATGGATCTACGTGAAGCATTAGCATAAGATGCACACAAAAGATAGATGAATATGTAATTGGCTCGTTGTACTATAAGAATTTTTTTACGAAGTTTGATTTGACCACAATGTAAAGGACATGTTATCACCAATCTTGTAGTTTCCCCTACGGATGGATCCAAGGTGGATGGTAGAGGGGATAGGCAACTAAAGTGGTGAACCAAGAGGGCCTTGGTTCCCAAATGGATGGTTGTCACGCCAACCGAGGCACTCTTCGCTTTAGCTATCAAATCCAAGATAGCAAGGGGGAGACCCAGATCTACTCCCAATAGGAGAGATCAACCCAATCACCAGATCAAATCAATCTAATGAAGTACGTAAGGTGACAGGTATGGAACCCTAGAAATGAGGAATTAGGACCACTGTGGAGGCTTAGGAAAGGTATGGTATGATGGTGAAAGATGACACACAATGATTCAAAGATGAAGTATGATTCCAAGGTTCAAAGCTAGTTTCAAAAGGTCAAAATCAACTGCCTTGGGAAATGTGACCCTTAAAACAGGGAAAGTGTCCCAAATCAGAGATCTGACAGCTAGGGATTTCTAGCTATGCTTGATGAAAGGATATGACAATGTCTAGGTGTTCAAGTAGTCAGAAAAAGGTCAAACCACAAGCAAACTTAACAACCCGAGAAAGTCGTGAGCGCTTGGAGAAAGATCAGTGCCTTGGAAAATGGGACAAATGGAGTCAGATGTCCACCAAACTACAGATCAGGGATTTCAAGGTGTAAATTTAGGTGGGTTTTGAAAATCAAGGTGATCCAATGGCTAGATGTCAATAGATATGAGATTGAAAATGCATCACTAAGTGACCCAAGTGGGGCTCAACCCTCAAAATGAGGAATGGAGCCCACAAGGTGAAAATCACCAAAGTGAAACACTAGGGGTAGTTTATCAATTGTGGAGATTAAGGATCAAGTGGGATCTCACCTACCCAGGTGCTAGATCTAGGAAAACTCACCCAACCAAGGAGTGCGACCTCAATTGGAGAGGCTAAGTTTCCTTGGGAAAGGGGTCAAATGGAAGCCAATCCACACCAAACTATAGATCCGAATTTCCATGGATATTATAGAGGTGGGTTTTCAATATCTTAGCCAAAAGTCCACTAGATCTAAGTAGATCTAAGAAATTGTAAAATGAGGGTTTTAAGCTACTTCGACAAATGGATAGATCATGGAATGAGAAATTTACGTTGAGATCATACCTGAGTGATGGATGAGGTTGCCTTGTTGTTAAGGAAGATTCAAGCGGAGATCGAATGGGAGATCTTCGATTTTCCTTGCTTGAATTGATTCTCTAGCTCCACACATGCGCCCTCCTCTACCTGTCAAACCAATGAAAGTCAATTCAATTAGAATGATCAAGCATGGAAGAAATACAAGTATAAGCGAATGATAACATGAAGTAGAAGGTACAAAGACAGTAATACTCCATGTTAACGACGAAACAACCCAAAGAAGAAGTAGGCAAGGTCCTCCCCTACCAATGCGTCCTCCTTGAACCAATTCGGCCTCCACCTGTAGATGACAAAATCATGGAACAAAATCGATAACAAGATAAATCTCCAATAACCCAGTGCAAAGGAAGAACCAACAAACGAACTCCAAAAGCATTCACCACAACACAAAAGATAGATGCAATAGTATTTTTCTATTCCAATAATCCAGAGCCAAAAGTCCCTTTACAATGAGAAGCTCTCTCCTTTAAATAGGATGGAGAGAGGCCAAAATCCCAACCACTTTTTGAATGAGTGGCTAAGATTAAAAGATCAAAGTGATCTAAGCAATGGTTGAGATGAGGTCACCAATACAATACATGGATCACTAATAAAATAATGCATCAATGCACCAAATCGCCCTAGGAGAGGGGGGTCCCACCAAAAGTGAATGATAAAACATAAGATCTAGCTCATGGTGGGTCCAAGGGGTAATTTCTAACACCCTTGGTCAATCCCCATGGCACAATATCCAAAAATAATCAAGCTAGATGCCAAATCGTGCCTCTCTGGGAAAGTCGTGAGCCTTAGGAGGCTCCAGAAATCAATGTAAAAATGCCATAAGTGATGGGTGTGGGTACCAGTGGAAGATGAAACTGTTGGAGAAGGTGTGTAATACATCCCACTCATCATCACAAGTCATCCCATGCCAATCCCTTGCCTCAGTAGCCCAAATCAAATCCCTCAGTAGCCATTTTCACCATTTATGATCTACCTTGGGAAGTGTGAAATTGCTGAAACTGCTTCCTGGAGTGCCTGTGCTATCAAGTTGAGGTCACCAAGCTCTTTGGGAGGGGGGTAATATGGTAATATAAAGTGGCTGCACCACTTCCTCCATGCACAACGCCCTAGGTGAACTCATCAAATCTCATCACTGCTCTGATGGGGGCCTCTGATAGGCCAAAACTTCACTAGGATAGCCAACTGAGGCTAAAAATCACTGTAACTGCCCAGAACTAAAAAAAGATTATCTCATTAGACTCAGAGAGCCCAAATCCATCTAATATGTGTACTCATACACCATATAGACCTCTGCATGGTCAAAAATAAATGTCCATCATATTCGGCAGACCCAATAATAATAATCTGTAAAAGTGCTGAAAAAGAACAAATAATCATCATAAGCCTGAAACCACTACATAGAATCATCATGGTGACCTGTACTAGACCATATATCATATCTCTGTATCATCTGAGGTCTGCCACCTCATGTCTTGTGGTTGACTTTTTGGTCAAATTGGGTTTGACCAAGTCAACATGACCCAAATATAACTCAAGCTATCATCAGACTGATGCAAGGTGTCCAAGGTTAAAGCATGTTCTACAATTCATTCAAGTAGAAATTATAACAAGAAGTAATCATTACTAGCGATCTAAATCCAAAAATATAAAGTCATTAATTATTATTATTACTCTAACCAGACTTTCAAGACCATACTCACTTCATAGTTGTGATCAATTTGCTAGTGAAGGGTGAGGTCTAAAAATATAAAAGGCTAGGCTAAGGGATGACTACTGACTTGAGATAAGTGATAATTAAAATGGTGATTGAAGTAATTATGAAATTGGAAATGCAATCACCAAGGCAAAATACCAGATGCGATAAGATAAGGGTTAATGCATGGACACTTGTAGACACCGAAGGTAAGCCTCTACCTCCCCGGCAACAACACCAAAATGTTATCACCAATCTTGTAGTTTCCCCTACAGATGGATCCAAGGTGGATGGTAGAGGGGATATGCAACTAAAGTGGTGAACCAAGAGGGCCTTGGTTCCCAAATGGATGGTTGTCACGCCAACCGAGGCACTCTTCGCTTTAGCTATCAAAGTCAAGATAGCAAGGGGGAGACCCAGATCTACTCCCAATAGGAGAGATCATCCCAATCACCAGATCAAATCAATCTAATGAAGTACGTAAGGTGACAGGTATGGATCCCTAGAAATGAGGAATTAGGACCATTGTGGAGGCTTAGGAAAGGTATGGTATGATAGTGAAAGATGACACACAATGATTCAAAGATGAAGTATGATTCTAGGGTTCAAAGCTAGTTTCAAAAGGTCAAAATCAACTACCTTGGGAAACGTGACCCTTAAAATAGGGAAAGTGTCCCAAATCAGAGATCTGACAGTTAGGGCTTTCTAGCTGTGCTTGATGAAAGGATATGACAATGTATAGGTGTTCAAGTAGTCAGACAAAGGTCAAACCACAAGCAAACTCAACAACCCAGGAAAGTCATGAGGGATTGGAGAAAGATCAGTGCCTTGGAAAATGGGCCATATGGAGTCGGATGTCCACCAAACTATAGATCAGGGATGTCAAGGTGTAAAGCTAGGTGGGTTTTGAAAATCAAGGTGATCCAATGGCTAGATGTCAATAGATTTGAGATTGAAAATGCATCACTAAGTGACCCGCGTGGGGCTCAACCCTCAAGATGAGGAATGGGGCCCACAAGGTTAAAATCACCAAAGTGAAACACTAGGGGTAGGTTATCAACTGTGGAGATTAAGGATCAAGTGGGATCTCACCTACCCAGGTGCTAGATCTAGGAAAACTCACCCAACCAAGGAGTGCGACCTCACTTGGAGAGGCTAAGTTTCCTTGGGAAAGGGGTCAAATGGAATCCAATCCACACCAAACTATAGATCCGAATTTCCGTGGATACTATAGAGGTGGGTTTTCAATATCTTACCCAAAAGGCCACTAGATCTAAGAAATTGTAAAATGAGGGTTTTCAATTACTTAGACAAATGGATAGATCATGGAATGAGAAATTTACCGTGAGATCATACCTGAGTGATGGATGAGGTTGCCTTGTTGTTGAGGAAGATTCCCGCAGAGATCAAATGGGATATATTCGATTTTCCTTGCTTGAATTGATTCCCTAGCTCCACACGTGCGCCCTCCTCTGCTTGTCAAACCAAGGAAAGTCGATTCAATCATAATGATCGAGCATGGAGCAAATGCAAGTATAAGCGAATGATAACATGATGTAGAAGGTACAAAGACAGTAATACTCCTCGTTACTGACGAAACAACCCAAAGAAGAAGCAGGTAGGGTCCTCCCCTACCAATGCGTCCTCCTTGAACCAAATTGGCCTCCACCTGTAGATGACAAAATCATGGAACAAAATCGATAGCAAGATAAATCTCCAATAACCCAGTGCAAAGGAAGAACCAATGAACGAACTCCAAAAGCATTCACCACAACACAAAAGATAGATGCAATAGTATTTTTCTATTCCAATAATCCAGAGCCAAAAGTCCCTTTACAATGAGAAGCTCTCTCCTTTAAATAGGATGGAGAGAGTCCAAAATCCCAACCACTTTTTGAATGAGTGGCTAATATTAAAAGATCAAAGTGATCTAATCAATGGTTGAGATGAGCTCACCAATACAATACATGGATCACTAATAAAATAATGCATCAATGGACCAAATCGCCCTAGGAGAGGGGGTCCCACCAAAAGTGAATGATAAAACATAAGATCTAGCTCATGGTGGGTCCAAGGGGTAATTTATAACACCCTTGGTCAATCCCCATGGCACAATATCCAAAAATAATCAATCCAGACACCAAATCGTGCCTCTCTGGGAAAGTCGTGAGCCTTAGGAGGCTCCATAAATCAATATAAAATGCCATAAGTGATGGGTGTGGGTCCCACTGAAAGCTGAAACTGCTGGAGAATGTGTGGACGACATCCCACTCATCATCACAAGTCATCACATGCCAATCCCTTGCCTCAGTATCCCAAATCGAATCCCTCAGTAGCCATTTTCACCATTTCTGATCTGCCTTGGGAAGTGTGAAATTGCCCAAACTGCTTCCTAGAGTGCCTGTGCTATCAAGGTGAAGCCACCAAGCTCTCTGGGAGGGGGGTAATATGGTAATATCAAGTGGCTGGACCACCCCCTCCATGCACATCACCCTAGGTGAAATTATCAAATCTCATCACTGCTCTGACAGGGCCTCTGATAGGCCAAAACTGCACAAGGATAGCCAACTGAGGCTAAAAATCACTGTAACTGCCCGGAACTGAAAACAATCTGTCTCATTGGACTCAGAGATCCCAAATCCATCTAATATGTGTACTCATACACCATATAGACCTCTGCATGGTAAAAAATAAATGTCCATCATATCCGACAGACCCAATAATAATAATCTGTAAAAGTGCTGAAAAGCACAAATCATCATCATAAGCCTGAAACCACTACATAGAATCATCATGGTGACCTGTACCAGACCATATATCATGTCCTGTGGTTGAATTTTTGGTCAAACTAGGTTTGACCAAGTCAACATGACCCAAATATAACTTAGGCTATCATCAGACTGTTGCAAGGTGTCCAATGTTAAAGCATGCTCTACAATTCATTCAAGTAGCAATTATAACAAGAAGTAATCATTACTGGCGATCTAAATCCAAAAATATAAAGTCATTAATTATTATTATTACTCATACCAGACTTTCAAGACCATACTCACTTCATAGTTGTGATCAATTTGCTAGTGAAGGGTGAGGGCTAAAAATATAAAGGGCTAGGCTAAGGGATGACTATTAACTTGACATTGTGACACTTTGGAAATGGAAAGGGAATACACACTCTAATATATGTTGGAAAAGCAGTAACACGGGGGATGGCTGTGTCTCACATATGGGTAAGTTGTTTAAAGAGTGCTTATTCAACTTAGGCACCATGTCTACTTTCATAAAAGATGATCCAATTTCATTAGGATCCATTGTCATTAGAGAGATTTTGAGGTCAAAAAATGGCCTCCTAAG
The DNA here is from genome assembly GCA_027924585.1 of Larix kaempferi. Classification (NCBI taxonomy): domain Eukaryota; kingdom Viridiplantae; phylum Streptophyta; class Pinopsida; order Pinales; family Pinaceae; genus Larix; species Larix kaempferi. The sequence goes on from BSBM01000475.1 coordinate 717,869, forward strand.
AAATGTACTACAAAAATATGAGATATATTAAAATATTATGAATTGGGGGTTTTACAGGGTAGGTATATATGACAAGTCACCTCCCACACTATTTTCTATGCACAATATAAATAACCATGGTTGAGTTGCTTTTCAAAATTCACTAGAAATAAAATTAATAAAATAAGTTTACATTGATGTGACTAAGATTCATTGTAAATCCCCAAAAATTTATTGTCCTTTAGCATTTATTTGTCTTGAACTTACAAATGAAATTAAATAATAATAAAATATTTTGAAGAGCTATTTTTTTAATTTTATGTTGACTTTTTATATTTAGAACTTTTCTCATGAATTTAATATAATGTAATTTAATTGAGAATTTATTTACATGTAAAATGTTAATAATATTATTATAATCCACATTGCATTATTATTATTATTATTTATTAAATCTATTATTATTCTCTATTAGTTTGACATTATGTTATTAAATAGAATGGAGTGAACATATAATTTAAAATTAAAAACATAAAAAAGATAATATATTATTTTATAAAAAAATGTGAAAGGACTTTCTTTATGAATTAAGAGTACTTCACTTGAAAATGACAATAATATTATTTTATGAGAAAGTGTGAAAAGACATTCATTATGAGTACTTTACTTGAAAATGACAATAATATTATTTTATGAAAAGACTATCATTGTGAGTACTTTACTTTATGACTTAAAAGTACTTACACCACTACCTTGGTTAACTATGTGTTTTCATCCATCATAGAAAATTTGACAAATAAGCATTCTTAACTCATGCAATGCCACCTCACCAAGGGGGATGATGTCATCTACTAGAATGTGATTGGTTGTTTTTTATAGTACATTTTCTTTGGTTTGAGGCCATTTTTTGACCTCAAAATTTCTCTAATGTTTCATTTCATGGCCTTTTTGGCCTACATAACCCTTCGGACCTTAGGTGTGCTGATAAGCAAAACTAATTGCAGCTTGCATCCAGGGCATGTTTGTACATATACATATAAGGTCAGCAATCGCTTAGATATAGAGTTTAAGAGCCATTGCGTTTTTGGACTTTTCATTATACTCTTCAAGGAGTATTTTTAGCTTTTCATTGCTCTTTCCCTTTACTCACGTGTGTTGAAAAACACATTCAAGAGTTTATAGTTTCCTGGGCGAATTTACATAAGTTTCCATAAGTTGTACATGAGCTTTCAGTTTTAGACAACACATCTTAAGTGACTAGGGGGAGTTCGTACCAGTGCCAAACATCGGGACAACCGACCAAAATGATTTAGGACTACAATCCAACTCACCATAGGTAATTTCTGTCACCCACTCAGAGCCGAGACACAAATAAATAGGGAAGCTTATCCAACACAGAGGCTACATTGGGGGAAGGTCCTCCATGACACTAGTCAAGTTGTAAGTCAGGGTAATGAACAAACTGGTAGGTATTGGATGCATGAAGACAGTGAATAATGAGACCAACACTATCAAGCCAAAGTATGGTGGGAATGATCACCTCTATTCTCCCTAGGGAGGGTAAAACCAATGAATATGGGTAGTGAACTTCTAAGTTTGAGTGAGGACAAGAATATATATATATATATAAGTACAACCAGGTGCACATATCTATATGATCGCCAGATCATGATACTAAATGCTAAGACATGCTACAAGAATGAATATAAAAGCAATATAACCAAAACACCACAATATACCTATTGAGTCATATACCTGAATGCACAATACCTGAACGATCATCTGTCCTCTAAAAATGCTGCTGTAACTTTGGAAAATACTGACTGCTCTGTATCACTGGCTAAATGGCTACATCGGTCATCTCTCTGAGTGTCCTGAAACTCAGTCATGGCATGGGGAAAAACACTGTTGTCCATATAATAATCATGACCCATAATAGATGCTCATCTCAGCATCTCAATCTAAGGGAACTGGCTGAAAAGTGTACTGGAATCTGAAAAATAGTGTATGGTAGCCCAACTACTATATATGTGATAACATGGCACTTAGTTGTAAGACAATTTTAGGCATGTGTATCCTTGGTTTGTGAGGACACCTATTAAAAATATAGACGTAGATTTAGGTAGACTGAAGAGAGGGCATGTTGTATTCCTGGAGATCTGGATAAAATATTTGAGGGGGGTTGGGCCTTACCCAAACTCAATTTTAAATGGGGGAATGTTAGGTTAATATTGACATGATTAAAGAGTTAAAGGTTGTTTTACCATTGGTGGTTTACAGGCCCATGGTTTTAAGTAATGCATGGTATTTTCTCATGGTATTGCATGTGAGGAAGCCTACTTAAAGGATTGAGTAAATCCATTGTAGATTGCCTAAAGTGGTTGGTGATGGTCTGAGAGTGCCATGCCTTGGTCAGAGTGGTCAAAACAATTAGATATATCGTTTCTAGTTTTCTCGATTTTGGGTTTCTAGGGAAAAAATCTTCTTCATTGTGTGTGCTTGCTTATTATATGTATTATGTGTTTTATCATTTCTAACAACCCCTATGTAATGTCCCCATTCAAATAATTGCATAGTAAGACAATCCCATCAATCCTACTAGTTTCCTAGGTTGGATGGGCACATGTGGAATTGTAATAAGGAAGCTAATAAATGATGTTTAGACATTAGAAGGGTTCAAGTATTTAATAAATAGGTTGAATAAATAAATTCAAGAGAAATTCTAGGTGGCAAGTGGTTTTGAAGACATATGGAGGACGTGGGACCCACACTAGCTTGATTTTTTAAGGACACATGGCATCGCTCTCTTGACAATTCGAATTCATGAGAAGATGAACATTCTTGGATGAGTTGGTATGTCATACACATGGAATCGAGCATCTTAGGTCGAATTGGGAAGGAATGGTAACCTCCATGGAAGAGGAAGAGTCAAATTGGAAGCTTGTGGACACTTGGGCTAGATTCCCTAGCCCCTATGACAACAATGATGGAGCATCTATGACATCTATGAAAAATTTCAGATATGACATTTGAAATCTGACCATTATGACATGTCAGCCCCAAAAATAGTCTCCAAGAGGGCGCTCATGGGAGTTGGAGAAGCCAAAGAGACCCCCCACTCGAATTAGTGGAAGGTGGAAGGCTAGGAAAGGTAGGACACATGGAAAATCTTGAGCCCTTACCCTAATTTGAATTGGATTGAGTCTATGGATGGATTGGGAACCTTAGAAGGCTAAGGATGTTTATAAAATACAGGGATAAACCAATAGAAGAGCTTTTGATCATTTGAGAAAAATTGCATTTGTGAAGAGAGAGCTAGTGGATGACTAGTTTCTTGCCTTAGCCAATTTCGAGGATGAAAGATTCCCATCCAAGTGGGTGTTTGGAGAGGCCATTCCAGTCTTTCATGGAGATTTAATGGAGTTTGTATTTGCAGTTATCAGCTACAGGGTAGCTCGTGGTTTCATCTAATGCATCACATCCCCTCAACCATTTCCAGTTTTGAAGGCATATTCATGCTCCTTGAGGGATTGCGCTTTGGGTGAGCTCTTGTACTCCTTGGGAGAGATTCTCATGATATATTTCTGATTGTAATAAGATTAATTTAATATTTTCTTCATCTTCAGAAAGTATCAGGTCGAAATACCAAGTGGTTGTATGTAAAAATGATTATTAATGAGCAAACAATGACCATTTCCCCACTCTATTGATGTATGCCATTGTAATGCTGAATATTTCGAATAAAAGAATGTTTCTCTGATAAATTTATGATGAATGGAATGCCATTGATGGTTTTTACAAGTTTCATGTTCATCACTTAAGCATTTGAAGTCATTTTATTCAGTTTATTTACATTTGGAGAAGATTTGGTGCCATTTCCCCAAGGGTCGAATTAGTGATTTTTGAAGTTGTTTGTGGGAAGGTTAGAACAAACTTAATAACTGATTAATGGTGCATATGAGACCTTAATAACATCCATGAGACATCCCCTACCTCTGTTCATAAATTCGAGTGGTTTTGGAGGCATTTGGAAAGCCAATTTTCAGTCATTGCCCTGGGGGGATTTGAACCTCCAATTGCTAGTAAAATTACATACTTTGTCCATAATATTAAGGGATTTTGCAGAGGTATTTTGGTGGACATATATCATCCCTGAAAATCATAATCAATTCCTATTATTAGTCATATACCTTCTCAGAAGATTTGGGAGCATTTGGGGCAAATTGGAGACCTAGGCATCAAAACTAGTTAAAGGTTGAAATTGGGAAAAAGTGAAAATTTGGGCATTTTAATAAAATTTTAAAAAAGGGACATACAAGTGGTATCAAAGAATTTTCTTGGAACCTGATGGTCTTAAAAATAATTCAAATAAATAGACCACCACCCTTAGAACCATAAGTTGAAGGTGTTGTTGTTGAGGAAGAAACAGTAGGAGAAGAAGAGTCTTTTGTTAAAACCATGGGTAGGGAGGAGGATGAAAAATTAAGACATAAGGAGGAATTTGTTGCAGCCTTAAAACCATATTTTGATGAACTTTCCATGGGTATGAAATACATGATTAAACATATGATGAAAGGATTCGAATTGATGGTTAGCCAACCTGGAAGCAAAGGGATAATAAGTGTTCGGGTACACAGGGTACTACCAAAGGACCGAACACCAAGAGAAACCACTGCACACAAACAGATCACAGATCAACACACCGATGTTTTGATGTGGTTTAAACCCTCTTGAGGGAAACACTCCACGGCCCCGACCAAATAGCTTCTACGGGACAATTTATTATGCAAAGAAAGAAAGTTACAAATAAGCTTCTCATAATCGATCAACTAAACAGTGACCCTCCATGCTCTTTAAATAGAGATCATGGACCAATCGGGTGTTAAACCACGGATCAAGGTTAGGTTTGATCTAAGAGAAGTTCAGCCGTCGGATCACTCTATGTCGGGAACATATCGTGACCGTCGGATTAAGTATTTACAAATGCATACTAATGCATACTAAAGAAACACACTATCCCTAATGGATATATTACACAAGTTGATCTTAACTAACTCCTAAGTGTCTAAATATCCTAACATCCCCCCTTAAGAACAACTTGGGATAGGATTGAAGGATTTACAAAAGTGACACTATTAGGAGAAGGAAGGAGGCATTAGAGCCTATCCCCCCTTAATGACAAGTTCCTGAACTCCTAACATAGATCGAAGTTTATAAAACTTCGCTTCTGTAAGAGACTTGGTGAAGATGTCTGCAACTTGATCATCTGTAGGGCAAAAGAGCACTTCAAGAACACGATCATGAACAAGATTTCTGATGAAGTGCATATGTAGCTCAATGTGTTTGCTGCGTTGATGTAGAACTGGATCTTTGGAAAGCTTGATGGCACTTTGATTGTCGCACCAAAGTGGAGTAGGCTGCTGCTGCTCGAATCCAAACTCTGAAAGGATCTATCGAAGCCATAAAGCTTCCCGACTGGCATTAACTGCTGCTCGATATTCTGCCTCTGCTGAAGAAAGAGCAAGAGCTTGTTGTTTCTTACAAGCCCAAGTAATAGGTCCAGATCCCAGACTGAAAACATAACCTGCAGTAGACTTTCGATCATCAGGATCGCCGGCCCAATCTGAATCAGTGAAACCAACCAACAAAGGTTTCCCCCCTGTACTATAATTAATCCCAAACTGAACTGTACCTCGAATATATCGAAGTATTCTTTTAGCTTCTTTCCAGTGACTTTCATGAGGTGTCTGCATATAACGGGCAACACGACCAACGACAAAGGAAAGGTCAGGACGGGAATGAGTCAAGTATAAGAGACTACCAACAAGCTGACGATACAAGGTGGCATCGACTTCAGGTGAAGTACAAGTGGCAGAAAGTTTGACTCCAGACTGGAAGGGAGAAGGGGCTGGTGTACAATCTTCCATGTGAAAGCGACGAAGAAGGTCACAAGCATACTTATACTGAGAAAGAAAGATTCCTTATTTGGTTTGCAGGACTTGGAGACCAAGAAAATAATGCAAATGTCCTAAGTTTGACATTTCAAAATTTTGTTTAAGACTGGATTTCACATGGGTTATAAGCTTAGGGTCAATACCAGTAAAAATAAGGCCATCAACATATAGAACAAGTATGATGAGATGGTTTCCTACTTTCTTGGTATAGACATTGGGGTCAGAATGGCATCTAGAAAAACCAGTGTCAAGGAGAAAGTTATCCATTTTGGCATACCAAGCTCTAGGAGCTTGCTTAAGGCCATATAAGGATTTCTTAAGGCGACAAACAAGGCTAGAGTTATTCTGAACATAGCCAGGAGGTTGTTCCATGTAAATTTCCTCCTGTAAATCACCATGTAAGAAGGCAGACTTGACATCCATTTGATGGACTTCCCAGTTGTGTAAGGCTGCAAGGGAAAGAACAAGGCGAATGGAGTTCATTTTTGCGACGGGAGCAAAGGTTTCATTGTAGTCAATCCCTTCAACTTGGGAAAAACCTTTGGCAACTAACCTTGCCTTAAGTCTTTCAACACTTCCATCTGATGCATACTTAGTTCTATAGACCCATTTACATCTGACAAGTTTTCTTTCTTTTGGAAGAGGTACAAGATCCCAAGTATTGTTCGCCATTAAGGAACGATATTCTTCATCCATGGCTGCATCCCAATCTGGATTCCCTGAAGCTTCTGCAAAAGTTTCTGGATCATGATTCTTGGAAACTTGAGCCAAAAGAGAAGAGGTTCGCTGAAACTGAGAACGTGTTCGACATTGATCTCTAGGATCACCGACAAGATCACCAGTTGCTTCACATGTTGAACGGACCCATCGAGGAAGCACTTGTGCTGGTGCAACTGGAGGAACATGAGCAGGCAGAGGTGGATTTTCATCCTCACTGTCATCATCAGAAACTGGAGTTGGAAACCTGTCAAGGAAGTTGGAAGAAGAAGAAGAAGGCACAAACGCCGAATCAGGCTCGCAGGCCAAAGATGGCACAATCGCCGAGTTAGGCTCGCAGGCCAAGAGATTTTCATCAAATTTAACATCTCTTCTAATGATTATATCATGAGAATGTGGTTGAACAAGTCTATAACCTTTTACATCTTCAGAATATCCAACAAATATGCAATTTTCACTTTTAGGCTGCAATGCTTTCCGTTTTTCATCCGGAATGTGAGCCCATGCTTCACTACCAAACACATGGAAGTGACTTACATCAGGTTTAATTTTACTCCATGCTTCTTCCGGTGTTATACCTTGTAATGATTTAGTGGGGGTGCAATTAACTATGTAATTTGCACAATTAATGGCTTTAGCCCAAAATTGAAGACTTAGTCCCTTAGATTGGATCATACAATTAGCCATTTCTTTTAAAGTGCGGTTCTTCCACTCAGCTACACCATTTTGTTGTGGTGTATATGGAACAGTGTGCTGTTATTGGATGCCTTGTTCAGTGCAGAAAGTAGTGAACTTATTGTTAACATATTCTCCTCCATTGTCAGATGTTAACTTAATAATTTGATGACCAGATTGTTTTTCCATAAGGGCCTTGTAGGCCAAGAACATGTTAAATACTTCGCTCTTAATTTTTAGGAAATAAACCCAAGTGCGTCTGGTGTAATCATCAATGAAAGTTAAGAAATATTTGAAACCAGAAAAGGAAGCAGATGGAAGAGGACCACACAAGTCACTATGCACAAGCTCCAAGGGAACCGAGGCGTGCCAAGAGGCACGTTTGTCAAAATTGTCCCGATGATGTTTTCCGAGTACACAACCGGAGCAAACACCATCCCTGCAAGATACCATCGGAAGACCTGTCACCATATTTTCTTTACATAGTTGTTGCAATGAGCGATAATTTAAGTGACCAAATCGCTCATGCCAAAGTTTGCTCAAGTTATCACTATGAGCAACAAAAACTGAAGGGAAAGGTGATGACCCAAAGTTGTTAAACTTGTACAACCTGGTAATATCATCAACAATTCCGGTAGCTAGGATCTGTTGAGGATCTTTAAAATTCTTGATTACAACTTGGTGAGGTGTAAAGGTCACAGTTTTACCTTCACCAGAATGAGTGATCTGATAGACTGATAACAAATTGCAGGAAATTCTTGGAACACATAGTACATCACTAAAATGACCATTATCTACCGGAACTGTTCCAGCTCCTACAACACTTAGAGATCTATCATCACCAACAAATATTTTTTTGGTGTTACATTCATGCATAGTAGAAAAGATGGCTTGATCCTTAGCCATATGATAAGATGCTCTAGAATCAATGAGCCATTCATTTGAAGTAGAAGAAGAAGATGCATTATAAGAATAATCAGAAGCACAAAGTGCATGTCCATGAGAGGCAGATTCTGAAGACGAATCTAGGATGATGTGGTGCTTCTTCATTACTGCTTCCAAGGCTGCCATCTTCTTGAAACACTTAGATTCATCATGATTATCTTTCCCGTAATAGTTGCAATGACGCTCAGTCTTCTTGCCTTTTGGCTTGGATCCTTTATTATTTTTTAAAGAAGAAGCTGACTGAGAGGGTTTGGGACCCTTGTTTGACTTATTATTGAGAAAATTTTGTTTCTTGGGAGGCTTGGACTTTTCTTTCTGTTGGGACAATAAGGCTTTCCCAGATGTATCTGCATTGTTGATTATTCCAAGATGAATGAGTTTATCTTGTTCTCTAATCAAGGAATCACAAAATGATTCAAGACTAGGCTCTTGATAGCTAGCTGCATTCAAGAATGCTTTCATGGAGTAAAATGTAGATACAAAAACATAATATGTAGGTCCAAGTTTGGAAAGAATATGATAAATGCATTGTTTGTCTTCCCTCTCAATCTTACATTCTACACATAAGAGTTTAACAGTTTTGTACTTAGATAAATAATCTTGAATGCATGAAAGTCACTTGGATTTAAAGAAATCAACTCATTTTCGAGTTGGTGACCTCGAATTTCATTATGTTTACCAAACACAGATTCCAACTTGTCCCAAGCAGCATTAGGTTCATCAATTCCAGATATGTGGAATCGCAAATCAGTAGAGATTGACATCCCAATCAATCCACGAGCTTCATCACATCTTTTTGGCCATTTTATTTTCTTATCTCCATCAGTGGGTGTTGTTTCTTTCCCTGAGGTAATTCTGAAAAGTCCCCTACTTCGTAGAACATCCTCCATACAAGATTTCCATGAGAAATAGTTGGAATTGTTAAGTAGAATATCACAAGGGGCGGCCATATTTGTAAATTAATGGCTGTAAAAGCAGAAACCGATAGTCTGGATGTGAAGAGCTCGAAAAAATAGGCAGTTTAAAAAAAAAAGGCACTGAAAACTGACTCTGTATGATGAAGTTATGCTTCAACAAAGAAACTGTTGAAGATGTCCCCAATAGTGACGTGGCAGCTAGAGAATGTCCAGCAAAAAAAAAAGAACCCCCCTCTTCCCAAGATGAACTTTTTGACAATCACTTTACAAGAAAGTTGCTTTAAGTGAACCACTTTTGTAAAATAAGTGAACCACTTTTGTAAAATAAGTGATTTCACTTTTACAATGATATTACTTTTAAATAGTGCAACAATAATAAAAAAAAACTTAAGTGACTCACTTGTATTTTTATTTTTTATTATTTAAGTGAGATGCACTTTTACAATAAAATAACTTGAAAATAGAAATTGCATGCACTTTTTCTTTTAAAAGTAACTTCTTAAAACTTGAACTCAAGACCTATTAAGGAATAAAGCAACTTTGAACCAAGTGGGCTAGATTAAAAGATATGTAAAATATGGGACTGAGGAAGGGTTTTTTTTTTTTTTTAAACTCTTCTTGCTCGGTTTGCATGCAAGCCCTTTTTTCTGCAAAACACACCACAAATCGAAATAAAAAAAAACTTTTCCACACTTGTGGAGTTAGATCTTATTAGCTTGCTCGGAAAATCTACGTTTTCTCTCTATTTTTGATTTGCCAAGATCGCGCAAGGTACACGGCAAAGAGCATACACAGCCGAGAAAAACCATTTTCCCTTTCTGTTTCTGATTTGCCGAGATCGCTCAAGGTGCACAGCAAAGAACATACGCAGACGAGAAAGCAACAATCCGAACTTAAAAAAAAAATCTAACAGTAAAAAATAATGAAATATGAGATTTTTTCTTTTTAAAAAAGAAAATAAAAAAATGCGTCACTGTAACATTATACCTTCAGATCTGATGAAATACGCGTTTCTGGAGAACCCGGGAACCGTTTTCGATCAAACGAAAACTATTTCCCAATGGAAACGATGCTCTGGACGCAATGGAACACCTCCCACGGCCCATAAATGCACAGAAATACCAGAACTAGAAACCCTTTCGAGTTTCGGCAACAACAGTTCAAGATCTAGATCATAACCGGAAGCGGCACTTCATAAAAGCTCTGATACCATGTTCGGGTACACAGGGTACTACCAAATGACCAAACACCAAGAGCAACCACTTCACACAAACAGATCACAGATCAACACACCGATGTTTTGACGTGGTTTAAACCCTCTTGAGGGAAACACTCCACGGCCCCGGCCAAATAACTTCTAAGGGACAATTTATTATGCAAAGAAATAAAGTTACAAATAAGCTTCTTATAATCGATCAACTAAACAATGACCCTCCATGCTCTTAAATTAGAGATCATGGACCAATCGGGTGTTAAGCCACAGATCAAGGTTAGGTTTGATCTAAGAGAAGTTGAGCCGTCGGATCACTCTATGTCGGGAACATATCGTGACGGTCAGATTAAGTATTTATAAATGCATACTAAAGAAACACACTATCCCTAACAGATATATTACACAAGTTGATCTTAACTAACTCCTAAGTGTCTAAATATCCTAACAATAAGAGGCAACAACAGTTCTCATGGTGAGGAAAATAAGCATATGGGAGAACATATTTTCTCAAGCACAGGACCCCATAATAGAGCAAATGAATTTTAGAGCACAAAAAGGTCTACTGCACCTAAATTTCTTATCCCCAAAGAAGAGCCTGACATTCAAGTGGATCTTGCTACAATAGCAAATGAATGGAATGATTTGAGTGAAGATTGTAAGAGAAGTCTACCATTTAGTATATACCTTGATGCTGCACAAAAACTAAAAAAGAAGGAGGACAATACAGATTTATTCCAAAATAAAGAATTAAATTGTGTTATTGGTAAAATGTCACTTCCTACTTTTGATGGTTCCTCTCAAAATTCTACTAACACTTGGGTGCAAAAATTAGATGTGTATTTTCAGCTGAATCCTATGGTGGAAGTGGATGCACTAAAAATGGCCATTTTGCACTTGGAAGGAGATGCCAATGAATTGTTAGTTTTTCAGCATTTAATTCAATCTGATCTAGGATCTTAACTGAGAGAACAACATGTACAACATATCAAACACAAGAGACAAGATACACAAAATATTTCACCAGGGAAAACCAAGAAGGTGAAAAACCCCACAAATTCCTCAGAGATAGAATGAGCATCAATACAAAGATCACAAAGATCAAACCACACAACAAGAGATATTCTCCTAGCAGCTGCACCTCCTCCACTTGTGCGCACTCCTCTCTCTCACTAATGCGAAGTGAGTGAGTGTGTGAAATGAATAAATGAGAGAGTCGCACTCTCTATTTATACTTTACTTCACTTGACTTTTAACTATAACTAGGTTGGCCCCAACTTAACCACTTAACATAATGCTGACTGGGCTGACCCCACTAGGGGACTTAAACACCCCATCACAATTGACTCTGGGCTGACCTCTCTTAGAAGAGTCTAATAACCCACTACCACTTGACACTGGACCAACCCCAATAGGGTGGTCTAATAACCCTTTAACCCACATGACTCATACAGGGCCGACCCCACCAAGGTGGTCTAATAACCCATCAAATATAAGTTATGGCACTTACAATATAGCTTGAGACACTACTCCGGGGTCTAATGCCCTGTCATACATGGGAGGATGGACCTCAATGACTTTACATTACTCAAGTACAATAATGACTTCTCCGACCCGGAGGTACAACAATAGAATACAAATGACGACACTTCCAATTGGAGGAATAAGACATCTCCGTCGGGGATACAATAAAGTACAAATGTAATACATACAATATACAAGTGAATATATTCTGAAGTTACAAATACATCAACATGAATGGTGGTTTCATGGCCTAAACAATTTGGGTCATGATCAGGTTAAAACTTATGGAGAATTTGTTGATAGGGTACTAGAGAGATTTGAACAAAAATATCCAGAATTTCCTTTCAAGGAACTAGCTCAATTAAAGAAAACTGGGATCCCTACTGAGTATATGTTGGACTTTAAAAAATTATCATTCAAGGTGGCTGATGTATCTATGGGAAGGTTGGTATTGTTGTTCACTGCAGGTTTGGATGAGCCCTTAAAAGGTTTGGTCAAAGCCCACAAGCCAACTACATTAAAAGATGCAATGAGCTTGACTAGGGATCTCCAAAATGTGCTTCCTAGAATGAGATTTCCTCCCAAGCCTCACTTCAAATTTGAAAAGAAACCTTGGAAAAGGGATGCATATGATAAGAAACCTTGGCAAAGAGATTCATTTGAAAAGAATAAAAAAGGACTAAACATGGATGAACTTCGGAAAAAGAAATTGTGCTTCACATGCTTTCAACCATGGACACCGGGGCACAAATGTACTAAAGGAAAGGCCCAATACATAGAAGTATTTTCTGATAATGATGAATATGATGGGGGCATGGATGAAGATGCACATATTTCAGATCAAGAGGAGGCATATGAGATAGCAATAGAAGAAGAAAGACAAGAAGAAAATCAACCTTCACTGGACAAAGCAAGAATGGCAGTACTTTCAGCAGTACCTCACTATCATACTATCTGATGCAAGGGTGTGGTACTAGGACAAAGAGATTCAGTTTTGGTAGATGGAAGAGCCAGCCATAACTTCATTGATGCAGAGATGGTGGAGAAAAGAAAGATACCTATTGAACCATTCGATGGCTTCACAGTTGTAATTCCCGGTCACAACACAATGCAGTGCAAAACATGGGTTCCAAAACTGCAAGTCACCGTAGGTAACTATACTTTTGTTGATAGTTTTTATGTGGTTGATGTTTTTGATACTAATGTGGTTTTGGGATTGTAATGGTTGTATTCAATAGGAGAGCATACAGTAAATTATCAAATTCCTGAAATGAAATTCCAAGATTCAAAAGGAGTACTAAGGGTTGTGAGAGGGCAACACACTTATCCAAATCAAGTAGTGACTTGCAATAGTATGAGATCTATATTGAGGCATGGGGACATAGAATGGGCTGCTGAATATCATATTACATCTCCCAAGCCAAATATAAAGTTTGTTGAAAACCCAAAGGAGATAGAGAGACTCTTGCAAAAATAAGAAAAAGTTTTTAGAGATCTTCCACATGGTAGACCACCAGATAGAGGGGTTGAGCACATCATTGTTTTGGAGGAGGGTACTTCACCCATTCAGATACCACCTTATAGACATCCTAAAAATTTCATAGATGAGATTGAAAACGCCATCCAAGAACTCCTAGAGTTGGGACTCATTAGACCAAGCTCTAGCCCTTATGCTTCTTCAATAGTGCTAGTGAAGAAAAAAGATGGAACAGAATGTGCATAGACTTTAGAGCCTTGAACACAAAGACTATCAAGAATAGATATCCTATTCTTAGGATTGATGAGCTCATGGATGAGCTACATGGGGCCAAATACTTCTCCAAAATTGACCTTAGATCAGGATATCATCAAATTCGAATGAAAGATGAAGATGTGCAAAAGACTGCTTTTTGATGTCATTATGGCCACTTCGAATTTCTTATCATGCCTTTTGGGTTAACTAATGCTCCAGCCACATTTCAAGCATGCATGAATATGATCTTTTGCAAGCAACTAAGACGGTTTGTTTTGGTTTTCTTTGATGACATTCTCATTTACAGTAAAACATGGGAAGAGAATTTGCAACAATTAGAGATTGTGTTAAAAATTTTGCAAGAAGAGTCCTTATTTGCTAAGTTTTCAAAATGTGAATTTGGGATGAAAGAACTACTGTATCTTGGGAACATTATTGGGAAAGGAGTGAAGGTACACATGGAAAAAATCAGGGCTATCTTAGAATGGCCATCACCAAAAAATATTACAGAACTAAGAGACTTCATTGGGATATGCACCTATTACAGAAAATTTGTGAAAGGGTTCTCCAAGTTGACTTCTCCACTCACTGATTTGACTAAGAAGGATGCTTTCAAGTGGGATGAAGAGGCTGAAAAGGCCTTCCAAAAGATGAAAGAGGTAATGAGTAGTTGTTCCATACTTGCAGTTCATGATTTTACTAAACCTTTTGTTGTGGAATGTGATGCTTCAGGTGGAGGAATAGGGGCTGTCCTAAAGCAAGGCCAACACCCCATAGCCTTTGAGAGCAGAAAGTTGCAGCCTCATGAAAAAATTTACTCCATCTATGACAAAGAAATGTTGGCCATTATGCATGCATTGTCCAAATTTAGACAATACTTGGTGGGCAGCAAGTTTGTGATGAAAACTAACCACGATAGTCTAAGACACTTTCTCACCCAAAAAGATCTAAATGAAAGGCAACAAAAGTGGGTAAGCAAGATTCAAGCTTATGATTTTGATATTGAATATGTCAAAGGAAAGAATAATATAGTAGCAGATGTTGTATCTAGAAGACCTTCTTTTTCTCTCATGGACATTGCCAAGAATTGGAAAAACATGCTACTAGTTGAATATGCCAAAGACAAATTTGCTTGTGATGTGTTGGATGGAATCAAAGGGGATGATAACTATAGGATTTTCAATGGGCTGATATATTATAAGGGAAGAATTCATTTGGTTCAAGATTCAAAACTCAAGTACAAAATTTTGCAAGAAGCACATGATTCCCCGCATGATTCAAAACTTATATGCAATTGAGGCAAAGATTTTTTTGGAAGGGGCTGAAGGAAGATGTTCATAAATATGTGAATGAATGTAAAGTATGTTAGCAAAACAAATCAGAACTTACATGCCCAGCTGGTCTATTGCAACCATTGCCTATTCCGGAGCAAAATTGGGACAGTATCTCAATGGACTTCATCACCGGTTTGCCCAAATATTTGGGTAAGGATTGCATATATGTGGTAGTAGATAGGTTGAAAAAATTTGCTCATTTATTTGTTGTTACATCATCTTTTAGTGTTGCACAAGTGGCTGATATTTTTTTCAAAGAAATCTTTAGATTACATGGCCTCCCCAAGAGCATTGTTAATGATAGATATAGGAGATTCATGGGTGCTTTTTGGCAAGAAATTTTTAGATTGGTGGGTACTCAATTGACCCCAAGTACCAGCTATCATCCACAAACTGATGGAAAAGCAGAGAGAGTGAATCAATGGTTGGAAGGGTACCTAAGAAACTATGTGGGAGAGCAGCAAAAAGCATGGGAAAAATGGCTACACTTGGGTGAGTTTTACTACAACACCACTTATCATATGTCAATAGGGATGTCTCCTTTCAAAGCATTATATGGTTATGATGCACTTACATTTGCTGAAATTAACTTTGGTGATAGTAGAGCCCCAAAGGCTAAAGATTGGGTGGAAGAGAGCCAAGAAATTTTAAAGTTTTTGAAAGACAATTTGCAGGTTGCTCAAAATCAACAAAAACAATATGCTGATAGACATAGAGAAGAAAGGACCTTTCAAGTTAATGATTTAGTATATTTGAGGTTGCAGCCATATAAACAAACATCTCTCAAAAAGAATGGAGGATAAAATCTAAAACCAAGGTACTATGGGCCATACAAGGTAGTGCGGAAGGTTGGAGAAGTAGCGTATGAATTGGAACTTCCGGAAGGGAGTAAAATCCATAATGTATTTCATGTTTTTTGTCTCAAGAAGGGTCTTGGTCAACAAATTATCACTTCAGAAATACTTCCTCCTTTGGATGATGAAGGGTAGCTCACACTTGTTCTGGAAAATATTTTGAAGACACGGGAAAGGAGATTGACGAGTAGAATTATCAAAGAATATTTAGTACAATGGAAGGACTTACCAAATGAAGATGCCACATGGAAAGAGGAGAATATTTTGCAGCATCCAAATCTGAAATTTCTTGAGGACAAGCAATCTTGGGTGGGGAGGACTGTAATGTCCCCATTCAAATAATTGCATAGTAAGACAATCCCATCAATCCTACTAGTTTCCTAGGTTGGATGGGCACATGTGGAATTGTAATAAGGAAGCTAATCAATTATATTTAGACATTAGAAGGGTTCAAGTATTTAATAAATAGGTTGAATAAAGAAATTCTAGGTGGAAAATGGTTTTGAAGACATATGGAGGATGTGGGACCCACACTAGCTTGATTTTTCAAGGACACATGGCATCTCTCTCTTGCCAATTCGAATTCATGAGAAGGTGAACATTCTTGGATGAGTTGATAAGTCATACACATGGCATTGAGCATCTTAGGTCGAATTGGGATGGAATGGTAACCTCCATGGAAGAGGAAGAGTCAAATTGGAAGCTTGTGGACACTTGGGC
This sequence comes from Larix kaempferi, assembly GCA_027924585.1. Classification (NCBI taxonomy): domain Eukaryota; kingdom Viridiplantae; phylum Streptophyta; class Pinopsida; order Pinales; family Pinaceae; genus Larix; species Larix kaempferi. The sequence goes on from BSBM01000475.1 coordinate 734,430, forward strand.
TAGATTCCCTAGCCCCTATGACAACAATGATGGAGCATCTATGACATCTATGACAAATTTTAGATCTGACCTTGAAATCTGACCATTATGACATGTCAGCCCCAAAAATAGGCTCCAAAAGGGTGCTCATGGGAGTTGGAGAAGCCAAAGAGACCCCCACTCAAATTGGTGGAAGGTGGAAGGCTAGGAAAGGTAGGACACATGGCAAATCTTGAGCCCTTACCCTAATTCAAATTGGATTAAGTCTATGTATGGATTGGGAACCTTAGAAGGCTAAGGATGTTTATAAAATATAGGGATAAACCAAGAGAAGAGCTTTTGATCATTTGAGAAAAATTGCATTTGTGAAGAGAGAGCTAGTGGATGACTAGTTTCTTGCCTTTGCCAATTTCGAGGGTGAAAGATTCCCATCCAAGTTGATGTTTGGAGAGGCCATTCAGGTTTTTCATGGAGATTTAATGGAGTTTGTATTTGCAGGTATCAGCTACAGGGCAGCTCGTGGTTTCATCTAATGCATCACATCGCCTCATTTCCAGTTTTGAAGGCATATTCATGCTCCTTGAGGGATTGCGCTTTGGGTGAGCTCTTGTACTCCTTGGGAGAGCTTCTCATGATGTATTTCTGATTGTAATAATCTTAATTTACTCTCTTCTTCATCTTCATAAATTATCAGGTCGAAATACCAAGTGGGTGTATGTAAAAATGATTATTAATGAGCAAACAATGACCATTTCCCCACTTTATTGATGTATGCCATTGTAATGCTGAAGATTTTGCATATAAGAATGCTTATCTGATACATTTATGATGAATGGACTGACATTGATGAGTGTTAAAAGTTTCATGTTCAGCACTTAAGCATTTGAAGTCATTTTACTCAGTTTATTTACATTTAGAGAAGATTTGGTGCCATTTCCCCAAGGGTCGAATTAGTGATTTTTGTAGTTGTTTTTGGGAAGGTTATAACAGACTTAATAACTAATTAATGGTGCATATGAGACCTTAATAACATCCCTGATACATCCCCTACCTCTGTTCATAAATTCGAGTGGGTTTGGAGGCATTTGGAAAGCCAATTTCAGTCATTTCCCTCGGGGGATTTGGACCTCCAATTGCTAGTAAAATTACATACTTTTTCCAGAATATTAAGGGAGTTTGCAGAGGTATTTTGGTGGCAATATATCATCCCTGAACATCATAATCAATTCATATTATCAGTCATATACCTTCTCAGAAGATTTGGGAGCATTTGGGGCAAATTGGAGACCTAGGCATCAAAACTAGTCAAAGGTCGAAATTGGGGAAAAAGTGAAAAATTGGGCATTTTAATAAAATTTAAAAAAGGGGATATTACACCCTACCACATGGGCCCTTGTTACTTGATACGTATTTTGACATGTGATTTATCATACTAACACTTGGCAATTCCATATCATCACATTAGGCATGTCATCATCAATTTCCCATGTGGGAGCTTGCCACTTAACTTGACCATGTGGCACTTTTGCCACATCATATTCTATACTACCACATCAATAGGTTGTATAGTTCCATGTCAACTTTCTAATAGTGCCACATCATCTATATAGGTACCCAACTAGTTTCCACATCATGAGGGTGTAGGTATTTGCAAGTAGAGTTTTATTGGTCATCTTTAAATCACCATAACATTCTAATATAATGTTTGTTTTGGGATATTATTTTCAAAATGTGTGTTTTTAGCCCTCTATGCACTAGTGAACTTTGTGTTTGCAAATTTATCTTCTCCTATTTCATAATTTCATTTTTTCATGAAACTGTGGCATAAGACTCGTTTTTCAAGCTTCCAAAGAGCATAAATTCTTTAACAAAAGGAATTTTCAAAATGCATTTTTTTCAAATTGCATATTTGAGAAGAATTTAGTAGTGCACTTATTTTCTAATACTTAAATAGTTTGTGTAATACAATCGTAATCTTTTGTAAATTGTGTTTGATTTTTCTTCTTGTTTAAGATCTCCGTGTGCATTGTTTTATGGCATTTTACATTGATGTAATGAAACTAATGTAGGACAATAATATCTTCAAAGGTGACAATGGCTTGATGTTTACTAAAGTGGATTCAATTAGACATGTATTATTCATTTTGTTGAGGAGAATTGAGCTCTTAAAATTTCCATCCAACTCTTTCACATGAAACAATCTAATCATAACATACTTGTCGTGACTTTGCAAATAATAATTGCCAATTTAGAGCAATATCGTGTATATGTTGAAATCAAGCTTGCTTCACTTGATAAATCTTGACATCATACCACCTAAGACTTGTACCAATCCATCGAATTCTTTTATGGAGTGTGCCATTGTTGTGTATTTGTCTTCCTCCGCTTATATTGAATCTAGTGATGATGTAAAAGTTTATGTGTTTGCTTATTTTAGTGACAGACACTTGGTTTTGTTTCCAAACTACTATGCCAAATGGGATATAGTAGCGGTGGTTTACGAAAGCATGGTCAAGGTGTTGTTCACCATGTATCAATCATTATGTCAAGGCCTTGGTTATGGGTCTCTTGCCCCTCCTTGTTTCCAAGAACAGACTAAGTTTTCTACTTCATGTGCATCCACAAGTTCTACAGTTTTAGAAGATGGAGAGCACTCTTTCCCTTCTTCAAAGGGAACTCTTGCTCTCATTGATGGGGCTGATCTTCAAACAAACTTTCTTGGCTTTGTTAGAGATTTCCCTATTAATCTTTTGTGGAAAAGAGGAAGTAGAAAAAAATGGTTCAACACCTACCTTCCAAATGTCTTATGGTCGATAGTTGATCAATCATTACGATACTTTCATTGTTCTTTGCATTCATCCTACAATCCACTCTCTAGGAGCAATTTCTACACACCAACTAATCTTCCTTGAGCAACATTTTAATCCTTTGGAGTATTATGTCATCTTGATGGCACTTCTTGATGGTCTTCATTGATGGTGTCTGTTTGTTATCATAAAGAACTTGTTTGGCTTTTAAACTAGCACCATTTTTTGCTTGGAGGAATTATGCTCATCATTATCGGAAATTTTTCATTGTGTGCCTCTATAATGGATCTTCTTTAGCTTCGACACATTCAATTATCTCGATAGCATTGATGTTTTCTTCTTTGTTATGGAGCACTTGTTTAGTCTTTTTAACACTAGCATCGTCTTCTACTTGGACCACTTATGTTGGTCATCAATAGGTTTTCCATTTGATGCATCTACTTTATACCTTCTTCAACTTTAACCCATTCTTCCATCTTGACCACTTTGGTGTTTGCATTTTCAACACTTTTCTAGTTACCCAACACCTCAAAGATTGGTCACATTTCAATTAGGCCTTGCTAAAGCTGCATTCCTCTATGATCTTTGTCAAGTGTGAAGGAAGTTTCTAAGGGGGAATGACATGTAATGAGTACTTTTCATCTCCAATTCTATCTTAAGAGGGTATGTTGGTGCATAATTATTTGTGCACGTAATTAATTACTTGTGCACACTATTATCTTTGTAATCATCATAAATGCACTAGAGTTATCAAGATAATATTGGCTTGCTCTAGTTAACATATCTTGATCTACCATGAATTGGTGGATATCAAGTTGAAGTAAGATTAACTTGCATCATCATACTATTTTAGGCATAGCTAGTTAAGTTGTGGCTTGGTGGACTACAAAGGAGTGAGCAATGAGCATTCAATTGATTGTTCTATAATTTGGATATGGATTACCATTGTACTAGATGATTGAGATGAGATGATAATCAAGATTTTTCTTTGCTCCATGGGTGTTTCGCTTTCGAAGGTTTTACTATGTAATATATATTGGTCATGTGTAAACTTGCTTTGTGTTCATTGATGTGACCATGTCAAAATCCAAATACAGGCAAAATTGTAGTGTGCTACCAAAAAGTATAACTCTAAAGAAAGAAATGATGCCAATAAAATAGATTATCCAAATGATTCAATAAAAAACTAAGATATATACTTGACAATAGGATAAGAGACAAACTAGCAAGGAATCCTACCAACAAAATGTTGGACTGGAAGATAAAAGATGGTGCACAACAATAGAGGATGAATACATATATAGAAGAAAAGGAAAAAAATAAAGGGTAAAGGGTCACGATAACACTAATATAATGCAACATTCATATTAGACTAGATGAACAATGATGATGGAATCAGAGCACTAAATCAATTAAGGACAACATTCATATTACACTAGATGAACAATGATGATGGAATCAGAGTACTAAATCAATTAAGGAATAAAATGAGAGTTCTTTTTCTATTTGTTTTTTGAATGTTTTATTAACTAGGCAAAATAAAATTAGTTAAATTGTAAGCTGAACAAATTAGAGAGAAATAGCAGTAGGAGCAAGTTCAATTATTGCAAAATAAGTAAGACACAATTGAAGGACAATTATTGCACTTTAAAACCATTTGAAGTATACCCATCCAAAAATACTAAATTAATCTACATCAATAACACGAATTTTACAATCAAGGAACGAATTTATAATTATGAAGATTGGTGGTGAGTTTTCTTTTATTCCAAATTTGAAAGTCACTTAGCAAAAATTACCATAAATAATACCCTAAAGATAGCATCTCTACATCTTTAAACCATAGTTAGAGCACAATGGCCTTTGTATGTGCACTTTTATTATCTAGTATTGTTGTTAATGAAATGAACTTCAAGTTGAATCCTTTGATTCTTAAGGAATAGTTTCCAAGCAATGAAGAATGACAAGGAAGCATGCAACTTCAAGAGGATTATATTGAAGATGCTAAACGATGGTAAAGATAAGAAGTGAACCTAAATAAGGAAAAGGAGGCCAAAACATGAATCCAACTATCTACCTATATGTAACCCCTATTGAATGTTGATACGATAGTGATGCCAATGGAATGATGCTTACTACAAAGCCCGTGTTTATATTGGCCTAGGTTAGTGTGTAATTTAAGGGATGTTAGATTGTCATTGTAGAGGAAATGCCTTTTGCTTTACTCAAATGCCATGCCCTTTTACCCTTTTGTTATGATAGTTTAATAATCTAAACACCTATTAAAATTTTCCTAAAGTTTTTCTAAACAATATCCACCATCGTTGTCCCTATTAACCATGATATTTATATATTTTGTTATAACATTGAAACACAAATGTCAATTGGATCTAGTTCCAATGATTGAGAAAGTGTTATCCTCCCTACCCAAATTCAACTCCCACAATTGACATGTTGAGCTCTTAAATGAGTTTATTGTTGACAAAGCTTCATAGTTCTACATAATTTAATTTACCCTAGGTACTATCCCTAGAATGAGAAGTGTTGGGTGGGTCGCCCCAAGAAATGCATTACACAGAAAATAAAATTAAGAAAAAAACATCGATACACGTAATACTTGTTACTTTGTTTGAATATATGGATCATTGTTATACTATTCAACTTTGCAAGCTCTTTTTTAACATTCATATGTTGTCCCTTAAGGATACGCTTGTCAACCCCTTTCAACTTGTGCATACTATATTTCATAAAATATATTATTTATACAAACTTAAGGTTCAATTTGTTAGATTTTTAAGTTACTTCGAAAGTGTTTAAATTGTGTTTGGAGGTGCTTCATGAGATTTCAAGTACATGGAGCATGTTTAGTCCCTAGATGGCCCAAAACAGATTATAGAATGAGAGATAGGTCGTGATACATATGCACAATTGAGATAGCTTGCTCATTGGATGCTTGACCTCAAGATGGTACCAACATAGTTTTCTTCCCTTATGCATTGGAGATCTCTTGCTTGGATGGTGGATTCCCTTCATTGTGGCCACATGGAGAATTCACTTGGTGGGAGAATGGCTTGTAGGTGATATGGAGTATTCAGCATCCTGGAGAAGTGCTTGGAGCCCTAGACAACATAGGTGTACTTGATTACTTACTTGGAGGCCTAGAACTTGACATGAGGATGCCTGGGTTGTGACAATGGTTCTTGTGGGTCAGTGGACCCCAGAGATTGGCACATGGCCAATGAGGATATTCGAGTCCATGGAGCATGAGGAGCACTAGGCCTTGCTTAAGGAACGCGCTAGTGTTTGGAGGCTTTAATGTGTACGACATTAGGAGCTTGACATGTGTTCATTTGGAGTGGAGCACCTCACTTGTGTGTTGCTTACTTGTGTCTTAGTAGGTTTGCTCGTAAGGCTAGGCCCACATGTTACATTGTTGAACCCCCTTACCTCATATAAATAGAGGAAGGAGTCCTTCAAAAAACTTCATCTTTTGTATCTTCTTCTTAGCTTTTGTTCTCTTGGGGTAATACACTAGGGCTCATGAGAAAACCCTAGTGGATAATGTGAAGATGTTTTTGTCTATTGGATTTGTTCTTTGTACATCTTAACTCTCTCTTGGAGGCACTAGGATTCTTGGAGGCGTCATGACGACTAGGGTCAAGGTTTATCCCTTAGAGGATGGATATTAGGATCTGGTGAAACCCTAGGATGCATTTGGTAAGAAGAAGGGGATGTTTTGCCTTGAGGTCTTGCTAGGGTGATCTTAGCTTAATGAGCTTCTTGGTGGAACTAGAGTTTTCATCATTTCCCTAGTTTGAGGTTGGGAGCTTGTTGGGTGTATGTTAACTCATCTTGAGCTTGGGTATGTACTTGAGCTTCATCATTGAGGTATATATATGATGTTTTTGTAGTTATCCACATCTTGTCTATATTCCAGATTTGATTTTAGCATTTTGTCTTCTTGGGATAGTTATTTCTAGCACTTATCAGTCATGTTGATTTAACACAGATAAGAAGGAAATTGTCAAGGGACTTGACACTAGTATTGAAAACAATAGTACAACCATCTCCTACAATTTCTTTGTTGTTATATCTATTTTTTATGATGAGTTTTCAGATTTGATTTATGCCAAAGTTGCCCTAGAGGGTTGAAAACTCGTTCAATTGTTTGGTATCTTTTCCCCTTGAATTGTTAAGAAATTTAGGCTTGTTTGGAAGTGAATTATTGTACTTCTTCCATTTCTGTTTGGTACTTTAATTTACAATACTCCTAGGGCACAAAATTCTAGGGCTAAGATCCAATAAAACTCCTAGGAAGAAGGTGGATTTTTTTTTGCATTTAAATGCCAATTCCATTAAATTTCCAACACATGTGATTAGCTAATCAAGTTATTGATCATTTACTATAATGTTGTCATCATATAGTTTTGTGTATTTCCTTTAGTATGGAAGATTTACTCTTCTCATTTTAAGTCGATGTTTCTTTGTTTATTTTCTATGTAATTAATCAACTTACTTCACCGTGTGGGGGACTTTAAAAATCCAATGTATGAAATGTCAATTTTCAAGATTAACTACATAGAGTATTCAATCATTCAACAAGGCCATCTTCCATTAGCTTTAATTTCACAATGCATGGAAAAACAATTTCATTCAAAGAACTGGACTTAAATCCAAATTTAAATTTCTTATTTAAATTCAAATTTAAGGATGTAAGAAAACTCTCAAGGCATTTATTTCCAAGGTAAAGGACTATACTTCATCTACCTAATAATGCAAAGTCATAATAACTTTTAAAATGATATATTTAGACTTCTCAAAATTATCATAACAAAATTGAAGAGCTACCAAACCCAACAATCTTTAGACCGTGAGTTTGAAGAATGTCCTAATTCGAAAAATATCTATAACTTTTTAAAATCATCTAGAAGAACCCCAAAATTTGACCAACATTTTTTTGGAAGTTTGTTATATACCATTATTTGAAGAACCCCCGAGTCCCCAGCATTCAAGGTAACAATTTCCTAAGCTTTTGACATTTTCCTATGATCCAATTTCTTGAGGTGTGAACTTTTTTAATTAGTTTTTATTTTTGGTAACTTATTTTTTAAATTACTTTTTTTTACTTTTTATTGTTTGTAGTGTCATGTTACATATATTAGGTGACAACATCTTCCCCATACTGGGCTGTAAAGCACCTCGCTACTTTCAGTGCAATGAAATTGAGTCACCAAAGATACAAGGTAAATATCAAGTTTGAGAAAATTTATGAAAAAAGAGAAAAATATTAAACTTATTAACAAATTAGCCATAAATTTTGGAAAAAACTGAAGTAAGCAAAAAGAGAGAACTATAACTTGTTAAGTTATGCCACTCTTGAAATGGACAAAATTTTAAAGTAAGCACATAATAATGGAAAATGAATTAAAATAATATTTACTATGCATTTATTTTTGCAACTCAAATTTAAAAATTAATTTTAATATAAAATACCTATATTATATTTAGTAAAGATCAATTCATGCCATTGAAAAAAGTGAATGTGGAAAAACAATATTAATGATTCGTTGCTAGTTAGGGCTCATCTACTCATCATTTTAAAATAATCTGTAATTTGTACAACTTACCATTCATTACAATAAATATTTACAATATTAAAAAATTACATTGTAAATCCAATGAACATTAGCGTTAAATATTACAAAATTGCATTGTTATTTAATAAAAAAATATGATCACCTTCTACATATAGGGACAGAAAACTATCTCTCAACTTTGGCCTCATGTTGCACGCTATTATTTTGGATCTAATTGTAAATCCAATGAACATTAGCGTTAATATTACAAAATTGAATTGTTATTTAATAAAAAAATACGATCACCTTCTACATATAGGGACAGAAAACTATCTCTCAACTTTGGCCTCATGTTGCGCGCTGTTATTTTGGATCTTATAGTTTAGACATTGGGTTTCATTCATTACTTCTATTATCTAGTTTATTCCTTGTGGCTTTCTTTCTGATTAATTTTCCCATATTGGTTTATGTGAACTTGTGCCTTAAGTAGGGTTTCGCTTGTAGTATATGTTTATAAATTCAATTTCCCCCAAGTGTTATAGCATATTTTCATCAATTCAATTTGTTATAATTTATTAAGTTTCACCTTTGTTATAATTTATTAAGTTTCACCTTTAGACTATTTTTTTCTCTCTAATTAATTTTCCCATATTGGTTTATGTGAACTTGTGCCTTAAGTAGGGTTTCGCTTGTAGTATATGTTTATAAATTCAATTTCCCCCAAGTGTTATAGCATATTTTCATCAATTCAATTTGTTATAATTTATTAAGTTTCACCTTTACACTATTTTTTTCTCTCTCACCATGCTTTAGCATTTCATTGGCTAATATCCACTTTTGAGGAACACCTCCATGCCTATTTTGATGAACTGATTTTACCGCCTGTGTTTAACACTTTTACCCTGGCTACTTGGAATGCCTTTAATTGTATTGGCTACAAATTTAATCAGAGAAAAACCATGAGAAGTCTTAAAAGTATACATATGCATTGTCTTCCTCCACATAAATATAATCCAGTAAATGGACAAAATTAGGTTTGTTTTGGTGTCTTTCACAAACAACAAATTGCTCTCAGAAATAACACAAATATCATTAATGAAAATGAGTGTTACTCCTCATGCCAAAAGCACAATATGGAAGACCAAAGAACTGGATATTAAAATCTTTAGGTGAATTGTTTCAAAAATTCTTTTGCTACAAGCCGTCCACGAGTATTCACAGAAAGTTTCAGCTCGCTTATCTCTTTATCAATATCCTGCAACATATCAACCAAGCTCTGAAAAAATGACCCCATACTCGTAAGATATTATTGTGTTGTTATTATCTAGCAACCTATAGCTTTGCTTTAAGCAATGAAATAGCTACAAATATGAAGCAGCTCTTAATAAATCAAATTGTTTCAGGCTTTGGCTCAAAGAATTGTCTTGATCAAATTATTATCCTTGGAAAGGGACAAACAGAAGCATAGTAACTGATAAAAGAAAGGTTTAAAAACTTCTCTTATATTGTCGGCCCATTCATGACAAATGCCATTTTCTCCTAGGATTAACATTTTCAGAAAAGATGGGACCAAGACGGATATGTTAGCTCTCCTTGCTTAATATAAGAAGGGGTAGTCTATGTACTCACAGGTTGGCTCAGTTATGTATAATTCTTGATGTATTCTTTATTTTTCAGCAGTAAATTATAAGAAGCATTTTTTGGAAAGAAAGAAAGGAAACAAAGGGAAAAAAAACAACTCCAGCTGTTGGCATATAAAAGTAGAAAATGGCGAAACCTTATTTAACAAAAAGAATCACTAAAGAAAACATAGCTTGGTAATTGGCATATGAATTACCCAACAAGTTCTTATTATAATGTTGTGGAACTTTGACCTTATGATTCTCTTCATAAGCATATATCTCTTCCTTTAACACTATAAATTATTGAACACACAGGTAGTATCTAAGCTGATATCTCAACTGTTGTCTAAGCTAAGGAAAAAAAATGAAGAGTAAGAAAAGAGAATGCTTACTGTAAACATTCGGCCTGTGAAAATGGCATATACAGATAAAAAACTTTTAGCATTTTTTAAGTGACTTTTTGTTAGTTCCAGTTGGGAAAGTAGAAATCGTGAATTATGATACCTAATCTAACATTTGAACACACAAATTAATGGTAGTATCGACTATTGAATGCATATGTGTTTCATATGTGAATCACGAAACTAGTCCAACACTCCGTTGATGGTACATGAGTATAACATTTATAACACTGAGAGAACAAATAATTTGATATGGTAATTGCGTCATCTAATACAACCAACATACCATTTTAAACAAACTACAGTGAGATCAAGATACACCATGGGTAATTAAGGCCGTTGTTATAACTAAATTCATATGGTCATAGCAGTAGTGAAGGTACTCTCTGCAAATGCAATAAAACTCCAGGAAACGATGTCATGACTAGCTGTCAACAGCTAGACCGAACATTCTCAACAATGAATTCTTAACAACTTTGCATTTCACAGGCCTATCAAGTAGGATAAATTTAGTTAATAGCTAACCAATGATATAGGACATTTAGAATGCCTAGTGAATCAAATATTCTCTGGGGAAGATGAAATAGGCTATAAACGAATTTCTGTTTGTTAGCAGCATTATATTAGAACTCACTGACAGAATACAGCAGCAGTTCTCACTTGTATTTTGGTAAATGAAATCCAAATATTCTATCACTGTTTCATTCAAATAGGAACAAGTTGACCTGTATATTAACCTATACACAACATGTGTGTCAGTGCCAGTTGTTCTTGCAGCATAGATTACTCTTCCAGTGCTAATGAACGAGTTCAGAACCATGCAGCCATCACAGAAGATGATCTTCAATGAATTTGAGAGAGAACTGGTAATAAGTTTTAAAGTGAAACAGGAAACAATAAGAAGGAATTAAAATAGAATAGAATAGATTTTCATTAAATGTCCATGAGACCATGTTGGCCTATGGGATGGCATGTTACATCTTTGTGGTGCCCACCTTAACAGAATTAAATAGGACAGAGATTACCTGAAAGAAAAAATGCAGAATAGTACATGGTTAAGACATGAGGTGAATGGACACCTATGGCTCAGTCCACGACCAAGAATTACTCATCTCTGCAGTCTCCCAAGAAGTGCTGATTTCAAGTCGTCACTCCCATAGGCCATCCTCCTTGTTGCTCTTTTCGTTGTCTTCCATCTGGCTGTCTTGGAAAACTGCTTCCCATGCAACCTTCTCCAAAGCTGAACCCCTTCCGATATGGTTGTATGATTCACATTGGAGAAGGAAAAGAGCTCTAATTCTACCTCCTTTGCCCCACAAACTAGTCAAGTCCTGTGATTCCTTTCTTCCTTAGGCTATCTCCATCTCCCCATTTTGGAAGGTAGCCAATTGGAGATTGTACTTAGTTGGCCTATGGTGTGCTTCTCCACAAAGTGTTCAGCATGAGGTATTCTTGTATCTTTATTTCATGTGGGGGGTTGAAATTATCTTAGTATTGCTTTTCTTTTCTATCTGCCCTACCTCTAGCACCCTTTCATTTGTGGGGAGGAAATGATCCATGTAGTATTGCTTTTCTTTTCTGCTTGCCCTTCCTTTAGCACCCTTGGATGTACTCTTTCACTGCTATGGTCAATTGGGCATTCTCTCTCCAATATGTCTCAACTCTCTAACCATTTTCTGCATTGTAGTTCCGAAGTATTTTTTTTATTCAAGAACAATTTGCTAATTTGGTTGGGTATCCTTTCACTCTCCATTGCCGCTACAAATTGATATAGGATCAACCTCCTTATTGCTTCTAGCTCAGTAGGGTATAAACCTATTTCAGCTAACATGATTTCATATGGTGTGAATGCCTTGATCTAAAATGGATCACTATATCATTTTTCATCAGTTCTGGTACTTTCTGGGGTGAAAAATCGGAACCAAGGCCTTGTCAGGTCCATCTTACAAGCATATCCTATTTTGTGATTTGGGGTCTTGAAACCTTGGGACCCTGTTTCATGCATTAAATAGTCATTTAGGGGGCAAAAGATTTGCAAACAAAGTTCCCATCCCCCTGACATCGTTCCACTCATTGACAGCTTTCCCACTGTCCAAAGAACACCTTAATTTGGGTCCCTATGAGGAAGTTGAGCCTCCAGTAAGTTGAGCCATCCTTTGACTCCTGCAGTACCAAATGGATGCCACATCAGTGCTCATTACTAGCACATGTGGAGCTAGTCACGTGTGGACTTTCTGGGCTCTGCAAAGGACCACTTGATCCCTCATATAGTGGCTTAATCAACTGAAGAAAAGTATGAAGCATTGACTGCTTTGTATCATAGTGTCAACATTTCCTGGAAGATGCTCTTGAAGAACAAACTCACCAATACATGCATGAGTGACAGACATTGGCCAGCTACCTTATGAAGATCACTGAGATTAGAGATTAGCTCTTTGTGAACAATTGAAGATGACGACTTAGTGCCCATTGCACTCAACAGTTTCTTTGCACCTTTGGGAAGCTTTTGTGTAGGGTGTCTATGCACATTAGCATACACCAACCTTTGAGATGCTTCGGGAAAAATTCATACAGAAACAAACAAGTTGAGAAAGTGCCAGCCAAAGTAGATGAAGTACAAATCCTTGCCTTCATCAAGAAGGTGAGGAAAGGTGGTAAAAAAGAGAACCCCCGAAGGGTAAGAAAAAAAGACATGTTTTTCAAATCATGATCAGAAGACCCTAAGACATGTGACATGTTTTAAGCGTGAATGAAAAAAATCACCAACATCGTGAATATGCCAAAAAATTGTCGAGGGAAAATTAACACTCAGAGAATATGCCAATAACATCCCAAAATTTTCTGACTTGATTTTATATTGGGAGCCAATATTGACAATAGTAAATTCTTAAAAATAAAAGTTGGCATTCTCTTTTATCTTTCCTTTTCTATCATTTTACTTAATTTTTTAACATTACCATTAATAGTTCCAAGATGTTCGAGAGTTGTTCCAACCTCGTCAAACTTCCCATGAAGAAAGTAGAATTTCACATCCCATTCAAAATTTAGCAGAGTTAACAATTTTAGGATTTTATGTTTTTGGATTGGTGGGATTGCAATTTGCAACGTTTCAACACTAGATTCTATCATGTATGAGGGTATGGGATTGGCATCTAGTCAAGAGCACCAATCCCTCTATGTACCTCATTGTTTGTGGTGTTGAAGGTTGAACTCATTTGTCATGACCTTAGTAAAAATGTACCCTTCACTCAAGCCAAAACCACTGGTTAGGCATGTCAAGCTTTCTGCCTCATTTTAATACTTAGATTAGCCAATTTCAACAAAATTGGAGGTTGTTGATCCAAAAGGTGGATGGGCTTAGAACCACAAGTAGCACCAACCACTAGTATTGATGTCCCTAGAGGACTGAGGTAGAGGCCAAAGGAAGAGGCAGGGGATAATTTTGATGATATGTAGTTTTGTGTTGTAGCACGATCTTTCTTGGACTCTAGAGGCCATTTAGAGCCTCAATGTTAATGTATTTTGTTTCAAATGTGTATTGCACTTATGAAGTTATGTCAAATTGCTATATTCACCCATACATTCTATATGCATGAGAAAACTTTGCATGTTTGGTCTCTAATGGTTTGATTTACATTGATGTACATGACTATACATATATTTTTATTAAAATTTGCATGGAGGAGAGTGGAACCCAAGAGGCCTATTATGGAGGAGGTACTTGAGTGATTACATGAGAGGCAACAATACAGAGCATGGCAGGATGTCCCACAACCATTTAGGGGAAGGAGAAGATAAGGGGGGGAGGCTAATGTGTCAACCTCAACAACACTTTCTACATAGAGTAAGACAGCCACCAATGGCTATCCACCTATAGCCAAAAGCCTTCTTCTATGAGAAGACAAGCCATTACCTTTTCCCATAAAAGGGGTAGAAGTAATCGATTGCTAGCTACTAGATTAATCATTGCTGATGACTCAAGATTATGAGATACATTTATTATGTATTTGATGTGATTTTGTATTTATTAGTCTTGAATGCACAACTATCAGGTTTTACCATCGGTAGTTGTTGCTTGATATATCATTTGGCATTCTATACATCTTATATATCAGTGTTTTTTCATATTTGTGTGGCATTGTGGATATTTGATGTTGTTATTGGTTTATATTTAAAAAATTGAAAATGAATGAATTTATTATGTATTTTTTAATGCTTTCCATTGTTCACCAATTTTATTCCAACGTCAAGAGCCTTGACGATTTTTTGTCGATGCCAATTCTTTCATATATGGTTTTTAGTGTCACAATAAGGAGCATTATACCAGTCAATGTCCATCTACCTTGTGAAGATCACTGATGTTATGAACATAAAAATAAACATTAAATAAATAAATAAACCTAAAGAATAAATAATCATAAATAATAAATGATAAACACTAATATATATATAACTAATTAATTATAAGCAAAGGGCGTGTCCTTTATGTTGTGAAAAGCCACGAAGGACTTTATAAAAGCCAACATATTATGTAAATGTAATATCATCTTATTTATCAATTCATACTCAATATTATTATCTTTGCACATGGAGTTATTCTCTATTGGATTTTAGTGTATTCGGACTCAGACACTACATTGGTATTAGAGCAGGGTTCCTAATCTGGGCCTTTGGCCATATCTTGGCTTTTAGCCGTCATCTCAGATTTTCTGAATCATTGGTTCTTTGACCTAAAAAAATAAAAATAAAACTAAAAGAAAAGAAAAGAAAGAGAGCGAGAAAAAGAAATAAAAAGAAGAAAGAAAAAAAGAAAGTTTTAAAAAAAGGGAAAGTAAAAAAAATAAAAATAAAAAAGAAACCAACACATGGTTTTCTTAAAACCACACATGGTTTAACCCAACATATTACACCGAAGTAACATAAATAAGGAGAAGTAAATAAACAAAAGATTTACAAAAAAAGATATAAAAGTGAGTTTAAAATAAAAGTAGAACTTTATACATTAAGTGAGATCAAAATGGGTTCTTTATATAAAAGTGAAGGGTATAAAGCGAGATTTGAACCCGGGTGGAAAGGGTAATAACCATTCCTCCCAACCACCCAATCTACACACAATCCACAAAAAAGTTAATCTAAAGCAAAAGGTAAACCAACGTGGAGATCCAAGATCCTTTTGAGCACAACTTTCTCTATGTGAGCTTGGATTGTGTGCAGAGAGTGGAAAAGACTGTTGTGGCTGGTTGTGAGACGAAGGTGGCAGTGTGTATAGTCATTCTTCACCGTTTTCACAAGCTAGAGTCACTAGTACAGTCAGAATTTGGATCCGAGCAGCGGATTTTTTCCATCATCAACATTGAGTTATCGAATAAAAGATCCCAGATTTAGAAATTTTTAAGTATTAAAGTATTAAAGAAGTTTTAAGAAGAAGAGAAGTCAGAGACCCTTTATCGCCGAAGAAGTCTTGAGGAAAAAAAGAAAAAAGAAAAAAGAAAATGGAAGAGGCAAATTTTACTAAAGAAGAAAATAGATTTTTCAAGGTCCCGTCGAAAGTACCTGAGGCGATGCTAAAAGTTCATGGAATATTTGATGAAAGTCCAATTGCCATCACTATTTGTCTAGCCAATAAAGAAAATTTTATTAATGTTGATGTTTCTAATCAATACAAGTTCCAAAATCAAATATAGAGAAGAACAAGTCGAACGAAGATCAAATAAATGAATTACACTTACAAATCGATGATTATAATTTTGCGTCCCAATTCACCGTTGTAGCTATAGACGACAATCTTATCGACATAATGCCAGGTTATAACTGACTGGAAACATTGGGAACATTCACCTTCAATGCAAAACAGAAGTTCATGACCTTTTTCTTTGAGAAGAAGAAAATAACGATACATAACCTATCAGTGAGAGTTCCCCCATCACAAAATACAGTCGAAGAATCAACTTATGGAAGCTATGAAGATTTAGAAGAAGAAATAAAGCATTTAAAAAAGCTCATCATGGACAAAGATAATGAAATGGCAAAAGTCCAAAGAAAGTTAGAAAGTCAAGAATCAAAAGTCAATCAATGTCAACATCAAATAAAAGAACTCCATCAGCAAAAAGACGACATTAACAACATGCATCAGTCAGAGATCACAAAAATCAATAAAACGTTATCAAACAATATTGAATAAATCTTCCGACTGAGATACCATAACAAAATTCTAGTTTCAAAAATAAAAAGTTAAAAAGTATTCGGAAGTCAGAACGAGTTAATGAAGACATTGAAGGGAAAATACTAGAAAAGCAAGAAGAAAATTTTTGCCTTAGAAACTTAATCAAGAACTAGAGGAACAAATTAAGAAGTTAAAAGATAACGAAAAGTTGCAAGAAGAGACAATCAAGAAGATTCAGAATGATAAAAGATTATTAGAAAATAAATTAGAGGAAATATAGAATGAGACATCAAATTCTTCAAAAATACAATTTGTAGAAAAATGCACCGTTATAGATCCAGTTCAGATCACCACTCAAGATGTCAACCCAGTTGAAGAAAAGCATATGCGAAGGTTAAAACAAGAAAACACTACAAATGTGATCAATGGAAATAACATTATAAGAATTCCCTATCAACATCCAAATTGTAAATTTCCTTAAAATCCAATCTTGAGTTAAAGTATGCCAGATTATTTTATTAAACCCAATTACTACTTTTAACCACAAATGGATTTCTTCACTATGCAGCGGAAAATAAAACACTGAGAGAAATATAACATCAATGAAGACACAATTATTTTTGGGTATAAACCCCCGGATAAAACCCAAGATGGGAAAACTGGTGCAGTAGTCTAAGAAGAAATTTTATTATGAAGATATAGAAAAATACAATCCAGAAAATCGATTTACCCAACCTGGAAAAATCGTACCTCTACGAATCACTGAGAACACCCCACAAATCTGTACGGCCCTCTGCGTCAGTTGTACGGAATCTGTACGGCCCTACGTCAGCGGTATGGGCGGATCCGTACGGCCCTGCTCACACGTGCTGACTGTTGTACGGTTGCTGTATGGACGAGCTGTTGTACGGCCTCTGCAAATCTGTACTGCCTCCCTCTCAGCAAATCCTTACGACCCTCTCCTCTGCGTGATCACTCTATCGATCCTCCGGATGAATGCTCCTCCGTCTTCTCTGCAAAACTTCTCTTTCTCACTCTGCAACTAAAAGCTATGAGTAAGAAATCTCTATGTATCTCTGTGTGTGTGTCCTCTCCACCAAGTCAATCCTCCTTTTAACTCAATGGCCAAGCGAAAACCCTAACATCTCACTATGGATCAATGGATGTGATCCTCCGGTGAGATCAATGGCCAAGACTAGATTAGCCATCACTTAAATTATTTCCACTTGAACTTTATAAAAGTGACTCCATTAAGTCAATTAATAATTAGATCCACTTAATGTACTTTTCCTAAGTCTAAACTTTGGAAAAGACATTAATACACTTGGCTTCCTGTTTTATGTCTTCTAGCATGCAAGGACACATGCAATGATAAAAGACCTTCCTTGTTGCCACTTTCTAACACTCCCTCTCAACGAGGAAGGGATTCGGTAGCAACCCTAACTTGTCTCTGAACTTCACAAACTTGAGTTTGCAAAGTGCCTTGGTGAATATGTTCACCACCTGCTCATCTGTCTGAATATACTCCAACTGGATGGTCCCTCTCTGAACACAATCTCTAAGGAAGTGATATCGGATGTCAATGTGTTTTCTCCTGTCATGGAACACTAGATTCTCAGAAAGGTTAATGCCACTCTGATTGTCACCGTGAACGATAGTAGTCTCCAACTCACTCTTGAATAACCCTGAGAGCAATTTCCTCAGCCACATCCCCTCACATGCTTGCAAACTGGCTGCCATGTACTCAGCTTCTACCGAGCTCAATGCAACTGACTTTTGCTTCCTGCTAAACCAAGAGGCAACCCCTGACCCAATGCTGAAACGGCAACCTGAAGTGCTCTTCCGGTCTTCTACACATCCTGCCCAATCAGCATTTGTGAAGCCTGCTAACTGTATACTTCCACTGCGCTCATAAACCAATCCATACTCCACTGTGCCTCTAATATAGCGAAGTATATGCTTCGCAACTATCCAATGCACTCTTCGAGGGTTCACCATGAACTGACTCAAAGAGTTAACTGCAAAGCTAATTTTTGGTCGTGTGTTGACCAGATACATAAGCGACCTGATAAGCTGACGATACAATGTAGGATCAAACTCCTCTAATCCTGATGCATCAATCTTCCTCCAGTTGGTAACTAGAGGCATGGACATGGGCCTACAGAAGTCTATCTTGAATCTCCTCAAGATCTCCACTGCATACTTCCCCTAACCAATGAAGAAGCACCTATCTCTCTGCCAAACCTCAAGACCTAGGAAGTAATGCATTAACCAAGGGTCTTTCATCTCAAACTCTACTACAAGGTTAGACTTGCAGTCCCCGATCAGCCTCTCATCTCCTATAAGAAAGAGATCATCCTCCTATAGTACCAGTATGAGAGGTACCTCACCCGATAAGTACAGGTTATGGTCTGCCTCACTCCGCTAGAAACCCATCTCCCGTAGATAGTTGTCGATCCTCGAGTACCACGGTCGAGGTGCTTGCTTGAGCCCGTAAAGAGCTCTCGGCAACCTGCACACATGCAACTCTCTGCTCTTCACCTCAAACCCCTCTGGCTGCTCAATATACACCTCTTCCTCTATAACTCCGTTGAGGAAGGCAGTCTTCACGTCCATCTGATGAACACACCAACCCATCTCTACTACCAATGATAGAATGGTCCGAATAGAAGAATACCTGGCGACAAGGGCGAAGATCTCCTCATAGTCAATACCTTCCTTCTGTGAATACCCCTTAGCCACAAAGCGTGCCTTATACTTCTCCACACTTCCGTCTGCTGCATGCTTTACCTTGTAGATGCACCTAGATCTACCACCTTTTTACCTTCAAGCCTCGGCACAACCTCCCATACCTGGTTCTTCATGATTGAGTCATACTCCTCAACCATGGCTTCTTGCCACACATCATGTTGTGCAACCTCCTCGAAACTAGAAGGTTGGAAGGTAATCAACTCCGTCATCAATGCCAAATAGCTAAGTCTATCTAGTGGTTTGCTCCGCCTCATGGAGCTCTGTGGAAGACTCACCTGCCTGGAATCCCGAATTGTGGACCTGTACCACCTGGGTCGTGGCCTAGTGTCTACCTGTTGCGGCTTCTGGATATCCTCCTCCTGCTACTGCTCATCCTCCAAATCAATGATAGAAAGATCTTGTCCACCTAACTTCCTCTGACTACCAAAACCTGTGCTCTGTGTCTATACCTGTAGCTCCTCCAACTTGACTCTCGAGTCCTCTACTGGATGCTCATGTGTTGGTAAGTCCATAGATCTTCTTAAGGCTTTGTCCTCATCAAACTCGACATCCCTGCTCACAATGATCCTCTTGCGAGCTGGGACATAAACTTTGTATGCCTTAGAAGTCTCACTGTAACCAACTAGAAGCCCCTTCTTACTAGAAGGGTCCAGCTTCTTCCTAGTGTCAGCATGAATGTGACAATAGCAGATACTCCCAAATATGCGTAAATTACTCACATCTAGTCTAGTACCTGTGAATACCTCCTCAGGTGTCTTCCTCCCCAAAGTTGAGTGAGGACACCTATTCTGGACATATACTGCAGTCCAAAATGCCTCAGCCCATAGGAATAGTGGTAATCCCTGATCAAATAACATGGCCTTGGCTGGACTCACTAGTGTCATTTTCTTTCTCTCCACCACTCCATTCTGCTGCAGGGTGTGAGGAACAATGTGTTCCTTCTTGATCCCCTCTGATGCACAGTACTCCAAGAACTCTTTGCCCGTGTACTCACCCCCGTTGTCAGTCATCAATGAATGTGACGCAATAACTGTAACCACTGAAAGAATGGACGCTCATCGGTCCGCATACATCCGAATGCACTAATTCCAAGGTCCCCTTAGACTTGTGCTCACTCTGTGGGAAAGGCCTCCTGATGTTCTTTCCAACGCACAACCCTTGCAGTGGTTATGCTTCTCCTCTTGTATTGAAGGAACTCCAATAACTGCATGTCTCAGATACCTCAGTGCTCCATGATGTAAGTGTCCCATTTTCCTATGCCACAACTCACCATCACTGTTGCTGCTGTTGGATTTTGTGCAACTTCGGAAAGTATTATTATTGTACTTTCATAGTACTTGATTGTAACTCCTAAAGGAGATAAACTTAATGTAATTACTTGTGTAAACACATGAAAGAATCAATGTAAACCTTGGGGTGAAAAGAATCAAAAGAAAATATTAAAAATTAAATTATTAATTGCCCCCAAGTGAAGTCAGCCTAGTTAGGGATTTTTCATGTTTATAAATAGAGGTAAAGTGCACCTCATAATTCACTCACTCATTCAAGTGAAGTTCGCATCACCTAGAGAAAGAATTTTGCACTTGCTGGAGAAAGAAGTTGTTTTGGGGTTTCTACTTGTGGAAAGGATTTCCACCTTTTCTCTTTTATCTTTGTACTCTGAACTCGGAATTATCATCTCTATACGAAGGTTGTTGGGTTTTCCCTGTTTGGGTTTCTCAGGATAAACTTTGTTGTTATTGTTTTGTGCTTTGTCTTTCTTCTAGTGATCTTGGTTATGCATTTGAATTATTATGCTATGAATGTATGAATTCTAACATGGATTCAGAGTAGTTCTAGAAGAAGCCATTGTCGGAACCCTGTCGGAACTAAGGTTTCATCTTGTGAAGTCTTCACCCATCATTTTGGAGAAAAAGAGCCTTAAGAATTTCGTTTTGGGGAAGGCGCATCTTTTGGTGAAGACGGAATTCAATTCCGAGAATTTTCAGTTTTTGACCTAACTCTATGGCTGGAGCAGAAATTAGGGTTTCAATTTTGAACTACTTCTCTCCATCGATTTGGATCAGCCCTACTTCAAATCAACTCACCTTGGCAAGGCACTTCTACCTGTGGAATTGGTTTTTCCAAATTCTAACTTTCATTTTTGACCTAGCTCCTGCTAGGGTTTCTAAACCAAATCTGCAGTCAAGATGATTGGTATGAAGGTTGAAGATCGTTTGGAAGGAGCTTCCAACTTTATCTCTTGGAAGTCTAGGGTTCTTCTACTTCTAGAAGAAAATGACCTACAATATGTAAATGAGAAAGTCCCTGAGCCAGAAGTCGAAGAAAACAAATCCCGATGGAGGAAGAATGATGCCAAAGCAAGAAGGATTCAGGTGGACTCAGTAAGAGATCATTTTGTTAGATTTTCATCATTTAATTCAATAGATCTAGGATCTTAACTGAGAGAATAACATGTACAGCATATCAAGCATAAGAGACAAGAGACACAAAACATTTCACCAAAGAAAACCAAGAAGGTGAAAAACCCTGCAACTTCCTCAGAGATAGAATAACCATCAATACAAGGATCACAATGATCAAACCCAAGAGATAGATATCTTCAGCAGCATGCTCCTCCTCCACTTGTGAGCACTCCTCCTCTCTCTCACTAATGCGAAGTGAGTGAATAATAGAATTGTGTCAAATGAGAGAGTCACACTCTCTATTTATACTCTTACTTTCACTTGACCTTTACTCAACTAGGTCGGCAACTTAACCACTTAACCTAATGCTGACACGGCCGACCCCACTAGGGTGGTCTAATAACCCTTTAACCCACATGACTCATACAGGGCCGACCCCATCAAGGTGGTCTAATAACCCATCAAGTATAAGTTACGACACTTACAATATAACTTGCGACACTTGCAAGTACACATGACGACACTTCCAATCAGAGGAATAATACATCTCTGTTGGTAATACAATAAGGTACAAATGTAATACATACAATAAGTGAATATCTTCCGAAGTTACAAATACATCAACACTCCCTCTTAACTAGGAAGGTATTCTCTTGACACAAGTCACCAATACATATGGGCACAAGTCTTCAATTTTGGAGCTGGATCATCATCATTGGATCACGGAGCATCATCATCATCACTGCTGCCGCACTCGACATCTCGATCACTGGGCTATCTCTGAATTCTTCTCGTCATAGGACGTTCTCCAGAGCCAGCCCTTTTTCATGTTGGATGTAGGCCCATCTCCTGTAAGTCTTCATCAACACTGGCCATACTGTGGAATCCTCAGGACTTATTACGTGCGTCACAATGCCTCGAAAGAGTATCCCAGGATCCTTTATGTGTTGAAGCACGACCGGCAAGATCTCCCAGGTCAACTTACATGTGACCGTCACAAAACCTTAAAAGAGTGTCTTGCATAGCAAGATCTCTAAAGAGCATCCGAGGCCTTTTACATGACTAGCACAACCTGTCCGGATCTCCAGGATGTATTACATGTGACCCCCACCACAAAACCTAGAGTGTCTTGCCCAGCAAATCTCTAAAGAGCATCCGAGGCTTTTTACGTGACTAGCACAACCTGTCCAGATCTCCAGGATGTATTACATGTGGTCTCCACAAAACCTTAAAAGAGTGTCTTGCCCAGCAAGATCTCTAAAGAGCATCCGAGGCCTTTCACATGGCTAGCACAACCTGTCCGGATCTCCAGGACGTATTACATGCTACCCTCGCACAACCTGTCCACGGCCATAGAGTATCAACCTGATACTCACCATACATCATCCTGATGTACACCATCACATGATCATCCAAATCATCGTCACTGCATCGTCCTGGTGCATATCATCCAAAGCATCGTCCTAATACTCATCACACATGATCATCCTGATCATCGTCACTGCATCATCCTGATGCGTATCATCTAGAGCATCGTCCTGATACTCATCACACATGATCATCGTTGCTGCATCGTCCTGATGCATATCATCCAGAGCATCGTCCTGATACTCATCACACATGATCATCCTTATCATCGTCACTGCATTGTCCTGATGCAAGTCATCACACAACGCTTACATCCACAGCCATGGGAAGGATCCTCCTATCACCATGCTTGGAATGGCTCCTGCAAATGTGTCCCATCACTTCTTCCTCGAAGTATCTTCTATCTGAAGAACACCAAACCTCTCTCTAAAGTATTCAAACTTCACTCTGGTTAGTGGTTTAGAAAACACATTTGCAACCTGCTCATCCATCGCAACATACAGGAGCTTCATTGCTCCTCTCTGCACCATATCCCTGATATAGTGGTATTTGATCTCGATGTGCTTCGACTTGTCATAGAACACCGGGTTCTCAGACATCTTCACACAACTCTGGTTGTCACAGAAGATACAGGTAGCATCCAACGGGAGATCAAATAACTCAGGCAGTAGCTTCCTCAGCCATACTGCCTCACAACTGGCCAAACAAGCTGTGACATACTCTGCTTCGACTGTACTCAGTGCTACGGAGGACTGCTTCCTGCTAAACCAAGAGATCACACCTGATCCCATACTGAAGCAGCACCCCGAAGTGCTCTTCCTATTTGCAGCATTGCCTGCCCAATCTCAGAATATGCTTTACAGCAATCAGGTGAACATGTCTAGGATCTGTCAGAAATTGGCTCAAGGTGTTCATCGCAAAGCAAATATCTGGCCTCGTGTTCATCAGGTACATCAAGGACCCAATCATCTGACGATACACCGTGACATCAACCGTCTCAAATGAAGCATTACACAATAGCTTCAGGTTCGATGCCATAGGTGTGGCCATTGCCTTGCAGTCCATCATCCCTAACCTCTTCAGGATCTCTACTGCATACTTCCCTTATCCAAGGAAGATTCCATCTACACTCTGCCACACCTCCATACCTAGAAAGTAAAGCATCATACCCTGGTCCTGGGTGCTTGTTTCAAACCGTACAAGGCTTTCTTCAATCTGCACACATGTGACTCCCTGTCATGTGTCTCAAAACCGAATGGCTGCTCCACATACACTTCCTCTTCGACTACACCATTCAAGAAAGTTGTCTTGACATCCATCTGGTATATCTTCCACTTTATCATTGCAGCCAAAGCAAGTACTGTTCTAATGGAAGAGTATCTGGCTACAGGTGCAAAAGTCTCTTCATAATCTATCCCTTCTTTCTGGGAGAAGCCACGAGCTGCAAACCTTGCTTTATATTTCTCTATGCTACCATCTGCAGCATGCTTGATCTTATAGATCCACTTGGAAGTCACGACAGACTTCCCTTCTGGTCTCGAGACCACA
Source organism: Larix kaempferi (assembly GCA_027924585.1). Classification (NCBI taxonomy): domain Eukaryota; kingdom Viridiplantae; phylum Streptophyta; class Pinopsida; order Pinales; family Pinaceae; genus Larix; species Larix kaempferi. The sequence goes on from BSBM01000475.1 coordinate 759,050, forward strand.
TCCCAGACATCATTCTTCATGATCGCCTGGTACTCCTCGATCATGGCATCATTTCATTACTTCATCCCGGATCCTGGGAACTTCAGATTCTTCAATATCTTCAATAGATAGTTTTCTTGAACTTCGTTGCTGGAACAAATGTTGTTGTCCTTGTAGGTGATTGTACACGATCTTTCCTACTAGTCAGATTCAATTGCATGATTATAAACTTCTCATAATTTTTCAAAAACACATTCTTATGCATAAAGACATATGTCATATAGTCATGCAATTAGCCAATGCTTCAATACAACATTTATTCATATCTCGTAACTTTCTAGATGCCTTCCATCTCTACTAGAACATTCTTAAGAGTTTGCACTACTCCTAACATGTCAGCAAAGAGGTTTCATTCTAGATAAGTAGCAATGGAATGTGGTACAGTGCCATAGGCCACTTACCCATTACATGCATATTAGTAGTATACTATTCGTTAATACAATTATTCTAATATGCATAATACACAACCTAAATCTAGGAACATAAGTATGTACATGAATGAACATCATTTAAGTAATAAGAAATGATAATTCAAATACTTATCTTTGTTTAGTTGTAGGGTGGACTCCCTCTCAATCTTTGCTTCCTTGCGGGAACTACTGGAGTGTGCTCCATCTTGATATTTGCTTCCTTGATTATCTGTCCTTGAACTTATATCCATCCTGGACCACTGTGCATGCTTAAGTGTGCACTAGTGTCATCATTGTGTCATCCTCAAGATCTCATACATAACCATACATATATTAGTATAATCTCAATACTATCAAAACATTATGATCCTAAATACTCTTAACATCTATGGTCATGATCATTTCACACACAGGTAATTTATCACAAGCATTAGTATTCAAGGTTTTAGGGAGGACTTCTATTACTCATGCATATTCTTATTGACCATAGGACTCTTCTGGTTAGTCATATCATCAATCAAAGTAAGAAACATAATCTGCATAAACTGTTGATTACTTAAACTTCTAACTTCAAAAATAATCATTCATACAAAAGTATAAGATCCTAACGTAAGGTAGGATTCTAACTTGATATAAGAAAAACATACCTGGTTATCATGTTTGCTAGTTATGTCTAATATACCCAAACAATGTCTTCTTGTTCTCTTCAATGACTTGTGCGTAGTAACCTGCATAACTCATAAGTTAACCATTGTAGAACCAAATTATACATACCTCGTAAGTAGAGCTTCTATGTGATCCATGAGTCTTTGTCTTCGTGTCACAATGGTCATATCTTCTTGATCTAGAACTTGATTTGTACCTTTCATGTTAGCGGACAACATCATCCTCATACAATACCACAATGCATTAGTACAATCATATAACCCTAATCAATGAATGTCTTATATCATTCACATGCTCAGAAACCGGATTCGTTGATAACCCTTGCCGTGTCCCGAATCGGTCGAATCGGACACGATTCGATTGGAATTCGTGTCCGATTCGACCTTGCAGCGAATCCTGAATCGGGACACGACCTTCACATCGAATCGGACACGCAGTTGCAGCGAATCCCGACTGTCGGACACGTTTTTGAAAAACAGGACATGTTTTTGGCGGAAAAGTGCGTCCGGGTTCACTTAAAAATCAAAATTTGCCTTTCTTTTTGTCATTTGCAAGGAAGCATTTGATTGAGAGTGAGTTGTATGTGCAGGTGAAGGAGATTTGAAGGAGATTTGAAGGCTATCCATCGTTTCCAAGCGATTCCAAGTGCATTCCGGTGGATTTGTGGAGAGGATTGCAAGCTCAACCATCACAAAAGAAAAGGAATGTCTCAATCAGCTAGGGCAGGAGGTAGGGGGCAAAGGAGAGGGAGAAATGCACCATCTAGTGCCTCCCCTCCTATTCCACCAAGCACAAGCGGTTCTCCTCCTCCGTCAAGTGCTCCATCGGTTGCTAGTGGAGCTCATTCTATGGCTCCACTTAACCCTGTTTTAGCAAGACAACAAGCCCAAGAAAAAAAATACCCTTTGTGGAAGTATGTGACAAGAAAAGATGGGCCCGGGGCAAAGCTTGGTGGGGGAGGCAATGTGTCTTGGAGATGCAATTTTTGCAAGCATGAGTTCATGAGCACATATTTCCGAGTTAAGGGCCATTTGTTGGCCCTTCCTTCTTGTGGGATTTCTTCATGCAAAGCGGTGATTGTTCACCAAAGGAGGGATATGGAAAGAGAGGATCATGTTGGCTTAGGGAAGGTGGCAGCAGCAAGCAAGAAAAAAGAGGATGATCCTCTTCCATTCTTGAGGAAGTCCTCTAGCACCAAGCCTCCATTTCCACCTAGCATTCATGGGCGTGGGCGTGGGCGTGGGGATACTTATCAAACAAGAAAGAGGCAATCTACAGGTGGTCCAATGGATAGGATTTTCCAAAAAGAGGCGCGAGAAGAGGTAGACCTTACTATTGCATTTTTCTTCTACCTCAACTTCATTTCATTCAATGTTGCACGGTCACCATTGTATTTTGAGACGGTTAAAACTATCTTGGAACGTGCTCCAAATGGTTATGTGCCTCCTGGTTCAGAGAAGCTTAGAACCACATTGTTGGTTAAAGCAAAGAAGGAGGTAGATAAAATTCTTGAGCCAATTAGATCAACATGGCCCTCATCCGGTGTGAGTATTGTTTCTGATGGATGGACGGATCCCGCACGCCATCCACTCATCAATTTCATGGTATCTTCCCAAAATGGACCGGTGTTCTTGAAAGCGGTTGATGCTCTTGGCGAATACAAGGATGCACAATTTATGGGTGATTTATTCATCAAAACCATTGAAGAAGTGGGTGTTGAGTCGTGTGTACAAATCATCACGGACAATGCACCTGTTTGCAAGGCTGCTGGCAAGATTGTGGAAGCTAAATATCCACAAGTATGTTCATTTTGGACACCTTTCATTTCTAATTTGCTCATTGTTTGAATTTGGTCATTGCAATGTTAGTGTTGTAGAGTCATTGATACATGCTTTTATTGCTCTTACAGGTTTTTTGGACACCTTGCATTGTCCATTCCTTGAATTTAGCACTGAAAGTCATTGCTTCGGATGTGGCATGGATTGACAACCTTATTGAGGATGCACGCCATATCCGTAACTTTGTACAAAACCACACAAATGCCCTCACCATCTACAAACAGTACACACAGCTTTCATTGCTAAAGGTTGCAGATACTCGGTTTGCTTCCTCATTCATCATGCTCAAGAGGTTGAGGGAGGTCAAAACCGCTCTTGGGTCCATGGTGATTTCAGAGTTTTGGGCTTTTTGGAGAAAGACGGATCACGCTGCTTCACAAAAGGTGAAGGACTTGGTGTTAAATGATGGTTGGTGGGACACGGTGGATCTTACTATTAAGATCATGGAGCCAATCATTTCTTTGTTGCGGTATGCAGACATGGACCAGCCCATCCTAGCAGAGGTTTATGAGGGGTGGGATTCCATGATTGAGTCCATGAGGTCCATTGTCATGGAGAATGAGTGTCCCGAGTATGGGACATCGGCAGAGAACTTATGGACCATTATTCGGGATATTCTTATCTCCAGGTGGGATAAGAATTGCACACCTTTGCATTGCTTGGCCCACTCCTTGAACCCCAAGTTCTACACTCAGGAGTGGCTCACTGGTGGATCGGGGGCCTCACACAGAGTCCCTCCTCACATGGATGCAGAGATTGCAAATGGGAGGAAGATAGCACTTAGACGGCTATTTCAGGATAGAGACATGCTTGAGGAGGTGGAGGATGGCTTTGTAGATTTTTCCACTGGCACTGGGAGATTTGGAGGCTATGATGTGCTTAGAGATAGGGAGGGTAAGACACCCTATCGTTGGTGGGAAACTCATGGGGCAACATCCCCTATTCTACAGAAGTTAGCCTTCAGGGTCATCTCTCAAGTTACATCATCCTCTTGTTGTGAGAGGAATTGGAGCACATATGGGAACTTGTACAGTGTGAAGAAGAGCAGGCTTGAGCAGTCCAGGGCAGAGTCCATGGTGTATGTGCACTCCAACCTTCGTCTTATTTACAGGAAGAGGGAGGAGTGGGTGAAGGGAAAGACAAAGATGTGGGATGTCTTTCCTGATGATATGGGTTTGGACAGCAGTACTGAGTTGGCATTAGCCAACATGGATCTTAATGATCCAGTGCTAGAGCCGGTCACTTTTGATGAGAGTGATCGTACAGAGGGGTCATCCTCCACAGCAGCAGATGCAGATCGTCAGATGGGCAAAGAGGAGGAGGAGGGGGAGGAGGATGAGGATCAGGGCAGTGGCAGTGGCAGTGGCAGTGATGAGTATGTTGATTCAGGCATGGAGGAGGACTACTGACATATGGGATTCTCCCATCTTGATCCACCCCTTTTTGTATTTACTATTAGTCTATTTGGCATTTGCCAGTGGCCCAGTGCCCAGTGGCATTCCGACATATATGTATACATTTTGATTTTGATGACTTAATGAGAAATATGGTTCCGACATGCATCTGTGTCTCATTGTGATTTGTGAATGACAAATGTGTTGTGAATCGTGATTTGTGAATGACAAATGTGTAATCATTAATGTGTTTTTATTCTAATTTCTATTGAATATTTGTAAATGTTCTAGTTTCTAAATATTTTTGGATCTATATGTCTATATTTTTAAATTTTAATATATTTTAAAAAAAATATATATATGTATATAAAACGTATCCTACGTGTCCTGATTTCGGGGGTCACCGTGTCCGTGTCGGACTCTCGTATTTTCGTGTCCTACGTGTCCCGTGTCCCTGTGTCAGGTGACTTAGTTCACATGCATTCATACTTTTACTAGGGTGATAAGACAATTCTAAGATTAATCAAGATTGTACTAACCTCAATAATATGAAGACAAACATATCATAAACTTAATCATGAACAGATTTCAACACATACCTATATCTCCTCAAGTCATACCTGTCGAGATTTCTTGTAGTCTTTTTATGTAAGGCCTTAGCCTCATCTCCCTCTGAAACTGAAACTTCTTCACTTATGTAGGTGTCCAATTCATTCTCTTCTAGGATTAACCCAATCCACTTTGATTTGTTGAAACTGGATCTGGAGTCGGATTAGGGTTTGTCAGAGAAACCCTAAAAATTCAAACTTTGAATTTCAAACTTCTGATTGGATGAAAAGATGCACCTTGCTGAGCTGATCAAGCTGGTATACTTCAATTTTGAAATCTCCAAAATTTGACCCCTCAAAATTCCCTTTGAAACTTTCGGATCTTCTAACAGGATCTCGAACTAGGGTTTGATAAAGCCCGGTCTTCTGCCCATCCAAAAGGTTCGATCTTGTGTTCTAAACTTTGATTTTTATGAGGAGCTTCCAGCCATGGTCACAGATTTCAAAAATTTCAACTTTTGCAAAAGGCCTAATTTTCCACCTTTCCGATCAAAATCCCGAACTAGGGTTTGATCAAGCCCGGCCTTCTGCCCAACCAAAAATTCGATCTTGGTCTCTAAATTTCGATTTTGATGAGAAGCATTCAACCGTGAACTCCGATTCCAAAAATTTCAACTTTCTCCGAAGCCCTAAATTCCCACAGCAATGACTAGCCAAGAATGAAGGTACTCAGAATCCAATTCTGTTTTGACAGAAATATGCACCTTATTGTTTCTGGTGCATCTCTGAAATTACGAATCCACAGGGTCTGAAACTTCAGCTTGTGGTAGACTGACCTGTCATCTTTCCAACCCCACGGGTCTGACCTCAATTGGATTCTCTGAGAGAGAGAGTTATGCCAAGTGTCGCAACGTGACCTGTTTATGGAATAAAACAGGAGAGCGAACTTGTACGGTGTGCCACGTGTCACTGGCTCAACTTCGGCCTCTGAAAAGCGAACCTGTGAAAGTACAGTCCGTGCCCTACCTGTCACTTTTTATGAAATTTCATTTGGAGCTTCCTAGCCCAAGTTGTGACCTTTTTTCCTAGGTCACCTGTTTATGACTGAGATCTGGAAGAGGCAGAAACCCTAGATTGTACAAGTCATAAAACAGAAAGTACAACGAATTAGATGTTGTGCTTCGGACACAAGGTACATGGGGATGTTATCTACGACCTATAGAAGTTTCAAAACCTGAACCTTCGCCAAAATGGATTTATAGCGAAAGTGCCACAATGACTGGTTTTTGCTATATCAAGCCCTAGCTTCCAATTTGTCGCAAGTGCAACAAGTCTCATAAATGCCATACCATGCCTTCCTTCAGGCTAGCTCTGATACCATGTTAGATTTTCATCATTTAATTCAATAGATCTAGGATCTTAACTGAGAGAATAACATGTACAGCATATCAAGCATAAGAGAGAAGAGACAAGAGACACAAAACATTTCACCAGGGAAAACCAAGAAGGTGAAAAACCCCACAACTTCCTTAGAGATAGAATAAGCATCAATACAAGGATCACAATGATCAAACCCAAGAGATAGATATCTTCAGCAGCATGCTCCTCCTCCACTTGTGAGCACTCCTCTCTCTCACTAATGCGAAGTGAGTGAATAATAGAATTGTGTCAAATGAGAGAGTCACACTCTCTATTTATACTCTTACTTTCACTTGACCTTTATTCAACTAGGAAGGCCTCAACTTAACCACTTAACCTAATGCTGACAGGGCCAACCCCACTAGGGTGGTCTAATAACCCTTCAACCCACATGACTCATACAGGGCCGACCCCATCAAGGTGGTCTAATAACCCATCAAGTATAAGTTACGACACTTACAATATAACTTGCGACACTTGCAAGTACACATGACGACACTTCCAATCAGAGGAATAATATATCTTTGTTGGCAATACAATAAGGTACAAATGTAATACATAAAATAAGTGAATATCTTCCGAAGTTACACATACATCAACACAATTGGTTCCACAAATTTCAGGAAAGAAGACTGCTAGGAAAATGTTCAAGACCATAAAGAAGTTGTTTGAACCAGTGTAGTCTCACTCGGCAGAGACTCGCGAGTCTTGCCGAGTCTGGCCGAGTGAGCTGTCAACCGGTTATTCGCAGCATACTCGCGGCCCTAACTCGGGACTCGCCAAAACTCGCCTAAACCCGTCAAACTCGCCATAATCGCCTAAACTCGCCTCACTCGCCAACGAACTCGTCCCTCTTTCCTATCCCCCGTGGCAAATGACTCGGTCGACAAGTGACCATCGCGGTTCTGTTTTGGTGCGAAAGTTTGGAGGGAAACCACGCACAGACCTTTAAGAAGGCGTTCTCGTGCACATCCACTCACAGCGACTGCGTGGTTTGTAACTTTGTTAAGTCTTCGCGTTAGTTTGATTCACGGTGAGCCCCGACCACGCTAGCACTTCAGCGGCTATCCACAGTGAGTCGCGACCAGGCTAGCACTTCAGCTACTGTGCGTTCACGACGGGTTGCAGGAAAGAACACTTCACGGGTTGCACGAAATAACCCGAGTTCCACTTCGTTCCTGCTGTGCATTCCAGTTCTGCGCACAGGTTCCAGTTCTGCGCACGGGTTGGACGAAATAGCACGGGTTCACGGGTTCCACCATACACCATCGACCAGCGACTGTGCTCGTGGGTCGACAAGTGACAAGTGACCGTGGGTTAGATTTTTTTTTTTATGATATTACATTACATTATTATAATTTATTACATTATATTTTTTTTTATAATATTACATTATTATTACATTATATTTTTTTTTAATTTTAGATATTACATTTAAATTTTTATGTTTTAAATTTTAATTTTACATATGTAATTTAAAACATAATAACATTGTAATTAAAATTAATCTATGTTAATTTAAATGTAATATCTAAAATTATGTTAATTTAATCTATGTTAATTTAAAACATAAAACATAATAACATTTAAAATAATAACATTTATAATAACATATATATTTGAAATATTACATAATAACATATATATTTTAAATTTTAGATATATATTACATTTTAAATTATATATGTTATTATGTTTTATAATTACATTTTAGATATTACATTTTAAATTAATAAATTTTAATTTTACATAGATTAACATTGTAATATTACTTATGTTTTTTTTATGTTTTTAGTTTCATATATTACATTGTAATTTAAAAATTAAAATTAAAAGAGACCGAGGGTCCCTCTGGTGTACCATTTTCTGAAATGGAAACGCCAAACACACCTTCATCACAGTTGATTTTTCCATCTAGTGATGTTGTCACTAGCTCTACTAGGGCCTATACTAGGCGTTCCACTGCTCATAGTCATGCATGAGAATCGAGTTTGGACTTGGAGACACTATCTTTTTTGATTTTCTAGTTATGTTTACCTATGTATTTGAACTTGGTACTATGTATTTGAACTTGGTACAATTTTGGAATGTGTTCAAGGAATAATCTTTCAGTTCACTATTTTGCATACAAATATGGAGTGTCAAATGTTGTATTATTAATTTTTATGAGATGGTCTAATGAATTTCTGCATAGAATTGTTTTTATAACTTATATGGATTAGAAATGTCATTATCTATGTTTTTTGTGCTTAAAAGTTACCACATTTTTAATTTTTTTCATATTTTTCATATTTGCCGAGTCTTTGCCGAGTCTTTGCCGAGTCTTATCCGAGTCTGCCGAGTCGGCCGAGTCCCAAGCCAGCCGAGTATTTGCCGAGTCCGAGTCTGACTACATTGGTTTGAACACACTAGCCTCAATGTATCCATGACATTGAGAAACCAGCTCTCAAATATGAAGATATACAAATCAGAATCCATTGCCTCATATTTCATGAGGATCACAAAACTAAGAGACAAGCTTAGTACCAGTGGAGATCCCATTGATGAAAAGGAGCTTGTCATCACTACTCTGAATGGTCTTCCGCCATCTTGGGAGTCCTTTTTTCAAAGCATAAGTGGTAGATCTAAACTACCAAAGTTTGATAAGCTATGGGCAGATTGTACTCAAGAGGAGACAAGGATTGCAGCACGACAAAGACTCCATGGCACTCAACCAGAGGAGATTCAAGCATTCATATCCCATGCCAAGAAAGGAAAAAGAAAGGGAAGAAAGTTTTATAAACACAAGCACCAAGATAGGAGATCTAGTCCTCCCCCAGATCGGAAGAAGGAGAAGGACTTATCTCAAGTTCAATGCTATAGGTGCAGGAAATATGGACACTACGCCAGTAGCTGTCGAAGTTCAAGTAAAAGGAAACATAAAGCCTCAACTACTGATGTAGAAGAAGACCATCATCACAAGAAGCCAAGGGATGATGATCGTTCGGAATTCTTCTTCTAGGAGATATGAAGATCCAGATTGCAAGAACAAAAGTCTCTCATGGTTCCCACAAGAAGGCAGTGAGAGCCCACACACAAAAACAATAAGAGATAAGTATTTTGTTTTCTTGCTAACATAGATCTGACTTGTCTTATATGTCTTCATAACGATTATATGCAAATCTAATGTGTTGATCAGTTGATATAGTTTACCCTGTTATATTTATTATGCATATGAGCTACACAACATTTCATGAAGCTAGTCTAGATGATATCTCCTTCCTGCATTCTTAGGGTAGTGCACACTCTTGATGGCATGTTCTAGTGGAGATAGCAGACATCGAGATAGTTCTTAGATGTGTTTGGCAGACATGTTCATGATTGTTGTGATAAAGTATTAGCTAAGATGCTTGTGTAAACTATTGTCTTTACATTTGATTATACAATGTCACTGATCATCAGTCGGGATTTGACTTGTAGGGAAAAGACCATGTGACATGGCCTACAAGAGAAGGATGATGTGACCTGTTCCGGATGAACAAATGGTGGACACATGAATCTCATTGATGTTCAAGAGCAAGCTTCTAGGAGTATGACTCTCAGCCTAGAAGGATGACCTCGGAGGAAGCTTTCACAAAAGTAAAACCAGAAGTGGGCCACCTTCATATATTTGGTTGTCCAGTCTTCATACATGTGCCCAAGAAGAAAAAGATCCAAGCTAGATCCTTCAGGCAAGAAGGGAACCTTTGTGGATACAGTGAGTCTTCAAAGGCTTATAGAATCTACATCCCAGGATCCAGACAGATTGAAGTTAGTAGGGATGTGACCTTTGAAGAAGAGATGGCTGTCAAGAAAGGCAGAGGATCAAATATGGAGATCGATGATGAAGAAATGCTAGAACCAAAGGAGATGAGATCATCTCCCCCTCCAGTTCAGAGGGAGCTAGCAGAAAAGGATGAACCTAACGGTCCCATAGATCCAATTGATATCCTCAGAGATGTTGCAGGTCGGAAAAGACCTACATGGGCACAACAGACACTACATGATGCAGAGGAGCATGAAGCTCCACATGGCGCTTTCAAAAAAAGCAAAAGACCTCAGAGATTCTCTAGTTATGTGGCACTGATGAGCAACATTATTGATTCAGAACCCACCACTTACGAAGAAGCATCCAAACATCAAGTTTGGAAAGATGCCATGATGGAAGAATATCAATCCATCGTGAAGAATGATGTGTGGGAGGTTGTGTCGAGACCCGGGGAGAAGTCAATAGTGACTTCTAGATTCAGTAGTGACTTCTAAATGGTTATACAAGATCAAGCATGGAGTAGATGGCAGTGTTGAGAAATACAAGGCCAGATTTGTAGCCAAAGGATTCTCTCAGAAAGAGGGAGTCGATTATGATGAGACATTTGCTCTTGTGGCTCGATATACTTCCATTAGATCCATTATTGCTATTGATTCAGCTATGGGATGGAAGTTGCATCAGATGGATGTGAAGACAGCCTTTGTCAATGGTGTTATTGAGGAAGAAGTTTACATCGAGCAGCCAAATGGGTTTATTGTCCAAAAAAAGGAGTCTCATGTATGCAGATTGAAAAAGGCACTGTCTGGACTCAAGCAAGCACCTCGTGCTTGGTATGGACAGATAGACGGATTCCTGGTGAGCTTGGGATTTACCAAGAGTGATGCAAACCCAACCTTTACTACAAGGTTGTAGATGATGAGCCATTGATTTTGGTATTAAATGTTGATGCCTTGTTTCTCACAGGAAATGAGAAACTTATTGTATGGTGTAAAAATAATCTCACCTCTGAGTTTGAAATGAAAGATCATGGATTGATGCACTACTTCTTGGGATTAGAAGTATGGCAGAGACAGAAAGAGATTTTCCTAGGACAAGGAAAATACACCTTTGACATATTGAAGAGATTCAGAATGTTGGACTGCAAGTCCATGGCTACTCCGATGTATGCAAATTGGAAGAAGTTGAGAGATTCTACTTCAGATTCTGATTTGATTGATCCCACCATGTATCGCCAGTTGATTGGGTCATTGATGTATCTGACCAACACCAGACCAGTTATATGTTTTGTTGTGAATGCCCTCAGTCAGTTCATGTGTGAAACCGAGGAAGATTCACTAGATTGTTGCAAAACATGTGCTCAGATACTTACGTGGCACTGTGGGATATGGATTAAAGTATGCTTCAGATTGTGACCTGAGATTGTAGGGGTTTACAGACTCAGATTGGGTCGGATGTGTTGCAGATCGGAAGAGTATTTCTGGATGTTGCTTCAATTTGGGTTCTGCAGTTATTTCCTGGTGCAGTAGGAAGCAGAACTCGGTAGCACTCAGTACTGCAGAGGCCGAGTACATGGCTGCTAACACAGTAGCTCGAGAAGCAGTTTGGCTTTGTAAACTCCTAGTTGGATTGTTCGGCCAGATTTAGAGTCGACCGTGATTCACTGTGATAACCAGAGTTGTATGCAGATGTCAGTGAATCCCGTATTTCACGACAGGTCGAAGCATATCGAGATTTGATATCACTTCATTCGTGATATGGTGCAGAAAGGTGCGGTCGAGTTACAGTACGTGCTGACAAACAACCAGACTGCAAATGTTCTCACCAAGGCTCTTCCCAGGGTGAAGTTCGAATACTTTCGCGGAAGACTTGGAGTCAAAGAGAACGTGTCTCTCCCTGAGAGGGAAAGATGACATTGAGATGCTTGCCCTGCTTTGCCCAGGTGCCTCTGCAGTCCAGTACTCAGCCAGATACGGGAGAGATCCCATAGGCAGATGAGTTGGACAGTCAGTAGTTGGCCGGGTCCACCCAGGTACCTTCTGCAGTCCAGTTACTCAGCCAGATATGGGAGAAATCCCATAGGCAGATGAGTAGGACAATCAGCAATTGTCCGAGTTCACACAGGTGCCTCTGCAGTCCAATTACTCAGCCAAGTATGGAAAAAAAAATCCCATCGGCACATGAATAGGATGGCCAGCAGTTGGCCGTGTGATTGCACAGGTGCCTCTACAGTCCAGGTACTCAGCTAGGTATGGGAGAAATCCCATTGGCAGATGAGTCGGACAGTCGGTAGTTGGTCGTGCCCATTTGCTCGTCTAGGATCTCAGCCAGGTATGGGAGGACCCCATTGGCAGATGAGACAGACAGGTAGCAAATGGTATAGCAAAGATGATATAACTGATATCTCAGATATCCAGGATTGAGTGATTCTCCTGGATCCAGGATTGAGTGATTCTCCTGGATCCAGGATTGAGTGATTCTCCTGGACTCACCGAAGGACTGGGGAAGATGATGCATGATGACACTTCTCGATGGACAGAGACTGTGTGGACAACCTTCAGTATGTATAGAGATGATGGAGACAACATGGATGTACAAGATGAAACCCAGATGATCGTGATGCAGATGAAGACCGAAGAATACCTTCCTCGTTGAGAGAGAGTGTTGGATTTTGCGCAACTTCGGAAGGTATTATTATTGTACTTTCATAGTACTTGATTGTAACTCCTAAAGGAGATAAACTTAATGTAATTACCTGTGTAAACACATGAAAGAATCAATGTAAACCTTGGGGTGAAAAGAAGCAAAAAAAAATATTAAAAATTAAATTATTAATTGCCCCCAAGTGAAGTTGGCCCAATTAGGGATTTTTCATGTTTGCACTTGTATAAATAGAGGTAAAGTGCACCTCATTATTCACTCACTCATTCAAGTGAAGTTCGCATCACCTAGAGAGAGAGAAGTTCGCACTTGCTGGAGAAGGAAGTTGTTTTGGGGTTTCTACTTGTGGAAAGCATTTCCAACTTTTCTCTTTTATCTTTGTACTCTGATCTCGGAATTATCATCTCTGTACGAAAGTTGTTGGGTTTTCTCCCATTTTGGTTTCCCAGGATAAACTCTGTTGTTATTGTTTTGTGCTTTGTCTTTCTTCTAGTGATCTTGGTTATGCATTTGAATTATTATGCTATAAATGTATGAATTCTAACAACTGCTACTGACCAGAGCCTTTGCAGGCTCGAACTGTAGACTGTAAACCTTCCCGCTCTGGACCCCAATCATCCGATCCAATCTCTGATCTGACCCATGTGGCCTGATATATACTTTCCTATCCCGGAAAGTCACTAGAAAACCCTTGTATTCCAGTGTGGAAACAGATATGAGATTCTTCGTTATCCCTGGAACATATAAAACATCAGCAAAGCTGATGGGCTTGCCAGACTCCCTCTGAAACGAAACAGTACCAACACCCTGCGCCTGATACCGCGCATCATCTCCCAACTCAATGTGGAGATTTACTCCACCCTCCTGCAAGCTCTTGAAGAACGATCTATGTCATGTCATATGACAAGATGCACCGTTGTCCACATACCAGATGTTGTTGTTGATGGAACTTGCCATGCAAGCTATCAAACAAAATTCCTCATCAAAACTCTTGCTGAAGTCATCCACCTTTGGTGAACCTGCCATCTATGTGTTGTTCTTCTTCTTTCTATCTGGGCACTGGGAAGCAAAGTGTCCATGCTTGTAGCATATGAAGCATTTGACCTTTGACATGTCAATGTTCTTCTTACCACCCTTCTTCTTCTTTTCCTTTCCCTTGCCTTTGCTCGCTAAGGCTAAAGCCTCTTCATCCACGATCTATGGGGCAGCGCTGGATGAAGTTGAACCTTGACCCATACGGGTCTCTTCCTGCACGAAGTCATCCCACAATCTCTACCAATCAGGGAGCTTCTCCCTAGCCACCACGCCTTTGACAAAGACATCCCGTGGCTTAGAAAATTCATTGAGAGCTATCTGAACTAGCTCCTCATCCTCAATCTTAGAGCCCACTGCTCCAAGCTCATCCCTGATCTGTGTGAGCCTTGTGAGATAAGGCACCACTCCTTCACCCTTGGCCATACTGGTACTACGTAATCTCTCCTGCAGCACCATCTTCCAGTTTTCGTTCTTGCTTTGGTAAAGACTTTCCAAATCCTTCCACATCTCTAATGTGGTTTTCTTCCCGGAAAGATGAGGAACTATGTGGTCCTTCACCCCATCCAAGATGAGCAACATAGCTCTGCAATCTATCTTCTTCCACCTTGCCAACTCTGTCGGATCTGTGGGAGCAACCTTCTGGTCGTCAATGTGCTCCTCAACATCACTAACATTCAGCATCCTGGTGATCCTCTCTTTCCAAGTAGGAAAGTTATGAGCCCCCTGGAGTCTATCCTCAACTCTCAACTGTACGACCATAATGAAGTGTACCTGTAAACCCTAGGATAGATATGCCCCTGATCTATCCAACAACTGCTGCTTTCTCTCAGATCTGCTCAGAAGAGCTTTGATACCATGTAAATTTCCTTAAAATCCAATCTTGAGTTAGAGTATGTCAGATTATTTTATTAAACCCAATTACTACTTTTAACCACAAATGGATTTCTTCACTATGCAATGGAAAATAAAACACTGAGAGAAATATAACATCAATCACATCAATGAAGACACAAATCTTTTTGGGTATAAACCCTCGGATAAAACCCAAGATGGGAAAACCGGTGCAGCAGTCTGAGAAGAAATTTTATTATGATGATATAGAACAAATACAATCCAGAAAATCGAAATACCCAACTTGGCAAAATCGAACCTCTGCGAATCACTAAGAACACCCCGCAAATCTGTACGGCCCTCTGCGCAACTATACGGCCCTCTGCGCAACTGTACGGACCTCTGCGTCAGCTGTACTGAATCTGTATGGCCCTGCATCAGCAGTACGGACGGATCCGTACGGCCTCTGCAAATCCATACGGCCCTCCCTGTCAACAAATCCATACGGCCCTCTCCTCTGTCTGATCACTCTGTCGATCCTCCAGATGAATGCTCCTCCGTCTTCTCTGCAAAACTTCTCTTCAAACTTCTCTTTCTCACTCTCCGGTTGAAAGCTATGAGTAAGAAATCTCTTTGTATCTCTGTGTGTGTGTCCTCTCCGCCAAGTCAATTCTCTTTTTAACTCAATGGCCAAGCGAGAACCCTAACATCTCACCATGGATCAATGGATGTGATCCTCCCCTCCGATGATATCAATGGCCAAGATTAGATTAGCCATCACTTAAATTATTTCCACTTGAACTTTATAAAAGTGACTCCATTAAGTCAATTAATAATTAAATCACTTAATGTACTTTTCCTAAGTCTAAACTTTGGAAAAGACATTAATACACTTGGCTTCCTTTTTTATGTCTTCTAGCATGCAAGGACACATGCAATGATAGAAGACCTTCTTTGTTGCCACTTTCTAACACAAATCATAAAATCAGATGTCCTAAAAATCATGAACAACTAACAAAAGATATTGATTCCAGTGCACTCAAACTCCATGACGTTAATTCATTGTGGAAGCGCAACATTCAGCAATGAATCGAATTTGGATGGATCGACCCTTCTACATTTCGAACGTTTTGTTCAACATTCAACAAGTCATATCGTCATGTGTCATCAACTACAATAAAATATACAATGATGCGAAGAAATTACAAGGCAAAGGCATAAAGATTTTTTCAAATTGCTTTGAAAAGTGAGAACAAAGCCTTTCTAAAGAGGAAGGCAATGTTATGAACATAAAAAACAAGTTATACAACTTGACGAGAACCTGACATTGTTCTCGTTTTTTTGGGGGGTCAATTTTAGTCGCTATTTTTACCGTTGTTTCAGAAAGTGTGTATACTGGTAGCACCATTTTTCGTTTTGAGCCCCTATTTTACGATTTTGAAACTTCCTAGTCATAATAAAAATAAAAATAAAAAATCATTTACAACTCTGTTTTTCCAAGTTGACAAGAACCCGAAATTGTTGTCGTTTTTTGGGGGGTCAATTTTAGTATTTATTTTTACCTCTGTTTCAGAAAATGTGTATACTGGTAACACCATTTTTTATGATTTTGAAACTTCCTGGTCATAAAAAAAATTTAATTTTTATTTACAACTGTGTTTTTTCAAATTTTACAAAAAAATTACATTTAGTAGCTTGTTATCATGAAAAATATTTTTTATTTTTATTTTTAAAAGCGAATTAAAATCAGAAATATATATATATATATATATATATATATATATATATATTTTTGGAGTCTTATTCTTTAAATTTTCATCTTCATTAACTTATTTTAAAGGTTAAATTTGTAAGAAAAATTGAACATTTTGAAAACAAAAACAAAAACAAAAAAATTAAAAATTAAAAAAAAAACTTAAAAACGAAATTTAAAAAAAAAAAAATTAAGAAACATCTATAAAAAAAAAAACAAATTTTAAAATTAATAAAATTTTAAAACTTTACAAATTTTAAATTTTAAAATTAAAAAATTTGAAAATTTAAAATAAAATTTAAAAAAAAAAAAAACAAACAAACAAAAAACTCCGCCTCCCTCCGCTCCCCCTCCCACCGCACAGTTCCCTAGGAAAATCATTGGCACAGTTCCCAAGGCAATCTGAAAACAGTCCGTACAGTCATTTGCTGGCACAGAAATTGTACAGTCCATACAGTCCTCTGCTGGCACAGTTTTCAAGGCAGTCCGTACAGTTTCTGTTTGCACAGTTTTCGAGGCAGTCCATACACAGTCCGTACAGCAGTCGGAGACCGTACAGTCCGTACAGTCAAATGTTGGCACAGTTTTCGAGGCATTCCGTACACTGTCCGTACAGCAGTCTGAAATTTGCTGAGATAAGTTGGTTTAATTGCATTTATGATTTTTGCTTAAGGAAAGATGAATTTCTGAGTTGTGAGAAATTCCAGTTTTGTTCTCATTTAATAAAAGACATCTCTCTGGGTTTTCCTCTTGTGAGGTTTTGCCCTGGGCTTGGCGCTAAACACATGTGTTCACATTCTACAGTGTTTGAGTGCTTGTTTCATTGAGTATTTCTTGTTCAAGTTATTTCTGATTTTAAATAACTCAGAGCAGCATTAAATCATTTATGAAGCAAAGTGTTTGAAGAAATGTCTGAATGAGGTTTTAGTACATTCCTTTAAATTTTTACAAATAGGAGAATCGGAGATTGTAGATCTATCTTAATTTTTGAGTAATTAGAAACCAAAGGAAATAGGAAATGAATGCACATAAAATAATCAGATCTAAAATCTACTTAAACAGTTGTTATAAAGTGACACTTATGATGCAGATTAAACAATTTCTTTTCCTTGGAGGCCATTTCTTCCCTTTTCTCTTTCAATGGTTTCCTTCCAGGTTTCTTGGTAGGTAAACACTCTTCTTCAGAATCTTCAATTTCTTCTTCCTGCTACTACTTTGCTTTCATTCTTGTTATGATGCCACTTGGAGTGTTCTTAACCTGAGACGATTTTATTTCTTTCATTGGCTCCTCTGGGAACCAAGGCATTTTTTGCCCTTTAAGATTACTTCTAACACTCGTTCCTTGGCTACTATATTATCAACTAAAAGTTCCCTTCCTCTTCTTGAGGTTGCTCCTCCTTGAAACAAGCTATGTATTGTAAATGTAGGTTATATGCAATATTAAGTTGGTGAATTTTGTAGCGAGCTTTGGTTTCATAGTTGAAACAAGGAGTTTCTACATGATGACCAAGGTTCACACCACAGTGGGCATAGAGCCCTCATCATGTGTATGATTTGGCCAATTTTGAGAGCATCCATGATAAAGTAGCCTTCACCACAATAATGTGAAATTGGGATCACAGCTCCCTACGAACCAGAAAAATCCCTTACTCTTACCCAAAAAAAAACATTATTGAATTTTGTGCAAGTTTATTCTCGTGTTCTATCTTGTGCATGTTTGTCTTTTACTCTTAACATCTATCTCAGCACAAATATAACACAAAACTACAAAACATAAAGATGCAAAGAAAAAATAGGAAGATGTACAATATTCTTGATCAACACTTACCTCCATAAATTGGACAATGAAGTCTATGAGCTTGTGCTTGTACATTTCTTCACAATGATAGTTCGTGATCAAAAAGCTAATATCATAACCCTAAAACATCCACAAAATGAACAATTAATCCTTTGAATCTACCAACAAAAATTAGATTGGATTTATTGTGCATATACATTTCATTGCTCAACTGAAAGAATATGATAATCAACTATATTCCTATACATATCCAAAATTCTGTTGTTAATATGCATATTATAGAAGTGAAGATTAAAGAATACTCATGGTAGTAATGTTCAAGAAAATGGGAAAAGGAAAACTACAAAACATAAGAAAGGATAAGTTTCAATCCATATTAAGAATTGCAAACACGTATGGTTTAATAAATTATAAGACATATACAAATATCATCTCTATGCTTGAATTGAAGAACCATAGGCCTCACAATTTAAATTGGTCATATTGCATGGTGATTTACTTGTTTGAAGCTACAGAAGTCACTGGTAACATAAGAAAACATTTGATCAGTGTAATTAAACTTAGCTTTAGGTTAATACCTATGTTACTAGGTGTTGAGTGAAAGAGTTGGCACAGATGTGGATCAAGTGTTCTTGTAGCAGGGATCCAAAACTGTAGAAGGATGTCTCATTATTAGCTAAATCTGTCTATGCTCTTAAGGCTTGTGTTGTGAATGCGGGACTAATTAAAATTTAATACCTTTGTCATCTACTGATGTTTGATTTCAGGGTAAAACCCTGGCTAGATAGAATGGATTTAAACCATTATATTTGGACAACTAAGATACGATGTGTTATATACTGAAAAAAAAGAAACAATCTTTGTCATGTGTAAATGACCTATAAGTTCATAATTTTGTAATTGAGGCTCATCAAATTATGGTCCTCAGTTTTTCAGATATTAATTTTTATTATGTTGAACAGTTGAATAAATCCTAAAATATATAATCAGGAAACTTTGTAGTAATTTACCTAAATAAGGATCTCAATACCCTATAAAGGTAGCTTGCTCACAAGTCAAGGCTTCCCTTTCTCTTTTTTCTATAAATAGGATCCCCACTCTTGTATCGGTTCTATCTATTAATCAATCTATTCAATCTTAATACAAATATCTCAAAAAACGTTTGCTTCAAATCTTAGGAATTACAGGGGCATTACAACACTTGGGTATACAACTGCCCTCAATCCTTTATGTAGCCCTCAATCCCTTATGTCTATGCAGTTATGGTGAATGCTTATTATCTTCATTTAGTTATTTGAACTTCATTTTTGTTATTTTGGCTTATATCTAGCATAGCCCTGCTACTATTTTCAGTTTGTGTCAATAGTTTTGCAGCGGTAGTGCCATTCTTCATACAGACATGCTACAAGTGGTATCAGAACTGAGGTTTCAACCCATTCTGCTTGGGACTATTTGGGACTTGCTATGGTTGAAACCATCATTTTTGACAATGTTATGAACATAAATATATCAATAGGCATAAAAAAATAATAATAATGATGATGATAAGAATAATAATAATAAGATAAATCAATAAATAATATGAATTCATGCATTAATGAAGTGAGATGAAAAGACATGTCTATTAGTAAAAGGGTGCCCACGTAGCCACCTTTCTTTTGTAATCAACCATCTCTTCTTTTCATATTATATTTTATTCCTATTCATAACGATTATTTTATGTTGTCATATCTATTTTGGATATTCACTGTATAAACCAGATTGGTTCGCTTCACTTGGTATCAGAACTTTGTTTCTGATCCGGCCATTGGCCACCATTTTTCAGACCTTGTATGAACCAACTTTTGGCTACCCACAGACATTTTCTTCAGAGTTTCTCTGAATTAACAAGTCTCTGAAATTCTGAATTACCAAGTCTTTGACCACAATTGGCCCTTGGCCATTCAGAGTTCCATTGAAAAATTATTCCTCTGCAAGTTTAAAAAGAAAAAAAGAAAAAAATCAGGACATAAAACAGTCATCTCCGTGAAGACTGAAGCAAGAAGTGTTGAAAGAGAATCAAAGATCAATTGGGGGAAATCTACAACAGCCACAAATAATAGACTATCACACAAAATCGGGCCACATCTATTGCAAATAAAATCAGGTCAAACTAACCCTCAGCTTGCCACAAATTACAGAAGTCGCAATAGATTTGCAGCCTGCAGGGAAACACATTACGGTGATCAACCAGTTACCAGTTGAATCAAGGTACTGTGGGCGTAAATATCAAGATCGCAATACTTGTGAAGGAATTATTTCATAGACACGCAGATACAGGCCACAATTGTAGTTGTTAAAAAATCTGTCAAAACACTAACAGTTCAGCTAGTTAATGTTATCACACAACTTGTAGTTGTCCCTAAAGGTATCCCATCCGGGATGGTAGAGGAGATGGACAACTAAAGAGGTGACCCAAGAAGTGGAACGGTTCCCAATGCAAGCTGGGCGTCACGATAACCGAGGCACTTTTCACTTTAGATCGAGAAGAATCAAGACCAAGGGGGAGTCCCTAGCCAATCAATGAAGATTAGCTAACACAAAGGTTCCTAGGGAAATGTGTAAAGTAGAGTACGGAAGCCAATGCGTGAGTTAGATTAAGTGGACCCAAGAGTTTAAGTGTGGTGGTTGAAGAGGCTTAGGATGTGACAAGTGTTTACACCAATGAATGACTAAAGCCACTTATTGAAGCTCAATTGAATTAGATCTAGTACCATGAAAAGACACAAGTGGGACCCACTCCTTAAAAAGTGGAAAATGGTCCAAATGGGGCCCACAAGGTAAGAGTAGGGATGAGATGGCACTAAGGGGTATGCAATGATGTAGATCTATGGATCTAGGATGGGATAGACAATACCCACATATGGGATCTAGCAAATGACACTAACCCCAAGGAGTGCGAATTGACCAAGGGAGACTAGTGCCTGGAGATGAGGGGGCAAATGGAGTCCAAATTTTACCAAAATGTAGATCGGGGTAGTTAAGGCAATTATCAAGGTGGGTGTGAAGTGGCATACCCCAATATGAGCTAAATCACCATAGATCTAAGATTGAAAATGCATCACCCAATTACCCACGTGGGGCACAACCCTCAAAATGAGGAATGGGGCCCACAAGAAAAAAATCAAAGAGGTGAAGCACTACGGGTAGATTATCAAGGTGGATCAATGCAAATCAAGTGGGATCTCACCTACCCACAACTTGGAACTAGCCCCACTAGCTCTCCTCAAGGAATGCGAATTGCCTCAAGGAGGGCTAGGTGCCTTGGAAAATGGGTCAAATGGAAGCCAATCACCACCAAACTATAGATCTGAATTGTCGTGGATGCTATAGAAGTGGGTTCTTAAAATTATCCCCAAAGCCAAGCTAGATCCAAGTAGATCTAGAAAAAAGTAAAAAAATGAGGGTTTTGATTTTAAGGGTTTGATGACCAATGAAGAAGAAGAGCAGATCTAGGTACATACCTTGTAGAACATACCTCAAATGCTTGTGGCCACTTTGCAAATTGATAGCATTCTCCTATGTGTATATTCAAGAGTGAGATCTAGTGCTCCAAGCCAAAATGTCCTCCTCCAAAGATGGCCAAATCGTCCTCCTCCTACAAGACAAGATCAAGTAGAAACAAGCCAAGTAAGAAAATTATGAAAATCATGAAGAGATGTAAAAGAAAGTATCAACTATGTCACAAAGATACAATAATGATACTCCCTGTCACAAAGATCAACCATAGAGAAGATATGTGGGTCTCCCCAACAATAGCTTCCTCCAAATCGTCCTCCTCCTCACCAATTCGGCCTCCTTGCAAGAAAGCAACTAGTAGCCCCAAGATCCACAATGATACATAGAGAAGATGTTGTATATTCAAAGTGCAAAAGAATCCATCAAGACATGAGAAGTAGATCCACAAAGAAGTATTATATTCCAATCTTCAAGAGCTCCAAAGGTGCTTTACAATGAGGGGGGTCTCCTCCTTATATAGAATAATAAAGACCAAAATCCTAAACCACAAAACCACTTTTTGAAACTAGTGGTTGAGATTAAAAGATCTCACAATCTAATCAACGGCTAAGATGAGCCAATACATAATATCACATGGATCACTCAAAAGAGGGATGACGTCATAGCTAAAAGTGACTAAGTGAGGGTGACGTCATGCCTCAAAGGGGACTAAGATACATGGGTCCACCAAATATGACATGGACATGACTCAAGACACACATGGTGGGGCTAGGAGGTATCAATCCTTCACTAGCTCATCCCATGGCACAATAATATAAAATAATAGGATCATGACATGTCCAAATGACAACTGATCAAAATCCTGTCTCCAAAACTGAGAGAGACATGTAGTTTAAGGCCTCATGTGGCCATTGTGGACCCCACTGACTGATGCCAACTGACTGGAAGATGGGGGGTTCACCCTGGAAGACCTCTGTGAAGACCAAGTGCCAAAACCTTGCCTCAATTTCCCAAATCGAATTCCTCAATGACCCTTTTATTCCATTTTTAATCCTCCTGAAAAACCTTGAAACTGCCCAAACTGCCACCCAGGGTGCCTGCGATGTCAAACTAAGTGCACCAAGCTGTCTCGAAGGGGGGCATAATGGTAAAAACAAGTGGCTGGACCACCCCCTTCCTACACAGCGCCCTAGGAAACGACTGGCCTCCAAGCCTCTGCTGGGCAGGTTGGATCAGCATGCCCAAAACTGATCAACAGGTGGATAACTGTTGCTATCATCATCAGAAGTGCTCGGAACTGAAAGATAAGTGTCTCAATGGATCTAGAAGACCCAAATCTACTAGAAATGAGTACTCATACACCATGGGTTGACCTGTGGGGTCAACAATAGGGTCCACCATACCCGGACAGTGTAAAATATGATGATCTGGAAATAATAGTAAAACTGATCAACTGCATCAACCATCATCTAAAGCATGTGTCCAACACATGGAAGCATCAATAGGTCTATGTGGGACCACAAATCATCATCCATAAGCACAAGTGGTCCATCTCATCACGGATCCCAAGAATGACCATGGTCAAACTATGCTTGACTAGGTCAAAATATAACCAAGGACAAGATTATAACAATAGACTAAGACATGTTCCTTTAGATCATACTCACAGCTTGACTTAAAGTATAAACGTCATTCCGTGGCAGTTAATACATATATATATATTTCAATGTTATTTATATTTTACTTGCACAAAAGCTTTAATGAGAGACTCACCCATTAGACATGGCCTAACTGCTAGCTAAGGATGAAGGCTAAGAACAAGGCTAGGCAAAGGGGGTGACTTGACCAAACTAAGTGATACTTTGGACGGGGAAAGGGGAAGCTACACTCTGTGCTGGACAAAATAACAAAGGGAAGGGTTGTGCCTCACAAATGGATAAGTTGTTTAGAGAGTGTTTATTCAACTTAGGCATCATGTCTACATCAAGTTGATCCAGGTTCATTAGGATCATTCATTTCATTTCCATGGCCTTTTTTGGCCTATATGACCCCTCTGGGATTTCACATGTGCTAAAAAGCACAACTAATCGCAGCTTGCATTCGGGGCATATTCACATCAATAAGGTCAGCAATAATAGATATAACTTTTGAGTAACCATTGCTTTTTGGACCTTTTTATACCCTTCAAGGGGTATTTTAGTAGGTCATTGCTATAGCCTTTATTCACGTGTGTTAAGAAACACATTCTAGAATTTTAAGTTCACAGGATTTCATAAAACATTTCCAATACAGGTAGTACAGAAGCTTTCAATTTTAGCCAACAACATCTCAAGTGACTAGGGGGAGTTCTGCACAGTGCCAAACATCGGGACAACCGACCAGAATGATTTAGGTATACAATCCAACTCCCCAAAGGCAAGTTCTGTCACCAACTCAGAGCCGAGACACAAAACAAACATGAATGCGGTCCAACACAGAGGTAGAAATGGGGAAGTCCTCAGTATCAAGAAGTCAAGAAGGCAACTCAAGGGTGAAAGCCAAATCAGGAAGGTCATGGATGGATGGAGTCAAATGAATGTGGTGCCTAAGCTAGCAGACAAGAATGTCAGGAAAGACCATATCTATGCTCATAGGAGGGTAATGAAACCGATGAGTATTGTCAGAAAACCTAGGTGTGCAAGTAATACATCATCCAAGATAGTTCATTTTATTTTAAATAGTACTGCCACATCATAAATCATATACCAAGTTAAAGCTATGAAGATGACTAAAACAACAAGATAATAATCCAAAGCCAATAGTCAGAAGTCCATAGGTCACATCACATCATAATAATCATCAATAAACATCTGAAACACTGCTGCAATATAATCATTAGGCACTGAACTGAAATTGTATGGAACAAAGGGTCACATCGGTCATCAAATCTAAGCTCTCAAGGGTCAGCCTTGGCACAAGGTCTAATAAAAGTCCGATACAATATACTGTTCCAATCTATAAGTGATCTCAAATAACAAGCTCATCATAGCTGATCTCTGTAAAAGCAAAGCTCTGAAAAGTGCAAATATCTGCTCAGCAAAAATAGTAGCCCAGCTACTATGGTGTGATAACAGTTAACTCAGCTAGGCATTTCGTCAAACACTTTAACAACCTCTGATTTATACCTCCAATAAAGCTTCAACTGTGATGCCTTAAACCCAAACACATTCTACAGTACTTTATGAGCAGAAATACTAATGCTAAATAAATCTGAAATATAACAGCAGAAATAAAATGAACAGTAGACAGTCTTCAATACATTTGACAGGAGATATTTTAGTCAAAAGACCCTGGAAAAACCCACGAGGGGAAAACCAGTCAAGAGAGATTTTTATTGAGCTCACAGGAAAAAGATTTTCCGAGTATACAGCAGCAAGTTATTACAACAAAAATACACAGTACTTATCTCAGTCACTATGCCTACAGTCCTTGGAAAATGTGCCAAATGCCACACAAAACAGGCCCAGGCTTCTGCCTTGAAACCTGTGCCCAGATTTCAACAGTATGGCCTGCACAGTCGGCCTCTATGATAGCAAAAACCTCCTTGGAAACAACACACAACCGAAGTACAAGTTGTATGGAATACTAACAGCAAACACTGCCTCGAAATGTGTGCCAAAGGGATGCCTCGATTTCTGTGCATCCTCGTTGTACTGCCTTCTCATTCACTGTTGTATGGCCCTCTATTATGTACAGCACGTCCCTCTCTCCCCCGCTGTATGGACCTGCTCTTAAATGTTGCTATCTTGCCTTGGGATGCATGCCCTTCTTCTTGCTGCCCCACCTCTCTTCCTTTCAGCTCAAATCCTCTTTCTCTCTTGAAAATCGTGCCTCTCACACTATGTGTACCCCACTCTCCAAAAAATCTCTTGGAATGTGTGCCCTTCTTCTCATTCAAGCTTCTTTTATTAACTCATTTAGGGTACCTGCCCTAGCCCTTCATCTTTTACAGTCAAGATCGAATCTTGGCCCACAAGATCGATGGATGTGATTTATTCCCTCATTGAGATGACTTAAGTCACTTAAGTTGCTCAAATATCATCAAGTCACTTCACTTTACCCTAAAATAATAAAAGACCCCAGCTTGACTTTATGAAATCACTTTATAAAGTCACTTAAGTGAAACATTTGCTCGGACTTCTACGTCCTAGGCACAATAAATGCAAAACTACCTCCAAGCTACAAAATCTAACAGTAGTTTGCCTTGCTCCTGGGCCATTGCATTTGTATTATGTTGTCTAAGCCTACGTGGTCAACAAACATAAGTATAAGCCAGGACTCATAACCTAACTCGATTTTATTAATCAAAACTACAATATTGTGGTCTCTTAAAGCTGTCAACCTTGCCACAATAGAGTCATGCCCCTTGGAAATCATGACTCTTGGGGATACAACTCGACAATATGTGGCTAGAATGCAAGGGATCTCGAACTTTCAATACAGTTGAAGAAATTACGCAAAGAAAACCATCACCACTGTTGGCGTCTAATGCGAGCTAGGGTAAATCCACCAAGCACATGGAAGAGAAGACACAGTAGTCAACAGCATGGAAATTGTTGCCGGAAAACTGTCAATGGCACAAAAAAATCATAATTGCCACCGAAAGAGAAAAAAGGTTAATGGCAGATAAATTCCCATCCTAATATAATCAATCACACAAGAAAGCCCTCAATGGGTAGCCAAATGAGTGATAAATGAACGAGTAACATAATCCTGCACACCTCTCAAAACTCACAACCTCAGCCTGCACACCTCTCAAAACTCACAACCTCAGCCTGCACACATCTCAAAACTCAAATCGCGAATTGTAGTAACATTGCTTTATTTTATGGTGAAATTGGTATCCACAGCCCTATATTATATGCTCGAGAAAGGTGAGACCGTGAAAGATTAAAATTAAAAATCAGAAAACGGTGAAGGGTGAAAATACATAATCCCTTTGTGATATTAATAACTGAAAAAATGGTATTATAAACATAATACCGTTTTCATTCAAAGGAATCAAGAGGATATTCAAAGTTATTGATCCCTGGTCCTAGGTAAAAGTGAAAGAAGAATATCAAGGTATTGACCTAAATGTCAAAATATATATATATATATATTATTTTTAAAGGTATTAAGTTCCCAAAAGTAACTAATTCTCAAGGAACTAAAAAGGAATCATTAAGTTATTAAAGGGTTTATAAACTTATTATTGGGTTTTTCGCACATGGTACGTCCAATTGTTATCGAAGAAATATATCTATTATCAAGGAATAAGTAAAACCGAGAACCGTGAACTCCATGGATGATATATTTGTGACAAAATGTCCCTTATGTGGAAGAGATGCCAAAGGTGCATGTATCTTAGAAGTTCAAAGAGGCTTTTGTCATTATTGTCGAGAATTATTTAAAATAAAAGATTCTCAAGATGACACGCAAATGCAGAAATGCACATTACAGCTTAAAACATTAGAAGAAAAACTGGCGAAATATGAAGAAAAATATAAAGATCTTAAGAATATAATTGACAAGGAATTATTAAAAAAAATGATGAAATTTCTCGCCTAAAAGATCACAGTAAAAAATTACTTGTGAAAATCAGGAAGACAAAAGATACCAAACAGCATAATTAAAGGTTAGAATAGGAGAATCGAGATCTCAAGGAAAAATTCGACAAGAGTTTATTAGAAAAATATGAAGAAAATTCTCGCTTGAGGAGCCTTAATCAAAGGTTACTAGAACAAATTAAAAAGTTAAAAGAAGAAAAACAAGAGAATCAAGATATGAAAAACAAAGTCGACAATTTTGAAACTGAGGAAGAATTTTCGCGCTTAAAGGTTCATAATAAGTTTACTTACCCAAATCAATAAGCTGAGGAATGACAACAAGATGCTACAAAATAAGTTAGAGAAATCTATCAGCAGGGAACCCTTAATTGATACAGAAACAATGACCGATCTCATTGAAATAAAGAAGTCATTACATGTAAAAATTGAAAAGTTTGATAAGGAAACCTACAAATCCAATCAAATCTTACTAGACAAATCATCATCAGAAGTATCCCAAGACGAAAGTTTTAAGAATATGACACCATATACAAGGATACCTTATTGACATCCTAATCATAAGAGTCAAATCATTAACCAATCAGTATATCAAGTTGAACAAAAGCAATTGACCAATGTTCTGAAGAATACTCATACCAGAACAGTTCGATCTCAAAGCAGAAGTCATCATGGAAATCACAATACAATAGGTTCTCTCCAAAATCCTATAAATGTCCAATTTCACTGAAGATCAACTTAGGGTGGGTAGACCCTTTTACAATTTGATAGTTCTATTGGGTGCTTCAAAGATCACATCAGCTTGTATCTTCTACCATGACGAGTTTAAAAATGAAGAATCCTGAGAAAACATTGCATGCCAAAACCAAGACATAACTTTTGTATGCTCTAGGGACAAAGCATCTTAAAAGGGGTGGGGAATGTTATGAACATAAATGTATCAATGAGCATAAAATAATAATAATATAAATCAATAAATAATATTAATTCAGTCATTAATGAAGTGGCATGACATGATGAAAAGACGTGTCTATTGGTAAAAGGGTGCCCACATAGGTTATATATACAGGACCTTTCTTTTGTAATCTATCATCTCATCTTTTCATACTATATTCTATTCCTATTTGTATTGATTCTTTTATGTTGTCATATCTATTTTGAATATTCACTGTATGAACCAAATTGGTTCGCTTCAGACAAAGAGCTCAGATTGAAGTCATCTAGATGTTAGAATTTATAGCAGCATAACCAGGATCACTAAAAGAATGGTAAAGCACAGAAACAAAATGAGTGTGGAGCTCATTTAACCATGATGATAAGAACAATCATCTCACAACCATAGACAAAGTTATTTGTCTCCCCCGAGCTCACACCTTCCAATAGAGAATGATGTACATCCGGATAGTAGTAGCGCAAACCCAAGAAAAATAAGAGAGAAACTTCTCCAATAGTGGAGAACCCCAAAAATAAGTCTCTTGGCTACAGTAGCGAACCTCTCTTGACTAGTGCGAACTTGTCTTGAGTGAATCACCAAATGAGAGGTCGAACTCTCTATTTATACACATCAAAATGTAACTTTTTCCCTTACTCAGCTGACCTAACTTGCCCTAACGGGGCAGTTCTGCCCATTTTTTGGGGCGGACTACCCACTGTTTTGGGGCAATTTACCCACTGGGCCAACCTATCTAACTAACAGGGCCGACTTGTCTTGGGGAAAGATAAAATAACATTTAAAGACACTTTTCTTTGTGTTTTTCACCGCAAGGTTTACATTAATTCTTCCAAGGGTTTACACGATCAAATACATCAATATCTTCTCCCGTAGGAGGTACAACAATAATATAATAAGAATAACTTCCGAAGTTGCACTATTTCCAACACTCCCTCTCAACAAGGAAGGTATTCTAATTTTATTCTTTCTTGGGTTGACCTATGAGGTGATGCCGCATGCAGCTACTACTCCAACACTCCTTCTTAGCCAGGGAGGCATCATCAATATTATCATACTGGAACACATCTGGATATCATCTGTACATCACGGTTATCTCTAACCTCTTTATATCATAAGGAAGGTCTTCCAACACAATCTCAGTCTGTCGAGAAGTGTCAACAAATCAATCTTCGTGCATTAGCTCAATCCAGTCCATCGGAGAACATGCACTAGCTCCACGACTCTACATAGTCCATCGGAGAGTCAATACAATGTGCCTCAGCTCAACCCAGTCTTTCGGGGAACATGCACAAGGACAATGTGCCTTAGCTCAACCCAGTCCTTCGGGAAATATGCACCAACTCAACTGGTCCTTCGGTGAGTCAAGAGTACCAGTGTGCGTCAATGTGCACCGGCTTCTTCATCCCGTCCCAGGATGTCTAAGAGATCTCCTCACTCTTTTCAGAGTGATCTGGAGAATGCACTAAATCTTTCCATCATGTCCTATGATGTCAAGAGATCTCCCCACTCCACTGAGTGTCCAGGAGTGTGCGCTGGCCTCTCCATCCTATCAGGATGTCTGAGAGATCTCCTCACTCTATCCTAAAGTGATCCAGAGAATGCAATGGCCTCTCCATCCTATCTCGAAGTCCGAGAGATCTCCTCAATCTATCCTAGAGTGATCCAGAGAATGCAGTGGCCTCTCCATCTTATCTGGATGTCCGAGAGATCTCCTCACTCTATTCTAGAGTGATGTGGAGAATGCATTGGATCCTATCTGGATGTCTGAAAGTTCTCTCATACACAACCATCTGCTACATGTCTGTCTCTATTTCCGATGGGATCCTCCCATTCCTGGCTAAGATCCTGGACGAGCATAGGTACCTGTGTAGAAACAAACTTCACACAACCATCTACTACCTGTTCGTCTCATCTACCGATGGGATCCTCCCATACCTGGATGAGAACCTAGACAAGCAAAGGTGCACGACCATCTACTACCTGTTCGTCTCATCTACCGATGGGATCCTCCCATACCTGGTTGAGAACCTGAACGTGTAGAGGTACATGTTCCAGCTTCACACGACCATCTACTACCTATATGTCTCATCTGCCGATGGGATCCTCCTGTTATCACATCTATGTTAGCTGGAGCTACCATACTGCAGACTGTGCGGCCGAGGACCGCACAGTACCTTTTTTTCATATCAGAGATCAGCCGCCTTCAGACGAGGCAGTTTTGTTCAGATTGCCCCTAGCAGATATATCAGAGGGGGCAGACAGTTGTACAGTGTTACAGACATTGTCACTTACCATCTACCACAGGGTCACCTCTTCATTGCCAGGCTTTGATACAAGCCCATTTGAGACAGTTGCCTGGTCTTGTTTTGATCGAGACTATCACAATATATTGTTGGTTTATTATGATTACCCGGATTCAGCAGAGATCCAGCTCAGATATAGCTTCAGTAGCAGCAGGTATATGGTGCAGCAGGTATTGCGTTTGATGATTATTGCTCATGATGTAGATTAGACTTCTTTATACTTGTTAGTACACTAACTTTGCATGAGATGATATATTTGGTGATCTAGCTATTGTATGATGTGATTGGGCCCTTGATGATGTCAGTCCACCCCTCCTGTTAAACTTATGTATATGCACGCTGAGTCGTGTCCCCTACACTTGGCATAGACTTGGTCACTTAGTCCCTTTTGGTAGTTGACTCTAGCCCCACTATCACTTCCTCCATCCATCCGACTCATCCATGATACTTGTCCCTGACTTGGATTCTGATTTGTGATCCCGAGGACCCCTTCCCCACTGATCTCTGAGTTTACCATGACTCCCTGTTTATTGTGCCTCGGCTCTTTAGTGTGTGAGATACACTTTTAGACTTGGGATTTGCTCCTGTCGGTTGCCCCCGATGTTGCAATGCAATTGGGATTGTGTAGCCTCACTGGGTGTTCCCCGTTGGTCATCGAAGCATGTATTGCTCACCCCCATTACCTTTGCAATATGAGCACCATGTTTATATCTTTTGAGATATGTATGTAGCCCAAGAGGGCCTTGATGTAAATGAAGAAATGAAGAAATGTAAATCAAGCCAAAAAGGGCTATTATGTTGTAAATGTAAAATCTAGCCCAAAAAGGGCTAAGTATGAAACTTATTGTAAAATCCATGCAATGTGTTTATTAACACACATGGACACAGGTCAGCCATACATGTCAGCATTTGTAGTGGTTATTCCTCACTTAGTCCTGTGGGGCAAGGAGGTGAGAGGGAGCAAGGGACAAGCTCAAGATTGTCCCCTAGAGTCTCAAGTTACGGTTTGCCGAACACCCAGTTTGGCAGCTCTAGAAAAGAACCTCACAGAGTCTTCGGGCACGGATGTGAGTTGTGAGATACTTGTTAGATGACTAGTGGTGGTTTCCCTGCACTATACCCATTTGTGAGGCACCACCCTTCCCCGTGTTCTGTCATGGCATACTTATCTCAGTGGACCCCGCTTTCCCGAGTTATCCAAAAGGTCACATGATCTTCATCCTTGTCTTCCCGTTGTCCTTCGCCTTGTTGTCCGCATCACCTAAAGTCAGCAAAGTAGTCAATTCTATAAGATGTGCATAGCATTTTGGTCTTTTGGAGGTGGTGGGCCCACCTCACCAGGGCCTCGTATTATCTCGGGATTTAATGTATTTTTGATCACCATGTTATCATTATATTGCTTAGTAATGTACTAACTTGTATAATTGAGCCTTGTCACTTCATGTTTGCACACAGGTATTCAGCTAGCACTATTGTTGACCAGTTTTGACTTGGTCAAACTGAGTTGACTAGGCCAAAATGGGCCCGAAAAAATGTTGCAACCGAAATTTCGATTTCGGTCAATTATTATCTACAGGGGTCCCATATGAGCATGCAGGTGTCAGAATTGCAAAAGATTGAAGCATTTGAGAAATTTTTAATTATTATTGGTCAATTTTGACCTGTTTTAACTAAAAATTATGGATTTTGGGAAAATAATGCCTAAGTGATGGATCGGGATCGTTCGAGTGGTCATTCCTACTACTTTTGAGGTCCACGATCACATTGCAGCAGACGGTTCGGCAATCCGGGCAATAAAAGTGGGTCAAAAGCCCAAACTTCATCTTCAGCCATATAAACCAGCAAAAATTACATGGAAAATTAAAATGTGACTAAGGCAACTATAGGCAAATGGAAAAATCAATGGATGGCAAATGAAAAGGTAATCTCTAAGGTAAAATGGTAATGTTTGATATGTTATTGGCACATTGTGGGGCCCTCTCCATGGCAGCTTATCATTGGAGGTCGAATTGCCCATAGGGGCGTTTTCTCCACTTAGGGGATTTTCGATTTTGTTGTATGATGGGTGTGGGCCCTTGTTGTATTAGTTGGGGGGGGCTAAAACATACTATAGCCACCCCCCCAACTCCTCTCCTACATTTGTATGGACCCCACAACGGGTCCCCTTCTCCACTTGTGCGCTACCATGGGCAATTCGCACCCCCTTGAGGAGACATCTCCACCATTCGATTTGTGGATTGGGGAGATGATCTCAACCCTCCATTTTGGGGGGAAACTTGTTGTGAGGAGTGGCCTTTCTCTATAAGAGAAGGCACTCACTCCATTTGCACTTCTTCTTGGCATTTTTTCTAAACTTGTGAGTGGTGAATAGAGAAGCATTTCTTTCCATCTTCTTGTGTACATGGTGATTGAGTGCTTAGATGATGACTCTTAGCTTATTTCTGATGCATTATTGAGTGTTTGGGCGCTATTTCCATCCATTTCTTTGGCCAAACGATTTGCAGGTGAACTGACGACTTGAAGGGGAACGCAGCCATTGAGCCTGGCAGCTCCACGTTGCTCTTTCTCTTCGGGGTTTCAACAAAAGGGAGTAAAACTTACTGTGTATCTTATTTCCTTTCATCATTTGTCATTTATTTGCTGATTTCTCCTTGCTATTTGCCATATTTTCTGACTTAGCTCTCTCTCTGGCAGGTACAGGGGTGCACTTGGTCAACTGGCTGCTCCAAACGTTGAAGGAAAACGCTCAGCTGCTTAATACTTGGACTTCAAAATTTGTGTTCATCATCAAGCTCTTCTTCTCCATCATTTCAGGTAGGCGATCCATGCTTATTTCTCTCATTTCCAGTTCCATTGTGAATGCTAAGCTGCAACCATAAATAAAAACTCTAAAAAGTTAATAACTTAATTTCCGACCGTAGAAACTCCTTTTTTATTGCAAACCCGCATTTTATTTGAGCCTAATAGCATAAATCTAAAGTTTCATTAATTTCCGACTCCATTAACCCATACTTTAGGCACTGGTCTACCTGGCAAAAACGCCCCACCTAGGGCGTTTTTCTCTCTTACTGGTTTGGGTCACTTTGGGGTTCTGGGTACTCTTGATTCTTATTTAGAGCGTCATTTTACCTTAAGGAATCAAGTTTCATTAGCTAGAAGTGATAAAAAACCTTAATTCTATGCTGCCCTAGGTCTACCAGCTCTAGAAACAATCTCTCCCATGGGCAGATTCTCATTTAATAATCACTTCTTGCATTGTCTGCTGCCTTAGTTACTTTCAGCCATCTAATCTACTGCTTTCATCTTAATCTATTGCTGGTCACACTTCATCTACTCGCTTGTTTCATTCGTGTGTCCAATCTGTGGCTGAAACTAGACTTAGGAGCCCTTCTACACTCATTCCTTGTTTTTTATCTCTCATCTTTCGGGTTTGGGTGTGTCTTTTGTCTCTCGACCATAACTGGTTGAGCAGGGTCTCCCCCTTGACTTGGCTTTCACGCCTTGTCTAAAGTGACTGCAGCCTTGTCCGGTGTGACTTCTGCCCCTTGGACAGAGGACCTGGCTGTTGTTGGTTACACCTTCCTGGTTGCTCATCCTCTACCGTCCCTATTGGGATATCCCTCTTTAGCAACTAGAGTTTGTGTGATAACACCTCCCATACCTGGTTGAGAACCTGGACAAGTAGAGGCACCTGTGTGGAACCAAACTTCACCCGACCATCTACTACTTGTCTGTCTCATCTGTCGATGGGATCCTCCCATACCTGGCTGAGAACCTGGACGAGTAGAGGTACCTGGGCGGAACCAAACTTCACCCAACCATCTACTACCTGTTCGCTCGTCTGTCGATGGGATCCTCCCATACCTAGCTGAGAACTTGGACGAGTAGAGGTACCTGGGTGAAAGCAAGGTAAACATTTCCATGTCATCTTTCCCTCTCAAGGAGGGACACGTTCTCTTCCAAGTTTTCCATGAAAGTATTCAAACTTTATCCTGGGAAGAGGCTTGGTGAGAACATCTGCAGTATGGTCATCTGTCGGAACATACTATAACTCGACCGCACCTTTCTAAACCATATCACGAATGTAGTGATATTGAATCTCTATATGCTTCGACTTGTCATGGAATACGGGATTCACTGGCATCTGCACAGAGCTCTGGTTATCGCAGTGAATCACAGTTGGCTCTGGAATTTGTCCAAACAATCTCGCAAGGAGTTTCCGAAGCCATACAACTTCTCGAGTTGTTGTACTAGCAGCCATATACTCGGCCTCTACAGTATTGAGTGCTACTAAGGTCTATTTCCTGCTACACCAGGAAATCACTACAGAACCCAAGCTCAAGCAACATCTGGAAGTACTCTTCCTATCTGCAGCACATCCGGCCCAATCTGAGTCTAAAAATGCACGCAAGCACCTCAACACATGTTTTGCAACAACCCAGTGAATCTATCTCGGCTCACACATGCATTGGCTGAGGGCATTCATTGCAAAACATATATTTGGTCTGGTATTTGTCAAGTACATCAAAGATCCAATAAGTTGGCGATACATAGTGGGATCAATCAAATCTTAATCGGAAGGAGTCTCTCATCTTCTTCAGATTCGCATCCATCAATGTGTCATGGACTTACAGTCCAACATTCTGAATCTCTTCAGCATGTCAATGGTGTATTTTCCTTGACTCAGGAAAATCTCATTGTGCCTCTGCCATAATCAACTCCCTTTGTGCTGGAGTGTCCTGCTCCCTCTGCATCTGAGTATCCTTCTCCCTCTCTGGAGCTATC
Organism: Larix kaempferi; assembly: GCA_027924585.1. Lineage (NCBI taxonomy): Eukaryota > Viridiplantae > Streptophyta > Pinopsida > Pinales > Pinaceae > Larix > Larix kaempferi. Next base: position 794,349 of record BSBM01000475.1, read on the forward strand.
CACAGAGTGTCCTGCTCCCTCTCACTTCAGGTGTCAATCTGAGCACCAGCTTTCACGGAGCAGAAGAGCACAGTTGCTTACTAAAATGTAAGTATTCATCCTGGTGACGACCGGGTACATCAAGGATCCTCTCAACTGTCAGTCTAAATCTACCAGCAACACTATCAGTGTAATCAGGTACTCACAGTCATCATGTTGTATCTGCTCAGGATCTCAACTGTGATCTTCCTTTTCCTAGGAACATCTCAAGTTCAACACATCACCAATAGGCCAAGATCCTCAACTCAAGGGCTACCTCCTTCTTAATTGATGGAGGGGGAGATGATCTCATCTCCTTAGGATCTATCAGCTCCTTATCCTTGATCTTCAAATCGGATCCTCTGGGCCTATGGGTCATGTATCAAATATAGCTGGATGTGTTAGGTCCTCGTCTGTTTGCATGACTTCCATCTAACTGCTTTGTCTAGGAGTCATCCTTCTAGGTTGAGAGTCATGCTCCTAGATGCTTCCTGCCTTTGATTAATTTGAACATCATTGGGATTCATGTGTCTACTACTTGTTCATCGGAACAAGTCTCACCATACTTTTCTTGTAGGCCATATCATATGGTCTTTTCCCTACAAGTCCAATCCCGTCAGATGGTTATCAACATACCATAATCAAATTTAATCAATTCATATAACAATTGTTCACAAATATGTAGGCATCTTAGTTAATGCTTCGGCACAACATATATATGGAACTATCTAGATGTTTTCTATCTTCGTTAGAACATACTACCAAGAGTGTGTGCTACTCTAAGCATGTTAGAAGGAAATGTCATCCAAGATAGGTTCATAAAAGTTGTGTAGCATTACTGCTATTTAAACAATCATATACATAACAAATACTATATGAGCCTATTGTTCATCAATAAAGGAACTAGATCACATTGCTCTACATCCTTCCTAATTCTACGAATGTAGATTTGCATACAAATTGTTATGGAAACATATTCAAAACCAATAGATCTAATCTACAAGAGCAATAAATCCAAATACTTATCTTTTATTGTTTTTGAGGGTGGGCTCCCACTGCCTCCTTGTGGGAACCATGAGAGTCCTCTACTCTTCATTTTCTTGCTAGGAGACATCGCAATCTAGATCTTCATATCATCACCTCAACATACTAGAAGACCTTTACTAAATCCACCAAGATTTTTCTTGCTCTGGCATCATTCTTTCTCCATTGAGACTTGTCATCTTCTACTTCTGGTTCTAGGACCTTCTCATTGACAAACTTCAAAAGATCATTTTCTTCTAATATGGGAAAAAACCTAGACTTCCAAGAAATGAAATTGGAAACCCCATCAAGTCGATCTTCAACCTTCATTCCAATCATCTTGACTGCAGAACTGGATCAGAAACCCTAGCAGGAGCTAGGTCAAAAATGAAGTTTGGAATCTTGCAAAACTGACTCCACAGGAAAATGCGCCCTAGCAAGGCCCGTTGAGAGATGGTAGAGTTGAGCCAAGTTTGTGGAGGAAACAGCACAAAACTTGAAACCCTAATTTCTGTAGTAACTGTTGCAGCTGCAAAATTAGGTCAAAAATGAAACTTCTCAAAACTGGAATTTTCCTTCACCAAAAGATGCGCCTTCCCTAGGGTGAAATTTCTAATGCTCTTTTCAAGCCAAACTGAGAAGGGAAGGCCTTGAAATGTGAAACCCTAGTTTCCAGCAATGGCTTCTCTTAAAACTACTCTGATACCATGTTAGAATTTATAGCAGCATAACCAAGATCATTAAAAGAATGGCAAAGCACAAAAACTAAATGAGTGTGGAGCTCATTTAACCATGATGATAAGAACAATCATCTCCCAACCATAGACAAAGCTATTTGTCTCCCCCGAGCTCACACCTTCCAATAGAGAATGATGTACATCCAGATAGTAGTAGCGCAAACCCAAGAAAAATAAGAAAGAAACTTCTCCAATAGTGGAGAACCCCAAAAATAAGTCCCCTGGCTGCAGTAGCGAACCTCTCTTGACTAGTGCGAACTTGTCTTGAGTGAATCACCAAATGAGAGGTCGAACTCTCTATTTATACACATCAAAAGGTAACTTTTTCCCTTACTGGGACGACCTAACTTGCCCTAACTGGGCCGACCTAACTGGGGCAGTTCTGCCCATTTTATGGGGCAGACTACCCACTGTTTTGGGGCAGTTTACCCACTGGGCCAACCTGTCTAACTAACAGGGCCTACTTGTCTTGGGGAAAGATAAAATAACATTTAAAGATACTTTTCTTTGTGTGTTTTTTACCCCAAGGTTGACATTAATTCTTTCAAGGGTTTACACGATCAAATACATTAATATCTTCTCCCGTAGGAGGTACAACAATAATATAATAAGAATAACTTCCGAAAGTTGCACTATTTCCAACACTAGATTCATTTGAAAGAGAATTCATGTCCTTCAATTTGACATATCAAATATTATAGTTCTTCAATATCTAGAAAGTTACAGCATGCCAAAGTCAACCTTCTAGAGCTGCCATTTTTCCTGGCAGAAATAATAACCTGATTTGAAAAAGGTATATCTCCTTTCTCCGGCACATGATTCCAGCGATTCAAAGGCATTTAAAAATAAGAACAAAAGTACATTCATTCAAGATTTTAGCTCATTTTGACAAGTTTTCAAGAAGATATGAAGATTTCAAGTCAAGGCCTCAAACATGAAGTATGCTAAGAATTTTTTTCTAAAATATGACAATTTTTTCCTCATTTTAGTTGTTTGGACATTGGCATCAAATCATCATTGGGCTTGTTACCCCCTGATATGTAGGGGTGACTTGATGTTCATTGCCAATGTGATCTTCCATCACATTCAGCAGTTCCACAAATTAGATCTATGGTTCACCCATGGATATTTGCATGAGACAATTCCATCCTGCAAGATCACCACTATTGTGCCAGAGATGCTTGGGGCCTTGTTGCAGTTGATACCAGTGTTATGACATATGCAAGGACGCATTGACACATGAGATTTCCTTCTTGTATATGGGATACGAGCACGAGGGGTCAAATGGTATTACTCTATAGTAGTTCATGTATTTTTAATTCTTGTTTCGTAGCTTGGATGTACCATGGTGTGGTCTTAATTCACTTAGATAAGTGTAAAGCCTCATGAGTCAAGCGTAACATTAGAGGAGCTTCTACTCAAATGTGTGTCCTTTCCTAAAGGAGTGTTCACCTCTTCTGAGCTTTATGGTTGATGGATGAAACATGGAGGATGATTTGGCACACCTGCACATGCTATTACTTGAGGTTGTTTCACTTTGGAGGGTGTTTGAGGGTCAAACCCTAGGGTTGGACCCCTTCTTCATTGATTTGAATGGATCTTGTGGAGCACTCCTCTCTCTAGGAGTTATTTTGGATCACTCATGTATTAAATCTTCATTGGATCTTCATTGAATTGATTGGATCTTGTGGATCGCTCCTCTCTCTAGGAGATTTTCTTACATTGTGGCATAGCTTGCGGATTAAATTTTGAGGTAACTTGTGAAATTTCTTGGATTGTAATCCTTAAGGTTAATTAATATAGTCCATAGAAGAGCAAATTTGTTCCATTGAATCAAGTAGGGAAGCAACTTTTTACTTGTTTTATGCTTTAGCTTTGCTCCTTGCTTGTATTTGGCATCTTAGGAGGGGTACAAGTTAAAGAATTCATAGGCTAGGGTATGAGCCAAATTTTTAATTGAAGGTGTATGCTTAAGTGACCCTTCCTTGAAAGCATTTTGCAAGGACCCCAAAGGCTTGGGGGAATTTTCATACTCTTTTGTAGGTGTTCCAGCCAAGTAAACTAATACAAGGCCCAAGGAGAAGTGCTCTAAAGACCTCATTCTACCCAAGGATTGAAGCACTAGTTTCACACTCCATTTCTTCAATCAAAAGACCATAAAAAGTTTCATTTTCCTTTTTGTTTAAGGGTGAAAACTAAATCTGAAAAGCTTTAAAATATTTTAACCTTTCACCAAATCAAGCCAAGGTAAAATTCTCTTGTTCTAACATGTTTTAAGCCTGATAAATCTGAGTTTTATTTTATGTTTGTTTCACTTGTTTATTGCAGAAAAAACAAAGATAAAAAAAGCCCTAACTAGTCCTCAAGTTCATATCTTGCTTAAGGGTTTCATGCTAGGATAAATCATTAAAAAAATTGGGTGATAAATCTTATTTTTCTTGCTAGTTTTAGTGGTTTAATAATTAATTAGCTAATTCTGCGATTTCTTTAATTCTAGAAATTGCTACGGCAAACTACTTTTATTTTTGGAAATTTTCTAGGCCATTTAGCATCCAAAAATTTCAGTTTTAAATGCTTCAATTTTATGCTATAAATTTCTGGGTTAATTCTGAAAATTTTCCAAGTTTTCTTGCTTAATTTACTACTGCAAACACCTTGGGACAACACCTCTGAGTTTACTACTTCATTTGATAACAGTAAACACCTCATAACAGCAAATAAACTTTAAGTGTTTTATTTGTTTAGTGTTGGTTTATAATCTCACATTTCTTCAAATACATTGGCTAAATAAGTTCACTTCTAAGTTTTGGAACATTCACTTGGTTTAATAGTTTAACATCGCATGCTTAATCTAACACAACTATTGGACAACTATTGGCTAAAGTGTATCTTTCAATTTCTAGAAATTTCTATTGTGCATTTTACATATCCTGTGACTCTTTCTATTGCACAGGCTCTTGATGATGTTCTTTATTTTATGTATCATGGATGTATGAGGCATTGTAACTTGATTATTTAATTGAAGTATTGGCACATTAACTATAAGATCTAAATACCACACTTGAAAAAATTATTTTCATCACTTCAATAAGTCTGAAAAATCTCACACTAATTAACCTTGATTGACTCCTTTTTTCAGAAATTCTCTCTCAAGGAACGACTCACCCAAGGGAGAAACTTCATAATCTCTTAAAACATAAATTTTATAACTTGTCTCATGTGCAATTTCATTTGTGGATGTATCTTTATCATGGAAAATGAACCTACTTGCTTAATCACATTTTATTTCAAGTCTTGTGATTCACTTGCTAGAATTTCCATAATTGATCTTGCCAAATGTCCATGGTTTATTTTACATTACATCTTTGAGCATTTCCTTTTGAAATATTTGATTTATTGTGTTACTTGACATCTTACATGGTTAAATACTTTTGGGAAGATTAACTTAATAACTCACATCAACACATCTTAACTAAGTCGTATTTCCCTTAGCTCTCTCTAAATTTCGTCAAATCAACCCATAGGGAAGCCTCCCATGACCTTGAGAACTGGTCCAAAAATAGGAAGTTAGCACTGAGGTGATAGTGGTGCTTTCTTTCGAAGTTGCCCCTTGATAACACTAGTGGATTAGGACTTTTTCCACCCAGGTGCAAAATCAAGCTGTAACAATCTTCTTATTATCAGTACTTGGTATAGTGTACTGTCCATTTTGGTTACAAGAACATTGCACGAAGATAATGGCATTATTACGTTTTCTTTTCTATACAGAAAAAGCATTTGTAAATATTTATCAACATTCTGTAGTTCCAATACCAATCAAGCAAAAGACTTCTGCAAAATCTCTACGCAATTCGTATTAGAACAAACTGCTCTGATATAGTTATCATATTGTTCCAATATCTACCAGTGTCCTCACTCTTAAAGTATACTAAGCGTCCTCTAATGATGACCTTGCTCTTTTGTTCAAGTGAGGACTTCACTCACATGTATGCAAATATTATACAATGGTATTAAGTCTTACAATAACATTTGACATCAGTTGTGTATAGTCTGCCTTTATTAATGTAATGAAAGGAAGGGCATCAATGCAAAGTCCCATACAAGGTCCTAGGGGGCATATTGCTTCCAACAATCTATGTCCAACATCCATCGATATTCATATCATTTATCCCGCACACATATAGGCCAGCAGCTAGAGGTTTTCTTCTAATGCCACAGCTACATGGGACTAACTGGTCACAATCTTCTTAGTAAAGCCAAATCTAACCTACATTTTTCTATGCAAACTAATTACTTACCTTTTTCAAGTTAGCGTACACCAGTTTCAGTTAAAACTTAAAACTACAGCAGTTTTCCTTAGGTTGTTGCCAAAATGACAATCTCTTTCTTTAATATTTACTGAATATGTTTTCTGTATGATTTACTACTAGCCAAAATGTTGAAAGGGCTGCTTCCAACAACCGAAATGCCTCTCACATGAGGATCTACTATAATCATAAATACTAAGAAGAATATGTACTCCTACCTGTACTGGCTTTCGCCTAAGAACTTGAAAAGCCTCAGCACGCATTGACAAAAATCTAAGAAATTTTTTTGCTAGTATATTTTCCAGTTCGTCTGCCTGCTTAACCTGCACCATATCATTCAGATATTTTTCAAACACCGGTAAAGAAGGAGAAAAAATATTCAACTAAACAATATTATAGTAAATGATGACATCTGATTAGTAATTTGAGTGCAGATAGTAAAAACTTATCAAACTCTACTGTTGTACTCCACATTTTTCAGATCTCTAAACTTTATATTATAAATTCTTGCATTGCAAAATAAGGAAGAGAAGTACACAAGAGGATGTCAAAGGCATAACATCAATTGTCCTTTAAAAACAAACTATACATACATCACATCATATACTTCAATCTAATGTCCATTTTTTTTAACATTCAAGCACATTCTGTTAACTTGACCGAGATAATCACCACATTTTAATTAAATTGTAACTTTTATTACTTAGAGGTGAATGGGACTGTAAATGGGGGCATCTGAATAGAATTCATGGAATGAGGATGTTTGAATATCTGAACTTGTTTGTTTAATGGCCACAAAATTCTCTCTAAACAAATGCTCATCTATTTCCAGCATGTCTTCTAGGGCATGAACGGGATTTTCACGGGTATTGAGCAAAACCTTCTTGCATGACAACCCACAATGACCCAAGGGACATTTTTCTACAAGCCACAAAATAACACTCCAAATCCATGGGACACAATGAAGAAAGAACATGGAAGCTATTGTTTTCAAGAGCAAGGAGAGTCGTCAAAATGAGCGTGTAAAATGTTATAGAGGGGCACACATGGCAAGGGGTTAAAGGCAGCTGTGGGAATCAACGAAGAACCTAGGCTCCAACCCAATTTCAAGAGTTCATGTTCCATCTGCCATTAGCTTTCAATCAAAACACTCCAGTGGGCTCTCATAGGTCAGTTAAGAACCTCTGACATACTCGGTTCTATCTTCCACTCCTGTTTAGGATTTTTGTTGCCCTAGCCATGAGAGTGTTTGCTCTTCATTAGGATTTCTATCTGCCCTAGTAATGCTCTATGTTTTATTAGGGTTTAGCTGCACTCAATTTTAAGCTCATGACTTTCTCCAGTGAGCTTGTGGTTTAGGTACATATACAACATGCATCACAATAGTTTGTCCCCTAAGGACCCTACTGCTACAAAAAACACTTAGACAGGGGCCTAGATACTAATGTTGAGGCAATGGATGTTATTATCCCTCCAGATGACAAAGCACTAATTACTATTGCTAAAGTTGTTAAAGGGCATTTTAATGAACTACCAATAGGGGATTTCATTTTTGTTGTCCATAAACCCCTATCATGTGTTGATTTGAGAGATGTCGCAACAAAAAAATCACCATAGGGATTCAACAATGTTTAAAACAAGAAAGAGGTCAATCCCTATAGTGAGGTGCAACAACAACAAGTGGAGCATCAACAAAAGTTTTTGAACTTCAAACAGTTGGTTATCAAGCATAAAAGTAACTTTGTTGACCTCCTCCAACTATGCTTACACCTAAGGAGGTGAAAAGAAAATAATATCATTTATAGTAGCACGTGGAAACAGGGCCTAGGTGGACAACCCTATCCTTCGTAGTCCCACTCTGAAGAGGCTTTTTCCATTAACCACCGAGGAGACCCCACCTTGTTGAGCTCAAAATCTCACACACAACTTGAGATCATGTATGCTTGAGTAACTCGCCCAGATACATGCTCTTTAACTCTGCTCAAGGCCCCCAATCTCCTGATGAAAGGCAAGCAAATCAACTGAAGGAAAGCCCTTTGAAGTTTGTATTATGCAGGCCTGTTAGCTGCTATAATCCAGCAATTATTTTTGTTATAAAGTTGACTGTCCTGTAGCACATTTGACCAGAGGCGGGGTAAAGCCATGCTAAACGACATGAAGGTGCCAAGTTCAACATGTTATGAACTTACGAGAGTACTGGGACCATGTTACTTGCTATCTTTCAACTAGTGCGCTGTCCAGTCACCATTAATTGCACCGAGTAGCGAGGTGCTTACAACCCAGTATGGGAGAGATGTTGTCACATTTGTCGCTTTTGTCACGTTTGTCACATTACGTAATGTAACGTTTCCATGTCGGCTCATACCTTATCAAAAATAAAAAAGTAATTAAAAAATTTAAGATAAAAAAATTACACCTCAAGAAATTGGATCCCTCTCGGTGCTTAATAGATACGGGTTTAAGATGGATCTATGCTGGTTTCACGCACAGCCCTGCCCAGAGGTGCCCAGATTTGGATTTTACTGTCTCTTTTGCTGTTGTTACCCTTACTGAAATTGTGACAAAATTTACCCTTGGGTACCCATGCGAAATGGGGGGTAACACTACCTACTAAATCATTAGGGCCAACATGATGGGAAAATCATTATGTAAAGTAAATCTCATGCAATTCTAGCAGAATATTCCAACCTTGGGAATTTTTCCTATCCATAACTTCATAGTTTAAAAATGCAAATTACATGTATATAGTGGCTATTTGTCTAGCCATGTTTCTTCTTTTTATTGTATGGTAAGTATATGTTTAAGAAAAATATTATTATCATAATGAAATATTATAAACGAACAAAAAAAAATTACCGAATAAAAAGTGTCAGTACTTGCAAATACAGTATTACTCTACCTCTTAAAATGCTTTTGTCTTTTGTTTTTGCAAATTCACTACTTCGAAAGGTTATCAGTTTGTTGTCTGCTAAATTATTTAGGCAGGTTAGCAAACCAAGCTAAGCATTTGATTTACGTGCCAGAATGATGGAAGTGTATCTCATAAAATTCTAGCAGAATATGCACCATTAAGAATTTTTCCTATTCCGTAACTTTGTAATTATAAACTGTAAATTATTAATATGCAATGACCATCGGTCTAAAGAGAATTTGGATATTTATTGTGGGAGAAGTAGAATTCTAGAAAAAAAGTTATGATCAAAATGAAATAATTAGATGAACAAAGGAAAAGATTCCACATAAACTACCTTAATACTTATGCGAAGAGAATTTATGGATGTTTCTATCAAACACTTCTCAGCCTCATTTCGACATATAAGAACCTGTCAAGGCAGACAACAGAGTCAGAAAAGCAAAACCAAAAGGCATAACTAAAATTTCAATGCATAGTCAGACAAGCAGAAAAAATAAATTGCACATTTACTTTGATTATTACTATGTTTGAATGCTGCATGCATTATATAGTGACCCATCTCATTTTATACAAATGAGGATTGGAGCAGATGCCATAATGGGCTGCAATAGGGCAATTTGTCTCCCTGAGTATTGGTGCTTCATCTACAGGAGATTGGGAAAGCAACACTCAACACTATTAATAAGGCATTGGAAACAACCCTGTGGAGACAGGGCTGGATAAGCTCAGCTGACCTGGCATTGAATGGTGACTTTGCAAGACTTTGGGAACTTCTTGTCTCTGAATTACACCAAGCACACATTAGATTAACTGAGAATCGAGATGAGATAATATAAAGCTTTAATAAGGCTGGAGGTAACTAATCGGTGAGGTTGGGACATCGTGCACTATTTTCAGGTGGAATCGAGGCAGTATGCTGCTGGTGGAAAGCCTTGTGGAAGGTGAGGGCGCCAACCAAAGCTAAATTGCTAATGTGGCTAGCACTCTTGGATAGGGTTTTGACCTGGGACCACTTACAAAGAAGAGGCGAAGAGGGTCCTAGCAGGTGCTCACTTTGTAAATGTCAGCCAGAAACAAACTTACACCTTTTCAAGAATTGTCCATTCACTGTTCAAGTTTGGAAGATATTGAAGGATCCTTAGGGTTTAGAGCTCTGTGGGAGCAACAAGATATTGAAGCCTACTTCCTCTTATGTTTCTCAACGAAGGAATTGGAGTCTTACCGATCAGTACCATACCTGGCTCTGTGGGGCATATTGCAAGGAATGCCTCACTGTTTGAGGACACTCAGTTCCCTACTTTTATAATTTCGACTCAAGCGATGGGCCTAATTCCTTTCTATAAAGAGGTCCCTAAGCCAACTGTTCCAAGGTGGTTCGGAGCATTGCAAGTGGACAAATCCTTTCCCTGGGGACATTTTGATGGAGCTTGCCAGGGTGAGAATAGGACAGTGGGACTTGGGTTCACCTTTCACATCTCTGATACACACTATAATCATTTCAAGGCGAATCTGGGAAGAGGAACAATCTGGGTGAATTAATGGCACTATATTATCTGTTGAAATTTGTGAAGGATAGACAAAAAAATTCCCTACAGGTCTTTCGTGACTCTTTGTTAGTCATAAAGTGGACAAGTGGGCAGCCAAAGTGCAGAATATTGAACTTTATGCAGTAGCAGAGCAGCTTAAACTCATTGCTGAAAATTTCCAGGACATAAGGTTCACCGATATTTTCAGAGAACAAACTCATGCAGCTGATAAACTCTCAAAACAAGGACTGGAACTAATGGAACATCAATTTGTCCTTACAGAAAGTTTTGATTGGAAGTCTACTATTCTGAGGCAGGCTATGCTTGATATCTTTTAACCAAGCTTTCCTATTATGCAGGTTGGTCATTTAATAGATCCTGGAACATTTGAAGAAGCACTTTTTGGGTTTGTAATATGTCAACCATGGACTGGAAGATGAATACCTTTTGGGCTCTGTTGAGCACCTATATATGCTATGATTATGTTCCTTACTTTAGGTCCTCTTGAAGGATATTCTGGACAGTGCAAGGGACACCTTTTGATTGTAATTTTTATTCTACGTGAATGAGAATTGCATTTTTTTAAAAAGAAAACTTTAAAATGAGATATAACACAAATAGTAAGAAATCAACATCATATACATATGAGTAAGAATTGTGATCAATAGACATATATGAGTAACTTAATCATAATAAAATCCAATCATCAATGCTATTAATGAAATTTAAACATGCAGTGCAACTGAAACTTGCAAAAAGAAGGATAACATTTGCTTCAAACTTTAAAATTTTAAATGATGGCCTCAACGTCAAATCCTTATAATGCTTAAAAGAAATTTACAAAATTTAAAACATGATCAGAATTTGAACATATAGTGCAACTGCAAATTGAAAAATGAAGAACATATTCTTCAAATTTCAAATTTTCAAAGGAAGTCCATAATGTCAAATAGTTATAATCCCTGAAATTGTTTCACAAAATTTAAAACATGGTCAAAATTTATATTATTGTGGCCTACTTGTAACATCATAAAGCTCTAAATCATCAAGAGCACGTGGGGTAGGAGAAGCACTAGAATTGTGATCATCAAATTCATCAATAAGTGAAAGTGAAACTCTATCATCACTAGGCTCATCACTACTGTCACCACCAATGCCAAGATCATCTTCTTCTACACTCGGAATAGGCCCAAACGTTTGGCGAGAGGAACTAGATGAATCTCTGGCCACACTACTGTTAGAGATAGTGGTATCTCGGGATGTCCTCCATGTTCAGATGCCTAGCATGGAGGCGCATTTTCAGTATAGGCATCAGGATGGGGTAGAGGGTGAGATGCACTCTACCAAGTGGCATGAATCCAGCGGTGGATGCATGCAGACCTTTTGGAGTGATTTGCATCATGCATGCAACTTTTTGCATGTAGGATTTTTAATTAAAAAGCATGCAAAAGCGGGATTTTTGCATGCACTCACTTTACGGTTTCGGAAACCCTAATCGACCAGTGAGTTGCTATAAGGAGGCAGGAGGTCACCGAAAGAGGTCACTTTAGCAATTTCTTCACAGAGAGAGGACATTGAGAGTGAGGGCAACTTGTGTATGCAGAGTGGGCGACTTCTTGAGAAGAGGGGGCTCATCTGCAGAGAGACAGTGAGGGGATCTGAGAGGGATCAGTCCTTACTTGATCGGAGGCATCAATCAGCCATTACAGTGTGCAATGAGAGCATCTATGCAAAGTTAGCTCAGAGACTAAGCTTGGGCGACTTTCCAGAGGAGAGGAGAGCACTTCCTGAGGAGAGGAAGACGTGTTTGACTGGAGAGTTGTTCATCTCGAGGCAAGGTGGGCCGAGAGTACCAGGAGTGATCTTCTTCAGTGATTGGAGAAGATCTGAGCTGATCTAATCTGAGTTTGGTTGAGATCTGAGGAGGGGCGAATTTACAATGGAGGAGAGAGGGCGCATTTCCCATGCAGAGGGGGCGCATTCTACACTGAGAGGTTGCAGTCTTTCTTCATGGATAGAGTAGATCAGGGTAGTGGCACTAGAGAGGTGGTACTATATCCGAGATTGGGAGAGACAGTCTTTCAAAGATCCAAATCAGAGCAGACAGTAGGGGCGCATTTCCCAAGAACAGCGGAGCGCATTTCCCAAGAGCAACAGTAGCTACTACATGCAGATCTAGGGTTTTCTACCCGTCAGGTTCTGTTGTATCTTCTGAACTTCCATGTGTAATTATTCTCTCTATTATATGCTCTGGGCTCGAGAAAGAAGAAAGCCTCATCAAAGCTTGTTTTCCCCATTGGGGTTTCCAGGGTAAAACTGTGAGTCATTTGTGTGTTTGCCATTTTTGTCAAAGATTGGTAGGACATCTATAGTGCTTTCAGTTATAAGTTTATTATTTATTTGTGATCTTCCCTGGCATAGAGAAGTTGGGTTGTTTTAGCTTATAGACATTCAAGGCCATTGAGATCTCAGTTTCACAGATCGAGTAGTGACATCTGGGAAATACTCTCATGGTATCAGAGCCCTAGTAAGGGTCAAAGGGGGCATTCACACTCAAATTTGCGAGCGGTATACCAGATCTGTGTGGAGACTCAGTTGGGATATCAGATCTGTGAGATAGAGACCAGATCTACCAAATCTGAAGAGCGGAGCTCAAATCTGTGGTTGTAGAGGTCAGATCTACTAGATCTGTGAGGTTGGAGGTGAGATCTTAGATAGATCTTTTAGATCTGGGCGAGTAGGAGCTAGATCTGTGACAAACAGGTTCTTTTGTTCAGTGGGATTTTTTTATTCAGTTCAGATTGACCAGAGATCATGGCTAGCAGCTTACGTGTTGAGGATTGGTTGGATGGGGTCTCAAACTTTAGTGCATGGAAGGCTAGAGTTGTCCTATTTCTGAAGGAAAGTGATTTATGGGATATTGTGGAGAGCACTACCACAAAACCTATAACGGTTCTGTTATCACACCATAGTAGCAGGGCTACTATTCTTGCTTAGCAGATATCTGCACATTCCAGAGCTCAAATTTTTCAGAGCTTGGCTATGATGACTTTATATTTTGAGATCACTCATGATCAGAGCAGTGTATTATTCAGACTTATGTTAGACCTTGTGTCAAGGCTGAGCCTTGAGAGTTCAGATTTGATGACAGATGTGACCCTTTATTCCATACAGTTTCAATTCAGTGCCCAGAGATGTATTGCAGCAGTGTTTCAGATGATATATGATGATTATTCTTATGATGATGTTGTATGACCTATGGATGTTTGATCATTGACTGTGGATTATTATCTTGTTGCTTTAGTCATGTTCATAGCATTAGCTTGGTATATAATTCATGATGTGGCAAACTGTGTAAAACTTAAAATGAATTATCTTGATGATGAACTATAAAATGGACTTTTACTTGCACATTTAGGTTGCTTGACAAAACTCACTGGTTTACCACCTTACATAGATATGGTCTTTCTTGACATTACATGTCTGCTAGCTTAGGCTCCATGATCACTTGACTCCATCCATCCATGACTTTCCTATTTTGGCTTTACCTTTGACTTGTCTTGTTTGACTTTCTGATACTGAGCCCCTTTTTCTACCTGTGTGTTTGGACCGCATCCCTGTCTGTTTGGTGTCTCGGCTCTGAGTTGGTGACAAAACTTGCCTTTGGTAAGTTGGATTGTAGGCCTAAATCATTCTGGTCGGTTGTCTCGATGTTTGGCATTGGCTCGAACTCCCCCTAGTCACTTGAGATGTTGTTGGCTAAAACTGAAAGCTCATGTACTACTTATGCAAATTTATATAGATTCGCCCATGGAAACTAAAAAGGGCAAGAGCGATGAACTGCTAAAAATACTCCTCGAAGAGTATAAGAAAGGTCCAAAAAGCAATGGTTCTTAAATGCTATATCTAAACAATTGCTAACCTTATATGTATATACATGCCCTGGATGCAAGCTGCAATTAGTTGTGCTTATCAGCACACCTGAGATCCGAAGGGTTATGTAGGCCAAAAAGCCCATGAAATGAAATCAATGGATCCTAATGAAACTGGATCATCTTTTATAAAAGTGGACATGATTCCTACGTTGAATAAGCACTCTCTAAACAACTTACCCATTTGTGAGGCACAGCTATTCCCCGTGTTTATTTTGTCCAGCACAGAGTTTGTAGCTTCCCCTTTCTCCCAGTCCAAAGTGTCTTTTAGTTGAGTTTAGACAAGTCACCCCCTTTGCCCAACCTTGCTCCTAGCCTTCATCCTTAGCTAGCAATTAGACCATGTCCAATGGGTGAGTTTGTCATTTAAGTTATCGTGCAAGTAATTATAAATAACAACGGAATATACTAACATGATTAATGCCATTGAATGATGTTATACTTTAAGTTAAGCTGTGAGTATGATTAGAGGGACATGTCTTAGTCTATTGATATGATTATTCCTTGGTTGTATATTGACCTAGTCAAACCCAGTTTGACTATGGTCATTTTCTTGGGATCCGTGATGATGTGGGCCATGCATGGTTATTGATGATGATAGATGGGCCCACATACTCTTGATGTTGATGCTATATGATGGACATATGGTTCAGATGATGATTGATGCAGTTCAGCAGGTTTTATTACTACTTCAAATCATCAGATTATGCCACTGTCCATATATAGTGGACCCTACAGTTGGCCCGTCAGGGCAACCCATGGTGTATGAGTACACATTCTTAGTAGATTTGGGTCTTCTGGATCCAATGAGACACTTATCATTCAGTTCTGGGCACTTCTAACAGTGATTGATGCAGTTTTCCACTTGTTGACCAGATTTGGGGCTGATTTCCCAGCATGACCAGCAAGGGCCATGAGAAGCCAGTTCACCTAGGGCGTTGTATGAGGAGGGCGTGGTCCAGCCACTTGTTATTACCATTTACCCCCCCTTTTGGAGAGCCTGGTGGGCTCAGATTGACAACGCAATTGCCCTAGGAGGTAGTTGCAGCACTTTCACAGTTACCGAGGCAGTCCAGAAATGGGATAAAAGGGTCACTGAGGAATTCGATTTGGGCAATTGAGGCAAGGTTTTGGCACTTGGTTTTCACAGAGGTCTTCCAGGGTGAACCCCCTATCTTCCAGCTAGTTTTCATCAGTTGGGTGGGTCCACAAGGCCACAGGAGGCCATTTACTGCTTGTCTCTCACAAATTTTGAGGACAAATTTGATCATTTGTATTTATTTTGGACATATTATATTATTTTATTGTGCCATGGGGATGAGCTAGCAAGGATTGATACCTCCTAGCCCCATCATGTGCTCCATGTGTCATGTCCTAGTCATATGAGGTGGGCCCATGTACTTTTGCCCTCTCTAGTGGATGACGACACCCTCCATGAGCATCTTTTAGCTATGACGTCATCATTTTATTGAGTGATCCATGTGTTATATTTTTAGGCTCATCTTAGCCATTGATTATGTTATGAGATCTTTTAATCTCAACCACTCATCTTTATGTTTTGTAAAGTGGTTTTGAGATCTAGGGTTTTGGTCTTTATTATCCTATATAAGGAGGAGACCCCGTATTGTATAGCTCACCTTTGGGCTCTGGAAAACTTGGAATGAAAAGAATATTTTGGAGATCTACTTCTTGGCTTTGATTAGGTTGCTCTTGCATATGTTCTTGGATATTTTGCTTCTAGACATTGTTTGCTTTTCAGGTGAAATCGACTTCAAGAGAGGGAGGCTGAATTGCTCAAGCTAGCTCAACGATTTGCGTTGTGGGAAGATTGTAGGGGTTGCTCACATCCCCCATGGGCAAGACGTCTTCATAGAGAGGGAGTTTTTCAATTGTGCTTTGTCCATTGATTACTTTCTTGATATGACATGCTTAGATCTTATGGATTTGTGGATCAAATCTAACTTGATGTAGTTTGATTTACAGGTTTTCATGGGACATATTTCCTCCTAGGGCTTGGATGCTTTTTGCTGAAGACACTTGGATCAAGCTTGGAATTGTAACTAGGGCAAGAATTCTCCATATGCTAAGAGGCCGCAAGCTTTGAGGTAAGATCTACAAGGTGCATATTGATTTCGCTTGCTATCCACCCCATTGGTCAAAAACTACATTAAAATCAAAACCCTCATTTTTTGTTTTTCTTAGATCTACTTGGATCTAGCCTAGCTTTTGGAAAGATATTGAAAACCCACCTCTATAGTATCCACAGCAATTCAGATCTATAGTTTGGTGGTGATTGGGTTCCATTTGACACACTTTCCAAGGCACTTAGCCCTCCTTGAGCAAAATCGCACCCCTTGGGAGAAGCTATTTTGGTTGGTTCCAAGACATGGGTAGGTGAGATCCCACTTGATTCATGATCCTCACACTTGATAACCTACCCCTAGTGTGTCAGTTCTTTGATTTTTTCCTTGTGGGCCCCATTCCTCATTTTGAGGGTTGTGCCCCACTTGGGTCAAATTGGTGATGCATTTTAAATCTCATATCTATGGTGATCTAGCCATTGGATGCCCTTGATTTTCAAGATCCATATTGATACTTGCCTAAACTACTTGGATCTAAACTTTGGTGGTCTTTGGGCTTGTCTTGACACACCTTTCCATGCTTTTAGTCCTTCTTGGGTAAAGTCGCACTTCTTGGGTGATTGAGTTTGTCCACTTCTAGGACATGGGTGGTTGAGATCCCATTGGATTTGGAAAGAGCATAATTTAAAACCTATATCTAGTGTCTCACTTTGTGTCGTTCTGCCTTGGGGGTAGCATTCCTTGTTTTGGGGATTGTTGTCCACTTGGGTCACATAATGAAACATTAGATCTAGTAAGATCTAACCATCACATCTTAAGTTGCCCACTTGATTTGCATCCTAGGTGTCCCGATCTACACTTTGACATCTTTTTGACTCCATTTGCCCATCCTATCAAGGCACTAGTCCACCTTGGGCAATTCGCACTCCTTGGGAATTGTGTCAAGTGATAGATCCCATATGTGGGTATCTCTAATTTCAACTTAGATCCAGAGATCTACCTCTTGCATACCCCTTGGTACCATTTGCACCCTTAACTTCACCTGGTGGGTCCCATTTGAGCCATTTCCATATCCCAAGGAAGTGGGTCTCACTTGTGTATCTTATGGTACTAGATCTTGTCATTTGATCTCATTATGTGGCCTAAATCATCTATTGGTTTAAACACTAATCACTCATCAAGCCTATCTCAACCATACTTAAACTTCTAGGTCTACCTAACCTTGCATTGGTTTCCGTAACTTGTCTTTTACATATCCCTAGGAACCTTTGTTTGGGTCCAATCACCTTAGATTGGTTATAGGGTCTCCCCCTTGGTCTTGATTCATCTGGATCTAAAGTGAAGAGTGCCTCGGTTGTCGTGACTCCCATCTTGCATTGGGAACCGTGGCATCTCTTGGGTCACCTCTTTAGTTGTCTATCTCCTCTACCATCCTGGATGGGATACCTTTAGGGACAACTACAAGTTGTGTGATAACAGGTTCCATCAGATGCATTGGCAAAGGCATCCTACGACAAGAAAAATATTAAGGCCCACAGGATCATCCTTGATGGGATCAAGGATCATGAGATACCACATGTTACAGGTAAAGAGAACATGTATGAGATGTGGGATGCATTGACGAAGTTGTACCAAAGCTCTAATGAGAACAGGAAGATGGTACTTCGTGAAAAGCTGAAGAGCATAAAGATGGTCAAGGACGAGAGTATGGCCACATACCTTACCAGGATAACACAGGTAAGAGATGAGTTGGGGGAAGTGGAGGAGAAGGTCGAGGATGGAGAGTTGGTTCGACAAGCTTTGAATGGCGTAACTAAGCCATGGGCAGTGTTTGTTGAGTCCCTTGTGGCCAGAGAGAACCTCCCCAAGTGGGATCGTCTATGGGATGATTTCACACAAGAAGAGACTAGGATCATGGCCTTTTGACCCCATGTGTCTTTCCTATCAGATTGTCGTCGATGTAGGGCAATGAGCTAAGGTTGGCTAGTCACTAGATGGTGTGGCCTCTAAGTCTTGAAGCATGAAAGGTTCTTCCCCTCTTCAGTGCCAAAAAGGGCACATGAAGCAGCTCCTAGTCCCAGACTCCTTGTACCTGCATGAAGAAAGAAATGAAGACCAAGTTAAAACTGAAGATTCAAGCAAAGCAAGAAAAGAAGCAAGTCTAAACTTGCACTGGGCCAAAAAGAAAAAGAAAAATAAAAAGGTCTCAAGAAAAAGAAAACGTCAAAGAAAGTACAAGAAGATGTCCAAGAAAGAAAATGAAGACAAGTAAGGTCTAGAGGGTACCATCCATCTACCACGTCACCCATTTGTGAGACAGTCTTTCCCTATTGTTTGCCTGATAATGAATGTCACAAAGATTTCCTTTTTCCCCTCTTCTCCAAGAGTAACTCAAGTCTTCCATGACCAATATCTCACTTGACTAAGCTTTGGTGTGTTTACCATCCACTAAACACAAGAGAAGGCTGATCTATGCAATGCTTTATGATGATTAAACTAGATGTTGGTATGTATATATGACATTTATTGCATGCTTAATATTTTTTTATACTCTTCTCCTATAAGGAGACTACGCAAGGATTCAATAGTGATTACTTGTGTAAAGTAGAATTTGTAACTTAGTTATCTTTCAATATTTATCATTGTATGTGATATTTCATCCTCTTTCAGGCTTTGTATGAGCCCTTGCACCATTGGACTTGATTGCATAGTTTTGACCAAGAGTTGGATTTTTTACTTGGTCAAACCTGACTTTGACTAGGCCAACAGGACCAACAAACAGTATGTGAGCTTCATGATCCACATTTCATCATGCTACAGCCATTGAAGGCCAATTGGACCCCTCCAAGCATCATTTTCAGCCTATTTTGTGGTATTGGCTTTTATTATAGAATTTTCCTAAGTTTATCATTAAAAAGCCTAAGGTTGGAAATCAATTTATTGGAGCAACCATCAAATGAAGAATTCATCTTGGTTTTTGGTGTGTATTTGGTTTGTACTTTATCTCATATCACATTGGATCCATCTTGAGGCATTTGGAACTGATTGGAACATTAATTCTCACACTTGAGGATTAATTAAAATAATTAATAGGTTTTTCCTAAGTCTGAAATTAAAAATGCCTAAGTCTAGCGGAAATTTAAATACCGGCATAATGGAAAAAGTGGCAACTTGGGTCTTCATGAAAAAAATTTCCTAGAAATACCCAAGTCTTAGAATCTCAATCCAGCATAGTATGTGGGCCCTGCATGCTCTCTTCTTCAAGGGGGCACACTTCATCTTCTAAGGGCGAAATTATGTATTGCAGCAAAAATAGAAGTGTGTAAATGATGTCAAAACTCAAATGTAATGTAAAGGGGGACCCCCTAGTGATCCCCCCATGTCTCCTAGGCATCTAACTTAGCATCAAGTTGTAACTTATGGGTTGTACGAGGCAATTCACCCCCCTCATCTTTTTCAGCTATTTTTGTAAATTTTAATTGTTGATATTTATCTCAACCCTTGATTTGATTGAGGAGACACTTAATCTCAGCCCTTAATCCTTTTGGATTAGGGATTGAGCCTCACTCTCTCTTTCTATAAGATCGAGGTGCCCCCATTGTACAAAAGAGAATTTTCTGAGTAATAGAACAAAGCAGTCATTTCCAGCAAAATCGATTTGGTCTCTTGGTGTCTTGTGGAGCTTGGTTTAGTGATATTGGCAAAGTTTAGTGCTTGACCTTTTCGGCTTGAGGTTGTGTTCAGTCTTGTCGCTCTCGTACACTGCCTTCGGAGCTTCGTCGACAAGGTGAAGGGGCGTGATTGGTACCCATACTTGGCCTATCTCTCTTCAAAGGCCATCACCTCGGCTAGCCCTTAAGGTCACTCTAGATGTTGGTTTGCAGGTGTTACAGATCTTTTAGCATTTGTCGATATTGCGATGGACCAGCTTCCTCCTTTTAGGTATTCCTTGGATGTGTCTGGCTGCCTCCTACCTACCAGGAAGGTGCTGAACAGAATCACTGGAGATGACATTTATAGACAGTTTGTGCAGGTTACTTGAATCAACAATCCGGGGGGGATTACGTCCCAAGTTGGCCTTCTACGCTACACATTTCTTGGGTCTAAGGTATGGTCTCATTATTCGGCCACCTTACACATTCCACCATTGGGCACACGCTCTTCCTATTCCTTTAGGCCAGTTCAGAGTGGGCTCTCATCATCTATGGTAGAAACAGATCACTAGCTCAACCGATTAGACAGGATCTTCCAGGTATGTCACCTTCGAGAGGTTGAGATTGAGGAGCACCTCATATTTGTGTCCTATTTACTACAAGATCCGTTGGTGGTTTCATTGTCTTTTCAGGGACCTTTTTCTCATACAACTCCACACTCTAACCAAATTCTTCAGATACCCCGATCAGAGATGTCTCGCTTTATACTTCCAGGAGGTCCTTCGGCTTCGCTCCTTCACCCTCCAACGACATTCCTAATCAAGACCAGGATCCACTCAGAGTATCACTTCCTTCTTTTCGGTGCTTTCTTCCACAAGGGGCACCAAGAGACAGACAAATAGTGGCACAGACCTTGATCCCTCAGTTAGAACACGGTAGTCCACCACTACCTCTGCCCAACACCAATGACAGGTGTTACCAGTTGAGTTGCGCTTAGAAGGTTTCAAGCGAGCCTGCGAAGATAGAACAAGTTTACTTGTTCAAAGTTCAGAAGATCAGAAGTCCTAGCAGGCCACCTTGGCCCTTTCTTTTTAAATAAAATCACATGTCCATGCCCTGCGGGGAATTGTAAAAAATGTTGTAGCATGATGGTTTTGTAAAGGAATTGACTTTCCTAGGACTTAGATATCAATCCGACTAGCCCAAAGTGTTTTTTCCCTTGTCAATTATTTGTTATTGAATAAACGACTTATAATTTTTGAGTTTTTCACTCACACCTCCAAAGTTGGGGTGGTCGTCTTATTGTCTCGGCCTTAGGAGGTTATTAGAGTCCAAGTGTCAATGTATATTACCATGCTAGACATTAGAATTGAGTCGTATGGGCATGTGCTAGGTCCCCCTAAGTTGTTTTTATGTTCTGAGAAAAATATTTTTTCCCGTAAATTTAGGCTATTTTTTAATAGTTTAAATGGAAAATTTGAAAATGTAATAAAAGTGTGGTTCGGGGGTCAAATTTTCCATGGGGGTGCTCGTTTTCTAACCCAGAGCACCCACAAAACCCCTAGACCCACTTTTCCTAAGTTTTGAGTGAATATTTATCACTCAAATCTATTTTCTCTCAAAAAATCAAAAAAGTGAATAAAAAATACAAAAATAATAAATAATGACAGAAAATCCAATCCCTAAATTGGTGGATTCTTGTCTCAATCAGGATCTGAGTTAACTGAGACTCAATCGGAGATGATTGAACATCAAATCAATCACAAATTGGCTTGATTGGATCATGATCTAGATGAGGGAGAGTTATCCCTTGAAGACAGGGCGCAAATCTCAATAAAGTTGCGCGACTTCCATGACTTGGCATCACGCCATTGCTTGGGAGTGGTTTCCAAGGAGAGGGGGCGCACCTCTTGTAGAGGTGGCGCCCACCTCATCACCCAACTCCCTCACTTCCCTCAATCTACTCCATCAATCCCTTGATTCTCTCTAAGAATGTGCTCTTGCTCTCTTCATGTGGATTGCACCCTCCCTTTTGTCATTTTGCTATATAAGCAAGGCCTCTCCTCCTTTGTGAGCTAGTTAGAGTCAAGGAGAGAAGTGCTTGCAAATTGTAACCGTGGATTATCTTTCTTTTTCTTAATAAAGAGAAGCTTTGGACGCTAAGTGTGTGGTGCTACTGTGTTGGATGAGAATTGTCATGGCTCCATGGAGGTAACTTGTGTTATTTGCATATGTTGTGTATGTCCTTTGTGAATCCGACCTTGATAGGGTTGTTATCAGTTGATAGGAAAGAAGTAGTAAGTTTACTTTCTAAGTCTTCTTAGATATATGTGATTTGAGATCTAGCTTTTACATGTTTATAAGTTTATATGCATGTTCATTTAATCTCTTTTATATATGCTATCGGATCTCATAGGTATTTGTGCAAGTGTGTGATTAGCTTGAAGGTAGCCTAGCTTGGAAGAAGGGGTGATCTAGTTTGTTTTTTCCCATCTCCAAGCATCTTCAGGACATTGTCCCTCGGCATCCCACCAAGAAGCCTCTTGGTTGATCTTTTTGGCAACAAGCCAATCTACTCCTCTCTTTCTCCTTCAAACTTCAAAAAACTTCTTTTTTCCATTTTTTTAAGCAGGTATTCAGATCAATAGCTTAGATTCTTATCATAAGTAGATTTGATGCAATATTCTAGATCTAATTCTTTATAAAAGTTTCATTCTACAAACTAGATCTGGTATTAACCAGTCTTTCATTTTACAAGTCAAAAGTTCAAATAGATGATAAGGCTTGTAGGTTTAGATTGAATTACTGTTTGTCAAAGTTTTATTCTAGCAAAATTAAAGTGCTTTATTGGCTGCCCTGAAAAAAGCAAGAAAAGATCCTCAAAAGGACTTGTCCTTTTGAGTTATTTTAGTCATTTTTTGCAAGTAGTTTAACTTAAAAATTTTCCAATAATTTTTCTAGTTCACCCAAATCACTTTTAAAGTGATTTTGGGCATTTTTAAGCACTAATTTGTTCGCTGTAATTTTTTTATTTTTAGCAGGTTTGGAGACATTTTGGGCGAAAAACCAAGTTTCCATCCAATCTAGAGCTTCACGGAGCATCCAAGCTTCATCCAGCAACTTGTCTTAGGTTTTTTTTTTGTAAGCCTTTGGATCTATTTTGGTAAAGATCCAAGGCATTTCTTCCTAAGATTATTGTAAACCATAAATAAAAAGAAGAGCAAGTGGGCTACTCAGCGCCCACACCCCACCCACCCTGGGGGGTTTCGCGTCGTTTTGTGTTTTTCTTCAATTTTTGCTTAGTTAGATTTCTTTTCAATTTAATAAATTAATCTAAGGTTAAAATTTAACGTTTGAAGTGTTCGATCCAAATATCGGCCTTCAGACTCACTCAAGACGTAGGAACACCTAAATCTCTTTTGCAAGCAATATACTTTACGATTTAAACAAGTTTCAAAATTTTCTTGCAAAAGTAACAAATACTAACCCACCACGCTTTACCAAAGTACCGAAAGGGGAAAGATACTCACGGTATAGTAATTAGTTCACACTTTATTTTTTTTAGTCTTTACTTTAGTTCTTTCAAAGTAACGAACCCGGTTGTGTATACCCGAAGTATGCTCTTGCCATCACATAAAGGGCTTGCCTGAGTACGTGGTGGATGATCAGTAAATAGTTTCTTAGTCAGTAGTAATTAGTCTCACATTTGTAATTTACCTCCTCGTTCTCGGTTTTACCTCATGTGGGAAAAGCTTATAGAGAAAGCGGGAATAGCTAGAAAGCGACCGTAGGGCCCCGTCAGGCTACACCCTAGTTTGGTGTACTGTTGGACATCCCCCTGCGACACCATCTAGCCCACATTTTCTCGTGTAGGGCCATACTTGGTGAGTCTGGATGTATTCCCAGTACCATTTCGGTATATCGGGAATCCCCCTCCCCTCTAATCAACTCATCATATTAATAAATAACACTGACCAAGAAGCACTCGCAAAACATCCACAATACAACAACATTTTATTTCGACTCCATTTTGGCACTGGCCTTATTTTCAATATTCAATCTTTTGTTGAAATCTTATGTGTTAATTGGATATAATTATCTTATGCTATTGACTTAATTTCATATTTGCAAGTGATTTTTTGCTTTTCAGTTAATCTTGTTCAAAACTCCTAAAAAACTTACCCATTCACAAACTAATCAACTTAATAGCCTTAGTAACTCATAGGGGCTACCCCCCTTGGCTTAGTTAGGAGTTTTGCCTAAACGGAGGAGTTGAGTGTTGAGTGACAATATCTCAAGTCAAGACTTGCCCTAAGGAACGCACCTAAGCAACTTGAAGATTTATGTTACGATAACCCCTGGATGCATGTTCCAGCGGCGACAACGGGGACAGTCTCGACCCTATCCTAGCAGCCGGATAACTTCTTCCAAGATGCAACATCAAGCACCCCCCTCCAGGAAGCAACACACTAACCATTGCAGTTTCTCTTCTAGCTCTTCCTCTAGACAGAGTACTATTTTGAACTTCCTTCACTCAACCTTGGATGGTTGGAGAGACGCTCCCAATGCTTCAATGTTTCCATTGCTTCCAGCAACCCATGACAGTGTCCGTTTCGCCATTTTTGCATCGTCGTTCTCAGATCCACTCTCCTTTCTTGGATCAGCTCTCTTCATATCTCTCCTTATATATATTTTTCTCCAAGATCAGCTCTCCATTTATAGAGCTAGGGTTTGGTTTGAGTTTTTCTTTTAGCCTTTTATAGGAGCTACGCTTACGCTCCCATTTTGTATTGTTATCATGGTACTACACAGTCCCATTGACCTACTTTTGTGGTCATTTGTTGGACATTAATAAAATTATTTTATCTTATCTCTTGTGGATGCTTCATATGGTTTGTTCTTCATGGTTGAGGTGATGTTGTTTTATGTGGATTTGATTTCAGACCATGGTAAAACTTCTAAAATTTTAGTTGGAGAAGTAGCCAATCTCAGTAATCGATTTCATCTTTTAGTGTAGTTTGTTGTTTCTCTTGTTTACATAATTTTTAGCTTGTTTAGGTGGGGCAAATTGGTGAGATTGTACCGTTAGTTGTGGCTTCATTTTTTCACTGATTTTCTTCTCTTGTTCAGGTTGGAGCCAGGATACCAAGGGCGCACTTCACTATTGAGGGCTTCCGGATAGCCACATAACCTCCGGGAGTGGAATGAGCAATCATTTGAAGCGCTGCAAGTAGAGGGGCGACCTGACTCCTTCACCCAAGCGACCAAGGCACTGGAACCAGGTTCTCTTATGGGGACCTTCTCGTTTTCTCTATAAGAATTTGAATTTCTCTGCTAAACTTGGCTTATTTTTCAAGCATATTATGATCTGCATTCTGTAGTCTGCATTTAGGTGTTTAAATCTTAAAATATTTGCATCAAGAAAAAACAAAAAGACTTAGCATAGACCCTAGGAACACCCCATCATCTCATATAGTGTTTGCATTTGCATTTAAATGAAATTGTGGCTGTTTTATGCACTTTATCACTGTTGTAATAAACTTACACTCAGCCATACAAAAACTAGCGAGTAAAATCTGAATGTTGAGCCTAATAACACCAACCAAACACATTTAATTTAATCAAACTCATACCCATCATATTTCAAGTGTTGGACATCTTTCACCTCAACATTTCAACATTTTAAGTGACATCTGAACTCAGACTTAGGCACATTCCATTCGCTGTCATTTACCCTTCATTTTCAGATTCTTAAACATTGGGTGGGTAGACTTAAACACTAAGCCTAAGATAAAACATTAGTGTCACTCAGCTTCCTTGTTTCATCCTTGTTATCTTTGACTGTGATTAGGAAGCCTAGGTCTTTGGGGTTTCATTTCACATTTACTTAACTCAAAACCCCTTAGCCCTCTTTACCCCAGGAGTGCATTTTACCAATTTGTAATTTTTCCAAGCACTCCTGTTACCGGGCAAATTAGCAGGGCTAATTCCCAGTAAGCACAAATAAGAAAAGTGACCCAATGTCACCTCGGTCACCGTTCTAACTTCTTTGGAAGTCGAAACCTCCAAGGAGAAGTATTTTTATGGAATCCTGTAAAGACACTAGAACAACCAACCAACTATATTTTATACAATCTTATGGTTAGATCAGTGCCTAATGGAGTCAAGCATATTCAATCTCAGTCAATGAACTAACGAAATACATATAAGATAAACAATATTGGATCCAAAGACTATATTGTCATCAACTACTAACCAACTATCAAATAGGCATTAAGTTGCAATTGTCAATGATTGTCACAGTAGGTGAAGTGAATGAACCAGCAACAAATATCAATTTCATCAATGAATATGCATCATATAACCATTAAAGGAATTCACTGTCACATAAATAATAATAACCAGTTACAACATTTTAATTAGCACAAGATCACTCCAGCATCAATGCATGCAAGCGAATGAGCATGTATGGTTGATGTAAGGTTGTTTTTTTAATCACATATGCAATTATATAATCAAACTGTAAATGTAAATCATTACTGCAGTTGCCGACAGAGGTCACTTTTGAACAAGGAATAAACCAGCAAGCACCGTATAAGTATCCCAAATACAACTCTGGTCTGTGAATAATTACAATAGCAGCAGCGAATGCATTTTCAGAACTGAAAATCAGACCCTTATTATAAAATATGGCAGTGTTAGAACCTTAAATAAATAGCTTCACAGTGTTTGCAGTATTATGGAGATAAACTCTAAGAGAGAATAACTACTAACTAACCCGATTTTCAGTTTATTGTGTGCAGGCAGATGAGGGTTAAGGCACACGAGGGCTGCCAATTTTGGCAGGCCTGTGTGAAAGGTAGAGTAAGAGGGAGGCCACGGGTTAGTTACGGACCTGTTGCAGAGGGCCGCGGACGGGAAAGAAGGGCTCGGAGGTGTGGCCACGGAAGAGCAGGGAGCGGTTGGAAGGAGTGGCGTTAGATGTGGGGCCGCGAGGTGGAGCAGCGGGCTAGCAGGGACGCGAACGGGATGGCTGGCAAGCGGAAGAAGAGGGAGGCAGCGAGTTAGCTGCGGAGGTTTTAAGGACGCGAAGGGAGAGGACGCTACAGCGGAGGCGTCGACAGAAGGACCGCAGGCAACATAGGGGCGTGGAAGGGAAGGGCCGCGGGATTGGTGGAAGGCGTAGGGCAAGGGAAAAGAAGGCTGTGGGAAGACGGCCGAGGAGGATGGTCGCCGTGGATTGGGAGCCGCGAAGGGATGGCTGCGGAAGGCAGCGGGTTATGTTAGTGGAGGTCGTGGATAGAGAAGGGTTAGGGCTGCAGAATTAAGTCAGCAAGGAGGGAAAAAGAGGGTACCAAGAGGAATGAAGTTTTTAGGGTTTTTCAAAGGTTTTTCTTAACATAAGATCGTAATACTAACTCAGAAATAAATTAAAAGATATTAATCAACCTAAAATTCAAATAATATTTAAAAATAATACCTCAGAAAATTGAATTTGAAAGATAGATGAACAAATTAGGGTTTTAAAGATAAAATCAACTTCACCTAGAATTTCATGGAAAACCCTTCCTTGAGATGGTACTTGCCTAGTTTGGCAAGCCAAGATCTTCTCCAACAACCTCCAGGGTTGGTTGTGAGAAGTTTGGCCAAGACAAACCAAGGAGACCTAAAGCTCAAACCTCTTGCTAGGGCAACCAAAATACTAAAATTTCACTAGCCTAGGGCAAAAATGCAGCATTATAACCACCATTCAAACCTTAGACAAGCTGGTTCCAACCTAAGAAACCGGATTCGTCCAAAACCCCCTGCATGTCCCGTGGGGGTCGAATCGGACACGATTCAATGTCAAATCGTGTCCGATTCGACTTTTGGTCTTGTCCGATTCGACTTTTGGTCGTGTCCGAAATCGGGACACGACCAAAAGTCAAACCGGACACGATTTGACATCGTGTCCTCAACTGTCGGATTCGTGTCCCAATGAAATTACATTAAAATTAAGGCAAGGAAATATATTTCTTAAGGTAGTGTGCGAAGCTACAACCATTTTGTCTCTTACTGACATCCACACCAAAAGGAAAAATAAAAGGCTAGAGTGGAGACGGGGATAGAAGGAGCAAGACTTAGCATTCTCGATGCTTCGAGCTTAGGCCGGTAATTGTCTTGTGTGGAATGGATACCCTAATAAAATAACCTACCTGCAGGTGGCAACTATTCATTAAATCTGCAGTATAAGTTCCAATATTTGTTGCTATTGACCCCACTTCCGATGTTCCAGCACTCTATTTAGTTCCATTAGCTATGTTACGGTTGTTTACTTTACTGGTAGTGAGTCCCCCCTTAGGGATATGGAAAAATCCCTTGCCCTTCAATGATTTGTGAATGACAAATGTGTAAACATAATGTGTTTTGATTCTAATTTTTAATGAATATTTGTAAATGTTCTAGTTTCTAAAGATTTTTGGATCTATATGTCTATATTTTTAAATTTTAATATATTTTAAAATATATATATATATATATATATATGTATATAAAACGTGTCCTTCGTGTCCTGATTCCGGGGGTCACCGTGTCCGTGTCGGACACTCGTATTTTCGTGTCCCGTGTCCTCGTGTCAGGTGACTTAGGTTCCACCATTCTTAAAAAAAGACATCAAGAGAGAAAGACTTAGATACCTCTTTGTGCATGTGTCAAGCAAACAACTCTTAGCAAATCACCCAAACAAGATGCAAGAAAGAAAGATGCTCCAATGATAAATCCCAAAATAAGCTTCATACATTCATCCTCAAGGAAGTAGTTCTCCTCAAAAGCCCAAGGAGGTCGAAATTAGAAAAATAGATATGATCCCTTCAATTATTAATTTTTGAAGTGAGGGGAAGATGAATTTATATCTTTCTCACACTCACTTTTACACAAAATAAGGTGAATTTAATATTTAAAATGTCAACTTAAAATTAGAATTAAAATAATATAAAAATAATCAAAGTAGTGGGTAAATTGGGTGTTTTCCCATATTTGACCCCTACTTGAGTAAAAATGGCTAGACAAGGCCAAATTCGACGAAACTGAAGGCTGAGACACGGAGGGGGGGTCGTCATACCCCTACTAACCCCATGAAATAGTGAAAATCCCTCCACGCCCCCCCTCAAAGCATACATCTAGCAACTAATGGAAGATGACATCATCCTCTGTAGAGGCCAGGGAGGCATGGCGCTAGAGTTGTGTGAGCAGTAGGAGGATGCAGGAGGAAGCCTAGGTCAATGACAAAGGCCCCAGTACTGAAAGAAACATGCCATCAATGTAAAAATGCTTGGGGAATCCATGTGGTTCAATAACCCATCCCTGGGGGGGCCGGACACCAACCTCAGGGTTTCAAACCCTTTTATGAGGCA
The DNA here is from genome assembly GCA_027924585.1 of Larix kaempferi. NCBI lineage: Eukaryota > Viridiplantae > Streptophyta > Pinopsida > Pinales > Pinaceae > Larix > Larix kaempferi. The sequence continues at coordinate 823,932 of BSBM01000475.1, forward strand.
GTCAACAGTGCCATTAAGCCATAGTACCCCCAAAGAGAAGCTAAAGAACCTGGCCATGATCCCATCCATGAAATATGGCTGTATCGCATCCTCCAAGTCAAAATATAGGCTGCCACCTCCCTGGGGTGTATCTGGAACATGTGCTGGTACTGGTACTACGTAACAACTCCTTTTTTGCCAAATCGATCAGGTTAGTACTTTGAGAACGCTGGTTTTACCACCAAGTATTTAGGAAAGTTTGACTGAAGACACCTCCCATGGTTAGTAGGTCTACCTTTGGCGGACCTGGGAGACCTACAAAGAGAGGACCCAGCCTGGCATGACACTTTGGGGCAGAGTCTCGAGGTTTCACCAGCCTAGCGATCGTTAGTCTCTGCCAACTCTGACATTGCTACATCGTGTGACAAACAACACTGAAAATATTGTTTTACAGAACCATAATCCACCACTTTCCTGCCAGGATTCTTGCCCAATTGTTGCATTCTTTTACTTTCTTTTTACTTGCACAATATAGGGTGCCATTCCAAGATATCAAATATGGCACTTCTAATAAAAATCTATACTACCATTAGTCGACTAATTGAAGACATTAGATTCATTATCTTTAAATGCATTTATTCCAATTTCCTTTGAATCTAATCCATCTGCTTACTAAAATCTCAAATATCACTTTCTCCAGTTTCTTCCGCTCCTTACCTTCACAGATGTTACCTAAGTCCACCAAGTTTCAGGGAGAGGCGGTTGTAAGGACAAATTCTACAACAGCTGAAGTGTAGGGCCAAATTTCAAGCACAAAATACCAAAAAAGAAAACATATGAAAACTACTTACATTAGTCTTCAGAATAACATTCAACCAAAAAGGATTTTGTCCAAACTGCCTTTACAAGAACATGTTACCATCAATGAATTCTAGAAATTTATCAATTAACCCTAGCCATTTAATTGTGAAAACCAATGTTGGACTGTAAACATAGTGCCCACACAGAGAAAATCCAATAAGTCAAAACATTTAACAAGCTATGAGACTGATGATTTCTGAATTAGTTGTTCGCTCCTTGGACATTGGTGTAAAAATAAATGCAATGAACTAATCTGGGAATACTTGTCATCATTACTTTGTGTAGAATCAACATAGATAACTATTTTTGTGTTTCTTGCCACTAAATATGTAGCCTACATAATATTGCATTATGTCTTACATGCCTTTAGGTTTCTAAAAATAATTGAATTGCATCCCACATTAAGAGTTCTATTCATTTCTAAAACAAGATAGTAAGGAAAGTAGATCTCACGGGATTCAACAAAAGCTCAGGACTGGTCCTGCAAGAGTATAAAATATAATCAATATTAGTATACTAGAAAAATTAACTCTATATATATCATGTTTTACTCATGCCAATGTGAAAAAAATTGAGTATATGTACGTAGTCTTCATTAAGACTTTATTTGAATTCTCTTATGCAACTAACGGAATTTGCAAAAGAGGGGTCACATAGGGTGACATAACGAAACATATCGAAATCATCAGTGCAAAGCTAAAGCTAGAATAGCTAGGCTAGTTCAAAAGTTGTTTAAGACGCACCACTCAATTTCATACACACAAGTCTGCATTGCAATAAGTGTAATATATTCACATGCCAAAGGTGATGAGTCTGATGACTATATCACCCTATCAAACATTGGATAGAGCAAGCATGCAGTAACACAGACTTACCTTTGGATGATACTAATGTTTACTTCCATCTTCAGGAGCTCATTTCAGTTTCCACCCATGCAAAGACAGGGACTCCTCGAGTCCAACTTATTCATATGGGATGTTTGACATGGCCTTGTTTTGGCTTATTGTTAAATAAGTAAGTCTCCTGTTGTTCTTGGGATGATACAGTGGTTGCATTAGCTTTCTGATTTTAAGTAGCATTTGTATCTTTTTGTTGTAGAGTAATGCAAGAAGAATAAGCTCAATATTCACAAGCAGTAGATTTCATTTATGTTATCTTTGGCATTTTAGGCATGTTACCCCACATACTGTATGAGGATTGTCTCATTTTGAAGACCCTACCCAAGCAGGGTGTGATTGAGGATGTTAGCATTGGGGCCAATTTGTATCTTTGATGCATATTTGTTCATCAATGATCACTTCTGAGGCATGTTCATTTGATGCATGGAAGCTTACAAATTGCTTTTTGTTGAGGGTTGTATTATGGACGGGGGCCTTGCACACATATTCTATACATTGATTGACTCCTAGAGAATTCTTGGAAAGGGATACCCACCATATAAGGGTTTCCCCAAGTATTATTGATTATTTGTTGCTCCTTGATATAGTGCATGGATTGCCTTACATAATTGGCATGAAATTCTAAGGTTAATGGCATATTTCTGATTTTAAGCAGCATTTGTATCTTTTTGTTGTAGAGTAATGCAAGAAGAATAAGCTCAATATTCACAAGCAGTAGATTTCATTTATGTTATCTTTGGCATTTTGGGCATGTTACCCCACATACTGTATGAAGATTGTCTCATTTTGAAGACCTAACCAAGCAGGGTGTGATTGAGGATGTTAGCATTGGGGCCAATTTGTATCTTTGATACATATTTGTTCATCAATGATCACTTCTGAGGCATGTTCATTTGATGCATGGAAGCTTACAAATTGCTTTTTGTTGAGGGTTGTATTATGGATGGGGGCCTTGCACACATATTCTGTACATTGATTGACTCCTAGAGAATTCTTGGAAAGGGATACCAATCATATAAGGGTTTCCCCAAGTATTATTGATTATTTGTTGCTCCTTGATATAGTGCATGGATTGCCTTACATAATTGGCATGAAATTCTAAGGTTAATGGCATATTATTTACAGTATTTCTTCATCATTTCCTTGAGATAAGTACGCCCTCACTCTAGGGCGCATGCCTTGGAGAGTGTGTCTTGCACTTGATGGTTGAGATCTATTCTTGAGGAGCATTCCACTCTAGAGAAGTTGCATTGGGATCCATCATAGTTGATTGAAGATGATTAAATGCATTTGTTGAGAAGGTATAACCACTTTGCACACTTCCCTAGGTCACTTCATTGCTTTGCCCATGGATTTAGAGAAGAGTTGATGGTTTTGGTTGATGATTTCACATGCCATATGGTATTGATTATTTTATGCTTATTTTTGGAGGATATGCTACCATTGATGCACATCAACCCATGTCGTCCCACTTATGGCTCATAATTTAAGGAGAATTGGTTGTTTGCACGTGGATCTATGCCTTTGCACATGCTCCTAGGTCATACATCTCTTGGAGGTTTCTATAACAACCAAAGTGGACCTCCGTGCACATATTTCTATGGCATTTCATTGGGGACGAGTTGGTTATTGCATTGGACTCTTGGAGAAAATGCCCGAACTAACTTTGATATCTTTGGCATTGTTTTGGCATCTGAAGGTGGTTAATTACCTCAATTAGGAGAGTGCTACACCTCAAAGTGTCAGCAATTTTGAGGGATTCTTCTCATAATGAAATCATCATTTTCAGATCAGGAACAATTTTGTTGACTAATGAAACATTATTGTGAGTTATTCCAGTATATGAAGAATGGTGGCAGCTATTTGGCCTTGTAAAATTTATGAATGAGAGATGTTTATGATGTTCACCAACCAATGTTCTTAGAAGCCTGGGCCCTGATTGCATGCCCATATCTTCCTTCAACCAAGTCTGGATTATTCACACAGCAGCCATCGGTATATCTCCCTTTCTAATAACAGATAAGGAATGGTTTCCAGCATGAAGATTTCAGGCCTACTAAAACTTGTAACAGCAATATGGTGAGCAGACCTGAGTGCTTTCTGTCTAGCTCGTCGATGATCTCAGGGATATTTCCAGTATAAAGGACAGAATTATTGGAAGTAGGTCTAAAATCTGATTGAAAATCTCAGTCAGCAGAAATCTCACAATTTGGCGCTTGACGTTTGATGGATACCTTCCTGAGTGGAAGCTTTCCTAATCAGCAGTAAACGGAGTGCTTTGTGGAAGAACCTAAGCCTGCAAACTCATGAAATTCCCATCTACAGCGTTGTTTTCCTCATACACTTACAGCATAGCTTCTTGCATTTGTGGAGATCTGTAAATCTGTAACAGCTTGACAGAAAAACAAGGACGTTTTCAGCAGTGAATAAGGGCACTATTATGAAGGCCTGATTGCGAAGGAATCTCAGGTTAAAATCACAGCATTCTAAAAATTTCTAATATGGATTTTAAGCTTCTATAGAAACCTGGAGTATGGCCTAGCAGAAAGCTCCTATAGATGATGAATGTCAGGAAAATGCCCTAGAACAACTCTGTTGCTGCCCTTACAGACCACAACCTGTGAAAGTTTCCAGCAATAATGTGGTGTCTTGATGTAGATTCTATCAATATGCAGTGGCACCATCATTACTGGGTTGTTCTAGGACTGCAGACTCAGAAAACCTGATCCCAGAAGTGTCTATAACAGTGTATTATCACAGTGCTGATATGAAAGTGAAGCATTTCCAGCATTGTATGGCAGGATTTGAGATCGAAGATTGGTGATGATGGAACGGTCTGATCAGCTCTTGAGAATGCTCAGCCTTTGGGGCATCTTTGGAGGGTTTTATGGCCTAATTGTTTGGAGCATCCACCTCTTGGAGCCTTCCCCATTGAAGCGTTCCGTGTTGTCTATGTCCTTGTTCACATTTTGATAAAGGTGTTTCCCTATTGAGGGCTGTTTCCATACATTTGGAAGAGTGCATCCACCCTTGGGAGCAGCCAAATCCTCTTCTCATGCAGCATTGGAGGCTAGCATTCAGCTTTCTTTGAGATTTGTTAGAGCGATCCACCTTGGAGAGACTTCAAATTATGTTTTATGCCCTTGATTGTTAGAGCATTCCACTTTGGGAAGATGATGTCCACTTTGAAGATTTTACATGGGTCTATGCCTTATTTTGGAGAGGTTGAATTTGATGAATAGCTAGGGGGGACAAACCCTAAATTTAGGTTCTCATGCATTGCTTGGAGGCCACACTTCTATTGGAGCGCTATCCTCTTGAACAGTTTTGGATATTGACTTGGTACTTGGTCCCTTGTTTCATGGTCAACATGTTCTAGGGTTTGTCCACTTCCATGCTTGGTGGACATTTTCTTGATGGAGCACTTCTTCTTGAGGCCATGTGTGGGACTTCCATGTGTATTGTTATCTCATGTGATGTATGTGCCCTCCCTCTTGGGGCCTTATTTATCTTTGACATTGTACATGTGGCATTGACCACCTCATATTATGGATATTGTTAGAGTTTGTTAGGATTTAATGGAGGTTATTCATTGTTTACTCCCGCTTAGGCCAGATCTAAGATTTTATGATTATTTTATTGTAAAGGAAGTTGAGCTCCTTTCCTATATAAGAGAGCCCCTTCCTCATTTGAACTCATGGTTGGATTTTGAGAGCTCTCCCTCCTCTGGAGCCTAATAGATATATCTTTCATGGTGCAGCGTGAAGTGTAAGGGTTTAGAGTTTGTTAGGGGTTAGTGGAGGTTATTCATTGTTTACTCCACCTTAGGCAAGATCTAGGATTTTATGACTATTTTATTGTAAAGAAAGTTGAGCTCCTTTCCTATATTATAAGAGAGCCCCTTCCTCATTTTAATTCATGGTTGGATTTTGAGAGCTCTCCTTCCTCTGGAGCCTAATAGACATATCTTTCATGGTGCACCTTGAAGTGTAAGTGTTTCTTCTCCATTCAAAGTGTGGCATCCTTGTTCCTATTTCTAATGTTGGTTATGGATTGTAGAATAACCTAGAACTTGTTAACTAGGGCCATAGAAAGGCAAATCTATCTCATTGGAAGGGTTTTATATGAATTGTATTCCTCTATCCCCCTTTGCTGTTTTATTCATGATTATATTACATTGTGTTACCCCCTTATTTGCATAGGGTATTCACTTTGGATTCTCATGAGGAGTTCTGAGCTGTTCTCAAGCTTTCTGACTCCTGAGGCAACTTCCAGCATCCTGGGCAGTATTAGACAGGTCTGCACATTTTTTTCAGCATTATGGGCAATCTTGGGCCTATTTGTGGGCTCAAACAGCCCTAAAACAGCATCCTATCCATATTCTGGGCTGGTTTGTGCATCAGGACAGTGGTACTGGGCATGAAAGAAACGGTTCTGGGCATATTTGATATTTCTATCCATCCGAAGGGTCATGTTAGCAAGAAACAGTAGTAAATGGTGGTCTGGATTACTTATGTGGGCAAGTGCAGCAATAAATGGGGAATCCGAGCATTCTTTAGACCTGTAGTATGGGTGATCTTGTGCATAATGATGTTGAGAGGTCAAGAGGTTCCCAAAACTGTTTCTAAAGGCAATTTACATTAAGCAGATGATCTTTGGCTCTAGTTCTGGGCAATTCCTAGTCTATCTCTCTGTATGCATTCTCAGAACAGTATTTTCATTTTGCAGCAGGGCTATTTTCATGAATTTTGAGGCAGACACTCTGTGGAGGAATGATTGGGCATGGTTTGATGGCTTATTATAGTGCACATTCATCACATAGGTCAAACTAAAAAAGGGTTTCAATCAAGTGTTTTATTGTGTAGGGTACCGTAGAAGAAAGGATGCAATAGGTTCAGGCACAAAAGCAACGGATGATTACTGGGTCATTTACAGACCAAGATGAATGCTGTTTAGATAATGCATTTCTCAAATGGGAAGACTACATTCATTCCTTTGGCCTAGAATGGATACATGCAGGGATAAAATAGGTACTCATTTCAGATTGAATCCTTCTATTTTTGTGCCTCATGGATGACTCAAATCAGGAATTGGTTACCCCATGAATGTTTCTGTTAATTGATCAAGTTTACTGGAGAGATCTAATTGGCTGTCTTGATCTGTTAATGAAGGGAACACCATCTTCTACTCAGAATCCTGTCATTGATCAGATGTGCTTTCGAGCCTTGTGCCAGATCTATCCAAAATTCAAATCTTCATAGTTTTTTTTTGTAAATGAATGCTGTGTACAAACAAGCCCTGATTTTGATAGTTACCTTATTATACTGAAGCATTTTGCAAGTATTGCTTTACCGTCAAAAGTGTATGAGGAGGTTGTCCAAGTATTTTACCGGTGGGTTGAGGGTATTGAGTCTCGGCGAATAAACTGCAATGAGATTTCACAGTGGAATGATTGCTTAAATGACTTAGACAACTCAGTTCTTCCCACTATGCAGGACAAATGGGTCTCACTCCATCCAAAATTTGGCGTTGTTTGCTGGTATAATGATGCAGAACTTGGTGAACAATTTACGCAAAGATGCTGGGGGTAAGCACAATAAAACCAAAGGAATGTGTTTAAGGTTTGTGATCAACCTCATCCTTTACATGTAAAAAGCATGGTCCAGAATGTATTAGAAGGAGATGGGACGATTTTGGCACAGATGCAGGTACAAAGCACAGAACAACTCTTGACAAGCCCACTCACAGCACTGGGTTTTGAATTATGAAGTTCGCTGCTCAAGATCTTGTTGATGGACAAGCTAGGCTATCGTGAAGTGACCCAGATTTAATGCATTTGGAAAGAAACCAGCTGGATCACTTGATCCACTCCAGGGACACAATCAAGATAAATTATTCCGCCTTTGTGACTTATTCACCGTGGGTGACATTTCTGCATCATCATGCCCATGCAGTTTATATCAATTGGCACTTGTCCCTTTGAGCATCCACCTGTGGCTGACCCCTAAGACTACGTCAACTTCAAAATATTAGATTTCCACTTTTTCAAGTGAAATTACAAAATAGAAATATTTCCCACTTTTCCGAAGTGGTCACTTTACAAATAATGAGAGGAAATGAAATAATAAGAAACCTAGCCTAAGACACAACTTGACTTTGAGGTCCTCCTGAACTAGTCCACCAAGTGCCATGTATATTCTCCCACTCTTCGTTGTGGATACCACTATGGCATCCCATCCTTTGCATTATCCTCGAAATGTCTCAAACCACTCCTTGGACGTTCATACTGAAATTTATGCAAGAAGTTCATGTCAAAGCTACATTTCTCAACAGTGTTGGGACAAATTGCTTAAGCCATTGGATATTTCATGCATTCATGAATATCACATGAGGCCCCTCATGAATGGACAAAGAATGTTCCAAGGTTTTGCGGACATCCTCATTTGGCTTCTGTTTACACTCGAACCTACACTACTTCCTCAATGGAGCTCGCTGCAACTTGTAGACACTATGCCCATTGTCACCTCGACATGTACGCCTCACGCTTAGGGTTGGCTTAGGCCAACTCCAGGGGGGTATCCCTAACTATACCCATAGTTTTAAGAATCACCCAAATTGAAACTTGAATTGACCAGTCTGACCGGCCAATCAATGTTCAAACTCAACTCGGCACAAAACTTGGCTTGGGCACCGGCTCGATAACGAACTAACCGGCTCAAAGCCTGAACAGATCAGTTCATTACAGAACTAGTCCAAACCGGACGAATTCGTTTAAAACCGGTTGGGTCGACCTCCAGTTTGCCTCCATGGGCCCGCACAGGTGTATTTAATTGTTTAAAAAAAAACTTTAAAAAACCTAAATCTAAACCCTAAATCATTGCTACAACCCTACAAATACACCCCCTTCTTACCATTTCCCTCACACATCCTGTCATCTATCCATGATTCCATTGGAACTTGGAGGCTTGTCGCTTGGAGAGTCGAGACTTGGAGTTGGAGGCCGCAGCATTTGTGCCACTGTCGGTTGTGCCTCAGCCTAAAAGTCTATAATTGTTAGCAATTGCCAGTAGCATTTATGAGTATGCACTATGGCTATAAGCCTGTAGCCTACTGGGTTGTGAGACGTAAATTGTAATTTTTTTTGTATTTTTGAATATTTCAGTTGATTGAAATCAAACCACTTTGATTCATTACTAGTTCTGATTTCGGTCCGATTTGACCCTCGACCAGTTCGATTCACGGTTCTGAGTTTTAAAACATTAACTATACCTGCAACCTATTAGTTAATTAGACAAATAAGAAATAGCTGCAAAAGACTAAATCTTGTATCAAACCTTAGAACTAGGAGGGAAGGATTAGAGAAGACCAATGTCTTTCAAGGGCTGATGGAGTCAAAGGGTGGGCTAGAACGAACGTCCAAAAAGGGTGTAGAATAGGGGCGAGGTTGCTAAGATGGAAGAATCTCGCCACAGAACAAGGTGTGGCTTTAAATAAATGGGTTCTAATGGATGACAACTTTGTCCTTGTCGCTATGGGGGAGCTAGGTAGTGGTTTACCACTTTGCAGGTCCTGAGGGGCTAGGATTGCTCACTAAAAACCTACAATAATTAATGTATATCAAAGAAATAATCATCCAATCTGCCAACTAATCCTAACAACCTGCACGAGAAAGATGTTAAGCATGTATTGTCCATAAATTAAGCATACATGAAAAGCAAGAAAACCAATGTGAATCAACAAACTAGCTCTACTAACTATCAATCTAGGATTACAATAGGTGATCTCTAAGATTCCAACCCTTTTAATGAGCTTTGAACATCACTTTATAAGCTCTAATTGACCTAAGTCAATGCGCCCCCTCTAAGTACATGTGCAAACTCTTTTAGCCTAGTAAACACAAACCCAATTGATGATGATGGTGGTGGTTATTAATGTCCACTAGGACCAAATTTGGTCTATCGGACCTTAAGAAAAAAAGCTAAGAAATTACTTGGATTTCTTTAGAATTTTATTTTTGTGCTCGAAAAGCTTGAAGAGAAGCATTCCTAAGTCACTATAGTTTTGTTGAGTTAAAAAGGATATGAAGGTCATTGTTGTAACAAATATTTTGAAATTGAGATCTAATGTGGGTGTACGCAGGACAATCTTAGAGGAAGTGTTTTTCATCCTCAACCTTCTTAGTCTCACAAAGATGACAAATTCTATCTACCCTTGATCGATGGAAGTCCCTCATCATGTTGGGCATTTATATCCTAGGTGGTTGTCTGGTGCACCTTGAGATAAATCCAGGACACATGGTTTAGGGGTTCCTAGCCACACTTGTGTTTATGCTATGTAGAGGTAATTGCGCTTATAAGGGTTGTTATACCCGCTTTAGCACAGCTCATTTGTGCCCACTTGGACCTCTCTTTTGATGTATTACCCCTCCTCTTGGTCTCCATGTGCAAATATGATGATGACATCATCCTTTGAAGAAGACCTTACCTTGCTAAAAAGGAGAACGTTGAGGGAAAAGCACATCATTGGGGTTAATTGGGGCATGACGTCCTTTAGGCTGAACATCCCACTTGGTTGAACCATTTGCATCAATTTATTATTATTCTATGCCTTTGTTGGGCCTCGGAATTGACACATTTATGATGCCTATTAGTCATTCTTTCACCTAATTTACCCTTCCATCTTCATGCACTTCATTAACCATGTTCCCATAATTATCTATTTTTACCCCACATGAGCTCCACATGACATATATATGCTAAAATAATCAAATTCCCATGTTATGATGATTACTTAGGGTAGAAATTGTGATTCCTAACTTAATTCTAAATTTGCAACAGGTCCTGTTATCACATATATTGTAGTCGGGCTACCATACATTATTTTTATGATTCCAGTACACTATTCAGCCAGTTCCCTTACATTTGAGATGCTGAGATGAGCATCTATATTGGATCACTATCAGATTTTGGACAGCAGTTGTATTCCCCATGCCATGATTGAGTCTCAGGACACTCAGAGAGATGACCGATGTAGCCATTATACCATTTGTACAGAGCAGTCAGTAGTGCCCAGAGTTGCAGCAGCAGTTTCAAAGGACAGATGATGGTACAGGTGATGAGCATTCAGGTATATGACTCAGCAGGTATATCATAGTGTTGTGGTTATATTGCTTTTATATTTATTCTTATAGCATGTCTTAGCACCTAGTGTCATGATCTGGCGATCATATAGATATGTGGACCTGGTTGATCATATTATATATATTATATTGTCCCTACTCAGACTTAGAAGTTCACTATTCATACTCATTGGTTTTACCCTCCTTAGGGAGAATAGAGGTGATCATTCCACCATACCTTGGCTTGCTAGTGTTGGCACCATTATTCCTTGTCTTCATCCATCCATTACCTACCTTTTAGTTTATCACCCTGACTTACTACTTGACTAGTGGCATGGAGGACTTTTCACCACTGTAGCCTCTGTATTGGATGAGCTTCCCTGTTTATTGTGTCTCGGCTCTGAGTTGGTGACAAAACTTACCTATGGTGAGTTGGAGTTCCTTGGAATTCCCCCTAGTCACTAAAGTTGTGTTGGCTAAACCTGAAACTTTTAGTGCTTCCATGAATACAAAATCTAGAAAAAATGAAATGCTATATCTTGTATGAAAAGCCCATTCATGCAATGTGTTTCTAAACACACATGAATGAAAGGCATGCCAAATGAAAATGGCCATGAAAATAAAATGTTATATCTTTTGGAAATGTAAATACCTAGGTAAACAAGCTGTATGTGACACACCTAGAAGTGCTCAGGTAAACAAGTGCCTTAAAAACACACCTGCAGCAGAAAGCCTAAATAAATGTAAATTTGTGCAATGTGTTTATAAACACACATAGATCAAGGCTATGGAAACTTCAGGCCCAAAAAGCAATGGAACTTAAATGCTATATTAAAACAATTGCTGACCTTATTTGTATTATGGATTGTGCGCATCTGTTAAAGGTGAATAAACCCTCTTTGAACAACTCATCCATTTGTGAGACACCGCCATTCCCTGTATTGTTGCTCATTCAGTATATACTATGGTGTGTATTCCCTTTCCCTTTGCCAAAGTGTCACAAAGTTAAGTCAGTCAAGTCATCCCTTAGCCTAGCCAGTTATTTTAGCCTTCACCCTTCACTAGCAAATTGATCACAGCTATGAAGTGAGTATGATCTTGAAAGTCTAGTCTGAGTAATAATAATAATTAATGACATTATATATTTGGATTTAGATCACCAGTAATGATTACTTTGTGTTATAATTGTTATTTGAATAAGTTGTAGAGCATGCATTAACCTTTGACACTTTGCAGCAGTTTCTGATGATGATCTGAGTTATATCTGGTCATGTTGACTTGATCAAACCTAGTTTGACCAAGGTCAACCATAGGACATGAGATGGTTGGACCTTGTGATGATATGGATAGATGATATATGGTCTATGTACATGTACATGATGATTCTATGCAGCAGATACAGGTTTATGATGATGATTCATGGTTTACAGCAGTATTTGATCATTTACAGATTATTATTATTTGACCTATTCCAGTATATTGGATATATATTTTGATCATGCAGAGATTCATATGGTGTATGAGTACACATCTTGGATAGATTTGGACCTTCTGAGTCCAATGAGACAGTCTGTTTTCAGTTCTGGGCACTTACAGTGATGATTGAGCCTCAGTAGGCTATCCCAGTGCAATTTTGGTCTGTCGGAGACCCTGTCAGAGCAGATGTGATTTTTATCCGGTTGACCTAGGGCGCTGTGCTTGAAGGGGGTGGTCCAACCACTTGTTTTTACCATATTACCCCCCTCTCGAACACACTAGTGCCCTCACCTTGACAGCGCAGGCACTCCAGGAGGCAGTTTGGGGCAGTTTCACGCTTCCCGAGGCATTTCAGGATTGGTAGAAATGGCTATTGAGGAATTCGATTTGGGCTACTGAGGCAATGTCTTGGCATGGGATGATCAGTGATGATGGGTTGATGTCTTCCACACCTCCTCCAGCAGTTTCAGCTTCATCGGGGCCCGCATCCATCACTTATGGCACTTTCTGATGATTTCTGAGACCTTTTGAGGCCCACGATTTGTCCATAGAGGCACGATTTGGTATATTGATGACTATTTTATTATTATTGTGCTATGGGGATTGACCAAGGGTGGCTAAAATTACCCCTTGGACCCACCATAAGCTTCTTATTATATTTTGTCATCATGATTTGGTGGGATTCCCCTCTTCTAGGGCGATTTTGTCCACTTATATTATATTTTATGAGTGATCCATGTATTTTATTGTTGAGCTCATCTCAACCATTGATTAGACATTTGTATCTTTTAATCTTAGCCACTCATTCAAAAAGTGGTTAGGATTTTGATGCCTTTCCTTCCTATTTAAAGGAGAGAGCTTCTCATTTCTAAGGGACTAGTGGCTCTGGATTATTGGAATAGAAAATTATTATGCATCTGTCTCCAGTGTTGTGGTGAAGGTTTCTGGTGTTCGTTCGTTGGTTCTTCCTTTGCACTGATTTATTGGAGATCTTGTTTGCCATATCTTTTGTACCACGTTTTTGCATCTACAGGTGGAGGCCGATTTGCTTTGAGGAGGAAGTATTGGTAGGGGAAGACTCTCCCTACTTCTTCTTTGGATCTCTTCGTTGGTAACAGGGAGTATTACTATCCCAGGACCTTCTATTCTATGTTATCATTGCATTTTACTTGTATATCCTCCATACTTAACCTCTCTGATTGAAATCGATTCTCCTTGGATTGACAGGTAGAGGAGGGCGCACTTGTGGGCTATGACATCAATTTGGCAAGCAAAATCAACAATCTCTCATTTGATCTCTGCGGGAATCTTCCTCAACATCAAAGCATCTCTCTTCATCACTCAGGTATGATCTCAAGGTAAGTTCTATCTCCATGATCTATCCACTCGTCTAAAACATTTTAAACCCTGATTAATCAAAACCCCAATTTTTACATTTTTTCAAATCTACTAAGATCTAGTGGGTTGTTGGGTATAATATTGAAAACCCACCTCTATAGTATCCACGGCATCCCGGATCTATAGTTTGGTGAGGATTGGCCTCCATTTGACCCCCTTCCCAGGCCAACTTAGCCTCTCCAAGTGAGGTCGCACTCCTTGGGGAAGGTGAGTTACCCTAGATCTAGTTGATGGGTAGTTGAGATCCCACTTGATTCATGGTCTACACGTCCAATAACCTACCCCCAGATTGTCACTTTTCTGATTTCTACCTTGTGGGCCCTATTCCACATTTTAAGGGATTTATTCCCCATTTTGGACCACTTGGTATCTTTAAACTCAGATCTAGTAAGATCTAGCCATCGGATTGCCTTGAAATTGTAGATCCATACGCTCACTTGCTTAAACTACTTGGATCTAAAGTTTGGATGCCATTGGACTTGTCTTGATTGATTTATCCCACTTTTTAGCCTCCTTGGGTAAAGTCGCACCACCTTGGAGAAGTGAGTTGGTCCACTTCTAGGACATGGGTACATGAGATTTTTGTGGATTTGGAACGGGCACACCTTAAAACCTAGGTCTAGTTGGTCACTTCATCAAATCTTGTCGTGGGGATAGCATTCCTTGTTTTAAGGGATTGTGGTCCACTTGGGTCATACCTTGAATCTCTAGATCTAGACCTACTCCTCCATCAAGCCTTTAATTTCCCACTTGTCTCATGCAATAGGAGTCATCAACCACAAGTTAACTTCACTTTGACTCCGTTATCCCAATTCCCAAGGCACTGATCTCTCTCCAAGTCAATTCGACTTTCCTAGATTGTTGGATTAACTTGTGGTTTGACCCTTGTGTGGTGAACAACCCTTTGATGTCATCATATACCATGATCAAGCTTGTCACTTGTACTAGTTAGCCCCAATTCAACCCCTAAACTACTCTACATTGGACACAGTTCCCAAGGCAGTGGATTTTTCACATTGACTAGTACCTTAATCCTGGATCTTATTTCAAATATCATAAGTCACTCTCACATCAACAATGAACCAAAGCTATACTCATTGAACCCCTCACTTATCTTGTGGCTTCATCCTAAGGTCTAGGATAAACCATACACCTTACTTCACTTAGAATTAACTTGATTTGGTGTCTTGGTTTTGATCTCTCCTGTCGGGAGTAGATCGGGTCTCCCCCTTTGTTGTCTGGGCTAGATAAAATAAAGCGAAGGTTGCCTCGACTGGCGTGACAACCATCTATTGGAGGTCGAGGTGATCGTGGTTGCACCTTTTGAGTTGCCCTTCCCTATTGCCATCCATGAGTGGATACATCCATAGGGGTAACTACAGTTTAGGTGATAACAAGTCCCTTGTGAAATTCAATAGTTACTACTGGAATCGAGAGTTCTAGTAGTCAGTTCTTTGTTGCAAACAGCAAAATCGCTACTAGAACTTTCTATTCCGATAGTCAAATGAAACGAACAAAGTTCGTTACTCAAGGAAACTTCCAATGTAAATATGATAAATAATCCATGAAGGATAAATATATAATAAAATGTATAAAATGAATAATAGATGTGATATGGTTACAAATAGGAGAGCCTGCATATATAATGCTTAAAGGGCACACAGTAACTCTTCATAAAAAGTTGCAACTTTTAATAATTATTACAATTTTTATTTATTATTAATTAACAATTCAATTATTATTTATTAGTATTTGCTTATTTTATATTCATAACATTGCCTTCCTCTTAGCGATGCTTTGTCCTCAAAGCATGATTATTGAATACTTTTATCCTTGTTCTTGCTCGTGAAGCTTTCTCGTGATCTTCTGTGTTGGTAACTACAACACTTGACGACAGGAAACGATACGTTCGTTTAAACATTGAAAGAAATTGTTGCGTCATTTGTGAAGTGGTCCATCTGAGATCTACCTTCAATGGAACCGTTTGTTGACTTTGTCACCATTTTGTTTTGAAATCACAACTCGTTTGTTTATGTTCCTCTCGACCTTGTCGTTGGTCATATCGATTTTTATGATTTGGATGACGATAAGGCATCCTAATCTTTTGTAATTGTTCTTCGGAACCATCTTGTCTTGGTGTTTGTAGTGATTTCTCAGTATAAACATTCTTCTGATTTTGAGCGACATTTGACTCTGTATTGGTTCCCCTTTTTGGTGTTTGAATTTGAGTGTTTGTTGACTTGTCTATTGGGTCAATCATTGCTTCCTTGTCAGCTGAAGATCCCTTGAGATCTAACTTTTCTTGTAATGATTTCTTATCATGCTTTAGTTTTCTAATTTGTATGAGTAAATCTTGATTGTGTCTTCTTAAGCGTAAGAGTTCTTCCTTATAATCTGACTTGTTGACATCATTTTGAACATCTTGATTCTCTTGCTCTCTTTCTCTTAACGTTTTTATTTGCTCTAGCAATTCCTGATTAGCCTTCTTCAAGGAGGAATTTTCTTCGTCTTTTCTTGACATTGTTTGCTAGAGATCTTGAATCTCCTCTTCAAACTTTTGATTGCACTATGTGTTATCCTTCGTCTTCTTGATTTGAAGTAGCAATTTCTGATTATGATCTCTTAGACGAGAGATCTCTTCATCTCGCTCTTGTATGTCCTTGTCAAATTTGTTTTTTGCAGTTTCAAATTCTTTAATTTGTTTGGTGGACTCCTGAATACAATCTTTCAATTTGAAATTTTTTGTCTTTATTAAACCATTAAAATATTTTTCTTTATCATTTTCAAATTGTAATTTTTTATTGCTTTCCTTGTAGTATCATAATTCGCCTTCCAATTTCTGTATTTGCGATTACAATTGTGACTGACCTTGATTTTCTTTCATAATAAAATATTTATCACATATTGGACAGGAGTGATTGAAATTCTTAAAAACTATCACATACTGGAATTCCAGCTCGCAATAAGGACACTTAGTCCAAAATTCAGACTTATATATGGAACCATAATTCACCACTCACTTCTTCAATAAATACACAGATATGCTTCAATAACTTCCTTCAATATCTTCTTGTTTTTTGTCCAATAATTATTTTTACTATTATTATTTATTATTAATTACCAATTTAATTATGATTCATTAGTATTTGCTTATTTTATATTAATAACGTCAAACTTTCCACGTCATTTGTGAACACCTGGAGGCAAACCTTGGAAAACGAAAACATGGGTTTTTCTCATAATGGAGTCATTTGGGAAGTAGATCTAAGATTTGCGAGAGCAATCATCTATAAAAGTGCATAATATAAACAACCACTCATAGAAGGTGCAGTCATAGGTCCACATATATCTGAATGAATTAAGTCCAAGATCCTTTTAGATCTACTACTACTGTTAGGAAAATATTTCTTGGCATTCCTGCCAAGAGAACAACCTTTACAAACACCATCATGCTCAGAAGAAAACTCAGGCATACCTGTTACTGTTAGAGATAGTGGTATCTCATGATGTCCTCCATGATTTAGATGCCTTGCATGGAGATAAATTTGTAGTATAGGCATCAGGATGAGGTAGAGGGTGAGATGTACTCTACCTAGTGGCATGAATCTAGCAGTGGATGCATGCGGACCTTTCGAGGTGATTTGCCTCATGCATGCACAGTTGTTAATTAAAAAGCATGCAAAAGTGAGATTTTTACATGTGCTCACTTTAGGGTTTTGGAAACCCTAATCGAACGGTGAGTTATTATAAGGAGGCAGGAGGTCACCGACGAAGGTCACTCAGCAAACGTATCAGAGAGAGATAAGTTTGAGAGAGGAGGGTGACTAGTGCATGCAGAGGGAAACTTTATGAGAGAGAGAGAGAGGCGCATCTGCAGAGAGAGAGAGTGAGGGATCTGAGACATATCGGACCTCACTTGATCAGAGGCACCTGTCTACCATTGACAGTGGGTTGAGAGAGCCTTTTCAGTGGAGTTTCTAAAGAGTTCAGAGAGAGGGCGACTTTCTGCAGAGGGGGGGTGCACTTCCTGAGGAGAGGAGGACGTTTTGGATCCAGATTGAGGCCAGAGCAGTTGAGATTTATGAGGTAGATCTTCTTCAGTGTTTGAAGAAGATCTGTGACGATCTCATATTAGATTGGCTGAGATTTGAGCTGGGGCAAGTTTCCAGTCTCAGAGAGGGGCGCACTTTTCCATGTAGAGCTACAGGGGGCGCATTCTACATTGAGCAGAGCAGGCTTTCATTTAGACAGAGCAAATCAAGGTTGTGGAGGATAGAGAGAGGAGGTACATCCTGAGACAGGTTGAGGCAAATCATCAGAGAGTTCAAATCTGAACTGACAGCAGGGGGCGCATTTCCCAAGAGCAGCAGTTGTAGCTGCTGCAGATCTCGGGGTTTTCTAACCTGTCAGGTTCGGTCATTTGTTTCTGAAGAGTTGTATGTACTAAGTCTCTTTTACTTTGCTCTAGGCTCGAGAAAGAAGAAAGCCCCGCAAAAAGCTGGTTTTCCCCATTTGGGGTTTCCAGGTTATATCATGAGTTAATGTGTGATTGTTGTTTAGTGTTAAAGAGATCTGAGAGATATGGTAGTACTTTTTGTTATAAGTCAGTATTTGGTTATTTGGCTTAGAGAGACTCAAAGTCATTGAGATCTCGGGGTTTCCAGAGCGAGTAGTGACCTCTGGACATTATTTAACAGTTATCATCTTTTGTAGACTAGGAAGAGCCCTGTAATGAAGTTGTCCAAACCTTTGATGCCATAACTCATAGGACTTAATTGTATCGTGGACCAGTGCCTGGATGGAATGCCCAGATGACTTGTAGAGGCCTCCCTCTCGAACTCCAATCACCACGGTTGAACTCATCTCTTCATACTTTGGCCACAAGAGGGCCTTTCTATCCATGAAGATTACTCTGTAACCCTTATCTTCTAAACTTGCAACTGAGAGGAGATTCTTCTTTAAGCCAGGAACATATAATATCTCTTCGATATGCAAGGTAGTCCCTAAGTCAAGTTAAAAAGATGTTGAACCGATTCCTTCAATTTCATAGGTTGTATCATCTCCAAGTTCCACCTAAGCAGTAAACTTCTTCTTTCTTAAGTTTGTAAGAGCTCCTCGAAACCCTATCATATGTCTGGAAGCTCCACTATCCACCAACCAAGACTTAGCACTATTGGTAATGTATCCTGAGAGAGCTGAAACCAAATAGTACTCTCTTCTTGGTTCTTGATCCTTGGAAGACCTGTTGTTTTTCTTCTTCTTAGGTTCTTCTTCTGCAACAGATGCCTGAAATTTTCCTTTGAACTTTCTCTTTGGATTTTTACAATCTCTGGCATAATGTCCCATCTCGTGACAATTGAAACATTCTATTTTTGATAAATCAATGTGCTTACCTCGAGGCTTTTTACCTTTGTTCTTTTGATGAAAGAACTTCTTGCCTTTCTTTGTCTTGGCAGTAGGGGCAAGATTCCCTTCCTTAGAGCAACCATTTCTACTTTGCATTCTTCTTTCCTCTTGTAAGCAATCATGCCATAGTCTTTCAAAATCTGGCTAGATTTCTCAACCAATTATAGTACATAGGAATGTCTCCCATGAACTTGGAAGACCATCAACTGCAGTTTGAACAAGATCATCATCTACTGTAACACCAATAGCCAAGAGTTGATCCCTTACCTAAGAGATCTTTGTGAAGAATGAAGCCACACCTTCATCCTTTTCCATCTTCAAAGTACGAAGCTTATTCTTCAGTACCTTCTTCATAGATGATTCTTCCTACCTTGGCTTGCTTCCTCTTGAATGCTACTCTACCTGCATTTGTTGTAGGTTCCTCTACAACATTGATGACTAAGTCATCAAGATCATTTTCTTCTAGGGTAGTGTTGCCACTGAAATGCACACCTAGGGGGAAGCACAGCAAAAATATTTCGAAGCTGCTCGGTGTGGCCTTGGGGGCAAGACTCGAGTAAGGTACTGTCACCTGATCCTAACTCCTCCATTTAAGCAAACTCTTAATCGAAGCCAAGGGGGGTAGACCCTACTAAAAAGAGGTTTCTAAATCAATTAGAGGCTGCTAACATGGTAAAGGATTATACACCTTTTTGCAGAGCATGCAAAGATTTTCACGAAGAATCCACTTGTTACTTTGCACGCTATGTCCTAGAGAATGGTTTTCCTGAAGCGAGCAGTAGTGAGCAGTTTTCAAGCGAGCCCGATTATGTAAATGTTGTAGGTGATGTCCATACCATTCCCAAAGAAAGTTGGAAACAGGATCGACAATACAGCCAAGAGAAAGACAACCTTACCAAAACTTATGGAGAGATGCCTTCACCTGACCAAATCCGGGAGATGCCGAAGTTCAAAGGCTTCACATACCAGAGAAGAGAAAATGTTGGACAGAATATTCAATATCCTCCCAAGGTAACAAATCCTTACGATTCTGATGATATGAATATTGATTTAGGTAATTGGTTTAAAAAAGTAAAATTACCTATGCCTGCTACCGAAATTTTCAAGATTCCTGAACAAACCCTGAAAAGTTAATGAGAGTCTTAAACCCTCCCATTCCGAAGAAAGTCACTTTTGCTGAAAAATTAGAGCAACCTTCCACAAGCAACAATAGTGTCATGGAAGATCCCCGATTCTACATACCATGGACCCAAGAAAAGAAGATCATCCACCTTAAAGGCAGATAGGACCCAAGTTAAGCTTCAAAAAGGCAGATCGGACTTCCACAAAATCACAGGTGAGGAGAAAAAAGAGCTAACGGCTAGGTTAACAAGGTCACAGCTGTCACGGCCTCCTTCAATTAGGCCACCAGTCATCAAATTGGATCATGTCTTAGTCATAGATCAAACCCTGGATGCATATCAAACATTAATTACATCAAAAAATTGGATCTGAATTGTTCAGTAGGTGGGCAACCTTCAAAATTAGGTGAGCAGCAGTGATATCCTTAACATCAAACAGAGGAAGGATCAGAGCTGAGATGAAAGATGATGATTTTCCAAAAAGAAGACTTCAATATATAGAATTAGGGTCTTCTAGAATGATCATTAAAATAAATTTTTTAATTAAGTTAGGGTTCCATAGATTTAGGAGGGTACCACTTAGTAAGAACAAAGTCACAAATTATAAAATATAAAATATAAATAAAGTGACTTAGGTGGGTACTAGGGTCATGTAATTAATTAGGTGAGGGTACAAGGACCAACACAAGGTACAACATAAGATAACTATGGGTACATGACCCATAACATCAAGGACCAAGGGTATACCACAAAGTGGACAAACAACCATAGTACCCATAGGACCAAAAACATCAAGATGGTACAAATCAAAAACAACTCAAGGTGGGTAAATGACCCTACTAACCACAAGTCAAAGACAAGTTACCACAAGACCAATAATCAACAAGGTGTAAAGACCAAAAGTAAATCAACCAAGGTGGGGAAGGTACAACCAGTCATCTCTCTCTCAAATGTACAAGTGTTCCATATAACCTGAAAGTCCATCATCACTGTATAAGGAATGGTCCACACTGGATGATGTGATCATGTAGTCCTCTAAACCACTCCTCAGTTCAAATGCTAGTAGCTCCATCAAGGAGTGGCCAGTCCCTTGAGAAGACCATCTAGCTCAACCATCTCGAAGACCTAGGAGAAGAGGACATCACACATCATCATCTTGGTCCACTAACCAAGATCCACCTAGTTAACTAACCAGGTATGTCACTGCAGGAACTACTTGGTCCTCGTGTCCAAGAATCTGCTTGGTCTCGGACTAGGAGGTCTCTTTCTCAACCTGCAGGACCTGCTTGGTCCTCGTGACCAAGAATCTGTCTGGTCCTAGACTAGAATACCCTAGAGACAAGTAGGGGACCTAGCCACATGCTAGGGACTTTGCCATGGCATCAACCTACTTGGTCCCCGACCAAGAACCCCAGGAGACAATTGGGGGCTCTAGGGTACCTTCTAGGGTCTCACTCTTTACTCTGCCTGGTTAACTTAACCAGGAACCCTAATTAACTGACTAGGGTACCATCCTTTCTGAGAATGGGTCCAGCAGCTGCACTAACTTTAACACTACTATCTATCTGTTTATGAATCTTGCCTTCAAAAGATGCAAATTTATTGCCAAGCATTTCCTCTAACTCTATTTGAAGTTTAGCTTCGCTTTCTTCCCTACATTTCTCTAATGACTATATATTCGCAAAGACTGACTAGGGTTACCTTGCTAATTCTCCCCTTGATATTCTTTGGTAGATGTGGTGAAATGTTCATATTGAAACCAAAAAGTAGAGAGGAAATAAACTATAACCAAGACTAAGAGAAGGAACTTGTGCACCTGATTAGGTCAAGCTCTATGCCTCCTTGGAGTAATTATGAACACAACTGGAATGTTTTTGAATGCCTATGTTGGAGTGTGCCCTTTGTTCGGTGATGGATCTACTCAACAATGGCTCTATGAAATCCAGATCTGCGGCAATATATATGCTTCGTAAGAAATCTACGGGAATCCACCTTAGAGATTCGTCTCAACGAAGAATTTGCCCAAGTTCGTCTCAGATATCATAAAAATCACCCAAATCCGCCTCAAAGATCAAAACCCTCAAAAATCCGCATGCAAGCAACAAGCCTATAGACCTCAAAATCTGTATGCAAGCCTATTAATTTGCATGCAAGTTGTTAAGGTTTTGTCTCCCATGGTGCTATAGAGATAGCTTCAATAGAAAGAGCATTGGTTAATTAAAATTTATATGGTGAATCCGCCTCAGAGATCCAGATCTACAGTAATATATCTGCTTCATAATACCTCCACCTTAGAGACCTGCCTCAAAGAAGAATTGCCCAAATCTGCCTCAAATATCATTAAAATTGCCTAGATCCGCCTCAGAGATCAAAACCGTGTAAAATATCCATCGGCTCAAAATTCAAGTTTTCACAAGTAATTTCTATACTAGTGGACAGCAAGATAGGGTTGTTTGTGGGTTTTTAATCCTGGATGCATTCACCCCCTATCTCATTAGAAAGAAACTCATGGTAGCTTCCATATAGACTCCATATGCCCAAAATCCTTCTAGGCACTAGTCTCCCTTTCAGCCACCTTTAAAAATTATAAAACCAACTTTCCTTTTGTTGTTAACAAATCTAAAATATATTCAAGGATAATAACAAGATTCAGATTTCTCTTCGTAAGTCTTTTTGTTATTCCTTGATACTATCATATCCTTGACTTAGGGTTTCTTAGGGATACCCCCCTTGTGTCATAGGAGAACCAACCAAAAGTGTGTGAAGTAGCTATGGTGGTGACATTGGGTAACCCTTCTTTAATGCTCCTAGGGTCTTACTTGTTCTTTACGACTTTTATCACTAAAAGCAAAGATTTGGGTGGTAATAGGGCTCATGGCTTTACTTGTAGCACTCTTTGA
The DNA here is from genome assembly GCA_027924585.1 of Larix kaempferi. Classification (NCBI taxonomy): domain Eukaryota; kingdom Viridiplantae; phylum Streptophyta; class Pinopsida; order Pinales; family Pinaceae; genus Larix; species Larix kaempferi. The sequence goes on from BSBM01000475.1 coordinate 847,090, forward strand.
AAATGATTAGTTAGATGAACATTCTTGAGTCTTTTGTAATAAATTGAGATTGAAAACATTTGTATTGTGTGGCAAAGATGTTAAGTTTTGGATCCATCATGTCACAAATTCGTCTTTCAAGTAAAACATAGATTTTGGAGTTCTCTTGTGGGGGCACAAGGAAGTGCAATCCACATATGGAGCGAATTGTTACCCTGTGAAAATGCAGCTATTCATGAGCTTTTCCCTCTCACAAAGCATAGAATAATACCTTTGGAGTTCAATAGCAGTGTGATGAAGAGCCTTATTCCTAGGTCAACTTAGTGTAAATTTCCTTAAAATCCAACTAGGGCTAGAAGCATGCAAACTAATTACTACCAATAACCACACATGGATTTCTTCACTTTGCAGCAGGAACAATAAATACTAAAAGAAATATAGCAGCAATCACATCAATAGAGACAACTCAGTCTTTTTAGGTATAAACCCCCGGACAAAACCCAAGATGGGAAAATCGATGCAACAGTATGAGATATTTATTTTATTCAAAAAATATGGAGCAATACAATTCAGATTTTGATCATGCCAAATTGGCAAAAATCGTACCACAGAAAAACAATGAGAAAAACTTGTAAGTGGGCACGGATCCCAATGCAGCAATGCTGCTACTGCTGCTGTATGGCCTGTTGTACAGATCTGTACGACCTACTGTACGGATTCCGTACGACTATACAGATTCCATACGACTTTACGTATGTACAGAGTCCAGACTATACAGATTTCCGTATTGTCACCTCTGCCTACTGCTGTTTCTCTCCTCTGTCAATCTACCTCTGCAAATCTGCATTCCTTCACTGGATTGCTGCTCCTCCATCTTCTTCTCAAAAACTTCTCTCTGATCATTTTTTTCCTCCATCTTTGTCGGAATGCAATTGTGTGTCCTCTCCACCAATTGATCTTTCTTTTATAAATCAATGCTAAGCGAATAACCTAATCTCACTATAGATCTAAGGTTGAGATCTTCTGGTGAGATTGGATGGCCAAGATTAGATCTTTCCATCACTTTAAATAATTCACTTACACTTTATAAAAAGCTTTTCACTAAGTCAATAATTAATTAGATCACTTTAATTAATTTTCCAAAGTAAACTTAGGAAAGATTAATTAAATACAATTGGCTTCCAATTAATGTATTCTGCATGCAGGAAGACCTTCCTTTGTTGTCACTTTCTAACACTTAGAACCATACCAGTGACTGATGTACGAAGGAAGCCCTAGAACAACTAGGTCTCTAAAGCATGATTTAGGGCAAGTTAAGGGGTCAAATACAGTGAAAAGAAAGAACGCCTTACACATGGGAGGTCCAGAGAAAAAATGCCCTAGCGTGTAGGAGACCTAGGGCATGACATGTAACAAAGCAAAGAGCTAATGGAGCAACACCCTAGCTTGGATCACTCAATGATGAACATTCCACCTCAAAGGAACAATGTGGTTGTTTGGTCATGAATCTACCCCTTCCAAGAGGGACGTTCTATGCAAAAGGGAATTAAAAGCATGATAAAGTAATTTTATGGGGCATTACACATTATCCAAGGCATATTCCACATATTTGGAGGCATGTTCACCCTTGACATATTTGGGGAATGACACTTAGTTTGAACTTTGAGACATGTTTTACATACTTGGAGGAGAGTCCTTTGCATGAGGAAGCCTCTAAACCAAGGCTGTTGGGAGCGCGGAGCGGGAGCAGGAGCGAAAAGCGAAATTTTCAAAAGCTTCCGTTTTGGGAGCGTTTCAGGAGCATTTTTTATATAATATAGATTTTAATATATTTTGATGCATATATATTAAAAAAAACATGTATTATGCCAAATTAGCTATAGAAAACATGAAAACATAGATTTTCATATAACCATTTAGTGCACATTGATATAACATCAATCATCTAGGAGCTATAAGTTATAACATTGTCATTAAATGATCAAATCATCAATCATCAATCATCAACAACATCAACCTTCAAATTTCAACATATAATATTTGCCATCAAACTAGGCCATAATGCTTACAAAATAGGCCGTAATAAACATGAAATACAAAGTACTATGATACTATCTAGTATCTACTAAGCTTTCCGCTTGCCAGGAGAAACTTCCAATTTCTTTTCTCGTGGTCTAGGTGGAATAGGAGCTGCTAGAAGTGATCGTGGAACATGAGAAGAAGATGAATGGCCCCCACGGATTGTTGGACGTTGTGAAGCTAAAGGAAAAACTCCTGCATTTGGAAAGATGCTGCTGCTTGGGGGTGGCATCTCTGTACGGGTAACTGTAGTATGAATTGGATCATCATGACCACCCAATAGTTCAGCCTCCAAACGCTCTAATGCTATGGCTCCATCCTCCACATTAGCCTCCTCTAAATTGTTGTCCCAAGTCAAAAATGTTCTATCATTCTTGGTAGCCTCACAATAATGGGACAACAACCTCAAATTGTAGTGCACATAAACCAAGCTTTATGCGCATTCTACATTCAAACTATTTCTCTTTACACTATGGATGAAGCTGTAGGTGCTCCAACACCTCTCTGCAGAAGAGCTATTAACAACCTGTGAAAGCACCCTCACCGCCAATTTATGCAAATATGAGGCTCCAGAGCCATACATGTTCCACCAACGGATAGGATCCAATCTATCTCGATCTTTGGTTGCATGCAGGGTACCAAAGACTCCATGCTCACTGATGTATTCGCTCAATTCACTCTGTACTTGAGCACACTCATCCTCATCAGGGACCAACTTGTCTAATGCAAGCATATACCCATTTTGCACCTCTGGATCTGTGTGGGGTTTTTTCCTAACTCCACCCCCAGGTGCAGGTTGGGCCAACCAAATTGGAGAATAGTATTTTGGGGTAAGGACATATGCAAGGGCATGGAGTGGAACATTTAGATTATCCCACCTTTTGAATACATGTTTATGAATATGGTCATACAATATTGCATCTCTTTGCTCAACAATGTCTTTGATTTGACCAAGCATGCTACCCATCTGCTCATATACCTCCACAATCACCGACTGATCTGTATCTGCAAAACAAATCATGTTATAAACTGGCTTGGTGAACTGTAGAACATACCTGACCTGTGACCAAAAATGACCATCAAGAACAGTGTCCTCCACCTCCTGAAAGTCATGTCTATCAGTTGCGCTTGCAGGTCTGTCTTTTAATTCTTTCCATGGATCACTTGAGACCATACTAGCAAATGCCTCTCTTACCTTCAAAAGCCTCCTGAAGGTGAGGTAGTAGCTAGCAAATCTAGTATCTGCAATCTTCAATAGCTCCAACCTAGAGTCATTGCGCAAAATGTGGTGGGCCATGCTATGATTGGTAATGAATTTGATCATTTTCTTACCTCTCTTGTACAAGGCACCAATCCATCAGTAATTAGGGTCCTTCATCTTAACAACATCATGCATCAAAATGTTCAATATGTGAACCAAACACCCTAACCAAAATATGTTGGGATACTTATCCTCAATGATTGCTCCTGCTGCCTTACAATTAGCAGCATTATCAGTGATGACTTGAATGACATTGTATGTCCCAATCTCCTGAATGGTTTTAAGTAAAGGTTGTGCAATATTAATACCGGTCTTGTAGCGATCTGAATAGTCATGGGCTGCAAGGAAGATCGCACCGCTAGCAAAAACGCCAAGAATATTTATCAATGGCTTGCCTTTAACATTTGTCCACCCATCAGATACAATGGATACCCCAAAGTTGGACCAATCATTTGTAAACTTTCCAAGAGCACCATTGATTTTGGCTCTTTCCCTATCAAGTCCCACGGTTCTAGCTTTGTCATACCCAGGGCTTTTGTATCCTTTAGGGGCACCATTGATGGCTTGTACCATTTCGTGCCAATAGGTTGAGCGAAGAACACTAAATGGCACACCACATGCATAGAGAAACCTATAAACTTTTGAATCCACATCATCTCTACAACCTTGGTCAAGGAAATCCGATAATGTTCTTCGTAGGCGAGATTCCACTACCATGGGGAGATGAGGGTCCCGATCGAGCCAATGATGATCCAGTTCCACTACCAAACATTCTTTGTGAGGATTCAAATCCAACCCTTGATCTCTTGGAATTGTTTCGAGCGGCCTCTTCTTCCATCTTGTATTTGTTTCTCTCTTTAGCTGGCACTTTGTCACAGGTTTTGACTCCAGTAGCCTTACCTTGATCGCATGGCATAATCCCACACAAATGCTTTCTCACCCGGGTATATGAACTTGTGTAAGTTTGATTACAATGGGGGCATATAAACTTTGTGGTTCCACCCACTCTCCCTCCCCCAAGCCTTGTCACATACTTCCACAAAGGTGTTGTGTCTTTTTGTTTTTTCCCCTGATCACTCTCATTCTCATCATCATCACCCTCTTCCCCTTCCTTCTCTTCTCCATGGTATGTGTCACTCTCTACCTCTTCCCCCTCATCACTACCACCACCATATCTGCTTCCTAACACCATCATAATGAGAAGAAGTGGAACCAAAAGCCAAAACCACATACCCATCATGTTTCTTGATTCAAGATGAGAGTCACTTGTTGCCTGCAATAGAATGATGGAGAAGAAGAAATTGGAAAGAGTAGGAGAAGAGAAGATTGCAAGGTTTAAATTTTTTAACATAGTGAAATATTTTTTCAAAAACAAACAAAGATTGGGTTTTTAGAGCCTATCTCTTTAGCTCTTCAATGGTGGTTGAATGTCTCTATGGAAGCCTTCAATCTCCCTTCCAAGCTCTCACAAATAGAATCCTTCAATCCCCCCTTCAATCTCCCCTCGAAGCTCCCACAAATTTGCTCTCAAGACTCGAACAACTAGCAAACCCACTCAAAGCCCTAGCAAGAGAAGTGAAATCAATGAAATGAGGAATAGAATGAGTCCAAATGGAGTCCAATAGACTTTATTTTTCCCAAATTAACCGTAGCCAATCCCTAAAAAACAAAACAAAAAATGCAAAAATGAGAAAAATCGGACTCAAGTCCGCCAAGCCCGCGGAATCGCTCAGGAAGTGTTTTCGGGAGCGATTTTTTTTGCCCGAAATCGCTCAGAAATTGATGAGGAATCGATCTAGAAGTGTCAATTCCGGATCGATTCCTAAAATTCCAGGGATCGTTTTTTTCTCAAAGGAATCGCGAATTGGGAAATCGATCCCAGGAGGAATCGATGAGGAATCGTGATTCCGGGGTCGATTCCTCCGGGATCGCGAATTGGGAGCGAAGCGGAGGGGGCTAGCGCAATTCCCCGCAGCTTAGCTCTAAACAAAGAATTAATGCATACTCTAAAGAAATACAAAGATGGCAAGTGGACCTCAATGGAGAAAGAGGTCCCAAGTCAAACTTGGACCTAGAAGCTAAAAAAGGACATAATGGAATATCATTTGCACTCTAAAAGACGAGCGCCAAGGTTTATGAGCTCTCTAAGGGGATCACTAGTGTTTGAGGAGCCATAAATGCACAAGAAAAGGCCCTAGGGAGGTGCGCCCTAGGTAGGAGACTATCCATGGATTAAAATATTGTTTCACTCCTTAAAACCCTAGATAAATGAAGCCCTAATTTGGGATGAGAAAGGTATAAAGTTATAAATAGAAGAAAATTCATTTGCTAAAGGTATGGTTGGAAGAGTGGGAGTTCCCTCCAAGCTTAGTTGAAGATCTTTTGGGAGAACAAACTTAAGTGTATTTCAATGTGAGGTTCTTCATCTTTCCTTTGCTTAAGTTGATTTGATGGCTGGAAATTACTAGTACAAATCTGCTGAAATAATCTTTGTAGAAGGGTAGCTTTGCTCCAATAAGAAGAGTTTAGGGTTGAGGTGAAACCCTCCCTTCATCTTGCTGTAATCATTGTGTTTATTGAAGCATAGTTGCTGCTGCAATGTCTGAGCTGCTGCAATGTCTGAGTTAGGGCTCTTCACTCTAGTTTGAGGGCTTCCCTGGCTAGGGTTTGAAGGTTAAGTGTGGCACATTTAAGCCTAGCTGATCTTTTGGTAAAATCACACTTAAAGAATGATGTATTGTTGGCTGTTCATTCTATAAAGAAGGCTTCTTACTCTTGTCTACTTCATTTATGGTTTCATATGTGGCTGTCCTTTAATTATTCATAGTTGCACCAATGTTACAAAAACCGGACCGGTTTAGGCAAAACTGGCCGGTTAGACCGGTTCTGGCACCTTTCTGGTCCGGACCGGCCCTTCAAACAGTTTTTGGCCGGTTTTGTCCTGAACCAGCCGGTTCAATCACCAAACCAGTCAAAACCGGCCGGTTCAGGACAAAACCGGTTTTGTAGAGAAAACCGGCCGGTTCAGGAAATGATTTTTTTTTATTTATTTTTTTTAAAAAGGCAAGTGGGTGGGGGAAATTGTCCACGTGGCATATACATGTACTTCATCTTTCTATGTATATATGAAAATTTCAACAGTCTAAAATTGTCTTACTGTAGATTTGATTTTCAGCAATCTGCAATTGTCTTTAAGATTTGGCAATTTTCAGCACGAGTTTGCCATGCTAATCTGAAAGCTGAAATTGTTAAGAGATTTAACATCAATATAAAAGATAAGGGGGCATATTTATTGCTATAAATCCACATTAATTGCAGTGATTTCAGATCTGGTTTATGCTTGAAAGGATTGCCCTATAGGGCTGAAACTTGTTGACATATGTTTGCTATATTTTATCTTGGATTGCCTAGTGTATTGGAGTAGTGTATTGGAGTTGTTGATAGATGAAATATTGTTCATTGTTTCTATTGTTTATTTATATTTCATTTCATCCTTTAGGCTCTAAATTCAGAAGGTTAAAATCCAGGAAGCCTCCTTGCCAAGAGAAATTTCTAATTTGCATCAAAAGTCAAATTTCTACATGTTGAAGTGACAAGACAAATAGCGGAGTGATCAACGATGTTGAGATGGACAAAGTTAGGGCTTGTATGTGCTCACGCAACACATAAGCAACTTTTTGCCCAATTACATCTATCTTGTACAAGTATATTTTTTATTTTTGTCTTGGTTAATCTTCGATTGTTGAAAATCATTTTGGAGTGAAAGTTGGTGATGGCATCAAACAATTCACTTGTCCACTATGATTGTTGAGGAAGTTCGATGCAATTCTTACTGATGGGAAACTTGAAACAAAATGAATATCCTAAAGGGATCTTAGCTTACACCATCTAAGATGCAAGACCAGTAGATGTTTGATTCAGACACGTATTGCACTCAGTGCTAACTGCTATTTTGGTTCTATGCACTCTTATTTGCTATATAAATGAGATACTTTTCATATTTTGTGTATAATGGTTTGAATGCACATGAATATATATATAATTTTTCAAAATTTGAATATTTTATGTATTTTTGGTGATCCGGTTTTATGATCCAGTTTTTTTTTCGGTTTTGGTCCGGTTCCGGTTCACAGGGTTGGCCGGTTCGACCACCGGTTCGGTTTTTGTAACATTGAGTTGCACAATAATACCTGGCTAATTTTGTACTGGTTGTGAGGAGCATCTTTGGAAGAGCCCTCGTTTAACTTTCTTCATATCGATGTAAATCCAAGTGGTTAGTTATAGCATGTTTATAACAGCTTAACTACGCCTCCTTCCATACTGTTCAAGCCTTCTTGATTGTTGATCCTGACTCCATCCCTCAATTGGATAGGCACTGCTCTTGGCAATCCACCATTCCTTAAATTCTAAAGAATTCATAAACCTCTTTTCTAGGGTTTACCCCCTTGAACTGAAAAGAAAACAGACTAAACTGAGAGGAAGAGTTGTGGTGACAGTGGACAACCTTCCTACATCCCTTTAGAGTTGCACTTGGTTTTGGGACTTTTAATATCTTTGAGTACAGATCTGTGAGGTAACAAGAAGTGTGTAGTGGACAAGTGATGTAGCACTTCATTCTTCAAACTCGGCTCAGTGAATTATACAGAAACTGTAACAGCGAAAGCGTAAAAGCTTATAATAATAAAAAATTATAGATATTTATGAATAAATTGATAAAATATATAATGGTAAGATGATACATTAGAAAAAAAGGTCTCGTATTTATAATCTAGATGGCACCTTTTCATGAAGAGATGTGTCTTAATTAGTTATGTCTTTTTAATAATATATTTTATTATCCTTTTAATAATTACGTATCTTTAATTTATTAAATATAGTATTTACTATTTATTATGTACTTTATTATTATGTATTTCTTTATAATTACGTTCATAACATTGCCCATGGTTTTATGAAACCATGGTATTTACCCATGGTTTTCTTATATTTCCCATGTTATAAATATAATATATATATGCATATATTACCAGAAACAACTTATCTTCACAACTAATCAAACATAACAGTCACATCCATATTTAGAGCAGGCTTCTAATTGAAAAATAACTGAAATTTTGTTGCACTTAAGTAGTAGGCAGCAAAGAGAGTAACACTGAGTAATAGTTTCACCTTAAAAGACTGCAATAGGAAAACCAAAGGTCGTCAAAGTGACTTACTTGAATTCAACTTCTGGTTTATTATGTCTTTCAACTTCCTGGCAAGGAAAGTTCTGTAGCAGCATTGGAGAATCAAAGCAAAGCAAGCTGGTCAGTAGTCCTTAGATAAAACTTCATTACCAGATATAAAGAACAGCATGCAGAAAAACAAAGAGACAAAGAACTCCAGAAAATCCAATGCTATGTAGTATGTATTGAACAATGCCCTGTACTTGTTTGTACTACTTATATCTTGCATAACTTGCATTGTTGCTTCTTATTATCTATCTCAAGATTAATGAATAGGCAAGCACCCAATGATTCTACAGTATAAAGCTCGAGCATAGCTATATAAGCAAGAAACAGAAATCAGGCATGCTATAGGCAAAGAATAGTTCATACAAAATTAACCATATGTATGTTCAATTTTCCAATTCATATTGAACTCCCATATCTTCTGTCATCCAACCACATAGTAGGACCCAGTCCCAGTTTAAATTGTAAATGATATGAGAACAAGAATGGGTTGTGTGCAGTACCAGCTACAGTTAATGTTTCAGGCCAAAGAACCAAATGCTTTCAATGATGTGGTCAAAGAAAATGATTCATGGATGAGACTATCTTACTTCTAGTTTATCATGCATGCAAATTTATAAAGTATCTTTTCTGGTGTTTCTGTGTCACCCTCAATATCCTTCCAAAACAGAACATTCTTATAAAAGCCAAAAAAATTGGTGCTTCTTGACAGTGGAAGGCGATTCTGGACTGCTTACTAACAGTATTTAAACTTTCTTCCATGTTATATCTCAGTGTCGGTATGAAATAATCCCTTAAAACATGAAATTCTCAAATGAGTTCTCCAGAATGTAATATTAATGTGAGAAACAACTGATCTTTATTTCAATGTGAGATAAAACAAAAATAAATTTAGCCTCAAGGGTTAGCTCAATTGGTTGGTGCCACTGTTGCTAGGGCATTGACGGTAGTCTGGCACACTATGCAATTCCCTGATTCGATTCTTGACTGCTTACTAACAGTATTTGAACTTTCTTCCATGTTATATCTCAGTCTTGGTATGAAATAATCCCTTAAAACATGAAATTCTCAAATGAGTTCTCCAGAATGTAATATTAATGTGAGAAACAACTAATCTTTATTTCAATGTCAGATCAAACAAAAACAAATTTAACCCCAAGAGTTAGCTCAATTGGTTGGTGCCAGCCACTGTTGCTAGGACATTGCCGGTAATCCAGCACACTATGCAAGTCTCTGGTTCGATTCCCAGAGGACCAGGGGCACTAACTCTACACTGCCTGCTTTACATTAATGAAGGGAAGTGTCCAGAAGTTTCCCAGAGAGTTATTTACAAGGAAAATAAATAAATAAATTTGAGAATACTCATGATTTATGAGTGTTAACAGCAGTCTACTCTCTTTGCAGGAGTTTGATAAACATAAGGTGATAGATAAGTTCCATGTAGATAACTTTGTCAAGGGGCTTTCTTATGTTGACACTCAAGATTTCATAGATAGGCCTGAGTTAGTGTTGATGGATCCAAAGTACACAGCAGGTTCGACATTCCATAATGGGTTTGCTAATCCTTGCTTTCTGAAGAGATCACTATTTGTCATCACCTTGAGAGGCACTCCCCTGAAAGGATTACCAAATGGAACATCGAGGATTCGTAATTTTGAACATGCTGTTCATCATTCATTAGGAGACAATGATCAAGAATATCATATTCCTAGTTCACTGAGATGGCATAATTTTATCAATTTGCAACAAGTAGGAGAATTTTCAGATTTGGTGCAAAGATTTTGTCTTACTCCTTGATGAAAAGTGATCGTTCTATGATGCTGATCACAGAATTATCAGACCTTGGATTGAAGACTGCAGCTGATTGCATGGGTTTGTGTGCACTGGATTGTCACTCTTAACACTTGGAAGTTGAGTGTTGATAAGGGATCACCAATCTATGACAGTGGAAACATTCTCGAGGAGGTTATAAATCAGATTTTCAAACTTAACACTGCTGACATATTTTGCGCTAGCAGCCACGAGGACGTATGTGTGAGTATGATTGGTGATAATCACAAGATTTGGGATCCAGGTACAGTCTTCAGTGGTGGGATGTCAACTCAGAATTGGAGTGGTGGACAAAACTTCAAAGATTGTACAAATTGTCTACTTACCAATCAGCCTACATAGGACCTTGAATGTTAGCAAACAATTGGTTTGGCCAATACCTCCATCTCTGCAGTGGAGTAATTCTCGGTTGGTGTGGATTGTTAGTGGTAATTTGGTCATTGGAGGAGTCTTTATGGTCATTTTGACACTCACATCTCCTATGTTTTCAGGGGGGATTTTGTATGACAATCGCTGTCCTTGCATTTTTACACTGATTATTGCAAAATCAGTCTATGGGCAGATGGACTTCGAGTACTTATAGGTTTATTGGCAGCAGGTTGTGGGAGGATTTGCAGAGTTAGTGCAGTTATTTCTATCTTCCTCCAGGGTGAATGATGGTTACTGCAATCAGTTTGAGATGATGATATAGATATCTGCAGACGTTATTGTGATGATTGCAGTAGATTTGATGAGTTGGTGTGCTTGGAATGGGCCTTTTGACACCTGGAGATTACGTGTCGGTGAGGGTAATAATCTATGATCGGGAATGTATTGTGAAATTTTCAGAATGTATGATTCCAGGGACAGTACTGATGTTATCTTCCTTCTCAACTTCTAGTTAGAGACTGATTGGCATCACTTCTGTGACTCTGTGAGGAGATATGCTGAGAGTGATTCTGGGAGGATGAGCAGATTATATTTCCTGTTGCCCAGGATCGTGTTAGGCAGTGAGAGTGCAAACGTGGGCTTCACTGGAGCACCTTGGCAGGAGACTTCTCATGATATAGATTTCAGTTCTCGCAGATATTTCAGTTCGGATTTTGATGATGATTACTTTTGGGGGTTACCGGAGGGGAGAGCACAGACTCAGTATTATGAATTAATAGTTTTTATCAGAGTAGCACAGCGACAAAATGGTGGGTATTTCCAGATGTTGATTTGGTTCAGTTGACTCAGCTATATGTTATTGAGGGTGCCCTGGTATTGCTTGAGGACAAGCAATCTTTGGGAAGGGAGGATTGTAATGTCCCCATTTTCGGGTTCTCTTGTACTGTAGTTGACTCTGACCTTCTTGGTGGGTGTCTGTCTTGTCCGAGGGGTTATTTGATGTTACCAGTGAGCTCAGAGGGTCTAGAGGACTCATATGATGCTTTCAGATGTTATTTCCGGCTCCGGTGTGTTCTCCAAGATTCTTGGAGGGGGCGTCTATTATAGTAAGTCACTTGGTCAGGTCCGAATATCATCATTCATCATCGGTATCACCCCTGTGCAATCTGTTAGTTTTGTACCTTGGACGAGTTCCCCTAGTGACTCCTAGCCTAAGTCACTAAAGAGGGGGAAGTGGGACCCTCACATTAATTTCCAATTAATGAGACTTTATGTTAAAGTCACTTTTGTCCAAAGTTATAAAGTGGGTGAGTAATAATTAATTAAGGGATTTAATTAATGTGATTTTACTCACAACAGATCTTAGCCATTGATTTGATTTAATCTACAGCATTGGATTAAGATTCCTTTAGGGATTGGACAAAAAGCAGGGAGGCTAGCATACCTAATTCATTATTGAGGTGAATGAATGAAGAGGAGAGTGAGCACGAGAAGGAGGAGGTCGAGACAGAGAAAGGACACCTGCGTGACTGAAATTCCAGGGCACGAGTTTCTAGGTAGGGGCTCCAGTATTCAGCTCTGAGTTCGAGGCCTGCCTTTAAGGCATCTATTATCAGCACTGTAAATGATAGTAGCTGTTATCTTCAGTGATAAACCCGTGATCTATTCGTACAGTACCCTTTCCATAGCACGCAGTCAGAGGGAGATATTGGCTCTGAATTCGAGGGAGCTTCACACAGTGATGCTCAGACTTCGAGATTGCATTCCCAGCCACAAACTCTGAGGTATGCTGTAAGCATTTGGAGGATATATTGCTGCACGCATTTCTGGAAATGACTGGCACCTCACAGCAGTCATTTCTGATAGGTGTTTGAAGATTGATACAGCACAGATTTAGAGCAACAGTCAGCACAGTGTTCAGGGTGTTTTCTACACTGAATTCAAGGAGGATATAGCACCATAAATTGCACAGAAACCGAGAAGGGTCTGCACACATTTCCAGGCAGCAGTTGGGCACTGAAATCGAGGCAGACTGGGGTGCATTTAATGGAGATAAGTTGTATTTGTTTTTTGTACTGCTGTTGCATTACCTTGCTGATGGAATAATAAATCTCTCTCTCACTCAACTGGTTTTCCCCGTGGGGGTTTTTCTAGGGCTCGATTTGGCCAAAAATCTCTGAGTCAAATTTTGTGTGAATGTTGATAAATGAGTTTGCAGCCTGTTAAATTCCTTTAGCTGTGTGTTTATTGTTTATTTAATTGTGCATTAAGTAACCTACAGCCAATGCAAAACCGGCTGTAGGTGAAAACCACCTAAATCTGACATAAACCAACAGGCAGTCTAAAGGGCAGAATTTCTACACAATCAGTTTTCAATTCCGATGCATTTCAACCATTTCAGCAACTTGGGCGTAATATTGAGCTATATTTAATTAATTTCACTAAGGGTGTTATTTTAATTAAATTATTTAAAAGGGCACCTTAGTGTTATAGCTCATTGGAACTGGGATAAAAAGCTTTAAATGTTGGGATGATGAAAAAATGACTTCCAGTGGCCAGAAAATATTAAAAAGGGTTATAAAGTGACTTTGGGAAAATATTAAAGAAATATATTATAAAGTCACTTAAATGATTCAATCGAGGGAGAAATGGTAAAACAAGGTTATAAGAGAGAGCGAGAGAGTTCTCTCATTATTCATGATCATTTTACAATATTGCTTGGAGAGAGCTCTCGTGGCTTTGGGGTTTGAGACTGAAACCCTTGTGCTTATTAGTTTCGGTAACGAGACATATCTACCCTAGCTAATCCAGAGGAGAAATCACTCAGATTTCTCACAAGTTTTCATTGCTAAAGAAGAAGATAGATTCATCTTGCTGGTTTGAGGAGATTCACAAAAGATTTTGGCATATGAAGAGGGTGCACTGATTTAAAGAGGGCGCAGGAAGAAAATAAGTCAAAGTCTGCAAGAAGGGGCTGCGTAGTATCTTTTAGAGGCCGTGTTGACCGCTGGAAGGGACGAGTACACCTTATAGAGGCCGTGTTGTTTATCTAGTGCTGCATACTCTCTAGATGTAAATTTTCTGTGTAATTTCAGCTTGCTGGTTTATGTCACGTTTTTCATGGTTTTCATCCCCAACCGGTTTTGCATTGGCTGGAAACTACTTATAAAAATTACAGACAGTTAAACACGCTGTAAAAACACTTTTAACAGGCACAAAACTAATTTAACATGCACGCCATAAAATATTTCAGACTCAGATTTTTGGCCAATAACCCTGGAAAAACCCCCATGGGGAAAACCAGTCAGAGAGAGAGAGATTCTTATTTCTTCAGAGAATATTCAGTTCAGAAATTTACAGTCAAAAATTGTACTTATCTCAACCATAAATTTCACCCCCAGGAGCTGTCTCGAAATCTGTGCAATCGCTGCTTGGATTTCTGTGCTGAAACAATGCCTAGAAATTCGTGCCAGGAAGTACAGAACAGTCAACCTGTACATTCCTCCAAATCTGTGCAATCGCTTTACAGTCTAGAAAACTGTGCCTGTCCTCGAAATCTGTGCACCAATAAATGCTACCTCGGGAAATGTGCCCATAGTACAGTCTTGATAGCTGTGCTTGCTGCCTCGGGAAATGTGCCCACTGTAAACGCACAGGAAACCCGTGAATCTGCCTCGGGAGATGTGCCCAGCAGTCACCCTCAAAACTTGTGCCCTTCTCGGGATGTGTGCCCAGTCTACCCTCAAAACTCGTGCCCAATCTCACGCTGTATGGACTGATATTTCTCCTTGAAGTCCGTGCCTCTCATCAAGCTGAACTAGTGCCTCGATATTCGTGTCAACTGAAAACCTTCCAATATGGCTGCCTCGATTTTCGTGCCCACTCCAGCTCTCTCTCTTCTTTTTCACTCCAATCTCAAGAATGAATTGATTTGCCTTCCTTTTTCCTTTTTGACAAAACCCTAAGTGAGTTTCTCATCCAACGGTGGAGATTAGATTAAATTCGACGGTTGAGATGAGATGAGAATAAATTATCTAATTTAATTCTCATAAATGTATTTTCACTCACCCATTTAAATTTATCAAAAGTGACTTTATGTTGTAAAGTCACATTAAATGCTTTTCACAAGTCATTTAATGCAAGGGTCACATTTTCCCCTTCTTAAGTGACTTAGGCAATAAAGTCACTTAGGGAACACTTCCTAGGTACAAAAACTAACACTAGAGGGCCGAGTTCTTCCCATTGCTGGCTGCATTTTGACGGTAGGGGCCGTGTCATCTTCCAACTTTCCAAGTAGTGACACAGATCTGCTGTAAGGATCGATTTGAAGAGGATTGAGACTGTATATTTGCTGCTGGGTGTATTCACTGAAGTCTGGGTTCATTCTGGGACCATCTACATCACCTTTGAGCAATAAAGGAAGTCTACTACAGCCATAAAAGGAACTGATATCTTTGCTGTACCTACAGGTCTGAGATTTAAGTTATCTATTTGATTTTGTTGTAATATTTTACTGCTGCTAGGAATGAAAGTTATCTTCAGCCAGTTCATGTGATTTTAGTGTTTGCACTTGGGCATTTAATGCAAAGAAAACACATTTGGAAGTGAGTCTTGTTGTCTTTATATTAAATGCATTAACTGTTTGACAAAAATCTACAAGCCAAAAGAACACCCAAAACACAATCTTAGTCCATACAAAAACATATCGGCAGTTAAGGAGATTGAAGAGTAACTGTTTGACAAAAGCTTTGAACCAAAAGAACCAAGTAACAGTGGTAAGCTCAAACACATTTCAGCAGTCCATTTTGAGGGGGATATTTCAGTGGTATCAGAGCATCGTTGCCAAAGTGTTTGATAAAAGTCTCAAACCAAAATATATAAGCCGTTAACTCAAAAATCAGTTCAGATCTAGTTGGGGACATAACAATTAGTTGTTTCCCAAATGGCAGGAGCTGAAGATATTGTAAATCCTAGTAATAGCTGTCTATGCTGTACAGGATGAGTTCATATCGTGGGAATGCTTCCAGAATTGTTGAAAACAAAAATTGGTACCGTGTCAAATCAGAAAAGCTTGTTGAACATGTAAAGGCATTGTCTAATGTTTAAGGAAGAAGTTTATGGTTGAAAACAAAAATTGGTACCGTGTCAAATCAGAAAAGCTTGTTGAACATGTAAAGGCATTGTCTAATGTTTAAGGAAGAAGTTTATGGTGCTCTAGATTCTTTTATTGTATGGAAGTAGAGTGTCAGCTTATTGTAATAAGGAAGACTTTGAGAAAACCTCGGGCTGAGAAGGAATGGAAACGAGTATTTCAGACGTTAAAGTGAATGTTGAGCAAGGGCTACAGTAAATCCGTTTATTGAATGCTCTTGCTCATGAGCAAACAATAGAACAGCAGAGGATAGACATTTCATCACGGACTTTGTTAGATTCTAGTCATCAACTCCTGCCAGATACAGAGTTTCTGTTGAAGGGACTGTAGGGTACTGTTGCCTTGTTTTTAGATAGTTTCTTAAAGGTTTTTGCAAAGGAGAAAAAGCAGACTATGCAGGAATAATTGTCAAATCGGAGAAACATCATGCACTGGACAAGGAAGACGCAAAATGACTGCAGGATGATGAAGATTCTTTCTCGATGTAGCATTGAACACTTATTTCATCAGTCTCCTTATGGTTCAGACTGTCAACAAATCAGAAAATGGTCAATTCCGTGCTTGAGGCCACAATAAAGCTTCAATCATATAATTTCTGCCATTAGTGAATCAGATTGCATCAAGAATAGTTTTCAAAAGATAGTCAAGGACCTCATGTTCCCAGTTTACTTTGACAATGTTTGTTAGGAAAATGGCAATTGATCATCCATACCATGCTATATTTCAGCTTCTAGTTTCTGCTAATGGAGATAGTGTCAAAGATAAACAAATAAACAAGAGTGCATTCACGGTCGACTTAGACAAAAAGCATTCTGTGGAAGCCCTTTTGAGTGACCATCATCCCATCATGGTGTAGTAATTCAGTAGATGAGGCATAGGGCAGAGATCTATATTGAACTAGAAGAGTTTGAAAATAAGGAGGATTACAAACAGAAAACAGCATGCCACATGTGTTATTAACAGCGAAGGGGGTGCACTTTGTGATGGCTGTTACAAGGAATCAGTCATGCTAAAGATGATTTTCTATAGGGTACTGTTGCACAGTACTCTATAATAGTGATTTTCTATATTCGGATGATTTAAGTTTGCATGCATAGAGTTAACACAAAATTGAGGGTCGGTTAACTAGGGAGGCTAGTACCATTTTTATCACTTGGGGGAGGCACACCTTAGACACACATCTAGGGACATGCATACACCAGGTTGTCAGCAGTTACAGATCTATTTAGGGCAGAAGATGTTGATGAACAGCAGTGGTGGCTAGTTCGACGGTCTAAATGAGTATGCATGCATATCCTTAACTCATTTGGACTCATGCAAACAGCAAACAGCATTTATGTTCAGCAATTAACAGGGTCTATCTGATCAGAATTGGATCCGCAAAACATCATTAAATGGTTAAGGCTCAGGTTAACGCAAGGCACTCAGGATATTATGCAGTCTTGGCGAAGTTCATGGCATTAGCAGCTGATGATGAGGTAGGAGATGTGGTTGACAGTGTGAAGGGTCCCAGATCAATCAGCTACCACACCTCTACATAATGTCAAATTGCCAAAGTAAGCAATGATAAAAAAGAATGAATGACAAAAAGACAAGAGATATAAAAGAACCATACAATGGAATGATGCCAGGAAAAGACAAAATAGAAAAAGGAATTGCTGGACTTGGGGGAAGCTGAAGAGTTGGGGACACCTGGCCTTCCAGCTGACCCCCCCCAGAAGAGCCCAATCTGCTATAAGCTCAGGCACAGCAAACTGGAAGGGGTTCTTTGGCAGTGATTGGAAGGAATGCTGTATCAAAATTCATGTGAAGTGATTGTAAGTGATCCAGAGATCCAGACAGAATTGTAAACCTGCAATTGCTCAGAAATAAAGACCGACCATAGCCATTTGATGCTGGAGTCTTTTTCCTTCAGGTTTCTCAACGTTAAATGTTGTGTCCGATGTGTTGAAATCTGTGTGATTAAATTTTGGTTCTATGCTGTGTTCTAGTGTATTGTTGTGATTCTGTGAAAGCTGCAGGTTGTAGATATGTCAATTCTTACTTGCAATCGATTTTATTAATAGCTATATTTATCGCAACAGCCAGGCACCTTAAGGCTTAGACCATCCATCTATTTGTTGTAGATGAGATGAATGGCTGTAGTGAAAAATATGCTGGCCATAGTTTCATTTCCCAGCTGAGTTGCTAATTTTATTCCCTCTGTTTTAGCATTGTGCCTCTTCTCTGGGCCATTGCGCACTTGATTTGGCACTTGATAGAGCCTGTTTGCACTCTCCATGAACTTCAAATTGTCCAATTGTCGATCTGAATCAGTTCCCATGCCTTTTCGTTTCCCACAGCATGAAATTCCACATGCCTTGGTTGTGAGATTAAAAAATACAATATCATTTTCTTCGTTCAATAGTTCACTGGTCTCAACAGTAACACCCATTGATTATGCCATGGTGAAGCCGTTGCTAAAGGAACAGCAATATGATATGCCAGCAGTTATTTGTTAAACATTGTGTGCTGAAATGCTTAGGAACATAGCATTCCCATCCTGTGTATCATGTCAGTTTCATTTGAATTCTGCATAGTGACTTAATCCTACAGACAGTCCATAGAATAAACAGTTTGTATGGTCATACGCATGGCAACAGTGTTCTAGTTTGGTGGTTATTGCTTATTATTTTATGGTGGTTATCGTTTATTACGTTATGGTGGTTATTGTTTATTGTTTATTACCTTTGCTAAAAGTTTATAAACTCTACCTTGTTCTTCAATTTGGAATCGCTGGAGGAAACGGAAAGCAATGCTCTTTATCTGAATGCTCATCTTGGGAAAGCTCAAGTAATTGACTAGAAATAATAGTGCTGGGTTGAACGACTGGCACCAAACAGCCTTTAATAAATAATTCTCATTTTAGATAAAGTGGAATTGAGCCTGTTAGACACTTTTTCAGGCAACCGAATTCATAAACCAAACATTGGAAATCGGATATGAACAGAGAAAGAGAACCAAGCTAACAAATCTAAAGGAGTCAAATCTCGATGTGATAATAAACTGCAGGCTAGTCAATTGAAATGGAATTGAGCCTATTGGACACTTGTTCAGGCAATGCAATTCATAAACTAAACATTGGAAATCAGATATGAACAGAGAAAGAGAACCAAGATAACAAATCTAAAGGAGTCAAATCTCAGTTTGATAATAAATTGCAGGCCCCGGGGTTGTCAATTGAATTTTAATTCTGCATAGGATCCATGTTGGTGAAACAGACAGGCCATAGACCTATCGTTTACAGATCACTGTCACTACTACTCCAGCGCATGCTTAGTCTTACATCAGTCTTCCGCGGTTAGGGTAACTTAATTCAGCAAGTCACATGGAGGGCGCATGTATCTAAATTCGGCAAGTCACATTATGATATTCTGAGCATGCTGTTATCACATCCATGTTAGCTAGAGCTACCATGCTGCAGATTGTATGGTCAGGGACCGTACTATACTTTTTTTTCCAGATCAGAGATCGGATGCCTTCGGAGGAGGCACACAGTTTTGTTCAGATCGCCTCGAGCAGACATATCAGAGGGGACAGATAGGTTTATTGTATTGTCCAGACATATTTACTTAGCATTTACCATAGGATAACCCTTCCTTGCCAGGCTTTGATATGAGCCCATTGAGACAATTGCCTAGTCTTGCTTTGATTAAGACTATCACAGAGTATTGCTGGTTAACTATTAGTGCCTGGATTCAGCAGAGATCCAGTTCAGAGACAGCCTCAGCAGCAGGTATATGGTGCGGCAGGTATTGCATTTGATATTTATTGCTCATGATGGTTGTTTAGACTTGTTTATACATGATAGTACACTAACTTTACATATGATGATTGATTTGGTGATCTAGCTATTGTTATGATATATGATTGGGCCCTTGGTGATGTTAGTCCACCCCTTCCTAGTAGGCCTCTGTATATGCACACCGGGTCACACCCCTACTCTTGGTATAGACTTGGTCACTTAGTTCCCCTTAGGCAGCTGACTTTGGATCCACCTTCACCTTCTCCATCCATCTGACTCATCCATGATAGTCTTTCCCGACTTGGATTCCGATTTGTGACCTTGAGGATCCCTTTCCCCACTGATCTCTGAGTATGCCATGATTCCCTGTCTATTGTGCCTCGGCTCTTTAGTGTGTGAGATGCACTCTCAAACCTGGGATTTGCTCCTGTCGGTTGCCCCTGATGTTGCAATGCAGTTAGGATTATGTAGCCTCACCGGGTGTTCCCCATTGGTCATCGAAGCATGTATTGCTCACCCCCATTACTTTGCAATATGAGCACCATGATTATATCTATTGAGATATGTATGTAGCCCAAAAGGGCCTTGATGTAAAATGAAGAAATGAAGAAATGTAAAGCAAGCCAAATGGGCTTTTGTATTGTAAATGTAAAATCTAGCCAAAAAGGGGATAAGTATGAAATTCATTGTAAAATCCATGCAATGTGTTTGTAAACACACATGGACACTGGTCAGCCGTACATGTCAGCATTTGTAGTGGTTATTTCCTCACCTAGTCCTGCGAGGCAAGGAGGTGAGAGGGAGCAAGGGACAAGCTCAAGATTGTCCCCTAGAGTCTCAAGTTACGGTTTGCCGGACACCCAGTTTGGCGGCTCTAGAAAAGAACCTCATGGAGTCTTCGGGCACGGATGTGAGTTGTGAGATACTTGTTAGATGACCAGTGGCGGTTTCCCTGCACTATACCCATTTGTGAGGCACCGCCCTTCCCCATGTTTTTGTCATGGTATGGTTATCTCAGTGGACCCCGCTTTCCCGAGTCATCCGAAAGGTCACATAATCTTTATCCTTGTCATCCCTCATCCTTCACCGTGTATTCCACATCACCCAAAGTCAGCTAGGTGGTCAAGTCTATAGGTTGTGCATAGCAGTTGAGTCTTTTGGATGTGGTGGGCCCACCTCACCTGGGGCCTTGTATTTTTTCGAGATTTAATGTAATTTTTTATCACCATATTATTGTCATGTTGTTTAGTAATGTACTAACTTGTATAAGGGAGCCTTGCACGTCATGATTGCATACAGGTATTCAGCTAGCACCATTGTTGACTAGATTTGACTTGGTCAAACTAGGTTGACCAGGCCAAAAATGGGCACGAAAAAATGTTGCGACCGGAATTTTGATTTTGGTCAATTATTATCTACAGGGGACCCATATGAGCTTCCAAGTGACAGAATGTAAAAAGATCGAGGCGTTTGTGAGATTTTTAATTATTATGGGTCATTAATGACTTGTTTTAATTAAAAATCATGGATTTTGGGCAAATAATGCCCAAGTGATGGATCGGGGTCGTTCGAGTGGTCATTCCTACTATTTTTGGGTCCCACGATCACATTGCAGCAGACGGTTTGGAAATCCGGGCACTCTAGGTGGGTCAAAAGCCCAAATTACACCTTCAGCAATAAAATACATGGAAAATCAAAAAAATTGACAAAGGCAACTATAGCAAAGGGCAAAAATTAAAGGTTGGCTAATACAAGGGTGATTTCTAAGGTAATGTTGGTAGTATTTGGACATCTATCATGTGTTGTGGGTCCCTATATTGCCCAGCTCACCATGAGGGGCGAATTGGCCCATAGGGGTGTTTTTCCACTTAGCAAAAATCAATGTTTTTGATGTTTTATTGTATTGAGATCATAGTGTAGTAGTACGGGGGGGTAAAACAGCCCATAGGCACCCCCCAACCACATTTCTTATGTATTTTATGGGCCCCACGAGTTGGTCCACCATCCACTTGGGCGTTTTTTAGGGTAATTCGCCCCCCCTCTAGAGTTGATCTCCTCCATCGATTTGGGCATTGAGATAATCAATCTCAGCCCTTGATTTTGGAGGGAGAGTTAGGGTTGAGAGTAGTCATTCTCTATAAGAGAAGACTCTCACCCATTTTGTACTCCTCTTGTCATTTTTGTAAACTTGTGACTTGTGAATAGAGAAGCATTTCTTTCGATCTTCTTGTGTACATGGTGATTAAGTGTTTAGATGATGACTCTTAGCTTGTTGCTGATGCATTGTTGAGTGTTTGTGCACTATTTCCATCCATTTCCTTGGCCAAACGAACTGCAGGTGAAACAACAACTTGAAGGGGGACGCAGCCATTGAGCCTGGCAGCTCCACGTTGCTTTTTCTCTTCGGGATTTCAACAAAAGGGAGTAAAACTTACTTTGTTATCTTATTTCCTTTCATCATTTGTCGTTTATTTGTTGATTTCTCCTTGTTATTTGCCATAGTTTCTGACTTAGCTCTCTCTCTAGCAGGTACAGGGACGCACTTGGTCAACTGGTTGCTCCAAACGTTGAAGGAAAACGCTCAGTTGCTCAATACTTGGACTTCAGAATTTGTGTTCATCATCAAGCTCTTCTTCTCCATTGTTTCAGCCTTTCAGGTAGGCAAATCTCTGCTTGTTTCTCTAGTTTCCATTTCCATTGTGAATGCTAGGCTGCAAAACATTAAAGAAAACCCTAAAAAATTATAACTTAATTTCCAACCGTCAAAACCTTATTTTTATTGCAAACCCGCTTATTATTTGTGCTAAAACGCCTATATCTCAAGTTTGGTAAATTTCCGACTCCATCTACCCATAGTTTTGGCACTGGTCTACTTAGCAAAAACGCCCACCTGGGGCGTTTTTCTCTTCTGCTTGCTTGGGTCAGTTAGAGGTTCTGGGTAGTCTTGATTTTGGTCTTAATCATCTTTTTATCAATAAATATCAAGCTATTCGCCGCTATAAGCACTTTAAAACGAGTATTTGTTGATGCCCTAGGTACATTTACTTCACTACTTAACTGTTTTCCTTGGGTAACTTCATTTCATTCTTTACTTCTAGCTTAACTGAGTGTCCCTTGCTCGTTTCCAGCCACAAACACTAATCTAATCTCATTTTACTCATCTTATTTGATCGCTGGTCACATTACATTATTATACACTTATTTCATACCTGTGCCCATCCCGTGGCTGAGATTAAGCTTAGGACCTATTTACATTCACTTCCTGTTCTATACTTCTTTCTATCTTTAGGATTTTGGTGTGTGTTGTCTCTCGACCATCACTGGTTGAGCGGGGTCTCCCCCTTGACTTGGCCACGAGCCTCGTCTAAAGCGACAGTAGCCTTGTCCGGTGTGACTTCCGTTCCTTGAACGGAGGACCTGGCTATTGCTGGTTACACCTTCCTAGCTGTTCACCTCTACCATCCCTGTTGGGACACCTACTACCAAAGAGCTAGAGTTTGTGTGATAACACATGCAAACTTAGTCTGTGAAACATGTTTCAACAGCATGGATGGGTAATGGAACAGCACTTCTCAACATATCTTATTAACATAAAGAGGAACGTTGGGCTATTTCTGGATAAGAAGGAGAGGGCACTCTTTACTCTTGATCAGCCTGGTGCATATTGTAGATGAACAGCAGTGGATAAGGCTGTTTTAGTGGCAGAGGTTGAAGGTGTTCTAGGCAAGCATACAGGGTGAAGTCACTTGGGGAATTGTACATCTGTTCCAGGTGTAGCATGCATCACCCCATTACCTTTTAGTTATTTCAGCATGGTTTGGAGGGATGATTTCTATCTTAAGAATTTTTATTATTTTAAGTGGACTGGAGTTCACTACTGTTTTGGATGCATGGGAGCACTGGAACATTATCCACAGAGAGATGTGCACATACAGGAATCAGCAGTAGACTCATGCACGAAGATCAGATAGATGAATGGTACAGCAGATTTTTCTATTTACAGAATGGATCACCCAGCACGTAAAGCTCAGCTTCTGGGGAGATGATTATTTAATAGGCAATTTTTCATGGGTTTGGGGTTGGATTCAAGAGGATTTAATCTCTGTGATTGAGATTGAGGCCCTGTTTATACTTGTAATCATCAAAGTCTGGAGAATGACTAAAACTTGAGCATTTTGGTCCACATATATTTTGCTTTTCCTGTGCATTGATTGATGTTGTTAATTTTTGCAGCTCTCTCACTCAGTCCCTCCAATCAGTTTTAGTGTCCTGTGGGTTCCTTTTCGTCTGGCTTAGTGATGTTGTTACAAACCTGAGTGTGTTCTTGACCCCTAGGGTTTGTAGGCTAGAACTTTCTTTCCTTGGTAAGATTTAGGGTGACCAGGATAGGGTTGTGACCAGCATTGATAGTAGATATTAGGACACATTGGTCAGGCGAAATTCATCCTGTGCGGATAACTCATCGGAATTCTCCATCCCCACACAAACACTTGCTTTTGTTTTCATTTGACTCCATGACCTAGGGCAGGCACTAGTTTCCCAGATCCCTCCACAAATTGCTAGTTTTACATTTGTACGTTTTATCTGCTCATTGACCCAGCTGACTTTCATTGCTTCAATCCGTAGATCATAGGCAGTGTTAGGGATACCCCCCTGGTGTTGGCACAAACCAACCCAAAGTGAGACGAGCTTGGGAGGTGACAGATCCTTCACTCCAAAATAGTTTCATCTGACGGTCATTCTGGGTGTTAACAGGCACCAACTTTACAACTTACAAGACGGATTAACAACTCAACTTTGCAAGGACAAACAAATATGACTAAATAGATAACACAACACTGCTTGGGCATCACCAGCATAGATTTCAAACAACTAGCAACCATTTGCAAGAGATTTTGCCAAGACAGTGCTTCTTTAGAATGCAAAGACCTGATAGTAAAACAATCAGAATGAAAGACATGCATCACCTGTAAGCACATAGCAGCTGCCAGAGTATTTCGTATGCATGTCAAGTATGGTCTCAATGTACTTGCCTGCAGTTGCCAAACAGGTTGAGTGAATATTTCATTATTAATTACAACAAAAGCATAAATCTAGATGTAGTAGCCAAAAAAGACAAGCCCAGTACTCAAATGTATTTTAATCTGCTCATGAAGCTTTCATGTGCTACTTACTGGCCTCGGCACATGTCATTGACAAGAAAAAGAAACAGTTTTCTACTTTGCTCCCCCCACATTTATTATTAATTGAAAAAAAAATTCTCAAGGTGCTCCGACTGTTATTAATTTTCCAGAAATTACTGCAGCAAATGATTTCTGATACTGATAAGAAAACATGTTCTCTTCTTGCACCAATTTTCCAATGCTTATTCCATCCAGATAAGCACAAGGAATTAAACAATGTGTGCAGCCATTATTTTCATATATAGTTCTAGACAGGTTCTGGCAATCCAGCAACCAACCTCGGATTTAAAAGATTTGAAACCTGTAGTTTCCCTGTATTACTACTGAGTCACTGACAGTTCTGCATCTTCATCAACTTTGCCTATCTTTGATTAACACTGGGAATTATAAAGTATGATTGTAACTTGCTAGTAACTTCTTCAAAACCATTTACCCAAGCCAAGCATTTAAGCTACAGGAGGTCAAATATAATTTGTGAAATTGCCAATCTCCTGCGACTACAACCACAACTTCTGCAGTTGGAAGTTAAAGTTGGGTTTGAGTTGAGTTTTTCTTTTTTCAAGAGAAATTGTCATAAAAGTGATTTTCTTATGATTCATCAAACTTTCCCAACCAAGACCAGAAAATATAAGCAAAAGCTCATGCTTTTTGGGAACATAAAGGAAAAGATCCCTACATAATTCTCTCTCTCTCTCTCCCACACACACAGATATATATATATAATATATATATATATATATATATATATATATATCCAAGGTTTAGCTCAATCAGTTGAACCATCCACCCAAGGCAGGTTTCCTATGCAGAGGCCATAGGTCACAAGGTCAAATCTGGTCAAATCCCTCAGGATAACCAGCTGCTATTGTGGCTGGCAGTTGAGCCACCCTCCATCTAGATATTCCAGGGAAGAGAGGGGATCCAGCAAGATTTTCCTTTGGTTTTATATATATATATATTGTATTTCTGATCAGTCAAAGAGGAAGAGCTAAAACCACCTCCAGCAACTCCTCAACTAACTGGGGCGAGGCCCCCTTCTACGATGAGCTAGGATTCTGCTCCATCTCCAGCTCTCTCACTCCTTTCTGAACAGTTATGCCAGAACAGTTGCTAGCACAGATAGAGGGCTAGCCATGCTGTGAGGGAGCCCCTTCACAATTGGCCTTGCAGCCCCCAAAACCAACTGCCTGATACCCCTTTTTCAGCAAGGGGTGATATGTTGATTAAATGTGGTTTGTGATCATATCACAGACATTTGTTCCCAAGTTGAGATCCATGGCTTCCCCCATAGACGATTGGTCAGAGGTCCTGCAGCACGGTTAGATAATCCATATGCCTTGGATGTGCCTAATCAGAGACAGTGTCAGATGCTCTATGTGCTGTGATCTCTCTAAACCCTCATTGACACTTGGAATGTTTTCTTATATGACAATATGTTTGCATGCAATGTTACATTCATGCTCATAGAATGATTCATAAAACTTAAAATAGTTACTCATGTCTTAGTCTAACCTTGGTGTCATTCTACCTTATAATTGTGTCATTCCGAAGGTTAATTTTTACCTAGTGAAATAAATTAAGTGAATGCATCCATTTCATAACATTCTACCAAGACATTTTTCATTTCACTAGCCAATTCATCCATCCCCTTAATTTTCCCCTTTGTAAAGGATTTATCATCAGTAACAACCTAAGGTCTCATAACTATTCCCATGTATGAATGTCTCAATAAAGCTGAAAGAGTCTGGTACTCTAAGTTTGATGCTGCTAAATCTAAATAGAAAATATAGGAAATACTCCCTTTGCAAAAGGCCAAGTTCCCTTGTCCCAGGTTATTGTTATCACACAACTTGTAGTTGCCCCTAAAAGGTGATTACTATCCAGGATGGTAGAGGGGACGGGCAAATAAAGAGGTGACCCAAGAGGGCCTTGATTCCCAAGATGGATTGGTTGTCACACCAATCGAGGCACTCTTCGCTTCTTGCTATCCAAGCCCTAAATAGCAAAGGGGGAGACCCTAATCTACTCTCAGAGAGAGAGAGATCCAAATCAATCATTAGATCAAGATATTCGATAAGGGGATCTATGGTGAAGGATGATGAACCCCAGATTTAAAGAATAGAGCTACTGTAGAGGCTTAGGGAAGATGAGATATGAAAGGTGATTAGTTCAATTACAGTAACTCAAGATTAAAAATGAATCTAGGATGTAGGTGCTAGAGTAAATGATCAAAATCAGCTGCCTAGGGAAACATGTACTTAGGATATGAAAAATGGTCCCAAGGAGTAGATCTCACAAGTTTAGGGGCTTCCTAGCACAGCTTGATAGTAGATCTGACAGTATTACAGCACACAAGCTCGGAAAAGAGGGATTAACCACTCAGAAGACCAACAAACCAAGGAGGGCACAAGCATGGAGAGATCAATGTTTAAGGGATCGAGTAGATGGAGTCCACAGAGCTAGATGCCCTTGAGGACCCACTTGGGGCTAGGCCTAAGGATGAAAACCCAGAAATGGTTTGCCAGTAAACCAAGTAACTAACCCTAGAGAATTTTTACAAATTTTAGGAGTTAGGGTTTTAAAGTAAATGACAGATGGGTAAGTTAAAGGAATCAAATACGTACCTTGTGAGCATACCTGGATGATGAGGATGAATGTCGGTATGACGAGGATTACTCCTGCAAAGATCAAATGAAAGTTTGGTCTCTTCTCTTGCTCCAACGATTTTGCCCAAGTCCACAAGTGCGCCCCTCTCTTCCTGCAAAACCAAGGAGACAAAGCTCAATCAGTAAACAAAAATGAGGGTAGATGCAAATAAGAAGTAAAAGATAGAGAATAATTGGTACAAAGACAAGACTACTCCCTGTGTAAACCAAGATCTGACAGAGAGAAATAGGGTGGGTTTCCCCAACCAATGCGCCCCTCTCCCAAATCGCCTTCTTCACCTGCAATTCAAAATTGTGGTACAAAATGTGTAAGATATCTGCCAAGATCTTTCAATGCAATGGAAAAGTAGTTTCAATAACCATAGCCAAGCATTCAACCTAAGATCACAAGAATTTCTCACAAAATATTTCTTTGTATTCCAATAGCCAAGAGCCAAAAGTCCCTTTACAATGAGGGGGGTCTCTTCCTTAAATAGGAATGAGAGAGACCCAAAACCCTAACCACTTTTCAAATGAGTGGTTAAGATCATAAGATACAAACCTAATAATCAACGGCTAAGATGAGCCGAAATAAGATATACATGGATCACTCGAAAATAAAGGGGGCGCACTCACTAATTCGCTCAAGGGGGACGCGTCACATGACAAATGACTAAGACACATGAAAATAGCACATGCTTGGGCTAGGAGGAGTATCATATCCTTCACTAGCATGACCCCATGGCACAATATCAAATAATATGGTAAGATAAAATCATAATGTGACCAAATGACCAAATCGTTGGCCCATCAATAACACAATAAAAATGCCCAAAATGATGAACGCTAGGACGTGTGGACCCCACTGATGCCGGAACAAATGCTGGAAGGTGTAGACATCGTCATCAAATTATCCCGGACCAATCTCATGCCATTTCCTTGCCCCACTAAGCCAAATCGATTTCCTTTGCTAGCCATTCCTCTGGTGGAAAACCACCTCTGAAAGTACAAAAATGCCTGTAACTCACTGCCAAGTGTCCCGGACACAAATCTGACTGTACCAAAATGTCTAGGGATGGGATAATATGGTAATAACGACTGGCTGGACCCCCATCTCCCTCTGTAGCACCCTAGGAGAACGTGCATGCTCAATGAAAGTGCTTGACATGCCATTTCTGAATGGCAAAATGCAATGAAGTGGTAATTTGACCAATACCATCCTCTAAAACTGCCCGGAACTAATAACCAAGTGCACCAATGGACTCAGAAAGCCCAAATCCACTAGGAAAGAGTACCCATACACTATGTGACCATCAAGTAATAGCTCTGTAAGCTCATCCATGCCCGGAATAATAAAATGATGGCCTGTAAATAATAATAATGATAAAAATCCATCAAACCATCATCTGAAACTGTTGTCTGAGGCATGGAATCATCTAATGGACACATATGGGCCATGAATAATGCATCTCGAACACTATCTTCCCAAACTCATCCTGGACCCCTGCGATTGACTTGGTCAAATTGGGGTTGACCAGGTCAAAGATGATCAAAATAATGATCCAGACCATGAATAACTACTGCTGCAAGTACAAATGCTATGAATATTATATGTATGTTAATTAAAGATTATTAATTATTAAGTGAAAGGGTGTAACCCTTCACTATACACGCTCAAGCCTATAAAAGCGAGCCTCATTGTAAATTATTAAATCATCCATTATCTAATATATTATCTATTTTATCAAATGGAGTTATTTTCCATTGGAGGATTATTCGCTTGAATAATCACTGAGTATATCCGGACACGGATATAGCATTGGTATCAGAGCGCTCCGATTCTCGGACACTTATTGATTCTGGCCCTTGGCCATATTTTTGGCTTGTAGCCAAACTTTCAAGGAATCCTTGAACCCGGATCTGTGATCTAAACTTTTAGCCATCCATACTCAGATTTTCTGAACTCTGCTCAACTCTGCAAGCTTCCGCTCACCCAATCCACTCAAATCTGCCTCCTGCACTCCCTCACGCACTCTGCTACCTCACATATCTCCCTTCCACATTCGCCACTCCCATCCACTCTCTTCTCCTCTCGTCCACACGCCACACTCACCTCTCCTCAGCTCATCGCCAGCTCTCCCTCTTCCTCCTGCTGCACCTCCGCGTGCCCTTCTTCCTTCCGCCAATCCCATTCCCTGCATTCCCCCACGCAGCCTTCCCTCACAGCACTCCCACTCCACTCCCACGCTTTTTCCCTTCACGCCACTACCTTATCCTCCATTCCCTCACGCTCTCCCTGCCAGTCCACGCACACTCCATCCACACGTCCTCTTGCTCAAACCTCGCGCCCTCCTTCTACTTCCCTCCATTCATTCCCTCTTCCCCTCTGCATTCGCAGCCGTCTCCTTACCCCACGTTGCATCCGCACACTTCCCCCACTCTACACCTCGCTGCATCCACCCTCCTGCAGCCTCCCCCACGCTCGACTCGTCTGCTCTCCTGCTGCGTCCTCTGCCCTCTTGCTGCGCCCTCTCCCTACCTACACGCCAACTCCCCACGCCTTCCACGGTGCTCCTTGCTGCACTTCCCCACTCCTCCACGCCATCCATCCACACAAACCCTAAAACCTGCAACCAAAAACAAAAAAACATTATAATAATATAGTTATTGTTATAATATTAGAACAAAAAAATATATAATAATACATTATTATATATGATATTCGTGGACTATAAGAATTTTAAGAAAATATACTTTTATAAAAAAATTGAAAAAGTGTTTAGCACTATATTTAGAAGAAAAGGAGATATAAGGGATATAAGATATTATATATATATATAAAGAAATACTTTAAGGAAAAGGGTTTTAAAAAGTTATTTATAAACCTTCTTTTTACACTAGCAAAAATTACAAAGTCAAAAAGGGTTAAAGTAAAATAATTATTATTATTATTATTTTATAATAATTATTTTTGAAAAAAAAAAAAAGAGAGATAAGAAGTATTAAGAAGACAAAATCGAGAAAAAAACAAAGAAGACAAATCAAAGAAAAAAGACAAGAAGTGAAGATCTAGCAGAGACTATCCATCGTTGGATAAGTCAAGTCAAAGGAAGACGAAAATAAGAATTATCAAAGAAAAAAAAAAGGTCAATTCTTTTGAAATAAGAATTGTTTGAAGAAACAAAGCAAATTCAAGTCAAAGAAGACCAAGTCAAAGAAGACATTAAAGACAAAGTCCAAGCAAGACTCCTTATTATCAAAGAAGTCGAAGAACACTTATCATCGAAGAAATCAAGACAAAGACAATCATTTATCGTTGAAGAAGTCAAAGTAAAGGAAGGCTCATCAAGAAGTCGAGACACGTTAACGACAAGGACGACCAAGTTTTAAAAAAAGACTCATCAAAGAAATCAAAGAAGATCATTCCACCGTCGAAGAAGACAGAAACCATGGAAGCCGATTTGCGAGAGAAATTAGAAGCCAAGTTAAAGCGCTATCGAAAAGACAATGAAGAATTACGAGACATTAATACACAATCAGAAATAAAGATTGAACTACATAAGATACAAGAACGGTTCAATGAACAAACAATGTCCAACCAGAAAAATCACATAGAAAAATTATGTGCACAAATCAAGGAATTAAAAGATGAAAGTGATTTCAATCAGAGATTGAAAAATCAAGATATAAAGAAGGAAATAAATAATTACAAAGCAGAAATAATACGCTTGAACAAAAATCGTTAGCGACAAAGATGAAGAACTAATGCAGTTACGACATAAATTAGAAAGTCAAGAATCAAAGGTCGGCCAGTGTCGACAACAGATAAAAGTTCTTCAACAACAAAATGACGACTCTAAAAAGACACATAAGTCAGAGATCGCGAAGAGTAATAAAGCATTATCTAACAATACTGAAGAAATTTTTAGGACTAAGAAATCATAACAAGATACTAGTCACAAAAATTAAGAAGTTGAAAAATAGCCGAAAGATAGAACAATCTATGGACGACATTGAAGGGAAACTTCTAGACAAACAGGAAGAAAATAGTTGTATCATAAGTCATAATGAAGATCTTAAGGAGCAACTTAAGACATCTGAAGATGACAGAAAATCGCAAGTCGAATTGATTAAGAAGCTTCAAAATGATAACAGGCAGTTAGGAAACAAGTTGGAAAAGATACCGAATGAAACCTTAAAACCTCAAGAGACGAAAATAAAAATCCCAGCTCAAATCAATGCTCAAAAGACGACACTCGTAAAAGAAAATGACATTATGAAAATTCCCTATCGACACCCCAACCATAAAAAACCGATATTCTGAAAAGAGGGAAATGTCGAAAGACGATGGTACTAATGTGATCAAAGCTCTTAACGACGGATCAATGGGGAATCCCAACAGTCAGCAACAAATCAATTTGGGATGGATTGACCCATCCACATATCGGAAGTTATGCTCTACACTTAGCAGTTCGTATCGACATGTTTCATCAGCCATGACATCGCAAAGAACAATGCGACAAAATTATAAGGCTTTGAGGACAAAGCCTTTCTAAGAGAGTGGCAATGCTATGAATATTATATGTATGTTAATTAAAGATTATTAATTATTAAGTGAAAGGGGTGTAACCCTTCACTATACATGCTCAAGCCTATAAAAGCGAGCCTCATTGTAAATTATTAAATCATCCATTATCTAATATATTATCTATTTTATCAAATGGAGTTATTTTCCATTGGAGGATTATTCGCTTGAATAATCACTGAGTATATCCGGACACGGATATAGCAACAAATGTTTATGATATGGTCCTTGAATTATATCAGTAGCTAGACTAAAGCATAAGATGATGTTTAACCGGCAAAAGCATGTAATAATATAAACAAAAATAAGTCTAGATCAAAGTAGCTAGCCACTATAAACAGGAATCTCAAGTGTATACTCGTTTATAGACTGGAACAATTTGCTAACCATTGGTGAAGGTGGAAAAACAAAGGCTAGGCTAAGGGGAAAGACTTGACAACCTCAACACTGCAATCTCTCGGATGAAGGAACCAGGGGAACCACCTATACATATGTTGGATAGACAATAACACGGGGGATGGTGGTGTCTCACAAATGGGTAGAGTGATGAGAATGCTTCCAATAGACTCTAGACAAGCAACCTTATAGCAATTTATTTATTTGTCAGCTTTTCTCACTTGATATTTGCGATGAACGAATCCGTTCACTAGGTTAATAGTCGAATCCGACTCTCATATTGGATAAGATAAGAATAATATATTTGATTATGAAATACAATGGATATGGCCGCCTTAAATATGGCTGGGGCCATCTACTATTGAAGAGACATTCCTCTTCATAACTATAATAATTAATTACTATTACTAATAGTATATAACCTATTTATTTACTAATTTATTGTTGTAGCATTGCCTTTCCCTTGGAAAAGCTTTGTCCTCAAAGCTAAGTTTCTCATGACATCTTTTATTCTGGCTCTATGTCGCACTGATGACTTGAGAGATGCGATTTTGATTACGACCATTGCCTCCTTTGGGTTATTTTGTCTTGGTATTTGCATTAAGTATGAACTTGGCGAAGTTTTGTTTACGCTTTTTCTACTTGTGTGATTGCTTCTTTTAACTATGTTTTTCGTCAATTGAACATGCTCAACATACATTATGACCTTAACTATTTCCGTGTTGTTATTCCCAAAACATTTTGTGTCAGTCCCTTTGAATGGGCTCTTTGTGCTTATAATGCGCATAAGAACACCGGTATTATCTTGTGTCTGATAGATATTATAGTTGTTCCAAATGATGTTCTTCATTCTGATCCTTGTGAAGAAATCCGTACTTTGCTCACAAGGTGGGATTTGGTTTGAAAGCCTAACTATATTGATGCTTTGTTTGAAAATTTTACCATCTAGGTGGACACTGGACTCCGTCACTTCTATCCTTGATATTAGTCCAAGCATATTTAGGATGTCATCATGTGTTATTCCCCTTCTACTTGTCTTGTAAGATGAGGTCTCACAATCATCATATAACATTCTTGGATTTGAAATCACCATATAACTTCCATTGAGATTCCTTTGAGGTGAGAGGATAGTTAGGGTATAACTTGAATCTGGAATATTTACTTTCTTAGACTTGACTTCTTCTGTACATTGTAGGATCCATTCCTTGTCATTGCATTTATTATTTTTATTATTATCAACATCGGCTTGTCTCTTATCACAATCTTGGTCAAGATCATATTTCTCCTTGTCAAATATTTCGTTGTTGGTTTCTTCATTAATAGGATGTGCTATATATTTGTCTTGCATATTATCTTGATCAATGCCATTACTCTCATCATGGTTGACATAATGGTCTACTACATCTTCTTCTTTTACCTCAGCTTTAGTGGCTTCTTCTATGGAATTTTCACATACATCTTCATTTTCTATAAGTGTTAAATTGTTAATAGATTTTTTTATTTCATTTATATCCTTACTGATTTGTTCAAAAAGCTTGATCAATTCTTCATTGAATGATGCCATAGGTCTTGTAGAGGGGAATATTTTTATTTTTATTTTTATTTTTGCTTTCCCAACCTTGTACAATAACTTTTTAATAATATTAACAATAATATTATTTAAATTATAATAATAATTTATATAAAAAATATAATAATAAAAAATTTATTATTATTATTATTATTATTTTTTATATTAATTTTTTTGTTTGATTGGTGCAGGTTGTTGGAAATGGAGCCTGCGTTGGAGATGGAGCGGATGTGTGAAGGAGGCACGCAGGGGAGGGGATGGTGAGCGCTGGGAGGATGCGTGTGGGTGGTGGTGGTTGCAGGAGGGAGTGGAGCGCGCGGGAAGGAGTGGAGCGAGGGCTCACGCAGGAGGGAGGGAACGTAGGGAGAGGAACGGGGATGCAGCGAGAGAGGAGGAGGACGAGGGACGGGAGGAGCAGGCAGTCGAGCCGTGCGCAGGTGGGTCAATGGGGAAGCAAGCAGGGCGTAGTTGGAGGAGGGAGATGGAAGCGTTGCTGGGAGGTGATGGAGTTGGGTGGGGATTGCAGTGGACGAGGGCGGGAGGAGCAGATGGACGAGGAACGGGAGGAGCACGCAGTCGAAGGAGAGGAGATTGGGAGTGTGCAGGTGAAGGGTGGATAGAGGGCTGCAGAATGGTGGAGGGCGCAGGTGGTGGAGGTGAAGGTTGATGGAGGTGGGTCATGAGGGAAAATGGGAGCAGCCTGGTGGAATGAGCGAGGCGTGGTGGAGGGAGCAGGGAGATGGCGGAACGCAGGGAGCAGGGAGATGGATGTGGCAGAGAGAAAAGCGTGAAGCAGTGAAGGAGGGAGGTTGTGATGGCGTGGAGATGGGTGGAATCGGGAGGACGTGTAGGGGATGTGATGCGCAGAGGAGAGAGGCGAGCGGTGATGGGTGGAGTGTGGGAGTAGGACCGTGCAGCGGACGGGAGGATGGGAGAGAAATGAAGAATGAAGCGTGAGTGATGGGTGTGGATAAGTGATGATCCGAATCCGAGCTCAGTGCCGAGAAGCGAATCCGCTCTGATACCAAATGCGGTGAACGAATCCGTTCACTAGGTTAATAGTCGAATCCGACTCTCATATTGGATAAGATAAGAATAATATATTTGATTATGAAATACAATGGATATGGCCGCCTTAAATATGGTTGGGCCATCTACTATTGAAGAGACATTCCTCTTCATAACTATAATAATTAATTACTATTACTAATAGTATATAACCTATTTATTTACTAATTTATTGTTGTAGCAATATTTATCATTTATTTCACTTTAAATATTTTCACTGGCCAACCTCCAAAAGCAGGTTCCCTGAAAGCCTTTTGGGCTTCAAATATGACTTGGTATGACCTCCATTGCCCGCCACCGTCCATAGGTGCGATGGAGTGACCACCCTGTTGCCCTGTGGGGACAAACGACCTTACATCAAACAAGGATGAGTGCTCGTCCTTTGGCCACTGACTAGTTAATATGGATATAAGCAATAGTGTTTAGCAACATTGTTTTTGTTGACTTAGCATTCCTTTAGATATAGCATTTAAGATCTAATGCTCTAACGTTTAGCAACACTTTTTGCAAGAATACCTGGTTTTGAGGACTAGAGGAGAACAATCACTGTGACTAAAATCACATACTCCAGAACCAAGACACAATGTAAACAAGGAATCTATCCAACACGGAGGTCTAGGTGGGGGAAGTCCTCAAGATCACTAGTTAAGGTGTAAGTCGGGATGAAACCAAACTGGAAGGTAACGGATGGACGGAGAAGTCACTGATGATGCCATGGATAGCAAAGGCCCAAAGATAAGGGAATGAACAAGTATGTACTTCATAAAGTAAGGGTATGACCAACGAGTATATACAAGAATCTCCTACTCATAGTAACTGACCACTTCTACTCTAAACAGCAATAAAACATCATAAGATAAGGCCAATAAGCAATCATCATATACCCAATCATAAACTACATAGATAAAAGAAAGAGCACATCAGTAACCCAAACGCACCAATCATATACCTGCTGGATCATATACCTGAGTCCCTAATCTGAACTACCTGAATCAAACTGAAGCACTGCATCTGAATATAATATGGGCATTGTCATCAATCTGTTATGGATGATAGAAGAATGGCTAACTCAGTCACCGACCTGATGTCATGGGGCTCAATCCTGGCATGAGACTGTAAATGTACAAGCATTGGATCCATTGAATGCATAGGAGTTATCATCAAAATGTTGCTCATCATCAATTGATCTCATCAAAATGTGTAAAGGACTAGCTCAAAAATATACTAGAAACTGATCTGCAATCATGGTAGCCTGGCTACTATGGATGTGATAACAGTTATCAAAGCCAAATCTAAAGTAAAAGGAAGTAATCCAATGAAAAGGATAAGAAATGCAAATAAATGAAATCTCAAAGAAGGAAAAAGAAAAGGAATCGCAAAAAAGAGGCACAAGGATGGATGACCCATGACAACACTTCCTTTGAAGGCACACATGCAAAAGAAACATCTTAAACCCTAATTTTTTAAAGTTAAGGGGAGACCTACCACACTCAGTTGCTATGATGGTTAATTTGCAAAGACCCTTTTGTTTCCCTAAGTTCACATTCACTTTATTCACCCTCACTTACTTTAAGAATCTAGGCTATGCAACTTAACTTAGGGCTTCCAAATTTAATAAGGACTTTAAAAGGGTCACACCAATGTTAAACTAGATGAGTAAAGGTTAATTAAGTCATTGAGTTGTAAGAAGGGTGTAATTGTATGTTAAATTTCATGTATTATTTTCATATTTGAGAACATTTCCTAAGTTATTTGTTGGTTTAACCTTTAGCACTAGAGCATTTATTCATATACACATGCTATGACACTTGAGGTGGTATATTTTGATGGCTACTAGGTTGATTATGTGGAGCGCTACACTTGGTACACATACATTTGGACATTTCCTAGCATTTGGAAGTGGTCATTCCCCTTCTTCAAAATCGAGAAGTCCCTCCTTAGCACGTGTGAGATGATTGAGCCACATTTGGACCTTATCCTATCACTTATGGACCAATTCTTCATCACTTGGATTATTGGAGCATATCCTAGAGCATTCTTAGACCATTGCAGTTGTTTTTTGAGAGTCACCCCACACATGTGGACCTTGGGATGAGTTGTTGATGATTTTGAGGAGAGCACTCCAGGGTTTGTTGAATTTTTAACTTAGCAGTATAATTTTAATTTTAAATTTTGCAGTGGAAAAACAAAAGAATCACTGAAAGAGAACCATGCACAGTAGATACAAAGTTTTACCTTGGGAAACCCGAACTCAAGATAAAACCCAGCAACCTTCCTTAAGAAGAATATTTCCAATAATAAGAGTACAACAACAACAACAAAAAGAACCCTAGTTCACAAGGGTTTGACAATCATCACCAATCACAAAGAAGGTGCGCACTACTGGAGAGAGAGAGAGAGAGAGAGCAAACCCAAGCAAGAGATAAGAAGCAAAATTACCTACCATTCACCAAGCAAGACTAAAAATGGAAAACACTTACTTGAGCATGAGTTATTCCAACGATTCTAGCATCCACAAAGCATTAGCAAAGCAAAGGAACAACCAACTTTCATCCACAAGAGCAAAGAGTCAACCCTCCAAGAGGTGCACATCACTTCATAAGGCTAATCTTGGGTAAAAAAGTAACATATTGAATTTTATCCCATAAGTTGTGATTTGAAAATGAAGTGAGGAGACTTTATTTATATGTTCTCACACTCACTTTTACAAAATAACCAGGCTTGCATGCCATAAAATGTCAATTTAAAATTATAACATGTCAACTTAAAATTATAACATAAAATAATATAAAATAATCAAATATGTGGGTAACTTGGGGCATTTTCCCCAGAGTTCACCCAAAAATGTCTAAAATGGCTAAAACTGAGCAAAATACTCCAAACTGAAGGCTGGAGTAGGCAAGGGGGGAACATCATACCCCATCTAACCCCAACAGTGTTGAAAATCCCTCAACGGCCCCCCAAAACAAGCAGTACGGCCTGGTGAGGATGATGACATCATGCTGCAGAGGGACCAGGAGGGTGCCTGAGGTGACCTAGAAAAGAGGCAAGAGCCTTACAGCAGACGGAACTGTCACCGAAGTTGTGGAACAAGTGGGGGTTCATGTGACCCAGTGACCCACCCCTAGGAGCCCCAAACACCAACCTCAGGGCTACAAGCTCTATAATGAGGCAGACAGCAATGCCACCAAGCCATAGTACTCCTAAGAAAAGGACCAAAAGGTCTGGCCATAACCTCCACTCAGAAAATGCTGGATAACAACCCTCCTGGTCTGAAAAAATGACCCTCTCTCCTTGGGGGCACATCTGAAGGAGCGTTGGTATTGGTACCACGTAACACCAAGTTTCACACTTGGTGAGAATGTCCACAGTCTACATCTCGAGTCTATTGAGACTACGCCTGGGCCATTCACCACGAGCCAAACTAGCTATTTCTATGAATGAATGTATCATTCTCCACTACCATGGATGTTCTATGGAGAATGTATGCCCGATGCTACTCATACGTATTGCAATTGTACTGCACCTACATATGTACTGCATTTTTATTACCATCTCGGTATCTAGGCCATTCACCTCTCGTGAATGTCTGTTGCTCATTTATTGAACCATCACGATGTATGGGCCATTCACCTCTTGTGAATGTCTGTCGCTCATATGTCGAACCATCATCACTCCCTCTCACTGAGAGAGGCATTCTCCATCACGCCAAGCTTGTCTCTAAAATATACAAACTTTACCTTAGACAGAGGCTTGGTGAGAATGTCTACTATCTACTCATCGGTGAATATGTACTGGAGCTTCACTGGTCCCTTCTGCACCATCTCTCAGATGAAGTGATATTTGATCTCAATATGCTTCGACCAATCATGAAACACTGGATTTTTTGGAAGCTGGACACAACTTTGATTGTCACAGTGTATTATGGTCATCTCTAGCTCATGATCAAATAATCCTGCAATAAGCTTTTGAAGCCACACTGCTTCACGACTTGCGACACTGGCTGCATAATACTCTGCTTCTGTTGTACTGAGTCCGACAGAAGTTTACTTCCTGCTAAACCAAGATATCATGGTTGATCCCAAGCTGAAGCAACACCCTGAGGTGCTCTTTCTATCCACTCTGCTCCCTTGCCAGTCAGAATCTGCATAACAGCTTTACTTCACTATGTAAGACATATCTCAGACTATATCCAATTGTACCACACAGGTACCTCAACACATGCTTTGTCGCAACCCAATGTACATGCCTCGATTCATCCATACTTGGCTCAGGGTGCTTACTGCAAACAAATATTTGGCCTGGTGTTAACCAGGTACATCAAGGATCCAATCATCTGCCTATACATCATGGGATCCATCAAATCTAAATCTGAAGTGGAATCACTCAACTTCTTCAGATTGTCATCATAGGTGTAGCCATGGACTTGCAGTCCATCATACCGAATCTGCTTAAGATCTCATCTGTGCACTTCCTTTCAATGAGGAAGGTCTCACCTAATCTTAGCTACACCTTCAACATCAGGACAAATCTGAAATCTCGAACTCAGAGGCCAACTCCCTGTTGCACTCGACACTGAGCTTATCTGCTCCAAGTCCTGGGTGCCTATTTAAGTCCATACAAAGTCTTCTTTATCATCAACAAACTGTGCTACAAGTACTCCCTCTGTGCGAGAGTGTCTTATTCCCTCTGCAACTCAGTATCCTACTCCCTCTACATCCAGACACTTTGCTCTCTCTACATCTGAGTATCCTGCCCTTGAAGCAACCCGCTATCTTCTGCACTGTTGATCTCTCTGTACCCATCTATGTCATTTCCAACAAGTGAGTCCACGAGGACGAGCCTCTTGCTCCCTCTGTAATTGCATGCTTGATCACTTGGAAGTCACAATTGACTTCCCCTTTGATTTCAGAGCTATCTCCCTGAGGTATCACTGGGAGCTGCATGCCTCTCTGCACGAAGCCATACTAGCAATGGCTTCTATCCAGTACTGCTCTGATACCATGCTGAATTTTTAACTTAGCAATATAATTTTAACTTTAAATTTTGCAGCAGAAAAACAAAACGATCACTAAAAGAGAGCCATGCACAGTAGACACAAAGTTTTACCCTGGGAAACCCGAACTCGAGAGAAAACCCAACAACATTTCTTAAGAAGAATATTTCCAATAATAAGAGTACAACAACAACAATAGAAGAACCCTAGTTCACAAGGGTTTGAGAATCATCACCAATCACAGAGAAGGTGCACATTACTAGAGAGAGAGAGAAAGAGAACCCAAGTAAGAGATAAGAGAGAGAGAGAGAGATAAGATCACTTCAATATGCTTCTTCTTCAATCTTCACTTGCCCAGCTAAAATTGCGCACTTGTGTAGCAGAGAGGAGTTGGACAAGTTGTGCATTCAAATGAGGGGTTGGAGTTGCTTATTTATACTCATCAAATCACCTGAAATTCACATGGGGCCGACTTGTCTTCTTTAGTTGGGGTCAACTTGCTATTTGACCACTTCAATTGTTATTCATTTGTTGACCATTCATTTTTGGATTCTTATGTCTTCTTAGGAAAGGTTGTCCATTGTGATGATACTATACTTCTTCGTCACATACATGTCTATTCATCGCATAGAGCCCTAATGTTGATTTGACCCACACTAAGAAGTCCTTGATTTGACCCACACTAAGAAGTCCCGGTCACTTCTTAGTGCTCATGTCAAATTCAACATTAGGCTAGACTTGTAGATTTCACAAGGGGATGAAAGCCCCTAACAAAATAAACAAGTCAAACACTCTAATATAGAATAGATCACTCCATTACAGGAGCAAGCAATGTGAGAGCATCCTTGGGGTCCATCTCCACACCATATGACTGGGACTCGGGAGAAGCACTACCCCTACCAAGGCTATTCACCTCTAGAATGTGAATGTATCATTCATTACTAGCCAAATCTGCATGGCCTCACTAGCCAAATTAGCATGGCTATCTGTGATTGAATGTCTGCCCAATGTTGCACCTAGAGAAACATCAATAGGGTTTGACCCTAGATTTGGTCTTCCCCACCATTTGGCACATTTTTTTAGGAGAGAGTTCCAGATTTCGAGGTCGTTTGCTACTCATTGGACCATTATTGAGGCTAGACGTCACATTTTGGACCATACGTGTGATGGATATAGGGAAACACTCTAGGTTTCAGAGCTTGCATATGGCATATGGTCATGTTTTGGACCATTTTTTAGGAGAGTGCTCCCTCTCTTGAGCTTCTATTATACCATTCTCTCATATATTTGACCTTCACTAGGTGGTGTGCCCCCCTTGGCTTGAGACATTGCTAGTCGATTAGCATTATTTTATCATTTTTTACCATGTCTAGAGGATTTGTGATCCTCCCTACGTTGGATCTAGGGTTTTGATACATTTGTTATTATTTTATTGTGAATGAAATTGAGCTCCTCTTCTATATAAGCGAGTGTCTTCCACATTGTATCTTGTTGTTGAGTATTGGAGAACAATACTATCTTTTCTCTTTGGCTCTTGGCTCTTGGGGACTTTCTTACATTGTGGCATAGTTGGCCCATCTACTACGAGATCAATGGGAGGTTTCACTGCCTTTTCAGGGGACTCAGACCCTTACCAACTTCTTCAAATATCCCGACCACTGATGCTTGGCATTATACATGCAGGAGACCCCCAGGCTCCAAGCCCATATTCTTCATCCTTTTGCTCGACCAAATTCGACCCAACGGATCACTTCCTTTTCCACAGTGCTACCCTCAGGCACTAAGAGACAGTCCCGATAGCAACAGTCATAACCTCCAGATCAGCGCAGACACGTGGGACCCTCCCCCATCCCTTGGAATCTCAACAGCATGATAAGACTAGATCCTTCCCCTTGAGGCAAATGAGACCCCCCAAGCCTCAACAACAGGCTACCTCCTTTCAACAACAGCACAATGGGAATCCCAAATATTCCACCAGTTCTTCCTCTAGACAGAATAATATTTTGAGTTTCCTTCATTTGACCTCGAATGGTAGGAGAGATGAGTCTATTCCATTATAGACCTACCTCATTAATTCTAAATTTTCTTGCTCTTGGATCATTTAATCTTGTACATATCCACCCCCATGCAGCCTCCTGTGCTCGAGATCGAGGGTTTTTCATGTTTTTCACGACTTAGAATAGACTTTACACTCTGTTCTACTTTACTTTCCTTTCCTTCCTTTGCCTTTTATAGGAGACCATTTTGTACTCATGCTTTGTAATGACATCATTGTACTCAACAATCCCATTGACCTACTTTTGTGGTCATTAGTTGGACATCAATAAAATTATTTTATCTTATCTAATCTTGAGGTAGCTTGTGAATTTCTTGCAATTTAAGGTTATTAAATCTGGCCTGTAGAAGAGAAAATATGTTCCATGAGATCAAGTAGGGAAGAATCTCTTTGCTTGGCTTTAGTTTTGTATCTTGCTTATATTTTGCATCTTAGGAAGGGTTACAAATTCAAGAATGCGTAGGCTAGGGTATGAGCTAGGATTTTCTAATTGAAGGTGTATGCTATAAGGTGATCCTTCCTTCGAAGGATTTGCATGGAACCCAAAGGCTTGGGAGAATTTGTCATGCTTTTTGTAGGTGTTACAACCAAGTAAATTTAGACAATGGCTAAGGAGAAGTGTCCTAACAAATCCATTTTGCCCAAGGATTGAACGCACTAGTCCAACACTCCATATCTTCAACCAAAACCATAAAAATCTTATTTTTCCTTTTTGTGTCTGGGTGAAAACTAATTTTTAAAAGCCTAAAAACTATTTCAGATTTTCATCAAATCAAACTAAAGGTAAACTTTGATATCTTTAACATCTTTTAGGCTTAAAAATTCTAAGTTTTATTTTGTGTTTTGTTTTATTTATTTACTACAGTATAACAGCTCTAGTTTGTTAGATTTCATACATTCATAGCATAATATTTCAATTGCATAAACAGGATCACTAGAAGAAATACAAAGCACAAAACAATAACAACAAAGTTTATCCTGGGAAACCCATACGGGGGAAAACCTAGCAACCTTCGTATAGAGATGATAATCCTGAGATCAAAGTACAATCATAAAAGAGAAAAGATGGAAAATGTCTTCCAAATGTAGAAACCCCAAAACAGTCTTCTTCTCCTCCAGGAGATGCGAACTTCTCTCTCTCAAGTAATGCGAACTTGAGTGAATGAGTGAGTGTGTAAATGAGGTGAACTTTACCTCTATTTATACAAGTGTCAAATTGACCTTTTACCCTAACTGGGCCGACTTCTCTAGGAGACTGGGCCAACTTCACTTGGGGAGCATTTAATAATTAATTTTAATCTTTTCTTTTGCTTGCTTTTCATCCCAAGGTTTACATTGATTCTTTCAGGGTTTACATAGATAAATTGCATCAAGGTCATCTCCCTTAGGAGGTACAATCAAGTACAATAACATACAATAAATAATATCTTTCGAAGTTGCACAAAATCAAACACTCCGTCTCGACGAGGAAGGTATTCTTCGGTCTTCGTCAGCATCATGATCATCTGGGTTTCATTTTGTACATCTATACTGTCTCCATCATCTCTATACATACTGAAGGTTGTCAGCACAGTCTCAGTTCTTCGAGAAGTGTCTTCATGCATCATCTACACCAATCCTTTGGTGTGTCCAGGAGAATCACTCAATCCTGGATATCTGAGATATCAGCTATACCATCTCTGTTATACCATTTGCTACCTGTCTGTCTCATCTGCCGATGGGATTTATCCCATACCTGGCTGAGATCCTAGACGAGCAAATGGGCACGACCATCTACTGATTGTCCGACTCATCTGCCAATGGGATTTCTCCCATACCTGGCTGAGTACCTGGACTGTAGAGGCACCTGTGCAATCACACAGCCAACTATTGATTGTCCGACTCATCTGCCAATGGGATTTCTCCCATACCTGGCTGAGTACCTAGACTGTAGAGGCACCTATGCAATCACACAGCCAACTACTGACTGTCCGACTCATCTGCCGATGGGATTTCTCCCATACCTGGCTAAGTACCTGGACTGTAGAGGCACCTGTGTGAACCCGACCATCTACTAACTGTCCGACTCATCTGCCTATGGGATTTCTCCCATATCTGTCTAAGTACAAGGACTGTAGAGGTACCTGGGCAAAAGCAAAGTAAGCATCTTGATGTCATCTTTCCCTCTCACGAAGGGACTCATTCTCTTCTACTCCAAGTCTTCCGCGAAAGTATTCGAACTTCACCCCGGGAAGAGCCTTGGTGAGAACATCTACAGTCTGGTCGTCTGTCGGCACGTACTGTAACTCGACCGCACCTTTCTGCACCATATCACATATGAAGTGATACTGAATCTCTATATGCTTCGACCTGTCGTGAAATACAGGATTCATTGACATCTGCACACAGCTCTGGTTATCACAGTGAATCACGGTCGGCTTTGGAATCTGGCCAAGCAATCCTGCCAGGAGTTTACAAGCCAAACTGCTTCTCGAGC
Source organism: Larix kaempferi (assembly GCA_027924585.1). Classification (NCBI taxonomy): domain Eukaryota; kingdom Viridiplantae; phylum Streptophyta; class Pinopsida; order Pinales; family Pinaceae; genus Larix; species Larix kaempferi. The sequence continues at coordinate 891,750 of BSBM01000475.1, forward strand.
TGTTGTACTAGCAGCCATGTACTCGGCCTCTGCAGTACTGAGTGCTACCGAGTTCCGCTTCCTGCTGCACCAGGAAATAACTGCAGAACCCAAATTGAAGCAACATCCGGAAGTACTCTTCCTATCTGCAACACATCCGGCCCAATCTGAGTCTGTAAACCCCTATAATCTCAGGTCATTATCTGAAGCATACTTCAATCCATATCCCACAGTGCCATGTAAGTATCTGAGCACATGTTTTGCAGCAATCCAGTGAATTTACCTCGGCTCGCACATGAACTGGCTAAGAGCATTCACAACAAAACATATATATGGTCTGGTGTTTGTCAGATACATCAAGCACCCAATCAGCCGGAGATACATGGTGGGATCAATCAAATCTGAGTCAAAAGTAGAATCTCTCAACTTCTCCCAATTTGCATCCATCGAAGTGGCCATGGACTTGCAGTCCAACATTCTGAATCTCTTCAATATGTCTATGGTGTACTTTCCTTGTCCTAGGAAAATCTCTTTCTGCCTCTGCCATACTTCTAATCCCAAGAAGTAGTGCATCAATCCAAGATCCTTCATTTCAAACTCAAAGGCGAGATTCTTCTTACACCGTACGATAAGTTTCTCATTTCCTATGAGAAACAGGTCATCAACATATAGAACCAAGATCAATGGCTATGTTATCACACAACTTGTAGTTGTCCCTAAAGGTATCCCATTCGGGATGGTAGAGGAGACAGACAACTAAAGAGGTGACCCAAGAGATGCAACGGTTCCCAATGCAAGCTGGGTGTCACGATAACCGAGGCACTCTTCACTTTAGATCAAGACTAATCAAATCAAGGGGGAGACCCTAGCCAATCAATGAAGATTAGCTAACCCAAAGGTTCCTAGGGAAATGTGTAAGTTGAGTTACGGAAACCAATGAGTGAGTTAGATTAAGTGGACCCAAGAGTTTCAGTGTGGTTGAAGAGGCTTAAGAGGTGACAAGTGTTTCAACCAATGAATGACTAAGGCCACTTATGGAGCTCAAATGGATAGATCTAGTACCATGAAAATACACAAGTGGAGCCCACTCCTTAAAAAGTGGCAAATGGTTCAAATGGGGCTCACAAGGCCAAGTTAGGGGTGAGATGGCACTAAGGGGTATGCAATGATGTAGATCTATGATTCTATAGATCCAAGATAAATGAGGCAACACCCACATATGGGATCCAGCCAAAAGACAACTAGCCCAAGGAATGCGATTTACCCAAGGGAGACTAGTGCCTTAAATTGAGGGGGCAAATGGAATCCAAATTTCACCAAAATGTAGATCGGGGTAGTTAAGGCAATTATCAAGGTGGGTTTGAAATGGCATGCCCAAATATGAGCTAGATCTCCATGGATATAAGATTGAAAATGCATCACCAAGTGACCCAAGTGGGGCTCAACCCTCAAATTGAGGAATGGGGCCCACAAGGTGAAAATCAACAAGGTGAAGCACTTGGGGTAGGTTATCAAGATATATCTATCCAAATCAAGTGGGATCTCACCTACCCACGTTAAGGAACTAGCCAAACTAGCCTCCCTCAAGGAATGCGAATTGCCTCAAGGAGGGCTATGTGCCTTCGGAAGTGGGTCAAATGGAGGCCAATCACCACCAAACTATAAATCTGAATTGCCGTGGATGCTATAGAGGTGGGTTTTGAATGTTATCCCCAAAGCCAAGCTAAATCCAAGTAGATCTAAGAAAAAGTAAAAAAGAGGGTTTTGATTTTAAAGGTTTGCGTGACCAATAGGATGGAGAACAAGCGAAATCAATACGTACCTTGTAGATATTACCTCATAAGCTTGCGGCCTCTTAGCATATGGATGATTCTTTCCCTTAGTTACAATTCCAAACTTGATCCAAGTGTCTTCAACCCAAATCGTCCAAGCCCTAGGAGGAGAGATGTCCCATGCAACCTGTAAATCAAACTACAAAAGGTTAGATTTGATCCACAAATCAATGAGATCTAAGCACATCATATCAAAGAAGCAATCAATGGACAAAGCACAATTGAAAAACTCCCTCAAGATGAAAACGTCTTTCCCATGGGGGATGTGTGAGCAACCCCTACAATCTTCCCATCAAGCAATTTGCATGACTAGCTTCAATTAATTCGGCCTCCCTCTATAGAAGTCGATTTCACCTGTTACAAGCAAGGATGTATAAAAGAAGAGATACAAAATCATATACAAGAGTAACCCAATCAAAGCCAAGAAGTAGATCTCCAAAATAATATTTTCATTCCAAGTTTTCCAGAGCCCAAAGGTGCTTTTACAATAGGGGGGTCTCCTCCTTTTATAGGATAACAAAGACAAAAACCCTAAACCACAAAACCACTTTTTGAAACTAGTGGTTGAGATTAAAAGATCTAACAATCTAATCCACGGCTAACATGAGCCAATACATAATATCACATGGATCACTCAAAAGGAGGGTGACGTCATAGCTAAAAGTGACTCAATGAAGGTGACGTCATGCATGAAGGGTGGCTAGGAACACAAGTGCCACATAATAAGATCAAGACAAGTCACTAGGAGCTCATGGTGGGGCTAGGAGGTATTAATTCCCTTCACTAGCACGTCCCCATGGCACCATAATATAAAATATAAGTCTATAACATGTCAAATATTCAAATGATCAAATCCTGTCTCCAACTTATCTGGAAGATGGGGGGTTCACCATGGATGACCGCAGAGTAGACCAAGTTCCAAAACCTTACCTCAATTGCCCAAATCGAATTCCTCAATGACCTTTTTATTCCATTTTTTATCCTCTTGAAAACCCTGAAAGTGCCCCAAACTGCCACCCAAGTTGCCTACGCTGTCAAACTGAGTACACCAGGCTGTCTGGAAGGGGGGTATAATGGTAAAAACAAGTGGTTGGACCACCCCCTTCCTCTGTAGCGCCTTAGGCAACGACTGGCCTCTAAGGCCTCTGCTGGACAGGCTGGATCGGCATGCCCAAATTGGTCAACAGGTGGATAACTGCTACTATCATCATCAGAAGTGCCCGGAACTGAAAGATAAGTGTCTCAATGGATCCAGAAGACACAAATCTACTAGAAATGAGTACTCATACACCATGGGTTGACCTGTGAGATCAACTGTAGGGTCCACCATACCCAGACAATGTAAAATATGATGATCTGGAAATAATAATAAACTGACCAACTGCATCAATCATCATCAGAAGCATATGTCCAACATATGGAACCATCAATAGGTGTATGTGGGACCACAAATCATCATCCATAAGCACAAGTGGTCCATCTCATCACGGATCCCAAGAATGACCATGGTCAAACTATGTTTGACTAGGTCAAAATACAACAAAAGACTAGATTATAGCCATAGACTAAGCCATGTTCCTTTAATCACATTCACAGCTTAACTTAAAGTACAAACATCATTCAGTGGCAGTTAATACATATATATTCCAGTGTTATTTATAATTTACTTGCACAAAAGCTTTAAAGACATACTCATTCAACGGACATGGCCTAACTACTAGCAAAGGGTGAAGGCTAAGAAGAAGGCTAGGCAAAAGGGATGACTTGACCAAACTCAACTAAGTGATACTTTTGATGAGGAAAGGGGGAGCTACACTCTGTGTTGGACAAAATAAAAAAGGGAAGGGTTGTGCCTCACAAATGGATAAGTTGTTTAGAGAGTGCTTATTCAAATTAGGCATCATGTCTACATCAAGTTGATCCAGGTTCATTAGGATCATTCATTTCATTTCCATGGCCTTTTTGGCCTATATGACCCCTCTAGGATTTCACATGTGCTAAGAAGCACAACTAATCGCAGCTTGCATCCGGGGCATATTTATAATCATGAGGTTAGCAATATTTAGATATAGCATTTATTTAACCATTGCTTTTTGGACCATTATATACCCTTCGCGGGGCATTTTAGCAGTTCATTGCTTTAGCCTTTATTCACATGTGTTAAGAAACACATTCTAGAATTTTAAGTTCATGGGCTTTCATAATACATTTCCAATACAAGTAGTACATGTGCTTTCAGTTTTAGCCAACAAAAACTCAAGTGACTAGAGGGAGTTCTGCACCATGCCAAACATCGGGACAAATGACCAGAATGATTTATGCATACAAACCAACTTACCAAAGGCAAGTCCTGTCACCAACTTAGAGCCGAGACACAAAACAAACATGGATGCGGTCCAACACAGAGGTAGAAATGGGGAAGTCCTCCATATCAAAAAGTCAAGGAAGCAAGTCAGGGTGAAAGCTAAATAAGGAAGGTCATGGATGGATGGAGTCAAGTGAAAGTGGTGCCTAAGCTAGCAAACAAAGATGTCATGAAAGACCATGTCCATGCTCACGGGAGGGTAATGAAACCAATGAGTATAATCAGAAAACCTTAGAGTGCAAGTGATACATCCAATTTTATATAAAATCATCCAAAATATTTCATTTTATTATATAGATAGTACTGCCACATCAGGAGTTATATACCAAGTCAATGCTATGAAGATGACTAAAGCAACAAGATAACAATCCATGATAACAATCACAAGTCCATAGGTCACATCATATCATGCCAATAATCATCATCCACAACAACTGAAACACTGTTGCAATAACAACATCCAGAACTCTATGCACTGTGACTGAACTGAAACTGTATGGAACAAAAGGTCACATCGGTCATCAAATCTAAGCTCTCAAGGCTCAGCCTTGGCACAAGGTCTACTCAATGTCTGATACATATACTGCTCTGATCTAGGAGTTATCCCAAGTAATACTGCTCATCATAACTGATCTCTGTAAAAGGAAAGCTCTGGAAAGTCCAGATATCTGCTCAGCAAGAATAGTAGCCCAGCTACTATGGCGTGATAACAGGCTCATCATCTACAACGTTGTAGTAAAGGTCGGGGTCTGCATCACTCTTGGTAAATCCCAAGCTCACCAGGAATCCGTCTATACGTCCATACCAAGCACGGGGTGCTGGCTTGAGTCCATACAGTGCCTTTTTGAATTTGCATACATGAGACTCCTTTCCTTGGACAATAAACCCATTTGGCTGCTCGATGTAAACTTCTTCGTCAATAACACCATTGAGAAAGGCTGTCTTTACATCCATCTGATGCAACTTCCATCCCATAGCTGAAGCAATAGCAATGATCGATCTGATGGAAGTATATCGAGCCACAGGAGCAAAAGTCTCATCATAATCGACTCCCTCTTTCTGAGAGAATCCTCTGGCAACAAATCTGGCCTTGTATTTTTCAACACTTCCATCTGCTCCATGCTTGATCTTGTAAATCCATTTAGAAGTTACTACTGACTTCTAAAGTCTCAGCACAACCTCCCACACATCATTCTTCATGATGGATTGATATTCATCCATCATGGCATCCTTCCAAACTTGATGTTTTGATGCTTCTTCATAAGTGGTTGGTTCTGAATCAATGATGTTGCTCATTAGTGCCACATAACTAGAGAACCTCTGAGGTCTTTTGCTTTCTCTGGAAGCACCATTTGGAGCTTCATGCCCCTCTGCATCCTGCAATGTCTGTTGTGCCCATCTAGGTCTTTTCTGACCTGCAACATCTCTGGGGATATCAACTGGATCAATGGTATCGATAGGTTCATCCTTTTCTACTAACTCCCTCTGAACTAGAGGGAGAGATGATCTCATCTCCTTTGGTTCTAGCATTTCTTCATCATCGATCTCCATGTTTGATCCTCTGCCTTTCCTGACATCCATTTCTTCTTCAAAGGTCACATTCCTACTGACTTCAATCTGTCTGGATCCTGGAATGTAAATTCTGTAAGCCTTTGAAGACTCACTGTATCCCACAAAGTTCCTATTATCACACAACTTGTAGTTGTCCCTAAAGGTATCCCATCCGGGATGGTAGGGGAGACAGACAACTAAAGAGGTGACCCAAGAGATGCACGGTTCCCAATGCAAGCTGGGAGTCACGATAATCGAGGCACTCTTCACTTTAGATCATGAAGAAATCAAGACCAAGGGAAAGACCCTAGCCAATCAATGAAAACTAGCTTAACACAAAGGTTCCTAGAGAAATGTGTAAGTTAGGTTACGGAAACCAATGCGTGAGTTAGATTAAGTGGACCCAAGAGTTTAAGTGTGGTTGAAGAGGCTTAGGATGTGACAAGTGTTTCAACCAATGAATGACTAAGGCCACTTATTGAAGCTCAATTGAATTAGATCTAGTACCATGAAAAGACACAAGTGGGGCCCACTCCTTAGAATAGGGAAAATGGTCCAAATGGAGCCCACAAGGTTGGATTATGGGTGAGATGGCACTAAGTGGATGAGATGAGGTAGATCTAAGGATCTAAGACAAGATAGACAACACCCACATATGGGATCTAGGAAAAGGCCACTAACCCAAGGAAGGCGAATTGCCCTAAGGAGATTAGTGCCATGAGATGAGGGGGAAAATGGAGTCCAAATTATGCCAAAATGTAGATCGGGGTAGTTTAGGCAATTATCAAAGAGGGTTTGAAGTGGCATGCCCCAACATGAGCTAGATCTCCATAGATCTAGGGTTGAAAATGCATCACCCAATGACCCAAGTGGGGCACAACCCTCAAAATGAGGAATGGGGCCCACAAGGCAAAACTCAAAGAGGTGAAGCACTAGGGGTAGGTTATCAAGGTAGACCAATGCAAATCAAGTGGGATCTCACCTACCCACAACTTGGAACTAACCCCACTAGCCTTCCTCAAGGACTGCGACCTCCCTTGGAGAGGCTAATGTGCCTTGGGAAATGGGTCAAATGGAGGCCAATCACCACCAAACTATAGATCTGAATTGTCGTGGATGCTATAGAGGTGGGTTTTCAATATTATCCCCAAAAGTTTGTTAGATCCAAGTAGATCTAGAAAAATAGAAAAATGAGGGTTTTAATCAATGAGGGTTTTGAGATCTAAGAGAGTAGATGGATAGGATAGAAGAATATCATACCTCATGGAACATACTTGGAAGATGAAGATGGAAGAGGCTTGTGACGAGGATTACTTCCCACAAAGATCAAAGGCCAAACTTGATGAAGCCCTTCTTGCCAACGTTTTGCCTCCTTCAACCAAATTGGCCTCCCTATTCCTGTCAATCAAGGACACAAAGATCAATCAATAAACAAGAATGGAAGTAGATGCACACAAAGAGATGAACAACATGAAATTGTTCGTACAAAGACAAAACAACTCCCTGTCACCCAAAACATCCTCTTGAAGCTTTAAGGGTAGGCCTCCCCACCAATTCGCACTCCTCAAAATCATTTTCTTTGCCTACAAAAATGTTAGTTGAAGATAAAATCCAAGATGGCCACCAATATTTGTCAGTGCAAAGGAAGAAGCATTTACAATCACCACAAGCATTCCAACTTCAAGATCCAATATGCCCAAGAAAATATTTTTATTCCAATAGCCAAGAGCCAAAAATCTCTAGATGAATTTTACAATGAGGGAGGTCTCCTCCTTATATGGGATAATAAAGACCAAAACCCTAGATCTCAAAACCACTTTTTGAAATGAGGGGTTGAGATTAAAAGATCTCAGAACATAATCAATGGATAAGATGAGCCTAACATAATATCACATGGATCACTCAAAAGGAGGGTGACATCATCCCTCAAAAAGACTAAGGAGGGTGACGTCATCCCTAAGAGAGGGCTAAAATACATGGGCCCACCTAATATGACATGGACATGACTCAAGAAGCTCATGGTGGGGCTAGGAGGCATCAATCCTTACTAGCTCATCCCCATGGCACAATAATATAGAATAAAAGGACCATGACATGTCCACATAACACAAATGATCAAATCCTGTCCTCAAAATCTGTGAGACATGAAGTAAAAGACCTCCTGTGGCTTCTGTAGACCCCACTGAGTAATGCCAACTGACTGGAAGATGGGGGATTCACCCTGGAAGACCTCTGTGAAGACCAAGTGCCAAAACCTTGCCTCAATTGCCCAAATCGAATTCCTCAGTCACCCTTTTATTCCATTTTTTATCCTCCTGAAAAACCCTGAAACTGCTCAAACTGCCACCCAGGGTGCCTGCGCTGTCAAACTGATGGCACCAGGGTGTCAGGAAGGGGGGTATAATGTGGAAATCAAGTGGCTGGACCACCCCCTTCAAACACAGCGCCCTAGGCAACGACTGGCCTCCAAGCCTCTGCTGGACAAGCTGGGTCAACATGTCCAAAACTGGTCTACAGGTGGAAAACTGCATCTATCACTGTCAGAAGTGCCCAGAACCGAAAGGTAAGTATCTCATTGGATCCAAAATACCCAAAACTACTAAAAATGTGTACTCATACACCATGGGTTGACCTGAGGGGTCAACAGTAGGGTCCACCATATCCGGACAGTGTTAAATCTGATGATCTGGAAATAATAATAAAACTGTTGAACTGCATCAACCATTATCTGAAGCATATGTCCACCATATGGAGTCATCAACAAGAGTATGTGGGACCATAAATCATCATCCATAAGCATATATGGTCCACATCATCACGGATCCCAAGAATGACCATGGTCAAGCTATGTTTGACTAGGTCAAAATATATCCAAGGACAAGATTATGACAAAGACTAAGACATGTTCCTTTAGATCATACTCACAGCTTAAGTTAAAGTATAAACATCATTCCGTGGCATTTAATACATATATATATTTCAATGTTATTTATATTTTACTTGCACAAAAGCTTTAATGACAGACTCACCCATTGGACATGGCCTAACTGCTAGCTAAGGATGAAGGCTAAGAACAAGGCTAGGCAAAGGAGTGACTTGACCAAACTCAACTTAATGACACTTTGGACGGGGAGAGGGGAAGCTACACTCTGTGCTGGACAAAATAACAAAGGGAAGGGCCGTGCCTCACAAATGGATAAGTTGTTTAGAGAGTGCTTATTCAACTTAGGCATCATGTCTACATCAAGCTGATCCAGGTTCATTAGGATCATTCATTTCATTTCCATGGCCTTTTTGGCCAATATGACCGCTCTGGGATTTTACATGTGCTAAGAAGCACAACTAATCACAGCTTGCATCTGGGGCATATTCACATATACAAGGTCAGCAATAATAGATATAACTTTTGAGTAACATTTGCTTTTTGGACCTTTTTATACCCTTCGCAGGGTATTTTAGCATTTTATTGCTCTTGCCCTTTTACTCACGTGTGTTTAGAAACACATTCTAGAGTTTACGGTTTCCATGGGCGTATATATAAAGATTTCCAATATAGGTAGTACATGAGCTTTCAGTTTTAGCCAACAACATCTCAAGTGACTAGGGGGAGTTCTGCACAGTGCCAAACATCGAGACAACCGACCAGAATGATTTAGGCATACAATCCAACTCACCAAAGGCAAGTTTTGTCACCAACTCAGAGCCGAGACACAAAACAAACATGGATGTGGTCCAACACAGAGGTAGAAGTGGGGAAGTCCTCAGTATCAAGAAGTCAAGAAAGCAAGTCAAAGGTGAAAGCGAAAATAAGGAAGGTCATGGATGGATGGAGTCAGGTGAAAATGGTGCCTAAGCTAGCAGACAAGGATGTCAGGAAAGACAATATCTATGCTCATAGGAGGGTAATGAAACCGAAGAGTTTTGTGAGAAAACCTAAGTGTGCAAGTAATACATCCATTTTATATTTATAACATTATCCAAGATAGTTCATTTTATTTTAAAAGTACTGCCACATCATGAATCATATACCAAGTTAATGCTATGAAGATGACTAAAACAACAAGATAATAATCCAAAGACAATAATCAAAAGTCCATAGGTCACATCACATCATAATAATCATCAATAAACATCTAAAACACAGATGCAATATGATCACTGGGCACTGAACTGAAACTGTATGGAACAAAGGGTCACATCGGTCATCAAATCTAAGCTCTCAAGGCTCAGCCTTGGCACGAGGTCTAACAAAAATCTGATACAATATACTGCTCTGATCCATGAGTGATCACAAATAACAAGCTCATCATAGCCGATCTATGTAAAATCCAAACTCTGAAAAGTGCAGATATCTGCTCAGCAAGAATAGTAGCCCAGCTACTATGGTGTGATAACAGTTCCTTCTAGCTTGAATGTTCTAACTTCAATCTTTTCTCCTTGGGCACATGTATGTAGACTGGGCAGCCAAATATCTAAAGGTGGCCCACTTCTGGTTTTACTTTTGTGAAAGCTTCCTCCGAGGTTATCCTTCTAGGTTGAGAGTCATATTACAGGAAGCTTCTTGCTGAACATCAACAGGATTCATGTGTCCATCCGAACAAGTCTTCTCTTATAGGCCAAATCACATGGTCTTTTCCCTACAAGTCAAATCTTGACTGATGATCAGTGACATTGCATAATCAAATGTAATGGCAATAGTTTATACAGGCATCTTAGTTAATACTTTAACACAACAATTATAAACATGTCTTTCAAACATATCTGGAAACCATCTAGATGTCTGCTATCTCCACTGGAACATGTCGTCAAGAATGTGCACTACTCTAAGCATGCAGGAAGGAGATGTCATCTAGACTAGCTCCATTATGTGTTAATGAGGTGTTGTGTAGCTCATATGCATAATAAACAAGGTAAACTATATCAACTGCTCAATACACTTCCAGATAGATATATAATGAAGATAGACAAACCAGATATATGTAAACAAAAAAACCAAATACTTATCTCTTATTGTTTTTGTGTGTGGGCTCCCACTGCCTTCTTGTGGGAACCATGAGAGATCTTTGTTCTTGCAGTCTGGATCTTCATATCTCCTAAAAGAAGAACTTTGAATCATCATCATTCCTTGACTTCTTATGAGGGGTATTTTCTTCAACATCAGCAGTTGATGCTTCATGCTTCTGTTTGTTAGAACTTCGGCACTTATTGGCATAATGACCATATGCCTTGCACCTGTAGCATTGTATCTGAGACAAATCCTTCTTCTCCTTCTTTTGATCTGAGCGAGGACTTGATCTCCTATCTTGGTGCTTGTGTTTGTGGAACTTCCTTCCTTTTCCCTTACCTTTCTTGGCATGGGATACAAATGCTTGATTCTCCTCAGGTTGAGTACCATGGAGTCTTTGTCGTGCTGCAATCCTTGTCTCCTCCTGAGTGCAATCTGCCCATAGCTTATCAAACTTGGGTAGTTTAGATCTACCACTTATGCTTTGGTTAAAGGACTCCCAAGATGGTGGAAGACCATTCAGAGTGGTGATGACAAGCTCCTTGTCATCAATGGGATCTCCACTGGTGCTAAGCTTGTCCCTTAGTTCTGTGATCCTCATGAAGTATGAGGCAATGGATTCTAACTTGGATATTTTCATATTTGAAAGTTGGTGCCTCAATGTAATCGATACATTGATGCTACTGTGTTCAAACAACTTCTTTATGGTCTTGAACATTTTCCTGGTAGACTTCTTCCCTGAGATTTGTGGCACCAAATGTTCTCTTACCAAGTCCACCAGAATCCTTCTTGCTCTGGCATCATTCTTCCTCCATTAGGTTTTGATTTCTTCGGCTTCTGGCTCAGGGACCTTCTCATTTACATATTGTAGTAGGTCATTTTCTTCTAGAAGTAGAAGAATCCTAGACTTCCAAGAGATAAAGTTGGAGGCTCCTTCCAGATGATCTTCAACGTTCATACCAATCATCTTGACTGCAGATCTTGGTTCAGAAACCCTATCAGGAGCTAGGTCAAAAATGAAAGTTGGAATTTGGAAAAACTGATTCCACAAGTAGATGCGCCTTGCCAAGGCGAGTTGAATTGAGGTAGGGCTGATCCAAATCTATGGAGAGAAGTAGGTCAAAACTGAAACCCTAATTTATGTTGCAGCTGTAGAGCTAAGTCAAAAACTGAAAAATTCTCGGAATTGAATTCCGTCTTCACCAAAAGATGTGCCTCCCTAAAAACGAAATTCCCAAGGCTCTTTTTCTCCAAAATGTTGGGTGAAGACTTCAGAATATGAAACCCTAGTTCCGGCAATGGCTTCTTCTAGAACTGCTCTGATACCATGTTAGATTTCATACATTCATAGCATAATAATTCAATTGCATAAACAGGATCACTAGAAGAAAGACAAAGCACGAAACAATAACAACAGAGTTTATCCTGGGAAACCCAAACAGGAGAAAACCCAGCAACCTTCGTATAGAGATGATAATCCCGAGATCAGAATACAATCATAAAAGAGAAAAGATGGAAAATGTCTTCCAAAAGTAGAAACCCCAAAACAGTCTTCTTCTCCTCCAGCAGATGCGAACTTCTCTCTCTCAAGTAATGCGAACTTGAGTGAATGAGTGAGTGTGTAAATGAGGTGAACTTTACCTCTATTTATACAAGTGTCAAATTGACCTTTTACCCTAACTGGGCCGACTTCTCTAGGAGACTAAACCAACTTCACTTGGGGAGCATTTAATAATTAATTTTAATCTTTTATTTTGCTTGCTTTTCATCCCAAGGTTTACATTGATTCTTTCAGGGTTTACATTGATAAATTACATCAAGTTCATCTCCCTTATTAGGAGGTACAATCAAGTACAATAACATACAATAAATAATATCTTCTGAAGTTGCACAAAATCCAACATAGTTAGTCTTAAATTTCAGATCTTGCTTAAGGTTTCTATGCTAGAATAAATCAATAAAATTTCTAGATTATAAATCTGAATTTTATTGCTGGTTTTAGTGGTTTAATTGGCTGACTCTGCAATTTTATTAATTCTGGAAATTACTACAGCAAACTAATTTCATTTCTGGAAATTTTCTAAGACATCTAACATCTAAAAATTGTAGTTTTTCTTGCTTTAAAATTCTGTCATCAATTTCTGGGTAAACCCTGAAATTTTTTCAAGTTTCTTGCTTCATTTTACTACTGCAAACACATGGGACAACAAACAAGTATTTTTGGAATATTCACTTGGTTTAATATGACTTGACATTGCATGTTTAATTCAACATACCTATTGGCTAAGTTTATTTTTTAATTTCTGGAAATTTCTATTGTGCATTTTACTTATCCTGTGAATCTTTCTATTGCACAAGCTCTTGATGACGTTCTTTATTTTATGGATCATGGATGTATGAGACATTGTCATTTGGAATTTTTAATTTGAAGTATTGGCACACTACTATAAGATCTAAATACACACTTGGAGAAGTGATTTTCATCACTTCAAGAAGTCCGGAAAATCTCACATTAATTAACCTTGAGTGACTCATTTTTCTAGAGATTTTTTCTCAAACAAGGACTCACCTTGGGCCAAACCTCGTAATCTCTTAGGACATAAATTTAATAACTTGTCTCAAGTGCAATTTCATTTTGTGGACGTATCTTTATCGTGGCAAATGAACCCACTTGCTTAATCACATTTTAATTTCAAGTCTTGTGAGTTACTCGCTACAATTAATTTTCCATAATTGATATTGCTAAATGTTCATGGTTTATTTTATCTAGCATCTTTGAGCTTTTCCTTTTCAAGTATTTGATCTATTGTGCAACTTAACATCTTACATGGTTTAATGCTTTTGAGAAGATCAACTTAATAACACATATTAACACATCTTAACTAAGTGTCTTCTCCTTTAGCTCTCTCCAAACGTCATCCAATCAAACCCATGGGGAAGCCTCCCTTGACCTTGAGAGTTGGTCTAAAAGTGGGAAGTTAGAACTAAAGTGACAGTGGTACTTTCTTCCAAAGTTACTCCTTGACAGCACTAGTGGAATGGGACTTTTCCACCCAAGTGCTAAATCAAGTTGTAACACCACCTATGACAAATTTCCTACATCAGGCCTCACGATTTCCAAAACTTACAAGCTAAGTTCCCGAAAATGGGAAACAGACAATGGAGAACAGGAAACAGGAATGATACAAGAAACGGAGTTCAAAAGGTTTCACAGTTAAGAGACATATACACTATATTTATACAAAAACATTATATCCACAATACAAAAATATAAAAAGATAATCACATTTCCTGCTTCACATAGAGAATTGGAAAACTGCCTTAGACTCAAAAATCAAATTTGTGAACTAGATGCAAGACTAGGCATCTATAGCAAAAGACTCAAGGATGTTGAGAAAAACGTCGATCCACTCAAAGAAAGAATGGACAAATTGGAAGAGACCAATGCATATGGAGGCTCAAGCGCTATGGAAGCTCCATCATGTCCACAAACAAGGATTCCCATTAGCAAGCACGACCAGCGAAGCAGAGAATGATGACAACCGAATTCAGGAAAAGTCGCTCAAAACAATAAGTAAGAGCAATGGTAGGGAACACCAAGCTTCCCCATGCAAGTCCAACCAACAATATTAATGTCTTCATTTCTTCATTTTTGCAATACCAGATTTCTTCATTTTTTGTAATATCAAAATCATTTTCGGTTTTAATCTATACCAATTTCTTAATTTCGATTTTAATTGTATTTTCCAATCTCAAAATCAAGAAATGGCCTGAAACTGTTTCCATACCTCAGAAAAAGGGACGGGCATAGAAAACAGCATCTTCCAAACAATTTTCGTTTATGTTATCTTTCAAGTTACTCAAAAGTGTTTTCACCATGTTTGGGGTGCTTCATGAGATTTGGGGTATATGGTGTATATTCAACCTCCGAATGGTCAGTGATGGATTTGCAAATGGGAGATGGTCCATGATGGACTTGCACACTAAGTCACATGGTTCAAGTTCGAGTTCAAGTTTGATGACCATTAAGTTCAAGTCGGGTTCAAATTTTCCATTGAAGTTTAGATAAGGTTCACCATTAAGTTTGTCTATATACATTTAAAAAATATGTATATATATACTTTAAACTAAAATAAACATCTGTGTACAACAAAAAATCTAAATTTGTTTTTGAAACTTGGCCTGTCGCAACACTATAACCTATATTGGTTGGCATTTGATTCATCTTCCCCCTTCCTGTGGGTCCAATGGGACATCGTATTACCCCACCCCCATCAATACTCAATGAAGGAAGATTCACACATCATCCATCGGATGTCAATGCAATAACGAACATCAAATCACCATTGGGTCACACATCCATCACACTGAACTGAGATACAGTCGCCGCGCCAAGTTCCAACAGCAAGTGGATGCATGGGTGTATTGAACAAGTGTGCCAACAACAAATGGAGAAAGTCAACACAGAAATTGGAATTAGGGTTGAACCCCACAAATTTAGGACTGAACCTCCAATTTTCTTTGAAATTTGCAGAACTTCGAACCTTAACTTTGAAATTCGACAAACCCTATGACATAGCTTGCACATTGCAGATGGCTTACTCGATGGTTACTTGACCTCAATTGGGTGTTTCCTTGGCATTCTTTCCTAGGGCATTGGAAATCTCTTAACTATTTGGGTGATGTTCTACATGATGACCCCACATGGAGATGGTTACTTGCTTGGAGAATGACGTACTTAAGAGGAGTGTTTTGCATCCCAAAGGAGGGCATTGGTTCCTAGACATCACTGGGTAGCTTGGGTTCCTATATTGGAGTTGGCTCAAGGACACCTAGGTTGCAACAATGTTCATGTAGGAGGATTGAACCCAGTGGAGTACATGGCTGAGGAGGATCAATGGAGTCTTTAAAGGCTTGTAGTAGGAGCATTTGACACAATCATGGAGCACCCTTGCATTTGAAGCCTTGCTTGTGGACAACATCACCTTGCAGCTAGACATTTGTACCCTTTGAGAGTAGTGCTTTACATGTGTGAGACTACATGTCATTATTGTAGGTTGCTTGTAAGGGCATTGGCCCACATGTATTGTTGGCCTACCTTACCTCTCATATATAGAGAGGAAGGAGAGATTCTTTCACTCACTCATCATTCTTATCACACGTGTGTTAGAGATGTGACTGGGAGGAGCACACTAGTTTTCCTCTCTGTTACCACTCAAATTAGCACCCTTGACCAAGGTCACAAATCACGGTGCAATGAGAGGCGAGCATGGGTGAAGCTAGCGCCTAATGTCACCACAACCTAGCTCCTTAACACTTTAGGTCAACTCCTAAGACCAAGGGGGAGTCCCTAATATTGATGAGAGATATCTACAGTCACTTCAACAACACACAAACACCCTTCACAAGAAACCTCTTAGCTAAGACCAGTGCCGTATGGGAGGGATAGGAGTTATAAACACTTTATTATGATTTTCACGATAAATAACTTCAGTATGCAACTGCTGTTATAAAATTGCAGCAACCAAGAATACTTCAGAAAATTTATAAAAATCTACCCAAACAATCCCAACTTACCATATATAATGTACCTTGTATGCTAGGGCAAGTAACATACCTCTAGAGGGTGAAGGGAAAGCCCTAAATCAGATCTGAAAGTGCATAAACAGATATGGTTTATGCCCTAATCAACCCTCAAATAGATGGTGGACCCGCTTAAAATGCTTTCCAAAAAATGCCCAATCCCCCAGGAGTCAACCTAGGCCTAATTCCTTGCTTTTTAGGCCTTCAAACTTTGCTACTTTGAATGATGCACCTGTTCCACCAAATTTGAAAACAAAGCCCTAAATAACATAGATCACGATAAAACTCAATTAAGCCACAGGAAAAGGGCGCCCATGAAAATCCACCATGAAATCCCCTAGGGCACACTTTTCCAGCAGAGCACAATTTCCAAATTCAAGATATTTTTTGAAATATGAATTTTCTCTATTTTTAGGGTTTTTCCAAATATTATATTTTTTTGTATTTTTTGAAATATATACAACAAAATTTTGATAAAAAAGAAGAGAAGGGGTTAGACCTTAGTCCTCAACCCTAGGGCAATAAGAGATTGAGGTCAATGTCCATAATCAATTTGGCTATTCAAAATTTACCAATTAGGGCATAGACTAGTAACCCTAGATGAGTCAAAGTAGCCTAAACCTAACTAGGGCAGACAATGAATTCCAAGGCCCCATTGTCGAAAGCTCCTTCAAGATGAAAGTCTCCTCAAACAAGATTGACAGGATGCCAACAAAACCCTAAATTACCTTGCTTAAGGTGCAAAAGCAACGTACCAAGGAAAGAGCAAGAGAGAGTCCTTAGGTCTTCCTTGGACACTAGTTATAACAACCATTCTTTGAATCAACCTTGAGAGATAGCAAAACCCTAAAATTTCATCATCCAACAGATATGGATATGGTTTATGCCCTAATCAACCCTCAAATAGATGGTGGACCCGCTTAAAATGCTTTCCAAAAAATGCCCAATCCCCCAGGAGTCAACCTAGGCCTAATTCCTTGCTTTTTAGGCCTTCAAACTTTGCTACTTTGAATGATGCACCTGTTCCACCAAATTTGAAAACAAAGCCCTAGATAACATAGATCACGGTAAAACTCAATTAAGCCACAGGAAAAGGGTGCCCATGAAAATCCACCATGAAATCCCCTAGGGCACACTTTTCCAGCAGAGCACAATTTCCAAATTCAATATATTTTTTGAAATATGAATTTTCTCTATTTTTAGGGTTTTTCCAAATATTATATTTTTTGTATTTTTTGAAATATATACAACAAAATTTTGATAAAAAAGAAGAAGAGAAGGGGTTAAACCTTAGTCCTCAACCCTAGGGCAATAAGAGATTGAGGTCAATGTCCATAATCAATTTGGCTATTCAAAATTTACCAATTAGGGCATAGACTAGTAGCCCTAGCTGAGTCGAAGTAGCCTAAGCCTAACTAGGGCAAACAATGAATTCCAAGGCCCCATTGTCGAAAGCTCCTTCAAGATGAAAGTCTCCTCAAACAAGATTGACAAGATGCCAACAAAACCCTAAATTACCTTACTTAAGGTGCAAAAGCAACGTCAAACAAGAAAATTGAAAGATTTTACCAACATCCACCAAGGAAAGAGCCAGAGAGAGTCCTTAGGTCTTCCTTGGCCACTAGTTATAACAACCATTCTTTGAATCAACCTTGAGAGATAGCAAAACCCTAAAATTTCATCATCCAATAGATATGGATATGGTTTATGCCCTAATCAACCCTCAAATAGATGGTGGACCCGCTTAAAATGCTTTCCAAAAAATGCCCAATTCCCCAAGAGTCAACCTAGGCCTAATTCCTTGCTTTTTAGGCCTTCAAACTTTGCTACTTTGAATGATGCATCTGTTCCACCAAATTTGAAAACAAAGCCCTAAATAACATAGATCACAGTAAAACTCAATTAAGCCACAGGAAAAGGGCGCCCATGAAAATCCACCATGAAATCCCCTAGGGCACACTTTTCCAGCAGAGCACAATTTCCAAATTCAAGATATTTTTTGAAATATGAATTTTCTCTATTTTTAGGGTTTTTCCAAATATTATATTTTTTTGTATTTTTTGAAATATATACAACAAAATTTTGATAAAAAAGAAGAAGAGAAGGGGTTAGACCTTAGTCCTCAACCCTATCGCAATAAGAGATTGAGGTCAATGTCCATAATCAATTTGGCTATTCAAAATTTACCAATTAGGGCATAGACTAGTAACCCTAGATGAGTCGAAGTAGCCTAAGCCTAACTAGGGCAAACAATGAATTCCAAGGCCCCATTGTCGAAAGCTCCTTCAAGATGAAAGTCTCCTCAAACAAGATTGACAGGATGCCAACAAAACCCTAAATTACCTTGCTTAAGGTGCAAAAGCAACGTCAAACAAGAAAATTGAAATATTTTACCAACATCCACCAAGGAAAGAGCAAGAGAGAGTCCTTATAGGTCTTCCTTGGCCACTAATTATAACAACCATTCTTTGAATCAACCTTGAGAGATAGCAAAACCCTAAAACTTCATCATCCAACCATTCATCACCAAAGAAGAGTGCGAAAAAGAGAGGTGTGCACTGTGTATAGCCTCAAGAGCTCCAATATACCAAGAGAAAGAGAAATAAGAACATATTTGAACCCTTGTCTTGTTTACAAGTGAGTGCTAGGAGCCTTTGTTTATATGAGGCGTCCTAGTTTTTTTGAAATTCAGAGCCTACCTTACTAAAAAGTAAAATAACTTGAAATTAGGGTTTGCCACCCACAAGTCGTGGACTAAACCACAAAAGTAAAAAAATAATGATAAAATGTTGTAAATGGCTTCAACCAAGTGAAGTGGTGAGCCAAAGGAGGACGTCATGCCCCAACTAACCCCAGTGATGTAGAAGATCCCTCAACCCCTCCCCTTTAGCATGGTAAGTCCTTCAAGAAGATGATGTCATCATGGATTTTGCACAAGGAGGTCAAGAGGGGCAATACATAACAAGAGAGGTCCAAGTGGGCATAAATAAGGTGTGTTAAGGCGGGTATGATAACCCTTACAAGCACAATCACCTTCTACATAGTATAAACATGAGTGTGGCTAGGAGACCCTAAACCATGTGTCCTAGTGGGTCCATCCCAAGAAGCACCAACCCAGGGCACAAAAGCCCAACATGATGGGGGACTTCCACCCATTTAGGGGTAGTTAGCAAAGCCATTAAGCCAATACTCCTTGAAATGAAAACCAAGAGGATCTGCCATAGCCAAACCATGGGTCTTGAGCTCCGCTAGACCAATACTTTTACATAAGAAAGCCCAGACTTGGTCTTTTACAATGGCAAAAGACCCCCTCACTCTAGTACAACCTAAAAGGCATGTTGTAGACAATCTGTGGCGTAACAGTTGGCTCCAACTGCAGGACATGCACTCTTCTCGGGATTGTATGAGAACCCCCTAGAACCTCCTAGAACTTGTAGACCTACACACACATCTAACAACAACTATATCAAATGCATCGGAGGCACACACTTCTGTCCAACCTTGTTCAAATCAAATAAAATGCAATAAACAACAAGTGCAATGCATGGGTAAAAGTAAATGACGAAATCAAAATGTTAATGCAGGAGCTTATTCAACCTACCTACCTACTCTAATTACAATAACATGAATGAGTTTAGTAAAATCATACCACTAGTGAAACCACCTTAGCACATTGTTCATGCTATGGCTTCTTCCCTTGTCTTTGGCAATAGTCCAAGACAAAACCACGTCAATAATGAACTGAATAGATGTCATTACCTTCATCGGAATGGGGTTGGACGAAAAGAGGAAATCTCGAACCTAAATATTTTCAAACTCTTTCCAAGAAGGACCCCCTTTCACAAGCCCCCTTTATCTAAACTTAGATAGGGCTCAAGTACAAACCATCATCATCATAGACCTGCTTATTGATCATTGTTTATTGCCCGAAATGGCCCTCAAAAGCAACAAGGAACCTGTTATCACCTAAACTGTAGTTACCCCTATGGATGTATCCATTAATGGATGGCAATAGGGAAGGGCAACTCAAAAGGTGCAACCACGATCACCTCGACCTCCAATAGATGGTTGTCACGCCAATCGAGGCAACCTTCGCTTTATGTTATCTATCCCAGACAACAAAGGGGGAGACCCGATCTACTCCCGACAGGAGAGATCAAAACCAAGACACCAAATCAAGTTAATACTAAGTGAAGTAAAGTGTATGGTTTATGCTAGACCTAAAGATGAAGTCACAATATAAGTAAGGGGTTCAATGAGTATAGCTTTGGTTCATTATTGATGTGAGAGTGACTTATAGTATTTGAAATGGGATCCAGGATTGAAGTACTAGTTCAATGTGAGAAAATCCACTGCCTTGAGAACCGTGTCCAATGCAAGGTAGTTTAGGGGTTGAATTGGGGCTAACTAGTACAAGTGACAAGCTTGATCATGATATATGATGACATCAAAGGGTTTAGTCCACCAAGCAAGGATCAAACCACAAGTTAATCCAACAATCTAGGAAAGTCGAATTGACTTGGAGAGAGATCAGTGCCTTGGGAATTGGGATAATGGAGTCAAAGTGAAGTTTAACTTGTGGTTGATGACTCCTATTGCATGAGACAATTGGGCAATTAAAGGTTTGATGGAGGAGTAAGTCTAGATCTAAAGATTCAAGGTTTGACCTAAGTAGACCACAATCCCTTGAAACAAGGAATGTTATCCCCAAGGCAAGATTTGACAAAGTGACATACGAGACCTAGGTTTTGAATTATGCTCGTTCCAAATCCACCAAAATCTCATGTACCCATGTCCTAGAAGTGGACCAACTCACTCTCCCAAGGAAGTGCGACTTTGCCCAAGGAGGGTAAAATGTGGGATAAATGAATCAAGACAAGTCCAATGGCATCCAAACTTTAGATCCAAGTAGGTTGATCAAGTGAGAGTGTGGATCTACAATTTCAAGGCAATCCAATGGCTAGATCTTGCTAGATCTGAGTTTGAAGATACCAAGTGGTCCAAAATGGGGATTAAATCCCTTGAAATGTGGAATAGGGCCCACAAGGTAGAAATTGCCAAAGTAAGAGTCTAGGGGTAGGTTTTAGGGCATGTAGATCATGAATCAATTGAAATCTCAACTACCCATCAACTAGATCTAGGTCAACTCACCCTCACCAAGAAGTGTGCCCTTGCTTGGAGAAGCTAGGTTGCCTTGGGAAGAGGTTCAAATGGAGGCCAATCCTCACCAAACTATAGATCCAGAATGTCGTGGATACTATAGAGGTGGGTTTTTAATATTACACCCAACAACCCACTAGATCTTAGTAGATCTGAGAAAAAGTAACAATGAGGGTTTGAATTAATTAGGTTTTCAATTATGTGTTGTGCCAATGGATTGGATCAAGATAAGAGAAACAAACCTGTGGATATTACCTGGGTAACCTTGTAGATGCCTTGATGATGATGATCTATGCAAACCCAATCAATTTGAGAAGCTTTGAGGTAGTTTTCTATGAAATCAATTTGGTCCAAGAAGCCAATGCGCCCTCTCTCCTGCACAACAAACGTCAACAATATCAGATTTGATGCAATCAAGAGATAAGACTAATGCCACAAGAGAAGTAACAGAAAGATAGCATAGATCACAATGATACTAATGATAACCCCCTGATACAAGCAAATGCCAAGAAGATCGATTTGAAGAAGCCTTGCAAAATCGCCCTTGTTGAAGTCGCCCTCCTGTAGACAAGACAATGATTTCCAAAAAAGCTAGATCTTACCACAAATTCTAAATGTTAGGTTGCAATAGATTTTCCAATCACCATCTAAGAACACCAGATGCAAAGGAGACCACAAGAATTTCCACAAGAAATTTTTTCTATACCAATAATCCAAGAGCCAAAGACCCATTACAATGAGAAGCTCTCTCCTTTAAATAGGAAGGAGAGGCATCAAAACCCTAACCACTTTTTGAATGAGTGGCTAAGATTAAAAGATACAAATGTCTAATCAATGGTTGAGATGAGCTCAACAATAAAATACATGGATCACTAATAAAATATAACATAAGTGGACAAAATCGCCCTAGGAGAGGGGAATCCCGCCATATCATGATGACAAAATATAATAAGAAGCTTATGGTGGGTCCAAGGGGTAATTTTAGCCACCCTTGGTCAATCCCCATAGCACAATAATAATAAAATAGTCATCAATATACCAAATCGTGCCTCTATGGACAAATCGTGGGCCTTTAAAGGCCTCAGAAATCATCAGAAAGTGCCATAAGTGATGGATGCGGGTCCCGATGAAGCTGAAACTGCTGGAGGAAGTGTGGAAGACATCAACCCATCATCACTGATCATCCCATGCCAAGACATTGCCTCAATAGCCCAAATCGAATTCCTCAATAGCCATTTCTACCAATCCTGAAATGCCTCGGGAAGCGTGAAACTGCCCAAACTGCCTCCTAGAGTGCCTGCGCTGTCAAGGTGAGGGCACCAGTGTATCCGGGAGGGGGGTAATATGGTAAAAACAAGTGGCTGGACAACCCCCTCCAAGCACAGCGCCCTAGGTCAACCAAATAAAAATCCTCTCTGCTCTGACAGGGTCTCCAACAGACCAAAACTACACTGGGTTAGCCTACTGAGGCTCAATCATCACTGTAAGTGCCCGGAACTGAAAACAGACTGTCTCATTGGACTCAGAAGGTCCAAATCCATCCAAGATGTGTACTCATACACCACATGAGTCTTTGCATGATCATATAATATATCCAATATACCGGAACAGGTGAAATAATAATGATCTGTAAATGATCAAATAATGCTGTAAACCATGAATCATCATCATAAACCTGTATCTGATGCATAGAATCATCATGTACATTTACATAGACCATATATCATCTATCCATATCATCACAAGGTCCAACCATCTCATGTCATGTGGTTGACCTTGGTCAAACTAGGTTTGACCAAGTCAACATGACCAAATATAACTCAGACTATCATCAGAAGCTGCTACAAAGTGTCAAAGGTTAATGCATGCTCTACAACTTATTCAAATAGCAATTATAACACAAAGTAATCATTACTGGCGATCTAAATCCAAATATATAATGTCATTAATTATTATTATTACTCAAACTAGACTTTCAAGACCATACTCACTTCATAGCTGTGATCAATTTGCTAGTGAAAGGTGAAGGCTAAAATAACAGGCTAGGCTAAGGGATGACTTGACTGACTTAACTTTGTGACACTTTCGCAAAGGAAAAGGGAATACACACCATAGTATATACTGAATGAGCAACAACACAAGGAATGGCGGTGTCTCACAAATGGATAAGTTGTTCAAAGAGGGTTTATTCACCTTTAACAGATGCGCACAATCCATAATACAAATGACGCCGGCAATTATTTAGATATAGCATTTAAGTTCCATTGCTTTTTGGGCCTGAAGTTTCCATAGCCTTCGATCTATGTGTGTTTATAAACACATTGCATAGATTTACATTTATTTTAGGCTTTCTGCTGCAGGTGTGTTTTTAAGGCACTTGTTTACCTGAGCACTTCTAGGTGTGTCACAGACAGCTTGTTTACCTAGGTATTTACATTTCCAAAAGATATAACATTTTATTTTCATGGCCATTTTCATTTGGCATGCCTTTCATTCATGTGTGTTGAAAAACACATTGCATGAACGGGCTTTTCATACAAGATATAACATTTCATTTTTTCCAGATTTTGTATTCATGGCAGCACTAAAAGTTTCAGGTTTAGCCAACACAACTTTAGTGACTAGGGGGAATTCACAAGGAACTCCAACTCACCATAGGTAAGTTTTGTCACCAACTCAGAGCCGAGACACAATAAACAGGGAAGCTCTTCCAATACAGAGGCTACAGTGGGGAAAAGATCCTCCATGTCACTAGTCAAATAGTAAGTCGGGCTGATAAACTAAAAGGTAGGCAATGAATGGATGAAGACAATGAATAATGGAGCCAACACTAGCAAACCGAGGTATGGTGGAATGATCACCTCTATTCTCCTTAAGGAGGGTAAAACCAATGAGTATGAATAGTGAACTTCTAAGTCTGAGTAGGGACAATATAATATATATAATGAGATCAACCAGGTCCACATATCTATATGATCACCAGATCATGACACTAAGTGCTAAGACATGCTATAAGAATAAATATAAAAGCAATATAACCACAACACTATGATATACCTGCTGAGTCATATACCTAAATGCTCATTATCTGAACCATCATCTGTCCTCTGAAACTGCCACTGTAACTCTGGGCACTACTGACTGCTCTGTACAAATGGTATAATGGCTACATCAGTCATCTCTCTGAGTGTCCTGAGACTCAGTCATGGCAATGGGGAATACAACTGTTGTCCAAAATCTGATAGTGATCCAATATAGATGCTCATCTCAGCATCTCAATGTAAGGGAACTGGCTGAATAGTGTACTGGAATCTGACAAAAAATGTATGGTAGCCCGGCTACTATATATGTGATAACAGAACCCTACATAATGAGGTTGAAAAAAAATTATATTAAAAGACCCAGCCAATAGAAGGTATATTATAGGCATCAAACCGTGAATCAATTCACTGGGATTAGAGTGCAAGGATGACTGCCACAAAGCTTCTTCAAAACCCTACTGCAAAGGATCATTTCTAGCCATTGAAACCATCGACAGATAAGGCTAAAAACCCCCTTTCAAAGGATACACTATCAATGCCCAAGAAGGATGAGAACATGGCTGGAAAGAAGGCTTCCAATCCACCCTAGGAGAGGACACACTTTGTTTTTCTAAACTTGTAATAAAGCCTCGTTCCTACTGACCAAAACATGCATCAATTCCTGAGAAACATGTTTAAAAATTATGACTAAGATCCACCCCTAGAGAGGGTAAACCTAATCGTTTAAGATCTGCAATATAATCCTCCATATGCAACCCTATAGCCTCATCAATGGTGAACAAGCATGGTTGAACCAATTCATAAGGATCCTTATCAAAAATAGGTTTTCCAAGTTCTTCAAAATCTACACTTCCCTCGTTGGAAGAGTCCTACATGGGCTCTCCAATGAATTTCCACTAATCCATATCCATATCACAACCATCAAGAGGAAAACGCACATCATCATATCCATGGAAATCATCTTTAGTAGCAAAGAGATCCTCAAACCTATCATCTTCGAAAAAAATTGTCTTCAAAGGCGAAAGAGAAAGGAGGACTCATCAAACCCTCATCACCATGACGAGGACAAGGAGAGGCATCAACCATACCTCCATCAATCATGCCTTTGACATCCTCTTCAATTGACAATGGCTCTTCAACGGGAGCTTCTTCATCATCTTGATTATCTTCATGCAAAGGAAACATGCCATTTTCTTCCAAAATGCCCAAGGTATCGTAGGGATCTTCCAAACAATGATAATGAGAGCTTACCATTTCTTCTTTACTTTCTTCGATTAGGGTTTCTTGGTCTTCATGCTCAAAGCTACCATCCTCTTCAAGCATAAGCTTCGAGATGTCATCCAAATTGGATTCTTCAACAAAATCTTGAATGGAAGAGTCTTCAACAACGACTTCTTCATGAAAGCTTTCTAGGGATTGATCTTTGTCACTGAATCCCTTGACAATGTCTTCATTCTCAAGCAGTGGGCTAGAAGCATCATTCTCAATGAAACGGTCAAGATCCTCCATGAGACTAGGATCCCATCTCTCACAAAAAACCCTAAGAAACTCTATGAACGAATGAATTCTTTTGTTAGGAAGCCCATCATACCAACCTTTTACATCTTTGCTCCATAAGTCAAGAGATATCTTGAACATCTTCATCTTAACATCCTCATGTACCACATTCAACTTTGAAATAGCTCACGTGAATGATATAATATGCCATTCAACTGAATCGTTATGTCCATGGAATTTCGGTGTGCATTTCCTCCAACTGTCACCATCAAATTGATTAGGATATCCTGGGATCCTTGCAAAATCCAATGGATCAAACCAATTGTGCATCCATGGTTCATTAAAAAACGCCATATCATCTTTTTATTGATGCCAAAATGTGTGGAGTCGACAAGATGAGCTCTTCTTCTTAACTGATGGATGTGCTCACCTCTACACTTGACAATGTCATCAATATCTGAGGCTTCTATCTTGAAGTGCATTTCTATGTTTATCTTTTCTTCAGTGGAGTCGCCAGATAAGACATGCAAGGTTAGTCCTTAACAATAATATCATCAAAGTACAAAACAAAACTTAACTCAACTTTCTTACCAAATATGTCATTCTTGTCAAAAATGAATGAACTAGACTCGGGACCTCCTGCAAAGGAATGTCATCACTTTTCCTTTGAGTTCCCCAGCAACGATGCCAAAAAAAGTTACCTTGTTGGATATGAATGAACTAAACCAAGGAACACCTCGAATGGAATGTCATCACTTTTCCTTTAAGTTCCCCGGCAATGACGCCAAAAAATATTACCGCTCAAATTAGCACCCTTAACCAAGATCACGAATCACAGTGCAATGAGAGGTAAGCACTGGAGAAGCTAGTGCCCAATGTCACTAAAGCCTAGCTCCTTGAGACTTTAGGTCAACTCCTAAGACCAAGGGGGAGTCCCTAATATTGATGAGAGATATCTGCAGTCACTTCAACAACACACAAACACCCTTCACAAGAAACCTCTCAACTAAGACCAATGTCTTATGGAGTCAAAACAATGAAGCATGAATAATACTAGGAGAAGTATAGGAGTTATAAACACTTTATTGTGATTTTCATGATAAATAACTTCAATATGCTACTGCTGTTATAAAATTGCAGCAATCAAGAACACTTCAGAAAATTGATAAAAATCAACCCAAACAATGCCAACTTACCATATATAATGTACCTTGTATGCTAGGGCAAGTGACGTACCTCTAGAGGGTGAAGGGAAAACCCTAAATCAGATCTGAAAGTGCATAACCAGATCTGGTTAAAGCCCTAATCAGCCCTGAAATAGATCGTGGACCCACTTAAAACGCTTTCCAACAGATGCCCGACCCCCCAGGGGTCAACCTAGGCCTAATTCCTTGCTTTTTAGGCCTTCAAACTTTGTTGATTTGACTAATGTACCTGTTCTACCTACCAGCATAGATCCAAATCCTAGGCTCTATCAAGCGTCGAGAGGGATCAAATCTCCCGGGGTGCAAACCTTTTCTCAGGTATTGCACTCAAGAAGATTTACTTTTTATTTTTTATTTTTACATTTTATTAATGACCGACAATAATATCTACAAACATGGACAAACGTTACAAGATCTCCCTCATATTATTACTTTTTACTTTTTATTATTACATTTTATTAATGGCCGACAATAATATGGACAAACGTTACAAGATCTCCCTCATATTACTTTTTACTTTTTATTTTTACATTTTATTAATGGTCGGCAATAATATGGACAAACACGGACAAACATTACAAGATCTCCCTCATATTATTACTTTTTACTTTTTATTATTACATTTTATTAATGGCAGACAATAATATGGACAAACATGGACAAACGTTACAAGATCTCCCTCATATTATTACTTTTTACTTTTTATTATTACATTTTATTAATATGGACAAACATGGACAAACGTTACAAGATCTCCCTCATATTATTACTTTTTACTTTTTATTATTACATTTTATTAATATGGACAAACATGGACAAACGTTACAAGATCTCCCTCATATTATTACTTTTTACTTTTTATTATTACATTTTATTAATATGGACAAACATGGACAAACATTACAAGATCTCCCTCATACTGGGCTGTAGAGCGCCTCTCGACGCAATTATACCAGATCTGAAAACAAAGCCCTAAATAACACAGATCACGGTAAAACTCTCAATTCAACCACAAGAAAAGGGCGCCCTTGAAAATCCATCATTAAATCTCATAGGGCACACTTTTCCAACAGAGCACAATTTCCAAATTCATGATATTTTTTGAGATATGAATTTTCTCTATTTTAGAGATTTTCCAAATATTATATTTTTGTGTATTTTTTGAAATATATACAACAAAATTTTGATAAAAATGAAGAAAAGGGGTTAGACTTTAGTCCTCGACCCTAGGGAAATAAGAGATTGAAGTCAACGTCCCTACTCAATTTGGCTACTCAAGATTTACCAATTAGAGCATAGACTAGTAACCCTAGATCGGTCAAAGTAGCCTAAGCCTAACTAGGGCAAACAATGAATTCCAACACCCCACTGTCGAGAGCTCCTTCAAGATGAAAGTCTACTCAAACAAGATTGACAAGATGCCAAAAAAATCCCTAATTACCTTGCTTAAGGTGCAAAAGCAACGTCAAACAAGAAAATTGAAAGATCTTACCAACATCCATCAAGGAAAGAGCAAGAAAGAGTTCTTAGGTCTTCCTTAGCCACGAGTTATAACAACCATTCTTTGAATCAACCTTGAGAGATAGAAAAACCCTAAAATTTCATCATCCTAACATTCATCACCAAAGAAGAGTACCAAAAAGAGAGGTGCGCATAGCCTCAAGAGCTCCAATATACCAAGAGAAAGAGAAATAAGAACATATTTGAACCCTTGTCTTGTTTCCAAATGAGTGTTGGGAACCTTCATTTATATGAGGCACCCTAGTCTTTTTTAACTTTAGAGCCTACCTTACTAAAAAGTAAAATAACTTGAAATTAGGGTTTGTCACCCACAAGTTGGGGACTAAACCACAAAAGACTAAAAAATAATGATAAAATGCTATAAATGGTTTAAACCAAGTAAAGTGGTGAGTCGGAGGAGGATGTCATGCCCAAACTAACCCCAACGATGTAGAAGATCCCTCAACATCCTCCCCTTTCGCAAGGTAAGACCTTCTTCAAGAAGATGACATCATCATGGATTTTGCACAAGGAGACCAAGAGGAGGGATAATACATAACAAGAGAAGTCCAAGTGGGCATAAATGAGGTGTGCTAAGGCAGGTATGACAACCCTTACAAGCGTAATCACCTTCTACATAGTATAAACATGAGTGTGGCTAGGAGCCTCTAGGCCATGTGTCCTAGTGGGTCCATCCCAAGAAGCACCAGAGCACCTACCCAAGGCACAAAAGCCCAACATGATGGGGGACTTCCACCCATCAAGGGGTAGTCAGCAAAGCCATTAAGCCAATACTCCTTGAAATGAAAACCAAAAGGACCTGCCATGGCCAAACCATGGGTCTTGAGCCCCACTAGACCAACACTTTTAAATAAGAAAGCCCAGACTTGGCCTTTTACAATGGAAAAAGACCCCCTCACTCTGGTACAACCTGAAAGGCACACTGCAGAAAATCTGGGGCATAACACTCTCTTGCTTGGATCTTCTTATGTACTCTCTCTCTCTCTCTCTCTCTCTCTCTCTCTCTCTAGGATTTCTTGAGCTTGTTGGAGCATCTTGAAAACTAAAGTCAAGGTTTCGTCCCTTGGAGATTTGGAGAATAGGGTTTTGAAATGAAACCCTAGGTTGTACTAGGTGAAGAGAAGAAGAGGCAACATCTTGCCTTGAAGAACATGCTTAGATCTCCTTGGTTGAGCTAGGGTTTTCTTGATTTTCCCTTGCTAGGGTTTTGGAGAGCCTATGAATTGTAATAGCTTTGTGATAAGGCTATGGCATGTACCTGAACTTCATCTTTATGCATATTGATGATGTTTCCAGCTGTCCAATACTTGTGTAAATTGCAGATTTGATTTTCAGCCATATATATTTATTGGTTTGTAATTTCCAGCTCTATATGTCTTGTTGATTTGACATAAGTTAAGGGTGAATATGTTAAGTGAATTAACATTATAATTGAAGAATACAAGAACAGATTTCCTGTTGTTTTACAGCTGTCATAAGTGGTTTTCAGATTTGTTATATGCCTGATAAGATTGCCCTAGAGGGCTGAAACTTATCGGAACACATTGGTATCTTTTCTCTTGGATTGCCTAGATTATTGGGATTGTTAAGAGTTGAAATAATGTCCATTGCTGCAGTTGTTTTATTTGTATTTCATAACAGACCTAAGACTGAAAATTCACAGGGTTAAGATCTAGGGAAACTCTAGGCTCTAGTTTAAAGGTGAAATTTCTAAACTCCAAATTGAGTGAAATTTCCAAAATTCACAGGGTTAAGATCTAGGGAAACTCTAGGCTCTAGTTTAAAGGTGAAATTTCTAAACTCCAAATTGAGTGAAATTTCCACATTCTGGGTCATAGTTTTTGACAGAAACCGAGCCTACCGTTTCTTTTTTGGTAACATATCTTACAAGCAGCCAATGCAGGAGAATGATGGGTGGGAGATCAAGGGGATGAATGGTTGGGTTGCACCGTCCAATATTGATGACAATGATCCTCCAGCCACTAACATTGTTCCCCAAAAGCATAATTTTATGTTCTTATGAGCTATATGCCTTGTACTTTGGTGTCTGCGTCCACCTGGATGGCATTTTTTTTAATTTTTACAACTAGACTTATTTGCTCATGGCCACTGTCGTTTTGATAAAATTTTGCTAATATGTGTTCGTTAAAGTGGTGTTGCTATAGATTTTGACGCATTTAAGCCCTCCTAACCAGGGCTTAGAGACTTTTTCAAATGCTCAGACACATATATTTCTCATTAAAACAACCACTGGGGCCTTGCCTGGTTGGTCAAGCGAGGGTGGTAATGTTCCCACCATGGTTCAGTTCCCCCCAAGAGTTTAGCGTGTTTCGACCCGTCGAGTAGCTGGGCCATCATGATTGTTAAGTCGGTCCGACACAGTGCTGACAAGTGCTGGGTGCTGGAACATAAGTTTAAGGAAGTATCTTAAAGAGTTTCCTTATATTGTTTTATTGAGTTATTAAATAGAAAAAGAAAAAGAAAAGAGTTGTCTGAAAATTTGAAGATTTAGATAGGGTAGTCATTTTTACTGGAATCTGGCGTTTTTTTTATTTTACAAAATCAAAATTTAACTGTGTTTTATTGGGATTTTTTATGGTAGAAATGGATTCAGCAACCCTCAAAAACCTTTGGAGTACCCAAAATTTTAGAATTTAACAATTGTAATATAAATTTTGAAAAATTATGGTGTACCAGGCAAATTCATCTATATATATACACCCAAGCCCTTGCTTTAAGGGCTCGTCTTGAAATGACACTGTCAAGTTCTTCAATAAATTGACGGTTATCTGCAAATAGATTATAACCCAGATCATGGACTCCGACTAACTTATTACTCAAAACCAAAATAACTTATGGAAATCTGAGTGAAGTGTCACTCTCCTGCTCTCTATACCCAACGCCAAAAATAAAACATTATAAAAAGATCACCCGAGATGGCCAAAGACAATTTGCGGTAATATATCTCACATTTAAGCTACTGGTGTTTTGAATTCATGAGAAAAATTCTCAAAACAGAAAACGAAAAAATGCAGGCAACGGGCTGAATGATGCCCGAGTTTGAATAGAACGAAACACTCACCATTGACGAAGATGAGAATGAAGAGGCTCCGAAGATTCTTCAAGTTTAATTCGAAGCTGTAAAATTTAAAATCTCCGTCAATCCATTGTATGGAGTATGTTACTGATGGTCTGGCCTGGATCCCAACGTATTCACAGGGATGACCTTTTTTGCTTCAGCACAAAGCGAAATCATGAAGTCTGATTTTTTCTTTAACACAAAGTGAATCATATGTTTTATTATTTTTATTTATGTCGTCATTTACATGTATTTTATTTTTATTTATGTCGTTATTTACATGTATTTTATTTTTATTTATCGATATGGTATTGTTAATGTTTATTTTTCAAAATTGGGTAGTATTGTTATGGTTTATTTTTCAAAATTGGGTATAGGATAATTAATGTAAATTTATTCAAATTTACTAAATACTTAAACAGAGAGAAAAGAAATTAAATTAAAAAATAATTTAGTTACTTTTATTATTATTATAATTTGGTTGTTTTTCAATTTTAAATTAATTACATAAAGATAAAAAAAATAAAAATAAACACAAATTTTAAAAAGTTGGATTTGAAGTGATTTATTTTATTATTTTTCAAAATTAAATTAAAAATTAATTTAGTTACTTTTGTTATTATTATAATTTGGTTGTTTCTCAATTTTAAATTAATTACATAAAGATAAAAAATAAATCAAAATACAAATTTTAAAAAGTTGGATTTGAAGTGATTTATTTTATTATTTTTAGTTAGTTAACTTTATTTATTTTCAATGAGCATAAAGGTAAATAGTGTATTTGTGAAAGTTAAATTTTGGTTTGGTTAAAATTATTAATTTTCAAGAGAATGTTCATCAAAGGGTGTGACAAAATTTGTAATGCACGAAAGCTTAGAAGAGATAGAGAGATAATGAGAATACTAATTTTTAGTTAAAAAACATTAATTATTTAAAATATAGTTAGTTAAGGGGAGGCAAGTGGATCTCGAAGGACAAGTTGTACTAAAATTTACTTGGGGCTTTGGAAAAAAGACAAATGACCAAGCCGAAGCCTATGCATTGTTGGAAGGATGCAAGCTAGCCCTGAGAGCAGGTATATCCTCCTTAACAATCCTTGGGGACTCCTCTTTGATAATCAGCCTCTTTGTTTTCAACTCACAAGTCAAAAATATGAACCTTCAACGTTAAATAGAACGCATCAAGCAGTAGATCTTGCATTTTGTTCAAGTCCGATGGTGGCATATTCTCCATGTACTGAATGAAGTGGCTGATCAGGAAGCCAACTCAGTGGTTGGGCTGACGGAGCAGTAGCGAATGCTGAACAAGAGGGATCTTGGGTGGGACTCAATCCCATAAGGTTGGACAACAAGAAGAAGGGATGCGTGAGCTTCGCTAGGCTTATCAACTCACACACAAAGGTACCAGGCACTGATAGGTGGGAAATTGAAAGGCAATTACTACCGCATGAAAGAAATTTGCACATTCACCTTGGCAATCAGAATGTTCGCACGGAAGATGATCAGAGTGGGCGAACAGAGGTACACTCTCGTACTAGGGGAAATCATGAGAATTCATGGGGCTTTGCGACTAAAAAGGCAGTGGAAATGAACCGTAATCTGTCTCCCTTGCATTAAACATTCTTCCTCCCCAAAGTCGTAACATTAGTGCGTCTCTAGAAGAAAAGTGATAGCAGTGAAAGAGAAACAAGAAACCATGCCGAGGCAAGAGGAAAGACGTTATAGGGGGACTTGTATTTGCCATCATCTCTGACGAGTTGAAGATGAGAACAAAGAGACTAATCAGTCATTAAGAAGGTTTACCCGAGAATTTGGTCGGGACCTGGGCGTTTTGAAGTTGCACTTAGATTAAGAGGAAGGCATCAGAGAGTAGGAAAACATGGAAGCATGCTAAAGGGAGATGGAACTGGCATGTGAATTGGCCAAGGAGAAGGAAAAGAATGCACAGTTGGAGGAAACAATTAATGCCCTGGAATCCCAGCTGGTATTTCTTCAGTATCGTGTTAGAAACCTATAATTGGGAGCCAACCTTGCGTCCGTTAGATTTCTTCAATCCATCCCTCTCCAAGAAGTCGACTCCAAGTTCGAGCCCCTAGAATTTGATCAGCCTAAATCAGAATTCACAGCCCAGTAACCAAAAGACAACCAAGTTCTACAAAGAAATAGTGGCTTTAATATACAGTCATGCTTCGTAACAAATTAATAGCAGTTATATATTTTGTCATCGTTTTTTTTTAGTACTACTATAGAGAAGGAAAACTGTTGGAGTCTGAAATTCTTTTAAAGTGTCACTATTATGCCCTCGGGCCTTTTATTTTATGTCATGGGTTTGTTTTTTGAGTACACAGAAAGGGAAAGCAAAATTTTGGGGTTTGAAAGTTCTTTAAAGAGTCTTTGGCATGCCCTTTGATCGTTTGTAACTCGGCAGAAAGATATTATAATGCCCACAGTCTCAATGTAATCCAACAGATAGTACGGGGTTAGAACAAACAGGGCTCAGATAATATTGAATTTTGACCTTCGGGCAACCATTGTACTCTCATTGTGTGGGAAACCCCACAACCCTTTTTTAATATAAATTTTTAACCATTCTTATTATATATATGTGTAGGGGGGGGTTAAATTAATGTAAATGTGATTATTTTTTATTTTAATATTTGATTAAATGAAGAGATAATAAAAATAGTCACATCATTCATGAATTTCATCCCTAAGTTGGAATGGAATGGCTTTGTCTATCACAATTATGGCATAAGGACAATTTGTGGTTTTTACCATTGAATGATGTAGGCTTGACTCTAAATCCATGGCATAAAAGGGTACGAAGATATTCTAGAGACATGTAGAGTTCCTCACAAAGATTTTAGCATTTTATCATTTGTCATTGTTATTTAGTAACTCCCTAGTTGTAATCTACAATTGTTTGTTATTATTGTGTATGTTTTTGAGAAATTCTCGGAATTGGATATTTGGGTATTAGGATTTCATGTGTGTGTGTGGGGGGGGGGGGGGGGGGGAACATGGGGTAGATCTTGGAGGATGGTGACTAGGGTAAAATCCTAATCGCTTCATATTATGCTACTAGGCTCCCATTGAAAACCTTTGTCATGTTGCTTTGCTTACCTATACCATCATTTTCTCCTTTTTGGTGTCAGTGGAGGATTTATGTTGTTCTAAATTCATTTAAATTTATGTTTGGGTTGCTCAAGGACATTTTTAAATGGATCCCCTGAGTACTTCGATAGCAAAGGAAGGTTCTAGGTGTTATCTTCGGTGAATTATGTTGTTTGGTGTTAGTGATGAGAGGCTCTTTCAAATGGTGGCAGTGTTTGGCATGTATTTCTTCTCCTCGTCGATTACATTGGGCATTTTGTGTTGGTGGTGACTAGTGGTTTTTCTCTATGGTGCAAGGGTAGATATTGGAGGATGGTGATTAGGGTAAAACCTTAGTTGCTTCATATTATGCTACTGGGCTCCCACTGCAAACCTTTATCATGCTGCTTTGCTCACCTATAACATCATTTTCTCCTTTTTTGGGTGTCGGTGGAAGATTTAGGCTGCTCTAAATTCATTTAAAGTTATGTTTGGGTTGTTCAAGGACATTTATGAATGGATCCCCTAAGTACTTTGATAACAAAGGAAGGTTCTTGGTGTTGTCTTTAGTGAATTATGTTGTTTGGTGTTAGTGATGAGAGGCTCTTTCAAATGGTGGCAATGTTTGGCATGTATTTGTTCTCCTCGTCGATTACATTGGGCATTTTGTGTTGGTGACTTTCAGTGGTGACTAATGTTTTTTCTTTATGGTGCGATTTGACCTAGTGGTTCTCATTCCTACCTTCGATGGCATTTTCTTTTGTGTGGTGGACTCTCTCAGCCCACGGTTGATGGAATTGAGATTTTGGATGGAGGATGAGCACCGCAGTCTTGGCTTGAACTCGTCCTTTATGCATAATTCATAAGGTTTCTTCCCTTGGGATCCCTACTTACCTAGTCATGTGGATGGTTTAGGGAGGTATATATTAATTGGAACTTGATGGCTATGAACTATGTTTTCCCTTGATTTTGTGATGGCAATTGATTATGTTTGTTTGGATAAACTATGGCCCAAGTCACTGTCCCCTGCATGGATAGGGGTGCTTGGGTTTTGAGTTTGTTGTATTGTTTCAAAAGGTTGGTCCTTATTGCCCAATCCATTAATGCCTCTTGTTGGTGTTGGAGGTTCATGATTGGCTTGTAGAGTTTTAGGGTTTTGATAACTATTGTTTGCATTTTATTGCTTTCTAGTTTGAGTTGTCATCTCTTTTTGGTTTTGTGTCCCCTTTTGTGAACACTTGTTAAATGTAATTTTGCTATAATTTATTCTTGAAATAAAGTTATGACTTTTTTCTTGAATACACACACACATACAAGTTTTATAAGCGAGAAAAAATATAAAATACTTGGGGCTAATAGCCTAGCCCATATTAATAGAAACTTAAGACCCTGACAAGCAACAAGATCATCATGTGCAGACAAAACCTAGCTACCTGAAATAACTTACTTGTGGCCCATAAGGGGGCAAACTCCCACACCTTCCATACATCTCTAGGTCTTGGGCCATTAACCTATTTCCTTATGTCCATGGAGACGATATCAAGCCAATCAGAAATAATTTTAGTGCATACTCAAAGACACACACATATACAATTTTGCTTATATGTATTGTTGATCAAGGCGAGTCTTGTATCATGTCAATTATGGTTTGGATGATTGTAATATGTAAGTCTTTTGTTGGACAAGTCATTAGGAGATTATTAGATTTAGATTGTTAGTTGAGAAGTTTAGACGACTATGAGTAGAAAGATGGATGAAATATTTGTGTAATTATGATATACAAAGTGCTTCATTACATAAAGAATGTGTAAGGACTTACATACGACTTCAGTGAATCCTGACTTTTATATATATATATATATATATATATATATATATTATAAAGTTCAATTTTGAATTCAATTTGACTTGTAAGTATTACCAAACCACATGAGACCATAGAGTGTACACATCAAATCAATAATGGGACGTAGAATGGGCTTCACTTGATTATTATTTTATCATATAAATTAAAAGAAGGTGTAGTTTTCGGGGCATGTTTCTTAAGATCCGTAAAGACAAACATAATATACATAAGTTCACATTTAGTATAGTTTTGGATAGTTCATTAGACGAAGTTTTAATTTAATCAACACAATAATATTAAACATGGTTGGTGTATGTTAATATGTAGCATAAGTAGTGAAATATCGATTTCTAATGGTGTTATATAGATTTATTTGCCGACTATCAATTGGGTCTAGTTTGAGTGGTCATGGGATGTAGTGTTATCCTCTCCACCTAGGTTATATTCTCGTAAGTGATATGTTGAGGTCGTAATGAGTATATTGATGTAACGACTTCAAGCCCTATTGTTGACTAGGCTTTGTGCCCTAAAGAATATAGGGTTTACCTTGAGTACCATCCTTGAAACGAGGGGAAGTGCTCGAGGGTTTTCCCCGGGATAATTTACTTGGAAAAAGACTTACTTGATGGTGCAAAAACACATATAGAGAGTTATTTATGTCATAGAAACAATTCCCAGCCACACATTTAGTGGGCATTAACAACTTATTTGAAGGGGCATTTTAGGAAATAAAAAGTCGAAATAAAGAGAACTATATGGATGGACATTTACAAAGGTGTAAAATGGACATTTACAAACTAATGTAGTTCCATCTTAACTCTGGATCTATTAAGCACCAAGAGAAATAAAAAAGAAATAGAAGTATAAACTTATTGATTGATATGAATTAAATCAATATATAATTTGTCATATATTTTGGTCCTTTATGGGTGGAATGACTAGATAAATTGGCTTGGAGGGCCCATTTTAGGGGTGGGTCTTACTTTGCATATTTGGGTTGCAAAAACTTATAAGGCCCATTTGAGGGCTTAAATTATGCTTTTTAGGGTCAAAAGTTTGCAAGCATAGATACTAGCCCCTCGATTTTTTTATACACTTTAAGACCTTTCCAATAGTGCAAGAATCTCATCAATCAGAGTCTG
Source organism: Larix kaempferi (assembly GCA_027924585.1). Taxonomy (NCBI): domain Eukaryota; kingdom Viridiplantae; phylum Streptophyta; class Pinopsida; order Pinales; family Pinaceae; genus Larix; species Larix kaempferi. The sequence continues at coordinate 929,648 of BSBM01000475.1, forward strand.
TATGAGGAAGTTATGCCTCTCGCAAGTTGACCTATCCAATTGACCACCATTGTACCGAATGGATTCCATGTCAACTCTCATTACCCACATATGTGGAGCCAGTCACGTATGGACTCTCAAGAACACTCTAGAGGGTCCAAAACCCTAACCCTAATCGAGGGTTCAAGCATGTATAAACCCTAAAAATAACCCTAAACAACTGTTGGGATATGTTAAATAATGTATTGTTGGGAGGAGAAGGGGTTCCATTGTGATGATGTTATTGTATTGTTCCATAGTTGAGCAATAGTCAGGGAGTGGATATCATAACATAACAAAGGAAGTAGAAGATCATGTAGTAGCCATGTAGGCCATAGTGTCAAAGGTAACTTCATAGTGAGTACCAACTTCTTTGTATTCGCATTGTATATTGGAGAAGAAAAGAGCAAGGTATAGCCCTCACTTTTGGTTGGGGTTTTCCCCATAGTGGGTTTTCCCAAGATATAATGTGTGTTGTTTGTGGATGTGTTAATTTGCTCCAGTTATGTGTTCTTTTGGGTTATGTGGGTTATGTGGGTTATGTGGGTTATGTGTGTTGCTTATCTAAGTGTCTCTAGTTATGTGTTATGTGTTAAGTTTCTCTAGTTATGTGTTTTGTTGGGTTCCATGGGAAATTGCAAGATCTAGGAGTTGGTGGAATAAATAAAAAGTCTTCAAACCCTATCCTTGGTGGATGAGTCTGGTAAAGCATCGGGGGGAAAACATGAACAACGATTTACATAGATGGAAATACAAGTCATTGATATCCCACAGAATATGTCAATACTCGTGGCGGCTTTGGAGAACAAATTTAGACCTTTCGGTGATTTTGGAGCCTCTAACTCAAATATCAGATCATAGGAGAAATCAAGAGACAAAGGCAACCCATAAAAGGAAACTAAGAAAGAGCCCAATAAAGAGCAACCAAGTTCCAGTGCCATTACCCCTTCCTATGTGTTATTTAAGATGGAAGCAAAAGTGGATATCAAGCCCTAACAAGGTGAGATCAATGCTTTAAATTTGAATCATTGGTTGTAACAACTAGAGGTATATTTTAGTATCCACAACATAGATGAGGAGCATAAGATTTCATTTGTTCGATTGAAATTAAAGGGTCATGCATTAACCTAGTGAGAAAACCACACATATACACTTAAATTGGAGGGTGATCCACTAGTAACTAAGTGGTAGGATTTCAAAGCCATATTAAAGTCCCAATTCTACCCTATAAGGTATGTAGAGGAACAATGGAACTGTTGGCAGTACTTCAGGCAAAGGCAAGGGAAAATTGTGCAAGAGTACACCACCAAATTCAGGAAGATGGCTACTATGTTGGGTATCTCACCCATAAATCTAGATGTACTCCTCAGACATCTGGACGGTCTATAAAATCATTTACAAAAGGAAGTGATTCTCTTCAAGCCCAATAAAATTGATGAGGCTTGTGTGCAAGAACAGTACCTGGAGAATATAAGACATAAGAAAGGACAACCAAGTGGTTACAAACAAAAAGAGAACCAAGACACGTGCAAGGAGGGAAAGAAGAAGTGGAGAGGAAAAGATAAGAAGACTACAACCACTGCACATCAATACAATGATCCAAAAAATCATTGTAACATCGATGGTCACATTGAAGAAAAATGTTGGAAGCTACATCCAGAGTTGAACCCTAAGAACCACAAAAAGGATGCCAAGAAGAAGAACCTTCTAGCCATGGATTCAATCCAAAAGGTAGAGAGAAGCTCAAATATGTGTGAGAATATGATTTACACTTCGGTGCAAAAGGAGGTGAATTTGAATAGCCTTCATCATAAGCAAGATAAGGAGATAACAAAAATCTTTCATGTCAAGATCTAGATCAAGAAGAGCAAGGTAGACGCTCTATTCAATTCTGACTCACATGCCAATCTCATAGCAACATATATGGCCAACAAGCCTGAGTTGGAGGTTCATGATCACCCTAGCACGTATCCATTGGGATGGGTAAACAAGGATACAGAGATCAAGGTCACGAAAAAATGTAAGATCAAATTTGTTGTAAGTGCAGATTTTATTGATGAAGTGGAGTTAGATGTAGTTCCCTTTGATGTGTGTGGTGTAGCATTTGGAATCCCCTGCATGTATATGAGGGATGCGGTCTTCATGAGGGGAGCAAACCAGTACCGGTTGATCAAGGATGGGAACTTGTTCATCATCAAAACACATAAAGGTAAATCGAAGATATCACTGGTAAGTGTCAACCGAGCCAAAAAGTTGATTAACACAAGTAAGAAATATGTTTTGTTTTTCTTACGAGAGAATCAATCAAGTGATGATTCAGTAAGAGAAAAGGCATTCCTATAAGGGTGTACCAAAGAGAAAAAACATCATTTGGAGGAGTTTCTACAGAGAAACAGAGGAGTGTTCCAGGAGCCTAAAGGGACACCGCCCAAGAGGGAAGTAGAACATGAGATTGAATTGTTTCCTAGTTCCCCGTTACCAAATATTGGGATGTATAGATAGTCTATTCTGGAATCAGATGAAGTGAAAAATCAATTGTAGCAGTTACTGGAGCAAAGGGTGATTCGACCAAGCACCTCACCTTGTGGGTCACCTATCATCATCATACCAAAGAAGGATGGTTCTTGGTGGATGTTTATTGACTACAAAGATTTGAACAAGATTACGCTTAAGAATCGTATAATTTTCCCAAGATTGAAGATTTGTTAGACCAGTTGCAACATGCCAAGTATTTCGCCAAGCTGGATCTCAAATTGGGATACCACCAGGTACATGTTAAAGAAAAAGAAACCTAGAAGACCACCTTTAAGACACGGCAAGGTTTGTATGAATGGTTGGTCATACCTTTTGGTTTATGTATTGCACCAACTACATTTATGAGACTGATACCACTAGGTACATGTCAAAGAAAAAGAAACCTAGAAGACCACCTTTAAGACAAGGAAAGGTTTGTATTAATGGTTGGTCATACCTTTTGGTTTATGTAATGCACCAACTACATTTATAAAACTGATGCATGATGGTTTGCGCCCACATTTAGATTCATTTATTATAGTGTATTTGGATGATATATTGTTTTATAACTCTACCTAGGAGGAGCACATTTCACATATCATGCAGGTGTTAGAGACTCTTAAAAAGCATCAACTACTGGCTAATCTCAATAAATGTGTTAATGTGCAAATCTCACACACATGCGACATTGCCGCAATTTGCACGGTAACATGTCCTCAACATATAGCATGCAACCCACCAAAGGCATCCTCATAAGATCCAAGATGCAGCGTGAGTCCATAAATGCCAAAGAACAGTAAAAACTACAACTGTATGGGTACATGTCTGTTAACTCGCACCACCGCGTGTATTATCATAATTACACCCGCGCGACCAACGCGGATAATCCTTTGATATCCGCACGACTAACAGAAACAACAAACCATAACAACCTGCGATGCATTGAAGGCTCGTCAAATCCTCATTAACTCCAAGAATTCAAATTTGGCCTCCCCATGTACTTAGGTTCATTGAATGGCCCCCCTTTGTGTACTTTGGGGCCAAATCATGGAGTTAATGGGTTCACACTTGGATCTAGTTGTTTCTTGGCCACCTCTTGGCCTATAAAAGGAATTCATGGGCATGCATATAAGAAGATAAACCAAGAGCAAGGTTATGTTGTTGGAATTGTGCTTAAACTCCCTTATATCTCACCTTTTCCCTCTTCTTTAGCATTTACCAAGCTCCATTGTCACCTTCCTTCGAGGGGCAAGAGTTTTCTCATTTGTTCTTCAAGCCAATTAGCATCTAGTGTGGACTAAAAATACCTACCCAAGGGGGATTGTTTGTCTCCATTGGAGCTCACATCTCCTAGGTGTTGTACACGCTTGAGCATTAGGCAATACAAAGTGGTTTGACATCTATTGGTTGTTGAAGTTTGCATCTCTACCCCACTTGTTCTTTGTTTTATTTCATTTTTATTTCTTCTGTTTATCCATTTCCACTAACAACCACTTGTGGGATCACTTGGAGAACTCACCCACCACAAAGGGGCATCGAATACTGAGGCCTTACTGCATCCTACAAGGCCTTGCAACTCACAAAGTGGGAAGGATTCATTCTTGTGCAATTTTTTCCACAACAGTATTTATGGCGACTCCAATTATTTTAGTTCATTTCTCTTAAACTAGATTGTTGTTTGTTGAGTGGCTAATTTTCGGTATCTTGTGTTGTGCAGGAGAAGAGGTCCATACCCTTAAATCTATAAAATAGGCCTCCTTTTGGCCACAATTGTTGTTTCAATAGACGGACAGATCCCAACGTCTCGGGCGTGCTGCCCGCGCGAACAATCCCAAGACAGTCGCATTGTTGCACATATTAACAGATCTTCGCCTATGTATAGTTTTGTGCAACCGACCCATGTGACCTTTTCGCATTGTAACCGCGCTACCACCCGCCAATGAGTCTTTCTGTCGCGCTACCGTGCGTTTGTTAATTTGTTTTCTGCACGGATCTACTCTTTATTCGCTTTATATCTGTTTTTCAAAATTTTGTAGCCCCATGGCTACTCACTAATGAACCAGGACTAATTGAATTGCAATAGTTTACATGTTCTATAATAATTAAATCACTTAGACTTAGACTAGTGAGTAAAGAGTCCTTCTCTCTCAAAACTTACTTAGGTAACTTTCCTTGAGGCTTTCAATGAGCCTCATTGTTGTCACTAATATTCAAGACATTTTGTGTTTTTGTTTACTTGGCATGTTTTTAGGATCAAAAGTAGTGTAAAATCCACTTTTTTCACATAAGCAAGGACCTAAAGGCTCTTATTTCCCGAAGTATGCTCTTCACCTCTCACTTCTTCTGAGCTTGGTGAAGCAGAAAGGGGTGAGAAGTGTGAAATACCTCCATTGCACACGTTTACTTCATTAGCACTTTGTTTACAAAGCACCATTAGCATCTTTTAGATTTAAAATTTGATCTCCATTTGCATTTACTTTACACTCTTATAGTTAATTTGCAACAATCAATTTTCTTACCTCACATGTGTTTGCACCACTAGCACACACTAAGAGACCTAAAAAAATTTCACTCCAAGTATGCTCTTCACCTCACACTTCTCGTGAGCTTGGTGAATCAGAGAGGAAGGGAATTGTGAAATACCTCCCTTACACACTTTGATCAAAAGTAGACTCTTAAAATCAACTTTTTAAATTGCAAACCAACTAAAATCCTCCACCGGAGGTCACAAAAAAATATTTTAGTTTGGTAGGATTTATTGGGATAGACATCCATTAATGCCCACCAATCTAGTTTCATTAGCAATATTTTGAAACATGGCATTGTTGACTTATAGGGTACTATCAAAATCCTGCTATAAGCAAGTGTTCAAAGAAAACTCGAATCAGAAGTGCGTCGTGACCAAGGAGGTGAAAGTCGAGGTATAGTTGCCTTGCTCTCCCCTACGAGTCACTCAGCTCATTGTAGGGAGATGGCACTATACCGTGTAGGGCGAACCACTGATCCACACTTGATGCAAGGTATCTTAGTGGCCAAACTTAGGACATCGCCAAGCGGCAATTGTAGGTGCAATTGACTCCTGAAGTAATCTATTGTCGTTGGAAGGTGTTTCTAAGTCTTCTTGATTGGAACATTGGCCCCATCATCGGTAGAACTGGCTCTTTGTTACCTTCACTAGTCAATTGGTGAGTGGATCCCATTATTACCATCAATTGTGCTTTTGGAAGGCCCTGTTACATTTGAGAGGAAGGACGTTAGGTCATTTAAGGGAATTCAAACTTATTTTCTCTCTAAATACAAGTTCACTGACTCGTAATTAAAAAGAACCTACATGCGGGAACTCTAGCACTAAACCGACTTTGCACATATCAATCACTTGTTGCACCATATTGCATATGTTGTGGTTGTCACGTTTTTGCATTTGTTCAATTATGTTTAAATCCACCATCACTCTCACTTGATTCTAAGATTTCACCATTGAGAAACAAAACAACCCCACAAAGCAGTCCCGAAGACTGCAAGTCCTATCCCCTCTCTCGAGGGGTGTTTTTACACCTTCTCCCTGTTGTTCACACAGATTATACTCTAGTCAGGATTCCTCCCAAGACACATCGATAGGATCATAAAGGCGAGGCCGCTCCTTGCTTGGTTCGTTTTCTCCTCTCGGAGAGAGCATTGCTTCTTTTACCTCATACACCACTGGAATAGGTTCCCCTTCATTTTCTCCCCTCGGAGATAATTTAGATACATTTGCCTCCCCTTCTCTCGAAAGAGGCTCTCCTTTGGTTTCTCCTCTCATATATCCTTTGGCCCATTTTGATTGATCCTCTTTGGTAGGAGGTCATTCATTATTTTCAACACCACGTCGGTCTCCACCTCGCGAAAACCAAACAAAACACACAATGGCAGGACAAAATCCTACCCTACTTTTCATGGCTAGCCTAAATCTAGTATATTTGGCCAAACTAATCAATGACCCTATGGCATATGATCCAACATGGCCATCTATGCCAGTTAAACTTCCCTCCGGCATTCCTAAATTCGAAGGGAAGCAAGGGGATTATCCTTCCAACCATGTCAAGTCCTTCCACCTATGGTGTTCCTCCAACAACATAGTGGAAGATTCTTTGAGGATTCGCCTCTTTTAGTGCACCCTCACCAGAACGACAGCCAAATTGTATGTGAACTTACCAAGACTGGCCCATGCCACCTTTCCAACATTGGCCACAACATTTCTCACATACTTCCAAATTCTAATTCGCCATGACCTTGGTCTCAAAATTCTCACAAAGTTTTGACAAAACACATCTACACACATCGCGAACCATATCCATGAGTGGCGTAGACGCTAAACATTGTGTAAGATCGAAATACAACCACCATTCTTGTTGTATTTGTTCATTAAATCACTCAATTTAGAGATTGCCAAAGTGGAACAACCTTGATGTCGCATAGTGAGGAAGAGGCTATTATGAAAGCCTAGTATTTCAATCTTATCTATGCACAATCCAGACACCTTTACACTATCCTCCATGATGCCCCTCAACATCGGTCTTTGGATCCTACCCCTGTGGGTTCGTGACACTTGGCGGATGGGATTATTGGGTCCATTTCCTACTCCTTTTCCATTTAATATGACCCCGTAGTACCCACCCAAGCCACCCGTGTTGGCACCCCCTCCTCCTGTACCAACCCCCTAGTTGGGGAGTTACATTATGGACCCTATAGTCCTACTTAGCCGAACATTGTCCAGGAAACAACAGTCCCTACACCGTAAATGGCGCAAGTCGTTCATAGTATGGACCCTATAGTCCTACTTATCTGAAAATTAGCCAGGTAGCAATAGTCCCTATGTAACATCCCTCCAATTTGACCCTAATTATTAATTTTGTAAAATAATTATGTAAATAGGCCATGGTGAGGAGCTCAAGGCCAAGGCCCCACCAGTGGACCTCGAGTCAGTGTCATGATTATAAGTCTTAGTTAAGACTACAAAGATAAGAATAGTAAATGCGGCTAAACAATAAACAACCAAACCCATCCAAAAGAAAAGATGAGATAGTAGACAAGCCATGAGAATCTTAGGGCGCCATACGAATAGAGTTTTACCCTAAGTAGAAGACCTAAACTAATATAATTAAATAGTAAACTTATGCGGCTTCGACCTAATTCCACGCATTAACCTACCATCCTAAAAGGGAAAAATCTAATGGCCGTTATAAAGAGATTAAAACAATTGGGTGACTGACAACAAGGACCTAAGTAGCAAAGAGACGATCCCAAAGTAATATTGAATATCTCAAATCCAACATGTGAGTGCCTAAGAAACACAAATTACCACTTAAGGAAAACCTAGAAATTTATATTATTCTCATCCCTATTATTATTACTATTTCCATGGCATGATAAGTAATTGAACACATATACAAGTAAGATGAATACTATGAAGAATATTATTATATTCATGAGTATAGAGCGTACGAAAAACTTAACCTATTTTCATGTATATATATATGGGAAATTCACTTATGGAATGATGAGTGTTAATATTGATAATGTGAACATCGTAAATGACCTTTTTATTGAGAATAATTAAAGATTAATACAAATGGAATTAATATGGTGACAATTTCACCCTTCATTATCGTAATTTTATTTAAAAGAAAGTTTATATATATATATATTAATCAATCAGGAGGTAAGTATTATAAGAATTGAAAAAATTAATAATTAAAACACAAAACAATTATACCTTAGAGGCTTGGATGAGATTTGGAGATTAATATAAGACCTTATTTCTATGAGGTTAAAGGATGCTCTTACATCCATCTTAAATATGACCTTTAGTGCACATGCTGACTTTTCAAACTCCAAACTAAATATCTACCATTCCATGAGTAGACACTGGCTTATGTTTTAAGTACATATAAAACATAAAGTATATGTTTAAAGTATTATGGGTTAGAAATGATAAATGAGTGGGAAAAAGATCATGTAATATATATGCGAATATATATACATAGGTGTTAGCATATTTTGGCTATGAGCTATTGTTATATTCCTAAAAACATAGGACACCTAACTATACCTGAAGAGAAAAAGGTTTACTAAGAATGACACTTAAAAAGGTCTATTTTACAATACTATGATTAATTGTATGGTGCTATATATTTAGTAAAACCATACTATATGAAGTAGTTATACCTTTAAAAATACCGAAGTTTGGAGAAGAAAATTACTATAACCAATTCGTATACATGTATATGCATATAGGAGATACTCTTAAAAGGTTTATAAGATATTAAATGTCACTATGTATTGATCGAATAAGTTGATAAATGTTACTAGTAGAGTGTACACGTAGCTATGTCTACTTAAAAGGCCACACCTTCTAATTACATTACACCCACTATATCTAAATAAATAATGTGCACCCAAGAAGTTCACTCCACTATTTCGAGGATAGTGGAAGTGAGAGAGGCACTTAGCTGGAATCCGGTTGAGGATTTTTAGGCAGTTTTTTAGCAAGCTGGTCTCCATGGTGGAGCATCCCAACTAAGTAGAGTTATGGGGCTTGGCGCACTCCCTACTTAAGAGAGTGGCTCTTAAATACGTATGGTTAAAAGAGTGATGGGCAGCAAAACAATGGGAGTGGACTGCCACTTATCTCCTCCAAGTGGCACCGAGCTTTGATGGATGATCCAGACGTCAATTCAAGGAAGGAGGAGCCAACGGTTGTAGATCGAGGATGTTTTGGAGGGAGAAAGCGTTTCCTATTTTAATCGGGGATGGCCGGTGAAAGGGGGATCCCTTCGACCTCTGGGGAGGAGTCATGTTGCACGCGTTATATGTGAGGAGAGTAAGAGATGTCGGGAGGATAGAGCTCCGAGGTAGAGCTACCACTGCGAGGAGCAAGATTTAGGAACGCTGTAAAACGTTGCGTACGAAGAGGAAAGGGAGGTGGCTTTTGGAACATATAACTCGCCCCAGAATCTGGCTCTAATCCTTCCTGTGTATTTTCTCGATGCTAGAGTAAAATTTTATTCAGGGAAGGACATTATTGTGTGCAAACTTATTGTAAAAGAAAGTTCGGATCTCTGTTAAGGCTGGGTGTGTTTTTGTTTACGGAAGCGATCCTCATTGAAGGGTTTTCTGCGATGACAAGTTGTGGGATCGTTGTGATAAGAAGTCACTTGAGCGCTGCGTTAAAGGAAGCTTACACTGTGCCTGCGAATAGGATGGAAATTGGTTTGACAGACCTGTGTCACAACGCAAAACTCTGTATGATTACCAATGTTACTTCCGGCTTTAAGAAGGGATAGCTCGAAACCTGCACAGCAACGCGAATCGCGGTAACTTCTTTCTATTAAATCTCTGGCTTTAAATTTTATCATAGTCAACTGCTGGTTCACCTTCACAATACTGACACAATCGAAGATGTTGATAGTAGTGAATCTATCCCATGCGGTTCTCTTCAAATCTACGCATAATAATGGCAATTTAATATATTTAAATTTATGTCACCACTTTCTAGCCGGAAGGATATTTTGGTGTGGCGCAGTTACATAGTTTACAATTTATGCGTAGTGCAAAATTTTACATAGTTTTATAGAATGGCCATCTTTTGATTCCGCATAAACTACAATCCATCCAGATGCAGGTTCTCTATGGCCACGATTTTCAACCCCTATATGACATCATAACTATATAATGAATGTGAAAAATTTTAGTGCAGCATGTTTATATTTATGATCTCCATACTCGATTTCAGATTAGAGGAACAATCTAACCATCCGACGAATGCATTTCGTTTTTGTTTGGATGCATTATTTTTTTATGTTGAGTTAGATGGTATACTATATATACATATTATTTACACTTAGTACGAGGACATAAACCCTGGGTTGGGACTAGAAATATCAAAGGTAAGAAGTGTTTTATATTAAGGGCTTAGTGAAGCAAAAGTATATTCTACTCAACATTTTATCTAGCTTTATATCTTATGATTCTTAGGAAAAATAAATGAAAAGTATGAATACTTTATGAAATATATCATAGGGGTTTACTAAGATAGAAGTTTTTGGAAAATAATTTAGTAAGAGCTTGAAAACCTTTAAAGTAAAATTTACCTCTATTGCAGATAAGAGGAAGTATCCTACTTGCTGATAAGATAATCTTTCCTTATCCTAGAACTTAAACTTTTATTTGAGTATAAGTAATCTTGACCTTATGTTACTAAAATAAGTGTCTTTTATGCATATGTTTTTAATACTTAAATATTATTTTGTTTGTGTAGAGCAATGATAAATTTAAAAGAATCCATGTGGAAAATACTCAAGAAGCATATAAGTTATGCTTAATTATTTTTTTATAAGTAAGTAAGAGTATGGCTCTATAAAGTGGTTGTAGTTAGATAATGTACTTGATAAATTTATAGACTATTTTAGGTTAGCAATAGTATAACTCTGATAAAGTAGTACATGTCTCGATAAAAACTTATATATATCATAGTTGGAAGTAATACCTTATGGTCGATTCATGAAAAGCTCTATGAGATAGAGGCTTGACGGAAGGAGAGGGAAACTTGATGCAGCAACCATGTTGCTTGTTGTAATCCTATTACTTTTGTTCAATAATAAAAGATGCACTCACTTTTGTGGACTAGCCCGTGTACGGGTGAACCACGCTACTTTTTGTCTCTTATGTATGACTTGATTATTGCATGTGTGTACTTGTGTTTGTAATCAATTGTTTATAAGGGTACCTTGTGAGTTACTTGTTCATGTATTTATAGGTTGAGTAATTATATGTAAATAATGACGAGTGTGCTAGATACTATTAATTTCATGACCATGGGAAATGGTTGATCAAGTATTAATTGACTTTTTTTTTATCATGCTATGTATTTTGGAGTTTTAGATGGTGCAGGTTACAACTATATTATAATACGATTCTTAGATTACAATGACTTATGTTGTTCATGAGTTTTTGGTTGTGCCTTGTGGTTTATGTGGACGTCATGTTTAGGATTCTTGGTAAGAGTCAATTCATTATTGTGTCATATTGTTCTTATGATGGCCATATGAGTATATTTGATTGTTTAGTCCTAACACAAATAAGATTACCACTCATGAGTAAAATCTACATGGAAACACTCAATTATGAGCCAATTTGTTAGATGGTTTGTTTAATTTTTTATTATCATTTGTTGGGATACTTGACTAAAATCAATATACAAACTTTCCCTTCTGTAATAAAGAAGTTGCATAATTATTATTTCATATGATAGGTGAATTTATATGATTACGCATGGAGTAGATGATCCGTAGACATCGTAGTTGACTTTTGTTGAAAGATTTATATCCATTTTATTTTCGTGTTTGCAAATACGACCATCATCGTAAATTGATCTTAAGAACTACGACGTATTATTAGCACTAATTAAGTTAATAAAAAGAGTTAACCATTATTTTATTTTCTACATTGACAATTTCAGTATTTATTACTAATTTACTAATTTTTAAATTTTTATGAAATTCGAGTATGTGACATGTGGTATCAGAGCTGTAGGTTACAACACTTGAGCTTGATGGGCTCAATATGAAATAAATATGTATGAAGTTTAACTAATCAAGTTGTTTTGTTTGTTTTGGACGCATGAATGGGAATGGATGAGGAGTGAAGTCATTTAAACATATAGCCGCAAGCTCTCCAAAAGGAGTAAAGATAAGTATTTCAGTTATTAAAGCAAAGTAGTTGTTGTGCAAATCTCAGTGATATGTGAGTATTGTGTATCTTCAATTTGATAAGATTTGGCTGACCCTTGTCAATGAGAATTGTTTTTGATGTTGGACGTTAGATGATAATACTTTGACCCTAACTAAAAGTGCAGTATATATATATATATATATCCTTATATATGTGAGGTTACATTTATGTATATGTGAAGTTACTCTTATATCAATGAGAAGTTACTTTTATGAAGTGATAGGATATCCCAAAATATAGGCTAGATTATAAATGTTGAGATGTTGTAAATAAAGGCATTCATCACCGTAGAATGCATAATATGGTCATCCTTTAGGACAATTTATACTCCTATAGATCATAATGTGTTTTCAATAAAATATGTCATGTTTAGGACTAAACATGTTAAAAAGAATATGGAGAATTGTAAAGTGAAGTTTAGAGGTTACTTGAATACACTATTGATAAGTATTGTCATCTTGTTAAAGATTTGAATGTTTTTTTTTTGACAGAAACGGTTAAGGTTTATATTAAAAAACTGTGGCAGAGCCACCCACTGTTTTACAAGCCAAAATTAAAGCAGGTCTATCAGTCATGCTACCATTAATTACATTTGCCTGTAACAGATCAGGACTTTTTCAAAAATAAAACCGGTAAACTGAGAACAGACAGATAAACAGATAAACAGAAGAAAACCTAGCTAGATTTAACGGTGGCGTGTCCCTGCAGACGAAAATGCCTTAGAGGGATTCTTACTCGAACTTGGGTTTCCGGTTCCTCGGAGGTTCTCCATAGCAAGTTCCAAATTCTGCAGCCTTTGGTCCAGATTCTCGATGGCGGTCATGATTTTCATCTCCAGGGTCTCCAGGGCTACTGCAAAATCCTCGCGGGCGCTACCGACTTCATCATCCAGCCTATCCAGTCGCCTGCCTCCTTGCGCGTCCATGCGGTTCATAAATTCTCCCTGCCTTCTGACTCGGCGACGGAGCACCCGAATTTCCGCCTCTAATTCAAGCAATGGGTCAGGGGAAGAAGCCGCAGAGTCTCCTGTATCGGCCATGATTTTAAGCAGGAGCCAGATGCCAACCAGGTAACACAGAATTACGACAAAAAATACCAGCTTCCGCCTTCCTGTAGAGACCTCTTTTAAGGCCAGGGTGGTAAACCTTTTAGAGCCGGCGCAGGGGGAGTTGCCGTTCGTGATGCTGATGCCCACTTCATGAAATGAATTAGGCATAATTACCCTTAAATCCTCGCATGCCGTCGAATCCTTCAGCCTTCCCCGGATGGCTCCTTTACCCAGAATCGTACCATTCCTTAAATAACGACTCGTACTGCTGAGATCGTTAAACTCCTGAGAATCATGCACTAGCGTGTTGTCATAATTAGACCTGGCTTTAAAGGTTCCAGTGACGATGATGTGCTGACTGAGCTGGGCTGAGGAGAGCAGACCCCCGCGCATGGAGACGCCCAGATGATAAGATAGAGGCAGGCAGATCTTTTTCCATTGAATACCTTGATCATTGGTACTTCGACTGGTACGAACCATCATCAGCCTTGGCGGAGATGCCGTCACCTTTGCAGAAGTGAGGCTTGTGAAGGTGAGTGGGAGATAATAAGAGCGAGGGAGGAGGAAGATGTCCTCACGGCAGAACACGTCGCATTCCCGAGTGCATTCCATCCGGTAGAGGTGGCACGAGCCACGTGCTTTAATAATCCCATGCCAAATGCCCATAACATGCATGTTTGGAGACGAGCTCAATGAGCTACGGGATAGAGACCCGATTAATTTCTTCATTAACTTTAAGAAACCCTTTCCTTAAGTTAATTGCTTCGTTTGCTGCTTTGTCAGCCTGTCCGTTATTCTGCCGAAGGACGTGGAAGAATTCAATGTCCTGGAAAAGAGGGATGAGCAGGGCAATTCTGTGGAGAACCTGCCGAAGTCGCATTGATGCAGGTAGGTTCATAGTGTTTATGCATTGGATAATCATCCTGGAGTCTCCTACTACAGTTGCTTGCTGTGCTCCATGGAGAATAGCTTGGTTTAAGCCCTGCCAAAGGGCCAAGGCTTCCGCCATGTTGTTGGATTCTACTCCTAAATTCCAGGAATAAGTGAATATCGGATGTCCATCGGGGCTAATGAAAACCCCTCCCCCTCCTGCCTCCCCTGGGTTTCCTTTTGAAGCTCCATCGAAGTACAAAATATTGCCACGGTTTTTACACCACTGGTCATACTCCTCCCCCCAAAGTCTGATTTCCCACTTGTGCAGCACCGGTTTTATGACCGGAAGGTTAGCTACAGTACCAGGGATACTCTGTAGCCAGTTGGCTTCTTCAATCGATAAAGACGAATTTAGACAATGGGGGGCTCGTGAACTTATGAAGTCCCCTAACAGGGCTTTAATTTTGACCACCACCTATAGAGGAGAGGATCTGGTTCCACGGAATATTCGATTGTTCCGTTCAAGCCAAAGCTTCCAGCAGATGAACTTGGGAAGGGTCGACCAGGCAATAGCAAGAGAGTCCTTCGGTTGGGTCCTGACCGGAGAAGACGACAGCCATCGGCAAAGAAGGGAAGGGACATCCTCAAAATTCAGGGGGATATGCCAAGGGAGAGTCATCAGATTCCAGACTAGAATGGAGAAAGGACAGAAGATGAACAAATGAGGGGACGTCTCTTCAGCGGCGAGGCATAGGGGGCAACGGGATGGACCTTCCCATCCTTTCCTTCGCAGGACTTCAGTGGTTAGGGCACTATTATGGGCTAAAGTCCAGATAAAGTGGTCGATTTTGGGTAGCGTTTTGTTTGACCAGATATACTTCCAGGCTGCAGGATTTCGGGGAACATTGGGGATGGATTTAACACTTTTGTAACCTTGGGCGACAGAGTAATGGCCAGAGTTGGTACCCCACCCTCTTACATCTTTATATCTTTTGGCAACCGGGGATTTCCCATCCAGGCATTAAAGGAGGAGACCTCTTTCCTCAGCTAAGATTGATGGGCACTCCGGAATGGCCCAACCTTTCCATCTTTGTTGACCGTCCGGGTGCCATTTTGATATGTCCCAAAGTTTGGAGATTCCAATGCTTGATAGAAACCTCCGAATTCCATCCATCCCTTCTTTGTTTCCAATTGGAGGATTGTCGTAGATGGAGTCTTCCCAGATTCTAATTTTCTTTCCGTTTCCAGGGATCCACGTGAGTTCCTCAGCAAGGATGGGGTAGGCTTTAGAACAGAGGGCGAAGAGAGGAGAGCCTTTTATCACCTTCGGACCCTGATCCAAGCATCTGAGCCTAGTCCCTGAAAAGTACTTTTTCCATAGCACCTGTTTACTCCATGAAGAGTCCCCTGACACTAAATTCCACAATAGCTTAGCCCCCAGGGCAAGATTTTGGGCCCTAAGATCCCGCATGTGCAATCCACCCTCATGGTAAGAGGCTGTGACTTTTTCCCATTTGACCAAGGGAAGTTTGTTTTCATTCTGTTTCCCTCCTTTCCACAGTAATCTCCGTAGAAGAACTTCAATCTTTTTAAGGACAGTTATAGGAGCCAATAGCAAGGAGCTTTGAAAAACCGGCATACTAGCAAGAACAGATTTGATGAGCACAGATTTCCCTACAAGATTTAGCCATGAGGCTCCCCAGGCTTTGATTTTCTGATTCAACTTTTCAATCAACGGTTCCCAGCTGGAGACTTTTGGCTTATCCTTGAATATTGGAACTCCAAGGTATTTGAAGTCCGTCCAGTGGTATTTTCCTTCTATCATGAGAATTCTGGATATAACTTGCAACTCAATTGGGGAGCAGTTCCAGCTGTAAATTTGGCTCTTGGTATAATTTATTTTGCTTCCGGAAACGTCTTGATAGATGTCCAGTACCTCTTTAAACTTTCTAGCAGTAGTTGGACTTGCTCCACTCAGGAGGAGAGTGTCGTCCGCAAATTGGGCGTGATTGACTTCCTTAACCCCACGCACAATTTTTAATCCCAGAAGGTCTTCATGAGTTCTATAGTCGTCCAGAATGTAGCTGAGAGAAGCCGCTTGGATGGCGTAGAGCAGAGGTGACAGAGGGCATCCTTGCCTGAGACCCCTTGAGGCTTGGAAGAAGTCAGCAGCTCTCCCATTCACCAGGGGAGCGATCCAAGGGGTGCTGATATAGGCTTTAATCCAAGAAATCAGCTTAGGAGCAAACCCAAATCTGGTCATTACCTGAAACAGAAAGCTATGGCGGACTCTGTCGAAGGCGTTGGCAAGATCCAGTTTAACAACCATTCCTTTTTCTTTTCTAGTCACACTAGAGTGAATGGCCTCTTGGACTAAGATGATATTGTCAGAGATTTGCCTGCCTTTGATAAAACCTCCTTGATTCTCAGGAATAATGAAAGGGAGGACAGCTTTCAGTCTGTTGGCGATGACTTTGGTGGTAACTTTATAGCCAATATTGCACAGGGAGATGGGACGAAAGCGAGAAAAGGATGAGGCTCCTTTTTCTTTGGGGATGAGGGCAAGGAAGGAAGAGTTAGTTCCTCCGCCAAGTTTGAGGCAGGACAGGGATTTCTTTACCCTCCAGAGCAGATCAAGGTGGATGAGGGACCAACAAGATGTGAGGAATCTCGCTGTGAAACCATCCGGTCCAGGGGCTTTGTCAGGGCTCATTCCATCAACAGCTGCTTTGATTTCTTCAAGAGATATAGGGCGAAGGAGCTGAAGGTTCATTTGATCAGAGACCAGAAGCGGGATATTATTCAGGGATTCAGAATGATTGAAGTTCCTCCCTGGTGAAGTTTCGGTGTACAGATCTTGAAAGTGTTCATGAGCTGCTTTTTTAATTTCGTCAAACTCAGATAGCTGCTTCTCCCAATGCTCAATCTTGGTGACAGTCTTGAAATGTTTCCTGATCTCAGCTTGCTTGTGGAAAAACTTGGTATTTTTGTCCCCTTCCTGCAACCACGTGTTTCTTGATTTAATTTTCCAGTAGTTTTCTTCCAGCCTAGAAGCTTCATGCAGCTTATTTTGAAGGTAGGTTTCTTTGTCCAGAGAAGTTTGTGAAAGGCTCCCTTCATTCCCTATGAGATGATCCTCCAGGGCTTTTTCTGCTTCAATCCTTTGCTGTTTCGGAGACTTCAGACGTTTTGCCCAGTCTTTAAGAGCCTTTTTTACCAGCCGCAACTTTGCTTCCTAGACAAAACAGGGAGACCCTTTGACATTGGTTTCCTAGGCAGTTGCCACAATCTCTTCAAAGCCTTCCAAACGGATCCAGGCTGGATTGAACCTGAAGGGAATAGGTCCAAGGTTCTGATCTTTGATAAAGGATAGAGAGATAGGTTTATGGTCCGAGGCACAAAAGGGAAGGATGGAGGAGGACAGGTCGTACCCATGGATATGAATAGAATGCTGGACCAGGAACCTGTCAAGTCTGGCTGCAATGTGGCCCGGTCCTATCCTTTTGTTCGTCCAAGTATAGTTCCCTTTGGCTGGTTTGATGTCTTCCAAATCCCATTCCGAGATAATGTCCTCCACCCATTCCCTGGCAGGGTCTCTAACTATATTACCTCCTTTTTTTTCCACTGAGGAGAGTGTAAGATTAAGATCCCCCGTGATAACAAAATTTTCTAACTGGGAAGTTGTCGTATGTTCATTCAAACTAGTCCAGCATGACTGCTTCTCAGAGATATTTATAGGAGCATAGACGTTAAAGAGGCTTAAACGGAGATTAGCATCTTTAAACAGAAATTCAGTAAAAACCCAGTGGGGTGATTTAGCATGACTTACAATTTCAATCTTAGAAGGATCCCAGAGCGTTGCTATGCCACCAGACGCCCCTCTTGAACTAACCGCAATGCATTCTGCTTTATTCCAAAAGGAAGGAGCAGCCAGAAGGCAGGCCTGCTCTTCCATTTTAGTCTCCCGGATCAGGAGGATATAGGGATTCGAGATTTTGATTAAATCTTTCATTGACAACGATTTCGACTTACTTCCTAACCCCCTACAGTTCCAGGAGACAATCTGCATTACTTACCTTTGGATGTGGTGTTTGCCCCTTTTGAGGCATTTCCCTGCTGTCTGGTATTTCTAGGATTGAGATGCTTCTCCAGAGTGGTTTGGACTCCTGCTAACCTATCCTTATATGTGGCTACTTCCCTTCTCTCCCTTTCCGATTTCCTTCCTCTACGATCTTTTTTAACAAGCTTTGGTGACTCAGGATCCTCTTCGTCTGTATCTTCTTCTTCTGTGCCTTCATCAGTTACAGGATTTTGCGGGATGCCTTCCTTTGCTGGATTTATTACTTCTTTTTCCACATCCAGGTGTTCAGCGGATCCAGCATCCTTTCTTCTGACCGAGGAGGGGGACACCGCAGGCGAGGGTTCCTCTGGCTCACTTGGTTTTGTCGTCGGGTCTTCGAGTATGGCGAAGCTATTTCCGGATCTTTCTTGGATTTTTGAGGACTCCAGGCCTGCAGTCGAAGGGTCCTTCGTGGCTCCATTCAGGGGGATCCCCTTGGGGCCTTTTCTTCTTGGGTTAGCTTTATGCTTCTTGGCTTGCTGCCAATCTTCTTCCAGGTTCTTTTCTATTTCGGATTTTTGGGATTTTGGACAGTTTCTCTGGAAGTGGCCGTATTCATGGCAATGCCTGCACTTGAATGGTAACTGCTCATAGTCCAGTTGCTGGAAATGTTTCCATCCTTTGATTGAAAGTTTAACAGCTTCAGGAAGCCCTGCTTCTAGGTCGACTTCCACACAGATACGTGCAAAGGAGTATTGACCTTTAGGGTCAGCTTTATCAATATATTTCCCCAGTCCGTTTCCAATGGTTCTTAGAGATTCTTCACTCCAGCAGTGCATGGGGAGGTTTGGCAAGCGAACCCAGACAGGAACTGCTTTGGGCACATCCATAGCGGGATCAAAATCTGGAGTCCATCTATTCAGGTACAAGCCCTGAGGCCCCATAAAATATGGCCCGTTTCTGAAAATCAGGTCCCTGTCCTCTTTCGAAGCAAAGTCAAATAGGAAGTACCCTCTACCAATCGCATAGCTTGTGACTCCTTGGGATATCAGGGGGCGCCAGTTGTTTTGGATCCAAGTTTCCGTGGAGCGAGGAGATGGCCACAATCCAGCAAACTGCCCTATGAGGGCCCTATCAGCAAGAGAGACAGCCAGATGAATGGGTTTCTCCGGTGGCAGTTCTATTTCAGGTATGGCCTCCATCTTCTTGACAAATTTCGGAGGTGGGGCGGTCTCCGTATTTTTCCCATACTCGTTAATCAACCGGGCGAATGCGTCTTCCTCGGCGGACGGCGGAGGAGGAGAGGGGTGCCCTCCTTCAGAGGCACCCATCCTCAGCAGAGACGCGCAGCAGAGCGCTCGCAGAAAACCTAGCTTACGCTTGCAGGAAACCCTAGCTTAGATTTGCGATAGGATTCCCAGATTACATTAAAGATTTGAATGTTATTGCTTAACAAAAATTTTATTTCATTTCGGAATTTACTTATTAAGGGAAGGCCTTAAAATGTGTTGTAAGCAGAGTTTTGTAGAAGCTTAAATAACTTTATTATGCAAATGATTGTAAAAGTTGTTTCATTTTCGAATAAAATTTATCGTGCACCAAGTTAATGGATCTTGTAAATAGTAGGAGTTTGATTTTAAGGAAAGAAGAATCCTAATCCTTTTTGTAAATGATTGAGCATGAGATCTTTTTGAGAAAAGTCTTCAATTTGAAATGAATCTATGTACAATTAGCCGTTTTAAATTATGAAACTAACATGTTTATGTGTTAGCAAAAGAGTTTGCATCAGAATGAATCTCACCTGTTCTCGGTTACCAGTCCTGTGTAAGTCGTGAACTAATCATTCTGCTCGGAAGATTAAACATTATTCTTGCTTATGAAAATCGTCATTTTGTTAAAGGATTAAAGATTATCATTACTTAATATCAATTGTACTCTATTCCGAAAAACTTCTCATGGTGTTTAAAATTTCCAGGATAAATGTGTGTTATTGTATGAGTTTGGAAGCAATATTCCTAGGGGTTAAACTAGCCTTATTTTAGAAATACCTTAGGATAGACCTCTGTGGGGTAAGTTACAGTTTCTAACAAAGACTAACAAGCATAAAGATCTTGTTGATAGTTTGACAAAAAGAATTTTGACCTTGTTGTGATTGATTGAGCATAGGGTCTTTTAAAAATCTTTAGATGGTAAGTCTTAATAAATCTATATGTGTTTAAGCTTTGATGCTAACATGTTTTCAGCATATTTGACCTCAGACTCACTTCAAGGATATTGAAGAGTTTTACGTCGAAGATGAAGTGAATGCATAAGCTAAGTGAACAAGCATGCGCATAATGCTATGGAATTGATGTGTTCAATTGTTGAGCAACTGAAGCAAATAAATTTTTCTTTATACTAACATTTCAAGAAGTGATCTTAACTTCGACTGATGGCATGACCCCGAAGAACGTTCAGTATAAAAGCACTTATGCAAATAAGTTGAGCTAAATCGCTCGAAAGTAAGTAATGATTTACTTTTTATTTTATCACGAGTAGTGATGAGGTTTATGATTGATGATGTGTAATCATCAAAATGAAAAGAATATGATGAGCAAATCTAATCTTGGTTGCTATTTTGTGGCATACAGGAATTACTAAATGGTTGTCATAAAGAGATGTTTCCTGGACTCAAACGAGAAGGTTTGAGAGGAGGGGAAATTATCTTCGGGCTCAGGTAGAGCCGACAACATCTTGCACTCACTTACTAACTGTTGGTTATGGGACAACGACCCCTAAATTTGTGGCATTTCCCCCTCCAAGTGGAGGGAGGTGAGCAGGTAGCTCACTAATGACCAGTTAACTACTAAAATACCTAGGCAGCCTATATAAGGTAATTCGAATTGAGCAGGCAACTCTACATTACTTTCTGCAGAAGTAATTTCCTCATGTTCATCAGGTGATGACTGAGAGATTCGAATAGGGAGGCTATGTAATGAGTTGCAGAGTAAGACTGTCATATTTCTGCTGTATGCGGATGGTATTCTTGCCAGGTGTTGACAAGGGACTCGTGTTTTTGTATACAAGTCTCCATGATTGCTGAAATAAAAAGAGTGCTATCTACGCAAGTCTACATGATTGCAGAAGTACATGAGCAGGATATGTATGGCAAGTCTCCACGATTGCGGAAATACATAAAAGTTTTGTATGCGAGTCTCCACGATTGCTGCAGTACAAAGAGGTATGATGATCGCAAGGTTTAAATGGTTTAAACAATGATAATGATTTGTCTTGTATCTAGACTATCAAAAGTATTTATGTGTGAATTGCTATGGAGGCTAGAATAAGTGAAATTATTTCCTCAAAAAGATGAGGAAGAATGATGAACAACTACTGTTTTGAAATTTTGTATACTCATGTAGTACTAAAGAACGTTGGAAGATCTTGTATGATCTGTGTAATGTGCAGGATATAAGTGAAAAGAGGCTGTGGGAAAATTGAAAAAATGTAAAGTTGATCAAAGCATGAGAACAAAGGAAAGAGGAGGCGGTGAATGGATGCAAAAGACAAACCGATGAACACCGAGGACGGTGTTATCTCTAAGGGGTGGAGTGTGTAAAATCCCTCCAATTTGACCCTAATTATTATTTTTGTAAAATAATTATGTAAATAGGCCACGGTGAGGAACTCAAGGCCAAGGCCCCAATAGTGGACCTCGAGTCAGTGTCATGATTATAAGTCTTAGTTAAGACTACAAAGACAAGAATAGTAAATGCGGCTAAACAATAAACGATCAAACCCATCCAAAAGAAAAGATGAGATAGCAGACAAGCCATGAGAATCTTAGGGCACCATACGAATAGAGTTTTACCCTAAGTAGAAGACCTAAACTACTATAGTTAAATAGTAAACTTATGCGGCTTCGACCTAATTCCACGCATTAACCTACCATCCTAAAAGGGCAAAATCTAACGGCCGTTATAAATAGATTAAAACAATTGGGTGACTGACAACAAGGACCTAAGTAGCAAAGAGACGATCCCAAAGTAATATTGAATATCTCAAATCCAACACGTGAGTGCCTAAGAAACACAAATTACCACTTAAGGAAAACCCATAAATTTATACTATTCTCATCCCTATTATTATTACTATTTCCATGGCATGATACGTAATTGAACACATATACAAGTAAGATGAATACTATGAAGAATATTATTATATTCATGAGTATAGAGCGTACGAAAAGCTTAACCTATTTTCATGTATATATATATGGAAAATTCACCTATGGAATGATGAGTGTTAATATTGATAATGTGAACATCGTAAATGACCTTTTTATTGAGAATAATTAAAGATTAATACAAATGGAATTAATATGGTGACAATTTCACCCTTCATTATGGTAATTTTATTTAGAAGAAAGTTTATATATATATATATATATATATATATATATATATTAATCAATCAAGAGGTAAGTATTATAAGAATTGAGAAAATGAATAATTAAAACATAAAACAATTATACCTTAGAGGCTTGGATGAGATTTGGAGATTAATATAGGACCTTATTTACGTGAGGTTAAAGGATGATCTTACATCCATCTTAAATATGACCTTTAGTGCACATGCTGACTTTTCAAACTCCAAACTAAATATCTACCATTCCATGAGTAGACACTGGCTTATGTTTTAAGTACATATAAAACATAAAGTATATGTTTAAAGTATTATGGGTTAGAAATGATAAATGAGTGGGAAAAAGATCATGTAATATATATAATTCATTGGTGAAGGCGCATCCACTTGCATCATGTCCTCTAATTTTTGGAAACGAATGGGATCACCCGAGCTGGTTCCATCATCCATCGCTCTTCGCACATATGATGGGACGCTATCCCAACCTAGAGGATTGTACCAAAAGGTTCCCATAGAGCTGGGGGACAAGATGGTCATGATCGATATTGAGGTAGTCGATGCTCAACTCAACTACAACATCCTCTTGGGGCGTAGTTACATGTACGCGATGAAGGCGATCACCTCCTCGATATTCCTTATCATGATGTTTCCATTAAATGGGAAGATTGTCACCCTCAACCAACTCAATTACTATGATCCCAATGCCACTAACAACACTGATAATATCCTACCCAATGTCGCCAGAACAAATCAAACCCCCTATGTTGATATTTCCCCCAACATGTACAAGGATTCTAACTTGCTAGTGGTGTACTCAGTTCCACCATCTGAGATCCCCACATCCACTGATGGCCTAATGTGCACAATTTTCACCATTGAAAATGGGCCCACCTCCCCATCAACACCATCCTCCGCACCATCGCTGAGCCATGGCATTGAACAAACATTGAGTCCATTGGTACCTCAGATATTCCAAATCCTTGGGCCTCTTGGGCCACATGACATGCCATTTCCAGTCATCATATCACCTAACGCCAGCCATGCCCACAGGCCGCTAGGAGCTACAACATTTTCCCTAGATCCTCATCATCTAGCTCGGCAACCCCATGCTCCTAAATCCCCGATATCATCTCATTGAGTCTCCTCTCCAACTCTACCAAGGCGGATGCCGAAGCCCCCTCACTGGACGCTCCTCCCACCGAAGCAGCGCCAACAACAACAATACCACCCGCACCAGCCCCTCCTACCTCCCTGATAGGTCCTGCAGATCCCGCACCCCCCTCCCAGTGGTGGTGACAATGAACCCTATGGGAAGGAGGCACTAGTCCAACAGTTGCATCACCAATCAAAGAAACACCATCAATATATATGTCATAAATTATGTGCATAATCATAAATAATGTACATAAATAGATATAATGCCAAAACATGATGCCTAACTGAATCATCCCAACCATGACCCAACTGTGGTAACTCTAGATCTCCATTGAAGTCCATACCTCTCCATAGGTATTGCTCCATCGAACCAATATGTTGCAACCAAACCTGCATAAAATGTGGTGTATAGTACGTTCCTACCTTGTTGCCACCAAGGTGAGGCATCACCTCCCCCAAAAAATCCATGCGGGGCTCTCGTGGCCCCCAAGGGGAACCACAACCACCGGCCTTAGCGTGGGGTACCTCTCCAAGAAGTAGGAGCACAAAATGCTCCCATAGTAAAAGCTCCTCCTCCTACCACCCCTTCGCAGCTCGGACAACTGCTCCATCATACTCTCCCAAAGCATAGGACCCCAAGCCACCTGTCGACCGACTATGACCCTTTCCATAAACATCAATTGATCGCATGTAACCCTATGCGGGGACGACACCCCAAGCACCCGCATCATAGCAGTAGCTACCGCCCTCAGTAGTAAACTAATCAGGTCACTAACTAACATCTTCCTAGAAAGCACGCGGATCACCACCACTGTATTGGTCAATCAACCCTAGATCATGCGACCCCCCCTAGAGCTCGATGAATCGGCTCGCACTCCCTGCAATGACTCAGCCCGGTCATAAAATATATGTCATGAGTAGTAATGCTTAGGTCCTTCCCCAGTACACAAAATATCGAATAATCGGGATCCCACATCTCAATCAACTCCCATAGCATGTACTCTGATGACCTTAAGAAAGGGAACCTGGAAAACTTCAAGAGCCCTGCATCAGTCAACATATGGGTGGCTATGAGATCCCCTCTCACCACCTCCGCAAAATCCTCATAACTGTGCTCTCATCACTCTACATAGTCCATCTCCACCTGCAAGCACGAAAGGGTAAAAAATTAGGATCTATCTCAAGAAAAAACTAGAACAAGACCAAATGACCTACCCCGCATAGGTTTATGTGCAAAACCCGCGCTTAGTGCACCCTTACAGTGTTCAAAGTGGTGCATAGCATGACTGTTCTCTATTTTTCTGCATGGCCCAAACTATGCGGGATATGTTTTCTTCGGTCGTGCTTCAACACTACTATCTCAAGTACAATTGTGTCAATGCACGTGCGGGATTTGTACAGTTCATTTGCGCTCCAACGCAACTGTCGCTTACACAGTCGCGTTGATCTTTAGTGTGGCTGAAGTGCATAAATCCCGCGCGTTGCGTGGTTTCCCCCCACTATCTCGCGCTATAACATCGTGAGATACTCCTTTTTTCTCATTTTCCTACGCGGGAAAATCCCAAATACTCACGCAACGGATTTTTATGGCTAAAAATTGGTCGTACAAGCATTGGGTCCCCTAAGCCCTAAATCTACCCTGATGGAAATGAAAAAGATAAATTTAAGGATTATAGGGCTCTTGTCGCTTGGAAAATGGTTGTCTGTACCAGTATCCCATAATCAATGAAATATCTCTCTGGAGTGCGTAAGTCAAAATGGTACAAATTATTTTGAAAAGTGGACCCCACCCCCATTTAATAGAAACTAATCCAAACTTCCACCCTTCACCACGACCAAACCGTAGCTCTGTTCGACGAACCGTCTGCACCACTACGATCAGCATGCCGAGACCTACACAATGACACTACTTTACATCCACATTGGGAATTTTCATCTAACACCTATTTTACCAAGGCACCACACAGGTGCGCTCTGTTTTGGTTTTTCCCCTTTTGCATCATCAATACCTTTGTCATGTTCTTTTCTACACCTGGGTATGTGTGGTGTATGTGCGGGATTACAACCAAGACATGTAGGAGACCTCTTGTTTTTCCATTATAAGAATAAGACTCCATCCCTCGGCGATGATGTCGGGCTTCTATCACAAGTATCATCTTGAAACTGGCATATAGGAAACACCTTCCTATTTGCATTACATTTACCAGACATTCCTGCTCATCACCATAGGGTCCACATCCCTGGTAATGATATGCCATCAATATCATTACTACAGGTAACATTCTTCCCCCATGAGTGTACGCACCATTGCATCCCAGTCATCATTTGACACCCATGATGTCGAACCCTCACAAGCTTAAGGAATTTGATCAACTTTGAAACGATGAACCCATAGTTCATCATTTTATAGCTTCGCATTTACTCTCCCACCTTTAGCAGTCGGTTCCATCAAATTCCTCGGCACATGTTTCAATCAAGAACCATAGTCGACCACTCATACCTCCATGAGCACTCTACCCTTTGTGATCTTATTCGTACCATTACCCCCACCAAGACACCATGGGGCCCCCACCCACCAAAGCAACCAATTCTATCCAGTTATTCCCGCAAGAACAATATGCATGGCATTGACTCATGGGGCACCCATCTTCGCGTTTGCAAAACAACCCCCACATAATCATGGAAAAGGTTCCCTGACCCACTCAAAACCGTGGGACTTCACGCATCATCAAATTGATTCCCCGATTCACTCAAAACCATGGGAATCCTGATTATCATCAAATTGGTCCCCAAACACCCCAAAAACCATGGAGACTCCACCAATTATTCTTTATGTACAAATTGTTCCCCAATCCACTCAAAACTATGGGAACATCGCTATTCTTTTGGAAGCAATCCTTGATCGCCTTTGATCAATGTTGTTGAATCGCCCTATCCCCAACATTAGATGTTTTGTAAGTCACCATCATCCTTAGTGTCGTGTCCATAACAAAACCCTTCATCTACAATTTTTCTCCCTCCGTCACACTCTGTTCCATTTTTTTTAAGAATGTTGCCAACCGGTACCCCTCAAGTTGACATCGATCAAAGGAAGTCATGAGACTCATGCTTACCAACCAGTCTTGTGTCGTGTCTGTCAGTCCATCAATCAGTTATAAAATGATCTTGGTTCTCAGGATAAGACCCTCATCTTATCATGTACTTCGGCTCTTGTCGATATCATGTCACTACATTCTGAGAGTTGTAGTAGTTGCAGTCGTACCTTGGGATCCCTTTCAATCACTATAAGGGATTTCCTCGAACTAAGTAGGGAGATCCATTAATGCTTCCTAAATTAGTGGTCTCTCCTATGCTCGACACCAACACGTCTATCGCATCAGAGAGTGTCGTACGGTTCGAAGGTAGCAGTGTTCACATTTATAAATCATGGTGGCAGCAGTTCAGTGCCCATGTGTAGTTTTGTTGTGTGGTTAAGAATTGTGGAAAATATTTCCATGGGAAAGGAAATCAAGTCTTATTGTTGAATGAGGCACAAATACATATAATAGACCTTGAAAAGACTCCATATGGAGTTGAGATGGAATCATCTGCAACATTGTTTAGCGTTAGGAAGTCCAAGAAAGGGAAAGGTAGACTTGAATAGAATTTCTCATAGTGATTGGAACAACAAGGAAATGTGAATAAATTGCAATGGAAGTTGTTGTAATGACTGAGGAAAGCCACATAATGATGATAAGAAGGTTGTACCAAAAATTGGAGAATAATCTCCATAAGGAAACATTGATAAAGAGGGAAATTTCTCACCTTAAACTATTTTTGCTTATAGCTTAAAAATGGCATACTTGGAAAGTAACAGTATAAATGTTATGCATGAGTATATGTATTGAATTTCTGCTTTGTGAGAAAATCATAGCTAATGAACCCTTGTGTGTTCGGCAGATAGGCCATAAACTGGATCAACTATGATGTGGAAGAGGAAATTCCATGCTATGATGAGGAATTGGAAAGGGAGAATTCCTCAATTCTTCCTTGTTGATATATTTATATTTTTTGAGTTTTATATACAAAAGTTTTGGCATGTGCATGTTGGAAATGCAAGAGATTAGATAGTTGAAATGCATATGCACTAGTAGCCATGTTATGAGGTAATGCATAGTGCATGTGAACCTGCTTGTGCATGCATACGATACTACATATTGGTAAAAGTAGTGACGTTTTACATATGCAATGAGCCACTAATGATAATTATTGTCGTTGATATTAATTATTGTTGTTGGTAATGGTTGTATGACCAAATACAATAGACGCATGGTTGAAGATGTCGATGATGATGTTGCATGTGACCAACAACCTTGTGAAGAAAAGTTGGGGCAATAAATATATGATCAAGGGGTTGGTGGAAGGATTGTGTAATCCTTTGTAAGAGACCAACTGATCAAGTAACATCAAAGATGTTGATGGCAACCATGTAGGTAATGGTTTATTTATGTTGATTGCATAAGTGTCGAAAAGGGAATTGGGTAAGAATTCCTTCACCCATATCTTAATTATTATAAATTGGTATGCATGTGATATTGGATGCATTTATGTGACTGATATCCCACTGGTATGGTGAGGTATGGGGTAGTAAGGGAAAGGGATATTATACCATCTAACTGTTTAAAATTTAGAATGCATTCATAAGAAATAATAACATGCCATGTGTGAGACCATGAGGGTGTTGGGATGTGAAGCATGTAGTGTTGCACAAGTATCCCATGAACTCCCTACTGGTGTTAATTTGGGATTAAACCTCTTTTCCAACAAACAAGGAGTGATTGAAATCCTGATGTTATGTTCAGGTGAAGAAGGAAGGCACCTAGATAGCTAAC
This sequence comes from Larix kaempferi, assembly GCA_027924585.1. Lineage (NCBI taxonomy): Eukaryota > Viridiplantae > Streptophyta > Pinopsida > Pinales > Pinaceae > Larix > Larix kaempferi. The sequence continues at coordinate 958,359 of BSBM01000475.1, forward strand.
TAAGTGATTGGGGATATGGTTGGGTATTGTGTTGAAGCATTGGCTAGGATGTCCAACTTGACATGGTAGGAAACATGTTTAGGCACACAAATGTTTTAGATTAATGCTTGAGTGCATTGAGTGCATGAGCATAAATGAATTATATGCATTGAATTAATTATTGAGAAGAGGTTCCTTGTGCTCGTGAAATATTGTTATGCAGTAAAGGGAGTATCTTGGCATGTGAGCATGGCAGTGTGAGTCTAATGATGTGACATTATGGTATTCATGAATGAATGCAAGGGTGCATTGGGTGAATATGATTTAAAATGTTTTGTAAATATTGTGGTTATACATGCATATGTGTGGGTACATATGTTAAGATGCATTGTGTCAATGCATGGTTATGATGTATATTTCATTGTGATTCGCTAATAGCTTAAATGATAGAAGTATTAGCCATTCTGATATCGTTTCATGAGTTGCCATGGATGTAGGGAAAGTAATTGCATGAAGAAGGTAGTCATGTTTGATTGGCTAGCGGAATGCTCCATTGGGAGGACAGAGTTGCATGAAAGGATATGAGTGTGCAATCATGAGTATTGACATTTTTATTTGATTGCATAGATAATGTGATTGTGTCATGCAATTTTTTTGTGATAATGATGCATATAAAGAAAATGTGTCTCATTTCCTTTGAGATATTAACAACTTATAATGTTTGAATTATTGTGTGTTATAATTTTGAGATTACTTCAGTGGTTGTTGAAAATGTTGCAATTGAAAGATTATATGCATGGGTACTCATGACTTGTTTGGTTCATTGACAAATTTCGATCGTAGGTAGAATTGTCTTGGACATGGCAATGCGTGTAAATCCATAATAAAGGTTGGAAGCTACCGTGTGCAAAATCCAAATATTATGAAAATGATCTCATGGTTGTAAAAGTCTAATTTATGTACATAACAAATTTGTAAATTTAGATTTGAATTTTTTGCTAATAATAATTGATGATTGTTTGGCTAATATAGAATTGTGTCAAGAGAATATGCTACAAGTGGATGTCCAGGTTATGGCAGCAAGTGCAAAACCATATGGGGCAAAGTACTATCACTTACAAAATCCAAACATTATGAGGATGGCCTCATGGTTAAACAAATCTAATTTTTGTAAGAGGCAAAATTGTAAATTTAGATTTGAATTTGGTTATTAATGTTATTGACTATTTGGTTGTTTGTGAATTGTGTTAGGAGGACACATTGTAGGAAGACCATGTGCTATGGCCTGCAAGAGCCAAACATCACGAGAAGGTACTCGTGTTTGGAAAATCTAGTTTCTGTATGAAATATATTCAAAATTTTCTGATTGAAACTATTATGATGACATATCATGGTAACTGTATGTGAAATATAGGTGAGATGATGGATATATCTAGTGAGGATAGATGATGGTTGTTAAAAGATGTAAAGCAAAGGGAAGAATGCTACTATATTGACAATGGAACCCTATGATATGCATTGATCACCATAAGTTATCCTACATCAATAGTTGCTAGTGGGACACCCTAGTAGTAAGGCCTATGAGTTTGCACTCTTCTTGTGCAAGAAATATTGGGTAAATGATGGATCTCCCATGAGAACCATGGATCAATAAAGGGGATGCCTGAGCGTAAATGGTGATTGACTACAAAGAAGAGGAAATTTGAATGATTCTAAGTGAGAGACTCATGTTATGTGCTAGCTGGGATAAAAAAGGCATTAGAGGTATATGTAGATACCTTGGGTGTCTCAGAGAAGATAGTAAGATGAATCTCGCCCATGGAAGCCATATGGAGCAAAGATATGTTCATACAGATAAGTATTGGGCTTATTGCATAATTTATCTCATGTTATGAATATATATGTGCTTTATTTATGAAACTTGAATGTTTGTTAATGGATCAATTTTTGCTCAAAATGGCTATGACAAGCATGTTTTTCCATTGATGATTATAATAAGTATGTGAATAAATACCAAAGGAATTGGAGGTGTCTAAAGGTATCCTAGAGGAACGATTGAGCATTGTTTTCCAATATAGCTAGCAAAAAGATAAAATGGATTCATCCGACTAAAAACACTTAATGGACGAATCTTCACCAAAGTCGTTAATGTAGTTCGACTGAAAAAGATATTGAATATAAAGAGGAACCCCATTGACTAGTGGTTGTATCACCACTAGTCGATCATCATTCCTCTAGATGTGTGTTTTGTTAATTAGAATGCATAACTAAATCATTTAAAAATAGTTATTCAACTAACCTAGTGTAGATCAAATATATAAAGGGAATGAAGATATGGACATTGGTAGGTGAAAAGGGATTCAACACAAATGTAAGTTGACTGGGAAGAGGGAACAGAGCAGAAGAGTGCAAGTATGCAACAACCAAGAAGTAGTATTCCTTCACCTAATATTGACTAAAGGAAAAGAGAAGCTGGGAATGAGACAACTAATCCATCCACCAGAAAAGATGAAAGGAGCCTGACGAAGACGACTCCTCACCAATTAAGGAATGAGGAGATAAATCGAGAAGTTAGGGATGGACGAGACCATTTTAAGGACCACCGACTATTGAGTGAACCGACTGGACTGTGAACCAAAAATCCAGTGCTAGTTTCATCAAGAATGTAAAGTAATTGTCCCACACAAATACTGCAATTACTACACTCATCTACGTGCAATAAATGCTCATTTATTACCGCACCTATAAATAATCCAATACTAGAAGAGTGTTGGCAAAGTTTTTGTTGTGAATTGGAGCGATCACAATATATTCTAAAAACCACCAATTTGCAAGTAGATCTCTTGCCCGCGGATAACTAGTGCTTTGAAATGGAAACTAAGAAAGTAGCATCATTAGCAAAATCAAAGGTAGTAAAGGACAAGATAAAATCACTACAGGAGGAAGTAACATTAACATCCCTGCAAGATCAGATGAATCGAATCAAGAAAGCCAAGATAGAGGAGCACAATTGGGAAAAACAATATGCAAAATTAAAGGAATGGGGATTAAGGGACAAGAAATGGATCGAGGAAGCTAACAAATTAGTCGTAGCCAAATTATGCCACTACCTGAATGTGTTGTTACTGGCCAACCATGGAAACTTGAAAGACCTAATAGCTAAGTTTACCGTGAGTAAATACCATGACTGAAAAATATGGTTGTACTAACCCATAGAAAAAAATGATTCCCTGATCACTCATATCATTGGTCTACCAAGCAAAGGATCACCAATACCCATAGCAACTAAGCCCCTAGAGCTAATGAAAGAATTTACAGGAACACCAACAAGAAAGAACTCCAGAGAGTTAATAATCAAAAAAGTAATATATCAACCGATAAATGGACAGTGGTAATAATCTCATTGTGCCTAACAAGTTCCGTTCAACTGTCCGAATTGAAACTATAAATGCTAAAGGCAATGAAATCCATTGCACATGATGCAAAGATATTCAACTAGGCTGACCACCTAGATGCAATAGTCAAAACCAATTATGAAAAATGCCAAGAAATCGGGCAGGCAATCCAGTTTTCGTCACCGCTCATATGGATTGCAATGACGAAGATAACTGCATTTGGTGAGATGGTGTTCAATAACATGAAACCATCGATAATGAACAATTTCAGAATTTTCGCACCGAGGTGATCACCACTTGGTTTGGAAAAGGATAAAACACTTATGGAAAATCAGTTCCTAGGGGTGGAAACTAAGTGTGATAGATGGAGGGTGCCCCAGTGGATCAGTAGTAGCTTACCCCTGTCAGCTCACATTCAGCTCAACCTTGACCACACTAGGGTATGTTACCTGTAGGGTGTAGGAGGAGATGCACAACAACTCGACTACTATATGAATGTCCAAGAGTTATTTTATGAGCTATCTACGTAATCAAATATTGTAATCCATTTTACAACTTTGGCTAGTTAGAGTTGTTGCTACCCCTCATGGATGGCAAAGCTGAAGACTAGTATGAAACTGCTCTTTACATCACCACATTTATCCCGGATGATGAACTGTTGGAGAACCAACTGGCAATTGTCACGTCAAGCAATCAAAGGAAAGAACTAGTTGACGAGGTGACTGGAAAGTCAATGGAAGAACAAGAATAGGAATCGTTGATTAAAGGAGTCAAGCCCAAATTGGATGAACCACGCCTAAAGGAGAAGCTTGAACAAGTCATTGAGAAAATGCTTACATTCCAACAAAATGTCAAACGTAAATCCACACAACAAGAAACCAAAAAAATCAAGTTGTTCTTGACCTCTAGGATTGAGGAGGACTTAGTAAGACTCTGAAAGCATGCGAAGTCTATCATGATTGAAAAAAGCAAGAACATAGTGACCACTAAGCTATAGATACAAAAAAAATTGCAGGACAAAGAAGACAAGCACCATCGATAGCAACAAAGGTATCTACTTTACCCCTACCTCCCCGTTGGATAAAATTGAAATTAACTCAAACTTCCCATGAGGAGGAACCACTTGGTGTGCTGAACACCCAACACGAGCGGCTAGCGCACTCTTCTTTTATGACCAAAGCGCCTGGCGCAGTGTGTACACAGAGGAATAGCGCCAATGGCGCGGGCTGTATTAAGGAAACTTGCGCCAGTGGTGCACTCTGCACACAAGGTATAGGCGCCATAAACACAGTGGCGCAAGGCATGCATAGCCCAGGTGCATTGGGCGAATAACAAGTAGAAAAATAACAAAGATATCCAAGAAACGAAAAGTAAAAGATTTGATACTGATCCCAACAGAGTTAGGGTAAGCCAACAGACTATTTAACAACAAAATTCAAAGATGGGAGGGGCTTAGGAGGCTCAAAAATGGATTAACAAAAATCAATGAAATCAAACTAAACTGAAATCAAAGCTAAGGTATCCCCAGTGGAGTCGCCAGATTTGTTTTCGGACAATCTACCTTAGCGGACTTAAAGGCTAGATCTCCTTAGTCCAACTGGATCTAGAACAAATAAGTACAAAATATAATAAACACCCTAGATTAATAGAAGTGCAAAGTAACAAGTAAATCTCTTACCTAAGATTCGCAATTCCTTTTGCTCCTTGCTTGATCCAATGCTCCAAAACCTTCAGATCTACAGCTGCAAATCCCTGTTGAAAAAGTAGACACAAACGAACATTAAAAACATATATTGCATATGATTGATCTAAGCTAACAGTTAAGGAAGTAAGCTCTAAACATTAACAACACAATAATGTATATGGGAAGAGATTGTATTAATTGTAATAAAGGAGAGTACAATAAGAGAGAACGTTACAACTTATGCCTTAACGTCGCAACCTTCCTTCCAACAAGCCAAACCAAGCCTCCAAGGATGAAGTAATCCTCCCAAAGATGAATAAGGGTCACCTAAGATAATTCTACCAGCATGAGACTGCTATAGGCCTTCCTCTCCTCTCAATGGAGAGACAGGTATTATTTATAAGGCTAATAGGATAGAGTAGGTTGAGGATTAGGGGGGAGATCTATGGGATCTTCCCATTAGGTTAGGAACCGAATACCAGCTGTTCCTACCAATTAGGGATAGGTATCCACCTCACCCAGCTTCGAGAATTCGATCGAAGCCCCTTGTTATCCATTCTAACCAACCCTGGCATACTCTGCATGAAGACAATAGGCACCAAGAAGGGTTGACGTAGCTTGCATGAAGACAGAAAGAGCCAATGGCACATGATGCTAGTGTACATCAGGTGCCATCCAGGTTTGGCATCCCTTGCTAGGCAACAGAATGCGCCAACATCACTAGGAAAGGTGGAAAACAAGGCCAACAACTTGCTCAATGATGTTCTAGCCAGGGAAACTTCATGGATCGAGGCACTGAGTTGATACATGGCTCATGATGACGAGATTTTGGTATAACAACAATTCACTGGACCGATTCCAGGACCTCATCTCAAAAGATCCCTCGCTCGAATCCAAAATCTCTTTGGATTTGTTTTAACCTACCTCCAGCAAGTATTCGACCAACAAAGTCAATAACAACAATATGAAAGTAATCTACTCATGGCCAACTAGTTTAAAATTTTCAAAAATGGGATAAGCAGCTTCAGGAATAGGAGTTCTTAGTGACTAAATCAACCATGGTATTGAACAAATGGTATTCATACTATGGAAAAATATGAATCGAAATACATAACGTATAGACCACTATCACACTATCAAGGATTTATATGCAAGGAAGACCAAAGCAGATCTAGAGACCAATAGAATTTTCGATGAACAAATTACAATGGAATAGCATCACATTTTTTATTTACAAAAGAAGTAGCATCAATGGATACATGAATTCAAGCATGCATAGGGAAAAGTCAATTGTTTAACCAGTCGTATATGCAGATTGGTGCATGCCATAGAGCTCCAACACTAGTATATCAAACCCAACCTTTAGAATATGTAGAACTGGTCGGTACCAGAGAAAGTTTTGCAACTATCAGAGTTCACATCAGTCAACGCAAATATCCAGACTGTTATAGTTGACTGGGAATATTTTCAATGGCACCTTATCGTCTCCACGCTACCATAGTCAAAGTCTGTGTCTAATCCACTCCACCTGGAGTAGTGTCCACTTCTCAACAACCATGAAAACTTAAAATTCTTTTGTCATCTTGTAATTTTGTAAATATACATCTCCCTGGTCTCGTCGGGATGAAGAAGGATTTTGGGGTGGGGGAGATGTTGAAAAATACTAGTCGACGAGTCGGCTAGGTCCTCTTGACCAACCACCTAATGGTATGCCCAATCTAGTTGAGTTGATTAGACTCATATAACTGCCTAACTTATTGAAAACTCCATATATATAGGTTGTTGAGCTAAGATGTTAAAGAGATTATTACCCCCCATTGCACATTATGGCCTCTTGATATAATATAAGACCTGTTGATGGTGTGACCATTACTCTTACTTCTGCTTTTCTCTCTCTATGCACGCATGTTCTCGTATATGATTATTTGTTTATAATGAACTATTGGTAACCTCATGCAATATCGTAGATTACAACAAATGACAAGGAAATGTAAATACTTGTATAGTAATGAAGAGAAAAACAAGACAAATTTCCATACAAAAACTAATGGTGTTTTTTCTTGAAATAGATCTACAATTTCCCAAAAATGCAAAGGACTACTATCAAGAAAACAACAACCCCGAGGATGCATGCAAACAAGGTAGCTAACAAATGACAGATCTGCAAAGAAAAGAGAGGAGGCTCTTAACCAACAACAAAAACTTGCTTTAAACAAACCCAATAAATCAACTAACAACTTTGATTCAGTAAATCTCCTTGTTGAAATGTGAAAAATGAGCCTAAAGAGTCACTTTAAAATAGGACCCTAAAGACAGCAAATACTTGGATCTCTCGATATTTTCTTCACCTACATTGTCTAAAAGGAAAACATATCAGCCACTACAACAAGCAATCAATTCATAAACAACAAAAACAACACTACAACTACACCAGAAACAAAAAATCGAACCAAACAAAGGTGAAATTGGAACCAGCTGCAATCTGCTAAAAAATAGGGTTTTAGGGAAAAGTCACTACTTTTGAGGTGAAGGGCACGACCAATGTTACTGAATCTTATTAGAAACCCATGACTAGGACCTAAAATAGTTGAAAACTAAGTGTAACGCTTTCAGTTCTAAACACAACTGAGGGTGGATTATGGATCCATCCCCTGTATGGCCACCAAAATATGGTGTATGTGATTTGTCACACACGTGTGCAAAAGAGCACCGACCAAGGGGTTGTGCAATCCTTGGTAGCGGATTTGAAATAAAAAAATAAAACAACAAAAACAAAGCTAAACTACAAATCCACACTCTCAAACCAAGATGCAAACATAAATCACCAAGATATAACGCATGAAGTAAAAAAATGTGTCTTTCATTAATATCACATAGAATGTTTACAGAGTCACACCTTGCTATAGTTTGTAGAGGATATGGGGCCTCCACATCTTGTACAAGGGAAGGCTCATGAATCTCCTTTATGACCTCCAATATCCATTCAAGTGTCATGGGTAGATCTTCTTTCTAGTTAAAATCAAAATGATGGTATAGTATCCTTCTAGTTTTGTAGGAAATCCAACAGCATGACATCATGTTTTTTGAATGAAATTAGAATCATGAAATGGTGACTTTGAGTGCTTCTTTCACAAGCACAACAGTGGTCAAGAGAAAGATCGTGATCCAATGTGTATGATCTCCATCTCCTTGATTGCTTAGTGGAGAAATTAGAGTTTTGGAAGCTATATCCATTATTGGTTTCCACAACATCAGGGTATGTCTCCACTTTTATCCACTACTTTGTTTGGAGTATTCTTTGGATTTATTGGTTATGACTCCGAGTGAGGGATGTGCTTGATTTTTTCGAGGTTTATGTTACACTGCTTTCATTTCATTCAAATTTGTTGACATTTCTTTATTTTCTCGTGATCTCGATGTCTCTTGTTTATTTCCAGAGGTTGGTTCATTGTTTCCTTCATGACTATTATCTTTGAGTACATTTGTATGTAGAGAGTCAAACCTAATGTTTGTTTGAATCAGTTCGTCTCCTTTGAGAGTGTTTCTCTTTCTGCCTTGTTTTCTTCTGGTATTGATTTGAATGAATTCTTCATTGTCTCACTTTTTGTTTGCTTGGTCCGAGGGGCTTAGTATGTTAGGGGGAAATCCCATAATAGGTTCCCTTGTTTGTGACATTTAAGGCATCTAAATGGGATTCGCTCATGGTCCAATGATTGGATGTAGTGCTTGTCTTAGTAGCTTAGACAGATAGATTATGGGAGGGCACCAACAATGTTCATATATACATAGATTCTAGCATATGTTATGTACCTACCCTGCTTTGTTACATTAGAAGATTTTACAAAGATACCCAGTGTATTTCCTATCCCAACCAGAGTTTCCCTGATATTCTTGGGGTAGAGAGTACATTCATATCCAAGTCGACACTACTGAGAAAAAAAAAAAAATCTCCGGGCTAAAATTGTTGGTCCATAATTGCAAATACAAGCCTACTGAGTTATAAAAATAGGGCCCATTCTCAAATACTCTGTCCTTAACTTCCAAGGTAGTGAATATGGCTATGTAGAAGCCTTCGGGGCCTAATTTCAGGTCGATTTGTCCCTTTGTTTTCCATTTTGCATGGATCCATCTTTGAAGGTCTTTTCTCGGTTGGCCAAATACCAATAAATTTGCCTATTATAGTGTGATCATGCATATATTGAATGTAATGTGTAACCCTAAGAGAGGTTATTTCATATCTTAGGGTTTTTTTAGCTACTGGAATGCAACCTCCTTTCCTTTCCTAGGCATTGCTTTCCAAGGGATTGTCTTTATTTAGGTCCACCATGATTATTTTTCGTTGTGGTAGGATTTAATGCCCCTCCCAACCCCTGCCCAGTTTGCAAGTTTAATTTAGTGGACTGGCTTAGACTCCTCATTTCAACCTCTACTAACTCATTTAGACTCATGTTACACCAAAATCTCGTCATCATGAGTCATGTGTCAACTCCATGCCTTAACCCCTGAATTTTCCTTGGCTAAAAACATCCAGAGCAAGTTGTTGTCCTTATGTTTCCACAATGTCTAGTTGCACTGGCGCATCCTGCTTTCCAGCAAGAGGCGCCAGACCAGGCCTGGCACATGATGCTCTCTCGTAGAGTGCACAAATGGCTCTTGTTTCCCTTATGCAACCTGCGTTGATCCCTTCCTAGTGCCAGTTCCCTTCATGCAAGGTGCGCCAGAGTTGGTTAATGTGGATAAAAAGGAGCTTCGAGCAGCTTCGAGCAGCTTCGAGAAGCTTGGTGACATGGAGGTCTATCCCAAGTTACTAGGAGGGTTGGTATTCGATCTCCTAATCTAGTGGGAAGATCCCTTAGACCTCTCATCTTAATCATTCAACCTACTCTATGCATTTAGCCTTATAAATATCAAGCCTCTCTCCATTGAGAAGGGAGGAAGGACTATAGTACTCTCATTCTGGTGGAATTTCTCTAGGTGAACCCTACTCATCCTTTGGGAGGCAAACATCATCCTTTGGAAGCTTGGCTTGTACTGTTGGATGGAAGTTGCAACGTTGAGGCTTAGGTTGTGACATTATTTCTCTATGTATTTCCCTTTAATACATTAATACAAACTCTTTCCATAAGTATTGTTGTGTTGGTAATGCTTAGAACTTTCTTCCTTATCTGTTAGTTTAGATCAATTCATATTTATATATGATTTTACTGTTTGCTTGTGTCCACATGCTTGACAAGGTTTTGCAGCTCAAGATATGAAGGCCCTGGAGCTTGGAATAACAAAGAGGAAAGGATTTGCAGATCCGAGGTAAGTTATCTACATGTTCCCTTGCATCTCCATTGATCTAGGAAAGTAGTTTGTGTTCTGTATTTATTTGTTCTAGATCCACTTGCACTAGGGAGATCTCGCTTGAGCACGCTTGAGTAGGTTGTCCATAAACAAATTTGGCGACCATACTGGGGATTATCATAGCTTTGATTTCAGTTTAGTTTGATTTCATTGATTTATTATTAATCCATTTTATAGCCTCCTAAGCCCCTCCCATCATTGGATTTTGTCATTAAAGAGTCTATTGGCTTGCCCAACTCTGTTTGGGATCAATATTGGACCTCTTACCTTTCATTCTTTGTAGATATTTTTATTTTTTTACTTGTTATTCGCCCGATGCACCTGGGTTGTACATTTTCCGCGCCACTGTGCTTCTGGAGCATTTATCTAGTGAGCAACCTGCGCCATTTGCCTGACTACAGAGTGCACCCCTGGCGCCATCCCCCTGTGTACAGAGTGAACCTGACGCTCCGGTGCATAAAAAGAGAGTGCGCCAAGCTTAATTGCTTGGTGTCTAGTACAAAATATTCTCCATTTTGATTTTTGGTCTGATTGATAGATCTATGTGTATTGCATCTTATAGTCATAGGACCCCTAGACCCTGTAACAAATATAAATAATAAATATAACAATAATGATAATGATAATAATAAATAATAATTAGTATTAGGTTAAGGGTCGTGTCTCCTCATACATGGTTGGCCACACCATATACAATGGCGGCTACCAATTGTAATTATCATCATCTATCTTATTCAATATCATTTATTATATATTACTTGAAGATGGATTCTCTTTGTGTTTAACTTCGGATATGAGTTTTTGCAACACCGGCTTTAGTGTTCCATTTGGTATCAGAGCTGCGTTCGACTCAGTTTTATGCACTCCACGCTCCATCTCTGCGCTCCCACTTCCTCACGCTCTGCACACCAACCTTCTAACTCCACTTTGTTGTCTATCTGCGACCTGCTCCCTTACCACCATCTTCCTCTACCTATTCCATCATAGACCTTCCTCCTCTGCAGCCATCGTCTTCCGCCACCAAACGGATCTCTCCTTCCCTCCTCTGCAGCCGCAACCCCCACAGCTGCACTTCCCTCTACTCACCATCTCCCTCCCCTCCCACGCTCCTTCTCCCTCCATTTCCCACCACCATCTGCCTCCTCCTTCCCGCCTAGCCTCCCTTCTCCCACGCCTGACTTGCCTCCTTGGCCCACGCTACAGCCTCCTCCCTGCACTGCATTTGCGCCTGCCTCCCTCCACGCGTGCCCTATCTCTCCCCCGTCCTTCCGCCTTCTCCACCCTCCAACCCTTCCTCCCTCCGCCTGTTGCTACCTCCCATCACCAACGCAGCCCCGCTGCCTCTCCACCTTCCCCCGCAGCTCCCACTCAAGTTTCCACTCCATTCTCCTCTCCATTTGCCACCACCTCGGCCCCCTTCCGCCACCTCCATTCCCACTCCATGTGAGCCCTACACAAAAAAAAATAAAATATATATATATATATATATATATATAGTATAATAATAGTAATATTATTATAAATTAATTTATAATAATAAAAATAAAAATAATAATAACAATATATTATTATTATTAATATATTCAAGATTCCAATGTGCACGAGATCAATGGCAGAAACAAAGGATCGATTAGAAAAAATAGAAAAAGACCAAATCCGGGTTTTAGAAATCCTTGAAAATTTAAGCTCTAGAATCGAAAAACTTGACCTAGAGTTTCGAGAAGAAAAAGAAGATTTCTCGTGCAAAGTGCAATACGAAGTTGCTGGAGCAGTCTCATGGGAAATGAGGAAGGTACGAGAGGAAATGAGAGCATACTTCGAAGAATGACTATTTAATATCAAGCAATTTTTCAAGGATAGAGATGACGCTAGAAATGGCGAGTCGCCAAAGGGAGACCACTCATATCGCGATACAACCGATACCAATAATCATCAATCAAATTCCCCCAAAGTGGAGATCCCAGAAGACCCTAAAGACTACAATCATCATAAACCATATTGGGCCACAATGCAACCGATGGGGAGATACTCAATGAAACCTAAATTGGAGTTACCCAAGTTTGATGGAGAAACAAAACAGAGTGTGGCATGGATCAACAAGGCAGAATAATTCTTCTACATTCACAAAATCTTATGAGATGATGAGAAAATTAAATACGCCTCCATGCAACTCAAAGGTCGGGCATACAATTGGTACATGTGGTGGAAGAAAAGTTGGGACACATTCAAGAATGATTTTTTTAAAAGATTCGAAGATGTGTCAGAGAATTTGTTTTTCGCCAAACTAACTAGACTACAACAAGAAAGCGATGTGGAAGAGTACACCTACGCATGGGAATCATTAGCGATGCGTGTACCAAAATTAATAGAGATTCAACGACTCCAGACATATGTCTCTGGTCTTAAACTATACATAAGAGATGAATTATAATTACATAACGTGTCCAATCTGGATAAGGCTAGGGGCAAAGCAAAACTTATTGAGGAAAAATTCAAAAAATCAAGACAAGGGAACCTTAACAAGGGATATTTGCGACAGTAAGAGACACAGTGCAAGTATTGTGAAGATACATGGTCACCCGGTCATTAGTGTAACAAATATCAGTCATATGGCTATTAAGTTGAAAAGAGCTCAAAAACATCGACCAGTCGCACCGACAGTGACAAAAAAAACAAGAAGAATACTTGTCGTCGCCGTGGGGAAGATTGGTTCGCAGGCGATAAATGCAAAACCAATCACACAGTACATTACAAAATAATTAATGGGAAGCACGTACATGTGTCAAAAGAGGCATATACAACTGGTTTGGATACAGACACAAGCTCATTTGAAGCATCAATTGCGACTATTACGTGTACTCAACAAGTTTATAAGGAAGAAAGGGTAGAGACACCTAAGAAAGATTACACCCAACAGAAAGGAAGCCAAGCACTCGCAGGAAAATATATTCCACCTTAGTTGAGAAATCGTGACATCCTTAAAACGAAACAACTCATATCCCGAGTAACAGAATCAAGGAATTCATGACCAAAAATACTACAACTTAATGGGAAAATTAAAGATAGGGATATCACAATTTTGGTCGATTCTAGAAGTACCCATAATTTGATCGACATCAACAAGGCAAAGGAACTTAATCTTTTTGTGTCTCCTGCAAAAGGGCTTAAAGCCTCAACCATCGCTAATCAACACATAGAAGAAGTGAGGAAATGTCATAAGGTGTCGTTGCACATACAAAACTTACACCTACAACTCAATTGTGTTGTCTTTACCTCTCAAAGAAGTAGACATGGTATTAGGTGCCGACTGGTTAGCATCGATACATGGAATTTGAATGGAAAGGAAATAAGTACCGACTGAATGGACAGAGAATTTCTCCACCTAAGCAGAAAGAATCATGACACAACAAAGATTTGGACCACGTCTAGATAAAAGAGAGCAACCCAAGTTCCAGAGCAAAAGGCACTATCAGTGAATCTAGATTTGAGGACAAAGCTTCCCTTGAAGGGGAAGGCAATGTAATAAATATAGCAATAATGATAATGATAATAATAAATAATAATTAGTATTAGGTTAAGGGTCGTATCTCCTCATACATGGCTTCCCACACCATATATAATGGCGACTACATATTGTAATTATCACCATCTATCTTATTCAATATCATTTATTATATATTACTTGAAGCTAGATTCTCTTCGTGTTTAACTTCGGATACAAGTTGCTGCAACACCGGCTTGGGTGTTCCAGACCCGACTTGTTTGTGTTTTGGTTTGATTTAATTGATTTGGGCTCAAAACTAGTCAAGCGAGAAACTTGGTAGTAGCGGGCAATTTCAATCCCCCATTCGCCTGCTCAGTCTTGTAATCCCCGATCACATTACCAGATCTATTCAATTTGCGAGATCTGACTCCAAGACCCTTCCTACACTTAGTCATTGTGTTTTGGTTGGCTTTGATTGATTTTGAGTGATTTTTGAGTGTCTTTGAGTTCATTGGGTGCTCATCATGTTTTCTTTGAGAATTTTTGATGGATTAGACTGTTGTAGTTATTCTCTTATTTTCTACTATTAAATCTGAAAAACACCATATTTATCAGATTTTATTTTGATACATGCATTGGAAAATCAGAGTGCTTCATTATTTTGTTTTCAAGATCATTGCTTGGAAATGATTGTAGAATTTTTTCATGCTTGGGAATTTGTTATTTGTAAGTCTTTGAAAAGTTTGAAAAGGCAATCGTTTGATTATGTTTTCTTAGTTGTGAAAGACAAGTCAATCATTTCTTTGAAAATTCAAGTGGATTCAAACTTTCATGAAGTATTCCAAAAATTGAAAGATTCTTCGCATCTTTGATTTTCGTTGTGCTTTTTAGCTCATTATTGTACAAAGTTAGGGTTATTGCATTCTAGGAAGGAATTCTTTCTTTTCATTATTGCTTAGATTTGTGCTAGTTTGAAAAGATAAAGAAAAATAAAAAAATATTTGGATTTGATGTGTTGATTTTTTATTTTTTATTTGTTGAAAAAATGAAAGAGTACTTTATTTATCTTTTGGTAGATTTTGAACTATAAGGATGCTAGTTTTGTTACTATCGGAATCATGAAAATTTCTCCTTACCTTAGATAGTTTTCATTGAAACAAAAGTAAAATGTGCATCTTCATGTAGTTAAGACTTCCATTATTTTTAAATTCATGTCTACACCTCATGCATTCACCTAACCACTCAGATAAAATTTACCGGTAACATTAGGTTAAAACTTTATAGTAACTTGTGTGATAAGTTAGTGACGTGTTCCGGCATCGTTAAACGTGGAAGTTGTCGTTATCTGCCTGCATTGCATCCCAGGGGCCTGCAATTCTTCCATGTACCAACCGATATATCGAACGACCTTTCACGTACCCTTGGGTATACAGAAAGGTACTTCAGGTTCTCGGTAGTATATCAGAAGGCTCTTGTGGTACGGTTGTGCATTATCCAACACCACTACGGATTTGAGCTCCCACGTACCTTGCATATATTAGGAGACCCTTTTAGGATTCCTATACTAACTAAGTTGTCTTGGCGTGGCAATACACCGAGAACAATGATCGAGGAGCTACTATGTACGTACTTCTAGTTAGTCGGGTTATATGGTCAAGGGTATGGTCCTAATCCTCCCTGGTTAGTGCTCTGAAATATTGGGCCAAGTATAACTGTTGGACCCTGTGGTATATCGCGAGTTGCACCTCCTTGAAAATATTGTGAGGTTCCAGACTTTTGAATCCCCACTTGTCACATAAGCTTGCTTGTGGCTTTAGCCTGTGTGTATTTTGGATTGTTTTCTTTTCCTTTTGTATAGAAAGCACTTAGGATAAATTTTACCTCTATCATTCTGGCTGAGAGACCTTTGAGACGATCTCGTCGGATCTTAAACTTGCCACCTGAATATCCCCTTAATCCGGAGGAGAACTCAGGTACAAACATGGATCAACCCACTGTGTCAATGTCACCGGCCACCGACCCTCCCAAATCAGTGACCATGGAACCATCTACCTCATCTGACACTACCTTCCATCATTCC
Source organism: Larix kaempferi (assembly GCA_027924585.1). Lineage (NCBI taxonomy): Eukaryota > Viridiplantae > Streptophyta > Pinopsida > Pinales > Pinaceae > Larix > Larix kaempferi. The sequence continues at coordinate 974,327 of BSBM01000475.1, forward strand.
TAGGAAGGTAATCTCAAGGCTGCAGATTGGATTTTCAACCAATCCCAGGACGATCCTGTACCCACAATCTTTGGTCCAATCGCGTCCTTTTGGGACACCTCTCTAGGTCATCATGTTTCCGATTTTGGGACACTCTTGATGGTAAAAAATGCACGTTGTCAATGGATTCCCAACGACGAGATTCTCGGTCCAGTTTCCAAGCATATCAACCATTTACGATTGGTTGGCGAACAACTTAGGCGCCAGAGCCTCTCCTGCACAAGAGACACTTCAGAAGTTTCCATCTTTCGACACACCCCTATTCGTTCTTTGTCTTTTGCTTCACCAGAAACACCTGTATCCAACGTGACCACTTATGAACTAGGCCAACCCTCGTTTCCTATGAGCACACCTTATAATCAGGTGATCGGTTTTACACCCCTTTTGACTCCAACAACTAAAGGACATTCTTAAACTACTACTAACTCTACTCCTGGAACGCTTCCACCACATCCCCCACCTCAAAATTCGAGGGAAGGATACAGTTTACCTGTTAACTATATTACGAGCAACGCTCCTCCTGTGGTTAGTAGTTCTCAATTAAACATGAGTCAACCATCGATCAGTGGTCAATACACAGTTACTGGCCACACCCCTGTATGTGGGAAATTATTGACTTGGGGGAAACCCCTAGTTAGTGGCCACAGTGTAAGTGGAGGACATCCAACTTATAATACAGTTGGCTTTACCATCCATGGGACAAACCATGGGAACACATCATGTTGGGTGGCCATTTATTTCAACCCAATCACCATGGAGTTACATGTATCCAGGTAATGTTAATCCTGTGCCAGGTCAAATCTATCTAGGGAACCTTTTCCCTGGAGTACCTTATCCCAGAAACAAAATCACTCCATGGGGATGCCCACCTTCTGTAGGAGGCCCACCCCATTCCAGAGGAGGCGGACCACCTTTTGGTGTAGGTCCACCTCATTCCGGCGGAGGCGGATCCCCACCTTTTGGCAAAGTCCCACCCCACTCCGGAGGTGGAAGACCCCCACCTTTTGGTGAAGGACCACCTCATTTCGACAGTGGAGGACCCCCTCCTTCGGGTGGAGGCCCACCCTATTATGCAGGAGGACCTCCATTAGGTCCAACCCCTACTGCGGGCGACCTGCCCCCATATGGCCAATTCCCTATAGGAGGACCATACGATCAGTCCATCCATGGTCCTATTGGTACGCAAATTCCTTATCAGTACTATCAGTATCCACAGCCAAACCAGCAGTTTCCATTTCTGGATACATTAGATCTTCCAGACCTGTCTCGTTTGACCGACGATCCTATCCGTCACGGTTATAATTGGCCTACCATTTTGGTGAAGTTACCAAGCGATATTCCGAAGTTTGACGGTAAACACAGTGAAGACCCGAAGAACCACATGATGACATACCATTTATGGTGTTCATCTAATTCCTTAAAGGATGACTCTATCCGTTTGAGGTTATTTCAGAGGACCCTCACCGGTACAACAACCAAGTGGTACATCGAATTACCACCCCACTCGTTTTTCGATTTTCATTCTTTATCTATGTCATTTTTGACTCATTTCTAGCTACCAATTCACTACGAAACTGCTACGAATATGCTGACCTCTCTCCGCCAAACCATCAAAGAGTGGCGGAGGAGACGATGTCTCATTAAAGCTCCCATTCCAGACCAACTTTTGGCTGACTTGTTTACGAAGTCTCTCTTACCTATCATAGCTAGAGAGTTAGCCATGGTTGGGTCCGTCACCGAAGAATAAGCTATAGCTTGTGCCCAGTACTTAGACCTTGTCTATGCTCAATCCGACACATTATACGATATTGTCCCCGACGCCCCCCGCCCTACCTATGACCTCGCAAAACCACCCACAGGACCTCATGCCGATGACATTATTGGTTCCATTCACTCCCATCCTTCTACTCAAACTGGTGGATCATCAAACCGTCATGTTTCCTCTCCACCCTCACCACAAACTGGGAGAAACACCACCAAACCAGCTACTCCTATGACCATTGATGAAGTGAATTCAGTGTAATCCACTTCAGCTAAGAAAACTAGTGGTAAAAAGAAGCCCGAAGGAAAATCCAAGAAGTCTTCCAACCAGCAGGAACCCACAAACCCTCCCTAGTACACCAAACAGAAGCGGAAGGTCAAGTATCCTTGTTTACTGTGTGGTAGTGACCATTTCACCAAAGAGTGCCCACACCGGGACAAAGTACATAAGTTTCTTAAGGGAAAATCCACACCCGTAGTTCTCAATGACCCCTTCCCCACCCAAAACCAACAAATGATCACCCAACCCTCTCCTTCTCAAGAAGAAACATCCTCCACCACGCATGTTCTCATGATGCGTAGTGAGACTGTTAACTTAAATACTCAATCACAATCAGATGACTTAGTCCCTAATAAGGAATCTACTAGAAGTAATATAGAAAAATATTCTGCCTCTACATCGGATATTCCTGCACCTCAAGGTCCTCTCGTCATTGAGAAACCTTCGTTAGATTAGGGGTTGCGTCCACCTAAGAGAACGATTAGAGAAGTAATTTTCAATCCTAATGCTCGGGCAGCTCAGAACTACAACATTGTAGAGGACTTGGCACAAGCTCCTTGTGCCATGTGGACGCTGGAAGTCTTACAGAACTGTCCCAATCAGCGTAAGACTCTTCTTGCTGCCATCGACGATGTAGACCCGGATTCCTCAAACACAATCATGTTTAAACTTGAGTATTTTAAACCGAGGCTTTCCCACCAACTGGCATTCCAAATTGCCACCAAGGTTGCTAGGAAGACAATCCATCGTACTGTGTTAGACGAAGGAGCCTCCACCTCAGTCATGTCGTTATCCTGTTGGCAAGCCATTGGCTCTCCTGAGTTAAATCATTCCCCTACTACCCTGAAAGCATTCGACGGTCGTGGATTCCAACCCCACGGGTTGTTACAAGCATTGGCAGTATAGATAGGGGGCAAGACTGTGACCATTAACGTGGAAGTAGTCGCCACCCCATTGGATTATAACCTCTTGCTTGGTCGTAACTGGTTTTATGCCATGACTGCAATTGCATCATCTGTCTTCCGCATTGTGCAATTCCCCCATCAAGGACGAATTGTCACCATTGACCAATTGGACTTTTGTACACTGGACACCGCCACTCATCCTACAGATAATGTCCCTTTTCCAGGGAAATCTTTGCAGATGTATGAGAGTGTAGGGGTCGACCTCATTAAAGATTCATCTCTTATAGGCGTCTTACCAACCCCGGATCCCCCTAACCATGTTGCCACGGTGAACATGATTTCCTCCATGATTCCATCAACATCCAACCCTACTGAAAAATGGCTCGTGCCCGACCTCGCTACAATGCACTTGATTGGAGACACCATGCCTCTATCATCAGCCAAAGCTACTTATGAGGCCATCCTGTCAACCCCCGATGACCACTTTTCAGTGGCATCTTCATCTTGTTCTCTACAGCGGACTTCATCCCTACCAGATCCTCTGCTCCAGACTTTTCATTCTGACGAGTCCATTATGGAGGTTATGAGTGTAGATGAACCTCCGTGGGAAGACCTCCATCATCGATCATCTTTCCTACCACCCTTAAATTTTGTGGAGAACAACAATACCACTTTTTTGTCACCGGATATCTTTCCTTGCCCCCAATCTTCGATTCTTACTTGTGATACGATCATAGAGGGCAATTTGGCAAAAATTACGCCCACTATTCTGATTGACATCTCAGCCACACCTGGATTCATGGAACATATCTGACTTGGCCAAAACTGCTTTATCGAAGAGATCACCACATATACGACCTTGTTCAAACAATTCTGTGACGTCTTTGCATGGACCTATGCGGAAATGCTTGGGATCGATCATGCCATTGTTGTACATGAGATCCAGACATATCCCGACATTAAACTTGTCCAACAAAAGTTACGTCCCATACACCCTAGAAAAAATGAGGCTATTAAGGTTGAGATTAAAAAGCTGTTGAAGGTCAGCTTCATCGATCATGTTCCCTTAACGGATTGGGTCTCTAATGTCGTCCCTGTGACCAAAAAGCAGGGCACCATTAGGTTTTGTGTCAATTATAGGGATATGAATAAGGCTTGTCCTAAGGAAAACTACCATACCCTCACAAGTGCATACTGGGCATCGTTTCCAAAGACGGGATCTGCATTGATCCCCTGAAGGTGGAAGCCATTATTGCTCTCCCACCTCCCACCGACATCACGAAACTTCAAAATTTGCAAGGGAAGGCAAACTACCTCTGGCGTTTTGTATGTATTTTCGCTGAGAAGACATAGGGATACATGTGGTTATCGAAGGACATCCCCTTCATTTGAGACGATTATTCCTAACAATCCTTTGACAACATAAAACATGCTATCACTCACGCCCCTTTGTTCCAACCGCCCAATTACCACAGGGATTACATCCTTGATCTCGCTGCTTCCTCTACCACGATTGCCATGGTCTTGGTCCAGTAAGACAACAATGCACTAGAACATGTGATATAATACCTGAGTAAGGGTCTTCTTGACCCTGAAACTCGTTACTCACATGTCGAGAAACTCGCTCTCGCAGCAGTCATTGCTGTCCATAAATTCTGCCATTATATATTGCTCCGCACTACTGCTATCGTAGCCAACTCTAACCCCATGTACCACGTCCTTACATGTCAGGTACTCGAGGGAAAATATTCACATTGGATCGTCATCCTTTAGGAATTCGATCTTTAGTTCGAGAAGGCCAAATCAAATAAATATTTGGTTTTGGGGGAGCTCATCTGTGACCTTCCCCGTATTGATACGAGAACTGATCCCATCGACTCCCTCCCCGATGAGTCATTGTTTCTCATCAGTACGTCTAAAGCCTAGTATGGAGACATCACGTTATATCTCCAAACCGAACAGTTCAACCCTCAACTGTCTCATGACGACAGCCATCGTATATTCCACCACGCCAAGTACTACTTGATCATCGATGATAGATTGTATCGTTGTGGTGTCGATTCCATCCTCCGACGCTGCCTAACTCACGAGGAGGCTGAACACGTTTTGAATGACTATCACTCTGGGGCATGTGGCGGTCATCTTTCTAGGATGGTTGCAGCCCAGATAATACTACGTGTTAGATACTACTGGCCATCCATCTTTAAATATTTTATCGAGGACGTTAAGAAGTGTCCTCCCTGCCAACTTTTTCACCACAAACCACGCTCTCCCCAAGCCCCTTTACATCTCGTTATTGTCGTCGGTCCCTTCACTGAGTGGGGCATAGATTTCATGCACTGTAACCCTACCTCGATCAGGGGGCATGGTTACGTCATTGTTGCTATTGAATTTTTACCAAGTGGGTCGAGGCTATACCTACGTACAATGAAGACAAAAAAACAACTGCGCTCTTTATGTTCAATCACGTCATTATGAGATTCGGAATCCCGCAAGCCATCATTACAGATCATGGATCTCATTTCCAGAACAAGATGGTGGACAAATTGAGCGCTATATTAGTTTTTCTCCATGAGAACTCAACTTTGTACTACTCACAATCTAATGGACAAGTAGAGGACATCAATAAGGTCTTGAAAACCATGATCCAACGCATGGTGGGTACACACAGGTCTAACTGGCACAACATGCTCTTTTTTGCCTTATGGGCATATAGTACCTCCGTCAAAACTGCCACCGAGTTCACTCCTTTCCAATTGGTTTACGGACTGGAGGAAGTCTTACCTATTGATAGCGAGATTCCATCATTGAAACTTGCAGTCGAACTTCTACCAAACACTATTGCCGAGGAAGAACGCTTTCTACACTTGTCTAAACTTGATGAAACCCGCCGGGATGTTGTTCTTGCTAATTAAGCACATAAAAAGCGCTTCAAAGACCAGTATGACAAGTCAGTCAAGCCTCGTATCTTTAACGAGGGAGATTTGGTCCTCACCTACGACCAAAAACATGATAAGCTGGGCGCATGCAAGTTTGAGTCCATGTGGCACGGGCCATGTGCCGTTAAACATGTCTTGGAGAAGGGAGCATATGAACTCGAAGATTATGATGGAATATATTTGGGAGAGCCTCGCAATGGGCTCTACCTGAAGCAGCACTATGGCTAAGTTTTTTATGCATTAATACTTTGTATAGACTGTACATGGTGTGTGTTTTGTGTGGCGTGACACTTTGTTTTAGTGTGATAGGATCTTGACTTCACGCTTATACCATATTCAGTCTGCATGTGCATATGGAAACCTATTTTGGATTCGCGGACGGCCCCAACTAACATACCCATAACCTCGCTTCGACAACCTGGGTACTTTATTCCCCTACCGGCGTGCTCATTAGTTCAGGAGGGAGTTGTCTAGGGTACGCAACAGAACGCCGCTAAGTATCACACGGTGATTGGAGTCTTAACCGATGCTCTTTCCCTGGGTATGGACCACATTGCTATCCATCTTGACTCACAATTAGTGGTCTCCCATCTTAACCTTGTTTACGCTATTCGCGACCCCACGTTACTTTGTCTTTTTCGATGAGTACGTCTCTTGGAGAGGTCCTTTGAATCTGTTCAATACCTGCACATTTCTAAGACATGAACATCATTGCTAACTCCATGGACAATTTTAGATTAGATTGGTACTTTGCACATACATGAAACGTTCAAAAATGTAAAAACGACACGACATGTAAACAATGTATAAGTGAACACAAACAGGATCCCATAATCATCAATAGAACACAGTATATAGAGCCTCAAATAGAGTTTTGTATATATATCATGTCGGTATAATACAAAAAGGTGGTATTGGTACAAAAATATGAAGCACATGAGCTTTCAGTAAAAATATCCTCTACAAAAAATTGAAGCCCGTCACTTTCAGTATATACATATACATACATATATATATATATATATATATATGATCTTAGTCCCTAGGAAGCTCATGGTAGCATACATTGGCCCTAGGTACTTTTTGAAGTAGCGAACCAAAGCGCGCAATACTCCCATAGTTTGTTGCTGATAGCGACGAGGTAGATCGTGTACGGCTAGCTCCGGGATATCCAGGGTCAACCTCTGTAGGTTCTCCTCCAGTTCATCTAACTCCTCTATCGCATCGCACTCTGCAGCCTCTATCTCTCGCACCACTCCTCTCCGAGCAATCAGGGAGGTACCAGCTGGACGAGATGGGCCCACATCTGCACCGAACATGTAACAGCTATCAGTACCACTCCGAAAACATCTAAAAAACATAAAATGAAAAACACAATAGATTTTTCATTCTTACCTATATCGCCCCACTGCATGTCCTCGGGAAGAACCAAGTTTAGGTCCCCCCTGAAATCGGTACCCTCGTAGGGGTAGTCCTCTACCATGAGGAGCTGTCCCCTCGACCATCTGAAAAAAGGAGCATTGTAACTGATGATAGGTCCACCACCGTCGTGGCGGGCCATCACCTCGGACCATCAGACCATGTGCGGATCCCTCAGATCCAAATCATCTATCTCTACCTGCAGGCGTAAATGTGGAACCCGCTCTAAGAAGAATGCGACTATGACCGACCCATAGCCAAACTACTTCAGCTCACGACGTCGGCATTTGGTGATCTAATCCCTGAGGTTCACGAGGATCCCCTTGCACTAGTTGAAAAATGTGGGAGCCATACACTCCTCTGCATACAACATATGGGCCTTGATGGCCAGGTGAGGAGCCTTGCTCCCCGCCACCCTCTCAATGGTCAAAAAGACCATGCGTAGAGGACGGTCCCTCACATCCTTGATGGGGGGTATCTTCCTACCAACCATCTATGTGCCAGGAGTACACCACTGATCCACCAAGTCCTCAGTAGTTCAGACACTCCCTCGTGACCCTACCAGAGACATTGGAGCTCCCCATTAGGACAACCCCATTAGAAAGTAGATATCCTCTATGTCTATCGTAAGTGTATGGACACTGACCCATAAGTGTTGCTGCTTTGGATCCCAGCATCTGATCATGTACTCTAGCAGCGGTACTTGCGCCCTCCTACCCTAGATATGAAAGTATTTTAGTAACCCACAGTTCCGTAGTGCATTCATACATTGTGGACTGTTGGTCGCTTGAGCATCGTCCATTTCATGCTCTCTTTCTCTCCATTGGACCATCTTGTCCACCCAAACCTGTCCAAATAGCATTAAACACTTATTAGAAGCTTTCCATACCTTCCATCTCATCAATTTTTGGTCTGTGAGTTAGTTCATAAGGTCGACCTATGCCGACGCACCCCGTCAGTACAGATAGAGTGCCATCGACGCACATCACCCTTACGGGAAAGGCACCATCAAGCCCTCAACGCACTTCCCGTAAGGGGAAAGTGCTCAGCCTGAAGGTGCATTATCCCCTCATTACACAAGCCGAAAAACCTAAAACTGGAAATAAAAAGCAACTTTAATCCACTGAAAATGGAAAGGACAGGGTGTAGGCTTACCTGGAGCTGATGGAACTGAAAATGGATGACCAGAGCTCCCGCAATCGGTAGTTGAAAATCGAGCTCCAAAGGGTAATTTTCACCTTACCAATTTGGTAAAAAGTAATAGTGAATAATTTTACTATTTGCCCATTTTATATTGAAATTGGAATATTCTCTTTTCAATTTATTTCTTGTTGGGTCATTATCACTATAGTTGAGAATGTTTTATGTCCGAATGCCTAATCGATCATTTTGACCTAGTTTTTGGAGTCTATGGGTGAAATAAAGTGCCGTATTAAAACCTTTGGTTGCAATCGTGGTCGCCTCACGCCCGTTATCAGATTTGAACAACTCTCCGAGCGTTTTTGTGTTATTATTCCGCTCATTAAAATCGAACATTAATGACACCGAGCTTACTCCTTGTTCCTTCTCGTGCTCATAAAATGATGAGAATAAGTCACTGAGTTGTATTTTATCGTTTTTCGGGCTCGTTAAAATCCCACGAAAAAGGAACCCCTCAGAGTCCTTCTTTAAGCTCTTTTCAGGCTACCTAAATATGAACAGATCGCCAAGCGAATTTGATGCTTTCATGCTTGTAAAAATATTTGAATGATCGTATTTTTGGTGATAGTTTACCCCTTTTTCGGACCAGGAAGTACTATTTATGAAAAAGGAGCACTCCAGTACTTGGGTAATCCGTTTGTCTTTGAGTCCTATTGATTACAAGAGTCTTGTTACTCCTTTGGGTCATCCGAAGAATGCTTCCATCATCAATTGCATTAGGGGCCGGTATCGTTCTCGTCATGTCAATATTGCCAAGTCCTGTCATGCCCATGTTCAAGAGACATTTGTCATTCATTATCTGCAATCGCCTTCCATAATGTCTGTCGTCTCTGAGTCAGTATCACACATTATTATCCGATTCATTCCAAACATCTGTGATCGCGTTTCGTGTCGATGATGGGGGATACATCATTGCCCTCCTTCGACGGATTGATCCTTTTCGACTTCAACACATTATCCGGAGATTGAATCTAGAAACCAATCAAGTACCTTAGGACTGCATGCCTCAATGGCAGGTTACCTCGCTTTCAACATGAGTTTACATCATTGAATCTTGATTGAGAGACCCCATCGAGTGTTCAACCTCAACTCATTGATTCACATTCGATGGTATGTACTTTGATACCTTGGGGATCATTGACATCAATGGTGATTTCCCTCGCGCTTGTTAACGGTATACATTGATGACCGGTAATCAAGTGGTTTCTACCATGTTCGACTTCAGAACATTGTAATCACATGGTTCGATTCATATCATTGCGGGTTTAGCTTGAAGACCCTGAGTTAACTCATATCTTGCCCAGGTTGCGATGGATATTGTTTGAGTCATATCACATGGATCCACTTTGTATTGGTCATGGCTGTGTTATCATCTCATCATGGATCTACGCTTGTGTTCAGTAGCAATGATTGTGTTCAGTTGGTCTCTACTATCATGGATCTGCAGTGTATTGGTCAGCAGCCATGTTATGAGTCTTATGAGACTTGTACCTCGGAGTCATTTGTATTGCATCAACTTCTTCCAACCAACATCCTTGCCTTCAATCCTTCATTTTACAAAGCATTTCACCTGTCTTATTTCACCAACTTCATGCTTTGGGGGGCATTCTGTTATACCAAAATCTCGTCATCATGAGTCATGTGTCAACTCCATGCCTTAATCCATGAAGTTTCCTTGGCTGAAAACATCTAAAGCAAGTTGTTGTCGTTATGTTTCCATAATGTCTAGTTGCACTTGCGCATCTTGCTTTCCAGCAAGAGGTGCCAGACTAGGCCTGGCGCATGAAGCTCTCTGGTAGAGTGTGCCAGTGGCTCTTATTGCCCTTATGCAACCAGTGCTGATCTATTTCTGGCGCCAGTTGCCTTCATGCAAGGTGCGCCAGAGTTGGTTAATGTGGATAAAAAGGAGCTTCGAGCGGCTTCTCGAAGCTTGGTGACATGGAGGTCTATCCCTAGTTACTAGGAGGGTTGGTATTCGATCTCCTAACCTAATGGGAATATCCCTTAGACCTCTCCTTTTAATCTTCAACCTACATTATCCATTTAGCCTTATAAATATCAAGCCTCTCTCCATTGAGAAGGGAGGAAGGACTATAGTACTCTCATGCTGGTGGAATTTCTCTAAGTGATCCCTACTCATACTTTGGGAGGCAAACATCATCCTTTGGAGGCTTGGCTTGGATTGTTGGATGGAAGTTGCAACGTTGAGGCTTAGGTTGCGACATTCTTTCTCTATGTATTTCCCTTTATTACATTAATACAAACACTTTCCATAAGTATTATTGTGTTGGTAGTGCTTAGAACTTTCTTCCTTAACTATTAGTTTAGATTAATTCTTATTTAGATATGCTTTTACTGTTTGCTTGTTTCCACATGCTTGCCAAGGGTTTGCAACTCAAGATCTGAAGGCCGTGGAGCTTGGAATAACAAAGAGGAAAGGATTTGCAGATTTGAGGTAAGATATCTACATGTTCTCTTGCATCTCTATTGATCTAGGAAAGTAGTTTGTGTTCTGTATTTATTTGTTCTAGATCCACTTGGACTAGGGAGATCTCGCTTGAGTCTGCTTGAGTAGATTGTCCATAAACAACTCCACATTTTAGCCTTTCGTCCTTCGCTTGGGGGTTGGATTACCTTTCTTGGGTCCATATTGGAGATAATTGCCTTATAGGATGGAGTAGTTCCCCCTCCTTTCAGTTCCATTGATGAGGTGTTTGAAAACCTTATTTTGATTCCAAGTTACTAGAGAGTTAGAGTTGCAGAATCGTTGTGTTATTCTCGTTCTTCAAACAACATTAAAATTAAGGTATATTTTCTTTATTTTTTAAATAGTAAATATTTTTTCTTGGCCCAACAGGAATTGTGAACTTCAGGGGTTGCAGGTGCGGGGGATGGGGGGTCATTATTGACCCCAATGAAACATAATCGATTCAATATTAATGGGGATAGGGACCACAACTATCAGCTATGCTAAAATATATGCCTTATACCTCGGATCGGATATTGTCAATACACTAGGAATTACTCAACTCATGATCTTTCACAACTCTATTCATGTCATCAAACAAGTTTGTCAAAGCACCTACTATAGAAATCAGATGAAAAATAGACTCTTCAATCCAATTGCCAACAATTTTTCGGAGTGTTTTAGGACAATACTTCCCGTATATCCAACGACACAACAATCGTCTCACAAATAAGCTTGTTAATGATGCAATTAAATTGGATAAAGGAGTGCTAACTTTGAATTATGAACCCCCTAAGAGGAGGTGGATTCTGCAGACAAAGGTTATGAAGGCAAACCTAAAATCTTGTATAAGCTAAGGCTAAAAGGCATTTTAAAAATTATTATGCAATTTTTATAAAATTGTGGGGTGTTAAGTGCATACAAATACCCAAGCATGTGCCTATGGATTAAGAGGAGGGCATGCAAATATCAATTCATTCAATTCACGCAAGCGATAAATCATTCCTTATCGTGCTTTTGTATCCCCGTGCAATGGTTGATGTTGATCAGGCTAAGGACTGTATGGCATATAGAGCCATTACTCGTCATGATGGTGGGATTTTTCCAAATTGTTTTATGTGGGAAAGGTTGTCACTGAATTGGATTAGTGTACCCAAGCGGGGTTTGCAATTCTAGTTTGTTTCCAGAGGTGGTCATTTGGGCTTCCCTTGTATTTGGGTTCTCTGCTTGGCTCTTCCTGTTTCAAGTGGACTTGGGTTTGAAGGCAGTGAAGGAGACGCCTAGAACAAGCCTTCCATGAGTGCACCAAGTGAGGAAATGGAGTAAGGAATGGATTGGGGAGTGAGGTAGGACAAACCATGCAAGAAATTGCAAGCTTATGGAAAACCCTATGTAGTCTAAAAGTGCAAATGAATAATGTGGAGTGCACGCTGGAACGTTTAAGTTGTCATCTAGAATTAGTTGACCAAAGTCACACCTGCTTGGAAGTGAAGGTCGATATTCAAGTTGAAAGATGGAAAAGTTGGCTTTGGAAAGTGAAATTCATCACTCCCTTCTTCAAAAGTTCGTCGGATGGCAATCCTATTTCGATGAGTCTTTGAGCTCAATGCAGTTAGACACTAAAACTGTTCAAAAAACTACTTTGGTCAAGTTTGAGAATCTACGCCTGTCAATGCTAGAAGCAACTGAAGGTAACTTGATGGTCAAGGGACATCCCCAAGCATGATATTTTTTTCTTTTTATGCCCTATCATTATGTTTTTTTTGGGTCAGTTTGTTAGGAGTTACAGTAGCAATAGGTTAATTTGGGATTTTTAGTACCTTATGCTGGTGTATAAGGTCATTTTGTTGTAAATTGCATTGCATATTTTTCGATTGTTTGAGGATTTTCCTTGGCCCATTTTAATACAAAATCTCATATGTGTTATTTTTAAAAAAAAGTGGGAATTGTGAACTTCAACTATACATTATTATGATAAACTTTGAATAGGAACCATCAAGCTAAGTAAATTTGTAAGTTCATTAAAACTAAATCATTAGTGTGACAAACATCCTACCTCCACAACTAGATCGAGACCTAACATATAAGATACTTTTGTGTTTTTAAAAATAAAATAAAAACATTTATTGTAATGTGATAATGATTTATCCCGAGAAACCTATTATCTAGCTTTAACCATGGCCTTTTTGTGAGGACATGGTATTCTCTCTATATTCAATGTCATTTAGCTTGGATCATAACCTTGTATTTGGTCGATTAGCTTTCTGAACAAGCCTTAACTGTTCCAGAAGGCACCATTTTCTTGGAGGAGTGTGACGATCATCTCTTACTGGATCGGTCTTCACTTGCTTTTTTCTGAGTTGGTTGGGTTTCTTTCCCTGACTTCGTCATGGTTCCGTTCCGTCCTTTATTGCAAATCCTTGATTGTTGCGGTGTGTGGTGCTACTGTTTCGTGAAGGCTGGACTGTTCCTTTCATGGCTGATGTTGATCCGCTGGTTTATCTGTTTTCATGTTTTTTGACGTTATGGTTTTATGTTTTTTTTGCCATTTACAATGGTTGTTTTAGACTTGTTGTGTATGATTGGCCCAGTGTAAGTTGGCCAATCTATATGTACTTACTTTGGCCATTGTTGGTTGTGATTTTGTGGCTGCTTTTTTAGGGTCCGTTGTGAATTCCTTTTAGTAGGTGCTTGTGTATACCACCCTACTATTGCTCATATTAATAGTAAGTACTTTTGTTGGCAGGCGGGTTGGATGAGTCAACTGCGCAGCATCGCGGATGCTATGAAGGGTCAAAGATGCCACGCAAGAAGGAAACAACGCGCAAATCGATAAGTTTATGTAGTTATGGGTCATTTGGACTGCATTATGTGGGTTTTGGGTCATTTGGACCGCATTATGTGGGTTTTGGGGTCATCCTTTTTGTAAAGCTTGTTAAGAAGTAGTTAGACGGTTGCCTAAGTGGACCACAAATGTAAAGGCGCAAGCCTATAAATAGATATAGCATTGTAAGTGTTGATATACCGATTGGAGATCCATGAATTGATAAATTGAAGAGACAGTTGAGCACGAATGATTTTGCTTGTCTTTTAATCCGGGTATGCGACAGGAGAACTATGTTGTTGTATCTATGGGTTGTTGCGAAGGTTAATATGATATGTTGTTGAGCAGAATTACTGTGTCTCTTTATGTTTTCCTGTTATGAATGTGATGTGCGACTTGAATACATTGATGATGCAATGCTTTCTTGTTCCAAATGACATTTTACTGCTAGATCTGTTGCACATTAATGGTTTATTTGACACTAAGATCTGTTGAATAATGATGTGATTCTATCTAAATGCATAAGTCGAAATGTTAGATATGTTTGTGAATGTTGCAATAAGTTGACAAGCGGATGCACAAAGGTCCTTCTTCATTTGGCGGAAACATGGTTCCATCAGCTCTCCCTTGAACATCTCGGTTGAGACTTCATCTGCTCCGCAGGTGTTGCTGGACAGGGTAAAACCTGTCTGGGCCGGTGCTCCGGGAGATCACGGTGGGTGGATGTCGACCGAGTGAGGAACCCCTGTCGACTGGGTTTGTGTCAACAAATTTTTATGGTGAAAAAAAAATGTGGTATTTTATCTCTATTATATTTTATTAATTCACAAACATAAACCTATCTTAATGTTTTATCTATTAAACATCAAAAGTATATTAAAAGTATTTTTTAATATCAGAAATAAAAATAAAAATGAATTTATATTAATTTATTTTTAATATGATTTTGTTATGGGTTAACATTTTTTTGGTTGACATTCCTGATGAGGCAGGTGCGGGGGGGTGGTGGGGAGGAGGGGGATGTCTTGATAGACCTTGGAGGAAAAATTACCAAAACCTATTTTTGGGGAATAAGATGTACAATGAGCAACCAGGCATAACGACTTACCCTTCTGTTAGGGGCTAAGATAATTGCATCTCTAAAGCTCCTTAACATTGCCATATTTGGAGACTCTAAGATTGTCATCAATAACACTCACAAATTAAAGTCTTAGAAAACGAGATCCAAATCCGAGATGTATTCAAAATATAATCTTGGTCCTATTAAAAACATTCAGAAGATCTCCCTCTTCCACATACGAAGGAACAATAATGAAGAGGCAGATAAATTAGCCAATGGAGGGGATAAGCTTGGACAAGGCACAATTCTTTTAAATGATGCCCCCCAAGTCGTAAGTGGCTTCCCTAGGTCTTGGGACATGGATCAAAGTTGAAATAACTTGGGGAAATTAAACCTTAAGACAATTCCTAAGACCCCAAATAACACTCGGGATGAAGGTGGCCATGATCATCATCGGAAAGGACACGTGGATGGAGACAGTACCTCCCCCCCTTTGGTCTTTATTTCTCTCGTGTGTAAACCATCCGACCTTCTTAAAATTCACACTCGAGACTTAACTCTTGTGTCAATTGAAATGGAAGAAATGGATGGCGAATTTCCTAAAAGAGAAGTTGTTTGGAACCATCATCTTGTTGAGGTGTAGTGGTTTGCTTAGGGTCGGAGAGGAAGGCAATTTAAAGAAAAGCATAGCATGGAGTTTATAGCACGGTCAAGGTCGAAGGCTCTGGTTTAGTGTGACAGAGAATTATCCCAGCCTCATTCTCTTTTATCTGTTACACCCTCCTCTGATAAGGCTTTAACGTTGTCAAGTGATTATGGCAAGTTTGAGGTGCTTCCAAAAGTAGGTTTTTTTTGCTTCAAGTCGACTATGCCATTTTTTTGCTAAAGGTTACGATTATACTCAGAATTCTGGTAGTGGGTACTATGGTGAACAAGATTTGCACCTTCTGAGCACCAAGACCCTAGCAATGTCATCGTGGAGGGACATTTTTAGTGGGCATAAAAAATATTTCCTGGACTTTAAGCACATGATGCACATTGTGCATGACTGAATGGGAGGGTTGTTGAACAACATGAGTTACCTTTCATACCAAATTTTGATGACGAACACCAGACTAGAGGATGTCGAAAGCAGCATGCACGAATAAGGGGGGCAAATTGAAGGTACGAGGGCCGACTTGGATAAGCTTTTGAGCATGAATCGATGCAGTCATTGTCAATCTTCCCAGTAAGTTGAGGAAAAGAATATTGATGAAGACTGTGTTATCCAGCTAGCCCAATGCACAGGCAAACATGGTTTGGTATGAAAGCATCCTTTTAAAATTTTGACTAGTATATGCAATTTAGGTGTCTCTTTTTATTAGGTCAATTTGTGCGAATTTATAGTGCAGGCATGATAACAATTTTTGTATATGTTGTCAGCATTATAGCTTATGAGACAGACTTTAACCTTTTATGGACTCTAATTTTGAATATATATTATTTTTTGTAAAGCTGCGAAATTCTATTAAGCATGTAAAAATAAAGATACAATAGTGGTTACAGTCTGCGGTGGTCTTATCATGAGATGCCAACCGTGGAAATCAACAGAGTCATGGAGGTTCAGATTCAAAATATGCAAAAAAGACCCTGCCCATTATAGGGAGACCAGGGTAAATATGAAGAGTGGTCATAGCCATGGAGGCATGAAGAAAACTGGCAGTCATATGCAAATAAAAAAAAAGACAAAAAGCATGAAAGAGACTTCTGAAAAAACCTCCTTAGCCAATCACTGAAGGGGTTTCTGCATCTCAAGGAGTCTCCTCCAAATTGGGACAGCTGGAGCAGTCAGCGTCCTTCTCGTCCCTTGCAGGTGTTGGAGCAGTTTTCCTAGGTGGCGGAGTAGCTTTCACGGATGGCAAAGTAGTCTTCATTGGAGGTCGAGTGGCATGATAAAGGAGCTTGACTGGCATGGGTGCAGTCTTCCTGGGAACAGGAACAAATCCAGTAGGTTCATTGCGTGTACGCTTGGTGAGAATCGGGCCTAAGGTGGAGGGGATGGGGAAGGAGGAGTGTGGTTACTCCTTACCCTTTTGAGGGTCTGGCACCTTGCTGCATGTCATATCTGACTCTTTTCCCCTCGGGTTGATCCAATCTGTGCCAAGTGGAGTGGCCAGAGTGCCAAGGGTGGCCTCAACTCTGATAACAAAAGAGGTGGCGCCTTGTGCATTGCTTCCAGGACGAAGGTCGCGACAAAGATGACGAGTGGGGCATAGGTGTCCCAGCTGAGTGTATTCTCCAAGGTGCTGAGGGTGGCTTCCATGTTTGGTAGTGTAGCTCGCAGGGTTTGGGTGGTGTGACGAGCAGTGGCCCAATTTGTCAGCATGTCCACCATAAGCTAACCCAGCATGTTCTTTACAAGCCAGTAGGGATCCTAGGGTTGTTCATGAGTCCTGTTGGAGAGATTGTCTGCAATAATCCTTGCCTCCCAGTTGTCGACGAGTAACCAGACTAGAATAGAGACCTCAGCACCGTAGCCCTTCCTGGTTTGCCCTGTCTCCTGGGCTTCATCTTTCTTTTTTCTCTTGGCTCCTTTTAACTGGCCCATGGAAACCAATGTAAGGGTGTTGCAGGTGCTGGAAAACAAGAGCGCAAGGAGCACTGGAGCAGAACGATGAGAGTGTGAATGCGCAAGGCAGAGGGCCGAGACAGAGCGTTGTAAGGTGGACAGAGATGCCAGTCAGCTGATAGCTTGAACTTCGCACGCCGGAGATCCATGTGAATGGTATCCAAGTTGGTTGAGGCGACATCGAGGGCAGGAAAATTAATGAACCCAGCAACTTGACGTCGCTTGTGAACCTTGGCTAACCTCATCACTGCTGTGTGGCATAATCCTGTGTCCAAGTGTCCTGTGTCTAGACTCTCGCGTCACGTGGCCGGTGTTGTCACCCGCATCCGGGATCTCATTTTGAATATATATTTCAATAAGAAAACTTAATATTTTTGTAACCACTAGTTGTTTTTAGCCTTTTTAATATAAAAATTCTTAACTATTCCTGTTTAAAAAAATATATATTAGTTGACACATAGCTATTATATTATAATATTTGTATTATTTTCAATATAATTTATAATATAAACCTTCCTATTAAGTTATCTTTTAATATAATTTTTTCAACTTACATGATAAGAGTATCTTATTTTTCTATAAACTCTAAACTACATGGTAAGAGTATCTTACTTTCTCTAAACTTGTTTTATGTATTTAACTCATAAGCTCTTTCTATCATAACCCTCGTATTTGTCTTTAAAAATTCTTTATCCTAATTGATTGTATTTGTCTCTAAAAATTCTTTAGAAACTACCAAATTCATATGTTATCCTAATTGATTGTTGAGATTTTAAAAAAACTCCCAAATTATATAATGATGTATTATCATAATTGGATAATGATGTATTATCATAATTGGGTGAAGAGTAATGTTGGTATAATATGATATACCATAATTGCTTGCTAGCTTTATTGTGTGTTTGTATTTTTTCTTGTGTTATGTACAAATAATTTAGATTGTGTTTGTTATGG
Source organism: Larix kaempferi (assembly GCA_027924585.1). NCBI lineage: Eukaryota > Viridiplantae > Streptophyta > Pinopsida > Pinales > Pinaceae > Larix > Larix kaempferi. The sequence continues at coordinate 992,783 of BSBM01000475.1, forward strand.
CTTTTTTGATATTTCATCAAGGACTAAGTTATTATGAGTTTTGTTATTGGGTAAGAAGTTGGTGTATAAGAAGGGATTGTAGTGAAGTATGTGGTTAGTATAATGGTTAAAAAACATCGTGTAGTTAGTATATATGGATAATGTATATTATGAGTGGGTTTACTAGTTAAACATATGTGTTTTTTTAAAGAATTTTTAAGAAATTATAGGTTCAAATCCAAAGGATATAGAGTATGTACACTTTTATGGAATTAACAATAAAATCGTTATGCACATTATCCTTTATACTATAAACAAACAAAAAAATCTGATATATCAGTTTGTTGTTTAACTTGATTATGATCTTAAAATTATATTATTATTATTTATTACAACTAAATAAAAAATATTTCACAATAGTCCATTGGTTGTAGCTTGGGTGGTTGGGAGGAAAGATTGTTGCCCTCCCCACTCAGGTTCAATTCTTGTAAGTGACATTATGTTCTTGTTGAGCCCTATTGTAATGATTGTATTTCAAGCTTTTCTTGATTCCTTTGAATAGCAGGAAGGTGATGATGTAGCCCTCTAACAAATGGTGAACCATCTTTTAAAAAAAAAAAAAAAAAAATTTCACAATCATTTTTATTAATTTTGAAATAGTTAAATTTCAAAATGTAAATATCTTCATACTTAAAAGGTCAAAGGTCATACTTAAAAGCTCAAATATTAAAATGAAAATCTCTCCGTTGCAAATTGCAAAATCATTTCACTTTAATGAAACCGAAATCGATTTGATTGATAAACTTTCTATTATTATAACCCTCATACTTGGCTTTAAAAACCCTCATATTTGTCTTTAAAAAGACTTTAAAAACTATCAAATTCTACAATGATATAATCATAAATTGATGGCTCAACATTAACATAGGTGGGATATTGTCGTTACTATAGAGATGTATATATGGTAGACAAAATCATTTGCTTTATTTTAGTGCTTGTACTTTTTTTTCTTATATATTTTGCTTAAATAGTTTATATGGTCTTTGTCGAAGTCCTTTTAGATGTTTCATAGTTGATATTATAACCCTCATATCTGTCTTTAAAAAGACTTTAAAAACTATGAAATTCTATAATGATGATATAATCATAATTGATGGCTCAACATTAACATAGGTGGGATATTGTCATTACTATAGAGATGTATATATGGTAGACATAATCATTTGCTTTATTTTAGTGCGTGTACTCTTTTTTTCTTATATATTTTGCTTAAATAGTTTATATGGTCTTTGTCGAAGTCCTTTTTTAGATATTTCATAGTTGATTAAGTCATTAGAGGCCTTGTGTTAAGTAAAGGGAGTGCATTTGAAGTTGATTATGTGGTTAGGATAATGAAGTTCTTGATAACATTTGGATGATTAGGTGTTTTGTAAGTTTTTATTCGATTTTGAAGGGTTTAAGAGAGAGTGTGGTGGTAGTTGATAATGTGGTTAGGATAATGAAGTTTTTAAATAATATTTGGATGATAAGGTGTTTTTTAATTTTTAGTTGATTTTACAAGGGATTAAAAGAATTTAACTTAGTTTATATTTTAGTGTGATTCTTTTATAAACCAACTTTTTCATTTTCTTGTTAAATATTAAATCTTTATTTCATTTTATTTTATTAGTGTTACATAAAGACATTGCTCTTACCTTACCTTGCATTGTAAGAACATCTCACTTTTTTCAATATAATGAAATTTGTTTTATATATTATTAAAAAACATTTTCAATAATTATAACTTTCACATTTATTATTAGGTATATAAGCAAAATGAATGTAAGAACATCTCACTTTTTTCAATATAATGAAATTTGTTTTATATATAATTAAAAAACATTTTCAATAATTATAATTCTCACATTTATTATTAGGTATATAAGCAAAATGAATGTAGTTAAAGCTAATAATGCAATAATTAGAATGAAAATATTTAATTACATTTAGATGACAAGGTGTTTTGCAACCCTTTTGTCAATTTTGAAGGCCATATTGTCAAAAGAAAAAATTGAAAGTGATTCATGAAAGTGACTAGTTGATGAATCATTTCAGTTTCAAGGTGAGCAATTTATCAAAGAAACAATAAAAGTCAATAGTTGTTAATAAGTCATGGGATTAATTGACCTAATCCAAACAATAATGAATAGAGACTAACTACAACAACTATAACTATATTATTAGATATGATAGATAAAGATTAATGATTGTTAATAAGCCATGTTAATAAATAAATTGACCCAAGACAAATAAAACAATGAACCAAAACTAACTACAACACATATGTATGCTTGACCTAAGCTTAAGGATGGTGCACCAAACTAACTACTACAACTATATGTGCTTTACTTATGATTGAGTTTGTAAATAATGTATTTCTCGAGCAAGTTGGATGGTATTTTTAATTATCCCATACTTTTTTTTAGGGATAACAGATAGTAATTTATATTAAAAAAGAGAGATAAATCCCTCAATCAAAACAAATGCATCAAGATGGGGCCTCTAGCCTGAAAATCCAACAATAAGCTCATATCTGACTCAAGTTTTTCAAAATTGAAGGCCCTATTACTGAGTCTAGCTATTTCAAACTAATAACTGTAGCACCTAATAGATTGGCCTAATAAAAACTTATACTTGTAAAACATAAAACGGGAAAATTAGCACTACCATGGGACTTGCACTTCAAATTTATGTAGCTGAGGGCGGGAAGAACATCCCTTTGTTATTTCATGTTCCTTCAAGCATATTTTAAGAGCTTTAACGGTTTTCTCCAGCTCTGTAATTCTTTTCTCCAGGTCTTCAACGTAGGATTGTTGGCATTCCTGATTGCTTTCCAAAATCCCCAGTTAACATTGAAATTCTCTCTTATCAACCTCATGGATTTAGTCTTCCTCAAGCTGCCAATTTTCTTGACTCCTCTCCTACAGACGAATTTCTTGCTTCAAATACCTCATGTGACGACGAAGCCTTCTAAAATTTCTCGATAGTCTCCGGACCCCATGCTCAAGACAACAATATGCATCTTCCAGCCAACGAATCTATCTCTACACGATACAAAGGACACTCTCCCACTTCAAGAATTCTCATAAGAAAATAACTCGACCAAACTCTCTTTGGAATTGCCTTTTCTTCCTCAACAAACGCCCTGCAAGAATGCCACTAATTATCCCATACTTAACCCATTACCAATTTTACATTTAACATCATAATTCATCTTTTTGTATATCTTGATTTTCGTTAAAATATTTTAAAATCTTTTAAAATGGAGCAGTCTAGTTATTCTGCGTTTTGGAATTTTCAGTGGGGTTTGGTCGAAATCCAGTAAAAAGACTTTTGTAAAACCAAATTTGGAAGTGTTCAAATTGTGTTTTTGAATCCATAAATAGATGTAACGCCCTCAAATACCCCGGTGGCACGCAGATTATGCAATTTCCATAGATAATCTATGTGATTTAAGTTTTTTATAGATTTCCAACCGAACTCCAAACAAAACAATATGGAAAATATACTCGGAAAAGGATAAAAACGTAAAATATTTAGAGTACACCTTTTGAAATACCCTCGTGTTGGCAATTTATTTTGACACTTTTTCTTAAAACAACAATTATACATGATGTTGCATTATACATTCAAGAGTCCCATCATTTTATTTAATCCTTGAAATAAGTTATGAAGGCTCGGGAAGGATAAAGTATTATTATTTTTTTGAGCTTGGAGTCTTCCTCTACTATTAGTGAATCCCTTGGAGCATGTCCATGATTTTAACCTCCTTGTCAAATGGTTGAGATTTTAATTTTAACAAGGGAGTCATATTTATCATCCAAAAGCATAAGAGTGTCTAAAATGTGCACCACCATAGGATTGTTTTGTTTTGGTTGTCTATCCATGTTATAAGTTATTATCTCTTTGGTTTCTTAGTATAAGTCAATTATGATTGAGTAGCGAGTAACCCTACTTTCAAAGACCCCAATGTTTAACATGATTTTTGCAAGTGCCTTATCAATCATCTAGCCATGTGTGTTCCTTCTCTTCTAATGGGTCATGTCTTCTAGGTTGGGCGACTTCTAAATGGAGGGCTTGTGTCAGGAATCAAAACTTTTCATGAGTCTTTAGGCTTTCAAATTTTTCCTATGAGTGCTCGATGGAGCTACAACCTTCTCCTTTTCAATTTGGGGTTTGAAAGGTCTTCCTCTATCATGACTTAAAGGAGCGGTTGACTTTGCATCCTTACATTCCTTACGGCCATCAACTTAGTATTAGTGGTTCTTGGGGATATTCTTCCAAAGGTCTTCTAGTCTTTAGCTCTCTTTTCCTTTAAGTTTTGATGTAAGGTGGTGTGACATCACAGATGAAGATTTATGGAGTACCTCTTGTCCATTATGGGTATAAGTAAAACTATGCTCTCTCTACCATGATTGTAAACCATTATCTTCAATAACTCTATAGACGATGCTTATGCCATGTGCGTTGACCTTTGCATCCTTGTGCTCCTTCTTAAGGCCATTTCCCTCGAAAATATGTAGGGGGTAGAATAATCCATGCCCATGGGTTTAGTACCAATTATTATTAGGGATCTCTTAACCAAGCTCTTCTCCTTAGCTCTCTTTTCCTCAAATATTTGATGCAGGGTGGTGCAGCATCACAGATGAAGAGTTATGGAGTCCCTCTTGTACATTATAAGTATAAGTAAAACCATGGTCTGTCTACCATGATTGTAAACCATTATCTTAAATAAATCTTCTGACTTTGCTTGTGCCTTGTGTATTAATATCTTGCGTATTGGTATTGGTTTCCCACTTAAATGGCTTGGTGTGAATGAGATCAACCTCCCCCTACAATCTTACATTACTTATAATGTGTTGGTGGTTAGTCCTCTCCCCACATGCCTCCATAATGGCATTGTCAACATGCATCCATGTCACCCTATCTAGGTGAGCAACATCCTCTTAAGCAATTATGAGACATTCTCTTTTGAGATTGTTATTCTCTATGGCATTCTAGTTGAGATCAATATTTGTTTCCCTCATATAAATTTCTTCATTGTCCAAGTGATTAGCCAATGGAATTGTTGTTCTCTTGGCACGTGGAGGTTGAAAGACATTGAGCATTAGGATCCTGCCCTAACCCTCTTAAATAGATAGTTAGGTTGTTGTGTATTGAGGTCATATATATTAAATAAATCCATTGAAGCATATATAGTGTGAAAGGAATATGTGTAGTAAGACTTGCTAGAAGGTTCTACCTACTAGAAAGTTTTGTCACTAACAAGGCTTACTAAAAGGTTCTTCCTACTAGAAATTTCCTTCACTGACAAGGTTTACCAAAAGGTTCTACCTACTAGAAAGTTCTTTCACTAACAAGGCTTACTATAAGGTTCTACATAGTAGAAAGTCCTTCCACTATGAACTATATAAAGGAGTAGAAGTAATGTAATAATATGTTTTTTGAAGTAATTGGAGCTTCATTCATTTGGAGGTTTCCCACTTAAAGAGGCAATTGAACATTGATTTCATTAATAAAGGTATTGCCATTGTGATATTTGGTTATCTACAACTGTTTAATGATGTGGTAATTTGTCCTTTCATTTTGAAATCTTGCTTTCATCTATTATTTATGCTCTGAATTTCGTGTTATGTTACTAAGGTACATAACATTTGGTATCATAGCACTTTCCTGTTTTAAAAAATTTAGAATTTAATTTAGGCTAGAGACATGTTTCGATGTCTCTAAATAACACAGTGATTTGTCATTTGATGGGTAAATATACGGTCATGAAAGACTAGTAAATGAGGAAATATAAGAGGTTTCACTTGCTTGGACACCCTTGTAACCCTTATTCGCATCCCTTCAAGTAGTACTATATTAGGCAACACTTGTATACGAAAGTTCACTTCCACGTACCCTTGGGTATATCAAAAGTCCCCTATGCAACCCGAAACCAACTTTAGATAATTCGATTGATCATCTTGTTGTTATACTGGAATCGAGCACAACACTCGAGAATATTACTCTCTAGTACCTAAGTAGTTGAGTAGTATGGCTAGGGGAACGATCAAGCCTCCTTGGTTAGTTCCCTAAGAGATTGGGTTCAGTACTACTGCTAGACCTTGCAAGTATATCAAAGAGCTATAGCACTTGGCATTCCCTTGTCCTAATTAGGACCCTTGAAGGCATGTCTTTTTCTTTTTTTTAACGAAAATAAGTACTTTTTTTATATAAAGGAGTTCTCGGCCAGATTGACAGGCATTAGTTACAAAACTTGCTCTATAAAGTCTGAGCAATACTAGTTAATCTGACAGTTCTTCCATGCTTAAGTTAGTATTTTCTGCTAAATACATACATTCTTTCGAATTCAAACTGACATTGTAAATCTGACTAGTATAGATTCTAATGAAAGTTCCTAATATCAAAATACATTTGATCTGCATTTCAAAAAGACAAAAAAAAGAGGGTAAATGCCATCATCCTGATATAGAAAACAAACAGGTTTATTCAATCTTTAAAGGAGAAGAAGTATAAGAGGAATCCTCTTCAATACTCTTCTCATTTGCATCTTTGTCTCCATCAACATCCAGGCCAACAACATTAAATTCCTTAGTGATATTGTATGGCTGAGAAGTGTCGTATTCTTGAAATTTTCCCTATAATTTTGTGATGGCTTGATCCCGTTGTTTGTATTTCCATTTCCATAAGTCAATTTCAATCTTATCCCTTATCAATTTCATTCTTATGTGTTTGATTTGAGTTTCAATAAAATCATGCTTGACATCATTCAATAGTTAATCCCTCACATAATGTTCTTCCCAAGACCTCTGTCTCTTCACTAGATTCTTAATAACCATGTCTTTGTTGTCACTGATGGCATCCTTCTCTCTATTTTGAGGCCTAAAATCTAAGTTTTGCTTAATTTCTTTGTCCTTCTCCATAGGATGAACAATAGTGTGAAAAGGGGCCTATATGCAGAGTCTTTCAAATTTATGGATTTGAAGATCAGTCTGACCAAGTTTATAAACATAGTAACCAAATCGTAGTCCATACCCAGGATAATTCACAAGCTGTAAAAAAAATACTTTCAGACTGACTCTCCTCAGAACCCCCGACAATAATCTCACTACAACAATGTAATGTCCCTTGTTAGGAATTTTATTAAAATGGCAACTTTCCACTTTTTTTTCCCTAGTTCGACCTTTGACTAGTTTTGATCTCTAGGTCCCAAATTTGCCCCAAATGATCCCAAATCTTATGAGAAGGTATATGAATGATATTAGAACATAAATATGTGTTTCAGGGATGGCTTTGGACCTTTAAAATACTTCTGCAAATACTCTTTCAATTCTGGTCATTGTAGGTAACTTTACTAGTGATTTCTCTTTGACTAGTATTGGTCTCTAGGTCTCAGATTGACTCCAAATGCCTTCAAATATTCAAGGAAGGTGTATGAATGATATTAGGACTTGAATATTATGTTCATGGATGACATATGGACACCAAAAGACCTCTGCAAACTCTCTTAAGATTTGGGACCAAGTATGCAATTTTACTAGTAATTTGGGGTTCAAATCCCCCTGGGGTAAGTACTGAAAATGGCTTCCCAATTGCCTCCAAACCCACTCAAATTTATGAACAAAGGTTTGTAATGTTTTAAGGATGTTATTAAGGTCTCATGTGCACCATTAATTGATTATTATATCTATTCCATCCCTCTCCCATTCAACTGGAAAAATCACCAATTCGACCCTTGGGGAAATGGCACTATTTCTTCTCCCAATGCAATTAAACTGAGTAAAAATACTTCAAATGCTCAAGTACAGTACATGAAACTTGTAAAATACATCCATTTTAGTCCATTAATCACAAATTCATCAGAGAATCATCCATTCATTCGAAATCATCATCAATACATTAGTTCACAACAAGGTAGTGGGGAAATGGCATTGTTCTTCCATTAAAAATGAGATTTATACATTTCTACTTGGAATTTCGACCTGAAACTTTTTGGAGATGAAGAAAAGAGTATTTAATTCATATTACAAAAGAAATGGGGCATTAGAAGCTCCCCCAAAGAGTACAATAGCTCACCCAAAACGCCCTCCCTTAAGGATCAAGAATATGCCATCAAAACTGGAAATGGTTGAAGGAGTGAGCTGCAATAGAAGAAACCATGAGCTTCCCTGTAGCTTACACCTGCAAATAAAGACTCCATTAAAGCTCCAAATGAAAGTTCTGAATGGCCTTTCCAATTACCAACTTGGATGGGAATCTTTCACCCTCGAAATTGGCTAAGGCAAGAAAATAGTCATCCACTAGCTCTCCCTCTTCACAAATGCAATTGCAAATTCTACAAATGATCAAAAGCTGGTTTCATTCTTTGTTATTGAAATCTATAAAGTTCTAATGTCCTCCATGGGTCGAATTCCTTCCAAGGGACTCATGCCAACTCAAGTTGGGAAGAGATTCCAAAGAACGCCACTTGTACAACAATTCCTAGTCTCCCACTTCCACCAAATCACATGTGGAAGCATATTAGCTGCCCTAACACCCTTGAGCACCCTCTTGGAGTCTATTTTTAGCCCTGACATGTCATATATGTCATATGTCAACCTTGAGTTCTGATTTGTGTCATAGGTGTCATAGCATCTTCATCATTGTTGTCATAGAGCTAGGGAATCTAGCCCAAGTGTCTCACTAGCTCCAAATTGCCTCTTCCTCTTCCATGGGAGTTACTCTTCCTCTATATTTCGACATTGGATGAGTCATGCCATGAATAATACCTTTTGGAATCCCCCAAGTATGTTACCATTCACCTTGAATTCGAATTGGTGAGAGAATGATGCCAAGTGTAGTGGGGAAATCTAGCCATATGTGGGTCTCACTTCCTCCATGTGTCTTCATGATCAAATGCCACTTTGATTTTCACTTGTATATATTTATTTATCTCCTTTATTAAATATTTATGCCACTGTAATGTTCAAACATCATTTATTATCCCCATTATTCCAAATCCCAAAGCTTCCACCCCAAACCTAGGAAACTAGTAATTTTCCTCCTTGGCAATTATTTGACCTTTAACATCAATTTTACAAAATCTAATGAATATGGCCAATGTGATTAGGCCATTGTGACCCAATTCCAAATTTGGGACATGACAAACAAACCTCCAAAATTCGGTTCTTATCAGAATTACAATCTTTATTCCCTTTAAAATTACCAATTTTAAAAGGGATGTATCTTCCATAATAACCAAACTCTATAACCTCATCAGTATAACAACGACAAACTTCGAAATTCTAGACAATATCAGGTTTAAGACATGTGCTTCCACGCAACATAAGCCCTAAAATAAGAACATATTCAAGGCGATAAACAAGCTCTTCATTCCAACAAGTATTTAAACTATCCAACAACCGCTCAACAGAGTGATTCTTATCCAACACAGGAGAACAATCATCACAAGAGAAAACTTTATAATGAATTGTACCATCTAGATAATTTCAACCTTTTGCAGATATTAAACATTCATCTACCACACCACACAACATAAGCCCTAAAATAGGAACATTTGCAATATGACAAACAAACTCTTCATTGCAACAAATATTTGAAGTATCCAGCAACAACTTATCAGAATAATTCTTATCCAACGCAACAGGCCAATAATCACAGGAGAAAACACTATACTGAATTATACTAGCCAGATATTTTCAACCATCTTCAACTAATAAACTTTCATCGTCCAGAATCTCAGGATAATGATAGCATTCAACAAAAATCTTATATTCTTGGCACTGGTCACCTACCTCGATATCGCTGAGAGAAAGAGGACGAACGTAGATATATTCCAGGCTATCAATGTCACTTGAATTGAACTCCTTTATAGAATGAAACTTCAGAATCCCATTACATCCTTGTTGTGAAGACGAACTCAAATTCACATTAATAGCTACAATAACGACTAAATTGTCCAATTTAGCTCAAAACCAGGAGCATATAGATCCATCCATATTTGCATTAAACTGATTTAGACTTCCCCATACTAAATTCATGATGATACCCATCTGGATCATGCAAAGATTAACCCTGACTTGCCTTCTCTCATGCATGATTTCCATTCCAGTAACATCAAAATTTATGCTCCTCAACTTATTTAAATTTGTCTCTTGCATTGCATGCAAATGCTAGGGATGACTTTGCCACTTGGACAGTCTTCCGTATGCTCCCATTGAGTTCATATGATGAGCCAAATCCTTGATTAATTTTCCTTAGTGTGAATTAATACGTTCATTATTCTCTAATGAGTTATTGAATGTTACATAGGCCTAAATCAACACCATTTATCATCAAATTTCCTTGATCAATGTTACAAGCTACATTATCATGAGTGTCATATCGAGTATTTAATCCTCTAAGAACATGGAAAGGCTTAACTTCTTCAAATTTTGTTAACAAATGTGAAATTCTTCATATTGTTCTAGAAAGAGGTCCATATATTGGAACGTTTATTAAAATGAGATATTGAATCACTATCATGGAATCTCCCAAGATTATAATATGTCTTATTTTGCTCTATAGTGCGAGATTTAATCCTTGCCAAAGAGTAAGTGATTCTGATTGATTATTTGATGTCTCTCCAAGACCCCAAGAGTAGTACTGCTTCCTAAATCCTCCATGGTCAAAGGGAACCCCCCCTGCACCTGCCAACCTTGGGTTATTCTTTGATGCTTCATCAAAGAACAATATATGATATTTCTATTTAGTTATCCAATCATTTGATGGTTTTATTCTCAACAACCAATTCACTTTTCCCTTTCCTTTTTCCCTTATTGCTTGATTGATTTGTCTTGGTTTATCTAACAGACTTTGGATCCACAATCTCTCTTCTATATCTAAATAACTAGTTCTTTGATTAACCTGGCCTTTTGCCTTTATTGCTTCTTGCAACATTGCCCATGCTGACCCTGCTACTTGTTATTCTTTATTAATTTTATTTTTAAATATAATTGAATTCCTCATTAACCAAATCTTCCATCAGATGAAATAGGGTAATGCTTTCCAAACCTACTTTAGCAGAGGCTTATTTAAATTGTTTTTTAAATGGATAGTTTCAATGTCGGGTGATAAATACCTCTCTCCATGTACTTGGGGTGACTATCTATGTATTCAATCCATCAAAAGCTTTCCTCCAAACCTTAATTGCAAATTCATAATTTAAAAATAAATGCAAAGCACTTTCTTTTGCAATCTTACACAATGTACATTGTGATGGTCATTAAATTCTTCTTTTGCATAGATTATCAAACGTTAAAGTTTTCCAATGGCATAAAACCCAAATGAAGCGTTTTATTTTTGGGATAGCGTCACTCTTCCAAATTATATTCCATAATGAGTTTCAAGGAAAATCACAGATACCGGAATTTTTGTTGTACATACCCTGCCTTAACTGTGTAATTGCATAATTTTGGACCCCATGCCCTCTTATCCTTGTCTAAAATATATTTCAATGCTTTTCCACTTAACAATATTTGCATACTTCCCCATTGCGATTTCAAATCCTGAAGAAGGTTCAAGTTTTTCCCTTTTTCCCAAATTCCTTTAGTATCCCAGTCAAAAATATCCGCTAAAGTTTTAATCTAATTTTCTATCATCCAATTCTGCTGGGATTTCAATTCAATTTTATTACTTAGCTCCTCCATGCCTAAGATTCTATCCTCCCAGATTTGTATGCTATTACCATTACTTGGCATCCAACAAGAGTGAGACTTTATTATGCTTAAAGATGCTTTACATAGGTTCCAAATTGTGGTACACTTAACATTCTTAAAATTTTGATTTATCATTCTGCTTCAGTCCCAATTGGATTATTTTCTTGCCAGTGCACTCTTCCACCAGGCTTCATCTCTAGTTGCAATATTCCACATAATTTTGGCTCTAAGATCTTTGTTTAACAAACTAGATTCCCTTATTACTAATCCTCCTTTGTTGAGAGGATCCAACACCTGACTGCATTTTATCAAGTGAAATTTTGTTTCATTAGATTTTCCCCCTTGCCACATAACCTTTCGATGAAATCTATCAATTTGATTTGTAATACTGACAAGTGTTAGCAAAATAGAGATATGTGGCGAAAGCAGATAAATATTATTTTATCAACACCACCCTGCCTGTTGGGTTTAACCATTGAGTTCCCCATTGTTCCATTTTCTTTCTTATTTTATCAATAATTTATTTCCACTCCAACGTCAGAGGCCTCCCCCAAAAAAGGAATTCCTAAATATATAAATGAATTCCACTTATACTTTGCTACAAATCCTAATTTATTAGGAATATTTTGAGATTTGATGCTGACAAATTCCTACTATATACACAACATTTGTGTTTGTTTGTTTCTCCACTTGAAGCAGTTATATACTTATCCATAATATTTCTAAATCTCTCAGCAATCACACTTGGAGCACCACCTAAAAGCAGTGTGTTATCGGCAAATTGAGAGTGATTTAGTTATGTAACCCCTCTGGCTATTCTGATTCTAGGAAGACTGCCTAATCTCCTTTCCTACTCTAATCTTATGCTTAAATAATCTGTCATAATAATATAAAGCACGGGGGAAGTGGACAACCTTGTCTCAATCCCCTTTCACCCTAAAATAATTCTATAGGTCTTCCATTTACCAAGGGATTTATCCAAGGGGTTGTTAGACAGGTTTTGATCCATTTTATAAACAGTTCTGAGAAGCCAAATTTAATAAGGACAAATTGAATAAAAGAATATCGCACTCTATCAAAAGCATTTTCCGTATCCATTTTAATCACCATTCCTCTCTCTTTCCTGGTCGTGGTAGAATGAATTGCTTCTTGAACAAGAATGATATTATCTAATATGTGTCTCTTTGGAATAAATACCCCTTGATATTCGATATCAATTTAGTCAAACCAATTTTAACTCTATTGGCTAAAATCTTAGTTATTATTTTGTAAGAGGAATTGCATAGCGAGATTGGCCTAAATCCTGAGAAAGATTCAGGGTTCTTTTATTTTGGAATTCAAGGAGGAATTTGTGCTCCCAATTTTCCTTTTTTTTAAAGACTAGTTGATTATCTTGCATAGATCAAATTTTATTAAATCATAAATTTTTTATGTAAAAAGATACTGTAAAACCATCTGGACTTGGAGCTTTATTTGGTTCTAAATCCCAAATTGCTGAGATGACCTCACTCTCCTCAATTTCTTTGCCCAATTTAGAATTATCTCTTTGTGTGACTAATGTTGGGATGATATGTAGCATTTCCTTTGTTGTTCATCATCAGTCTCTTCCTGTTTTGATAGTAATTTTTTAAAATGGTAATAAGCTTCTTCCTTGATATGTTATGCTCATTTATTCTTCTTCCATGTAGATTGGTAATTTCTTTAACATTATTTATACTTTGTCTTGCTTTTGCTCGTATGTGAAAAAATGTAGTATTCCTATATCCAAGCTTCATCCACAAACATCTTGATTTCAGTCTCCAATGTTCTTCCTCTTTCCAATATATGTTATGAAATCTTAGATTAGCTTCTTTTTCATCAAGTCTCGATTGTAAATTTAAGTTTTATTCTTCAATATGATCTTGAATTGAAATCAATTGATGATAAATTTGTTTTTTTTCCACAAAAGGCTCAATATATTTGTTTTTATCCCAATCCTTTAAGGCATACTTAACAAATTCAATCTTTGACTCCCATATGTAGCTTGGGGAGCCTTCCACTTTCAATTTCTAGTTGTTTTTAATTACTTCAATGGCCTTAGAGTGATTTATCCAAAGAGGATTGAATTTAAATGGTAAAGGCCCATAATTTTATTTTTTTAGAACAGAAAGACTTATTGGCTTGTGATCTGAGGTGGCTGAGGAGATTATGAAAGATGAGATTTCCAAATCATACCCTAGATTATTATCACTTATTATGAATCTTTCTAATCTAGATGAAATATTCCATGATCCTAATATTCTATTAGATCGGGTATATTTTCCCTTTTTAGGTTATATATCCATTAAATCCTAGTTTGATATGATTTATTCTAAGTATTCTCTGGAAGCATCTCTAACACTAGATCCTCCTCGTTTCTCCTCCAAGGAGAGTATTATATTTAAATCTCCTACTAAAATGATCTTATCCATACCTATTTTGTTTTTCTCACTTATTATAGATTGCCAACATTGCCAACATTCTTCCTTTTTTCTTTATAATGCATTAGCCATACATGTTGAAAACTTTAAAATTCTTTCTAGTTTCAATACTTACCAATTCCGTATAGCTCCAATGCTAAGTTTGATTTGTCATTATTAATTCTAATTTATGGTTGTCCCACAGAGTTCAAATTCCACTTGATGCTCCTCTTGAGCTTACTACAACACCTTTAATTACTTTCCATATCCTTTGCCCCATTGCTTGCATCTCTTTATCCTGCAATCTAGTCTCCTAGATAAGAAGGATTGAAGGCTTTTCCATCTTTAATAGCATCTTAACAAATTATTCCTCGCATCTACTTCCCAGCCCTCTGTAATTCCAGGAGACTAGGTTTGTTACTTAACTATTGATTTGGTGGAACCTCCTTTTTTAGAACTCAGAGTTGTCAAATTTCCACCTCCCTTGATTTTGACTAAGGGAATCATATTACGATCTAAAGTTGACTAATTCCCCATCATTTTCTTGATTTATAATTTCATCCCAAACTTATTTATCTAGCTTTCTCCCCTTACGACAAGTTCTTTCTTTTCCTTCTGTCAAGTCATGATCATCCTATATTATTACTTATTTAGCTTGTTTCCTGGTTACAACCCCCATAACTATTGTCTCTGCGTCCTGAATTGTTTCATCCTCAACAATTTGATCCTCCCTGCCACTTTCTAAAAGAGGTGCATCTAGTTCATACATAATAGACAACAATATGGGAAGAAAGGAGGAACCGATTTCTTTCATCGAAGGGGCCACCACATCGCTAAAGCTTCTAGGGATTTCTTGACTTAAAACTTCAAATCGATTCTTAGAATTTACTGGTTTCTTGAAAGTTTTAGCCAGAGAAGAAGATGAAGGAATATCTCTAGACTTAGTTTCTACAACATGCTTAGACTGCTTGCTAACCGTTTTCCATATTTCCTCTTGATTTTGGGGGATGGTAGTTGTTTCCCCTGCTTTCTTGCATTCTTTAGCAAAATGTCCATAAGTATGACATGATTTACACTAAAATGGATTTTTCCCATAATCTAATTGTTGATAATGGCTCCAATTATCAAGTAGGAGATGTATGGATTCGGGCAGTCCTTTCTCCAAATCTACTTCCACTTGAATTCTTACACACTGAAACATACCTTGTTTAGATTTTACCTTATCAATATATTTGCCCAATTTATTGCCAATATATTTCAATGTATCATCTCCCCAACAGTGAAGAGGAAGATGTGGCATTCTTACCCACAATGGAATAACTGATGGAATATTTGATTCTAGATCAAAATCAAGGGTCCAGCTATTAAGATACATATCTTTGTTACCAAAAAATTAAGGTAAACTTCTAAAGATTAAATCTATGTCCTCTTTTAGCTCAAACATAAAAGCACAAAATCCTCTACCACAAAAATAATGAGTCATTCTTCAACTAATTAGGGCCATCAATTTTTTTTGGATCCAAATATCCATAAATTTGGGAGATGGCCATATTCTAGTAAATCAACCTATTAGTCCTCTCTCAGACATTGTCAAATATTTTTGTCTTGTTGCAGTAGCATATAAGGTTACTTCAAGAATATATGATTTTTTAACAAAATGAGATGAATCCATCCTAGCTCCCAATTGTTTCATGGACTTTATCATAAACATGAATGCAACTTCATCAAGTGCATGTGGAGGTTGTCCCTCATGATCCGGTTCCATCCAGTTGAAACCCTAGCCAAGCTTCGTATTTTTTTATTTCTTGGAGAGATTTTCAACTCCGTCGACTTCCCGCCTTCTGGGATTCCTTATTATTTTTTTGAAACCATTTTCTCGACAAGGCAAAACCACCTTTTGTGTACGATCTGTGATTTTGGTAGTTGCATATTGGACACAAAACTTTCAATTGTGGAGTTTGTATGAACATGCTTTGACATTAAAAAAAAAAAACTTGATTTATAATTTACTCATATGTATATCTCCTGAATGAATAGCTCGACTCTACTTCACAATGTCCTCTCTTATTAGTCCATGAGATTCCTACATAATTTGTAGCATTAAGAATTTGAGCATTTAGTTCGTGCAATAATATTTGGGTGGGAGTACAACTTCACCAGGAGTAGTAGAAAACAAAGGTCAAGGTAATGCCTGCATCCTTATTTAAGACCCATCTCAATCGACTCCTTGCGTCGTAATGATCGCATTCATACATCTCTTTAGTAAACCTTTTTGTGGAACCCCACCTCCAAACCCTTATCCAACCAATCTGAACAACATCCTTGCAACAAGTTGATCGCATTATTACCACTCCTCTATAACCGCTTTTGGTGGACCCATTTCCCCTATAGATGCTACTCAAGGTACCGACCTCTCCCACAAATTTCCCTCATGGAAACACTCTATGACGAGTTGCAAAACAAGTTAGACTACAACCACTTGTCTACACAAGAAAATATTGATGACATCCAAGACAAACTTACCAAATTGGAATCGTTGTTTGACCAAATGACCCAATTGATGACACTCTTTCCTTCATCATCTTCGATATACACATAGTCAAAACAACCTTCCCACAAGAAAGGGGTTGCATCACCATGAAAATATACTTTGTTTATGCCTCCTAAAGATGTTAGGAACCTCTATTTTGAGTTGGTCCAATCCATGGTCATCTTGGGGAACCAATCCATCTCATGAAGGCTCAAAATCCAACCTTACCAACCTCCAAATCTTCCTCCTACTGAAATTTTCGCGCCCTGACAGTTCATCAGGGAGAGACAATTTCATATTTTCGTGCTTTGCTCAGTTATAAGGGAGCGACAATTTGAAATTTTTTGCGTTTTGCTCAGTTATAGGGGAGTGAAAATTTTGTTTTAGGCTTATCCCTTTGATTTTGGATCTTGGATCTCACGGACATATTCTTGGGATGAGGTACCCTTTCGAATCCCATCTTACATTCCCTCCTTGGTATGGTTTAGATCCTTGATCCACATCTCCTTCACTTAGATCCATCATCTTCTCTAAGTAGTTGGCCTCTCAAATCCTATAAGAAGAGAGCGAGCCATCCATGAGCTATGGGAGTTCTTGTAAGCACCAAACCTATGATCCTATGATTGGGAAACACTCGGAAAGGAGGCCATTATGATCCCATAAGTCTTGCAAGGGTGATGTTGGAGACCTTGGAAGGAGATGCTATCATCTTAGAAACCAAGGTATAACATTGTAATTAGCTTCTTTGGATTTATTAATGATAACTTGGCCTATTATCCCATGTCTTGTTTCTTGTTATATTGATGCATGATATGTTGTAGTTTATATCTAGATTAATACATCTACTTGCTTGGAAGTTTTGGTCCTTTGTCTTGTTTAATAGGTTCGAGCCTTGAAGATCAAGCTTAGAGCTGGAGCTAAGACAACCTACAAGTTGGAGGTAATACCTATCTCTTTCCCTTTCCTTCCATGTTAAAAGTTCATGTAAGTGCTTGATATAGGAGAGTAGATCACCATTTGTTTTGTTTCTATCTTCGGTAGGACCTAATTGATCCGAATAGGACTTAATTTTATCTATAGGAAGAAAGTTCTACAACAGAAATTGGCGACTCCGCTGGGGACCTTTCCCTAATTTAACCCTTGGATTTCTTGTTTAGATAATTAAACCCTCTTCTAAGTGTTGTTTCTCATCACCTTGGATCCTATTTTATCATCATTGAGGACCATTTTAAACTCAAGACCTTATCCTTGCTCGGATCTAGGCAAAACTTTTCATTTTTTAATCCTACGGGAGAATTTTCACTCCCTCAAAATAGGTTACAGAGCGAACTTTCCAATTTTTCTCTCCTTGATAGTGTGCTAGGGCGCGAAAATTTTCAAATTTTCGCTCCCCAATAGTGTTATAGAGAGAAAAATTCTCAAATTGTCGCTATGTGTTGGTCTGTGCAGGGGCGAAAATTCCTTATTTTGGTAATTTTTGAGATTGTTTGGAGGGGTTCCCTTGGGTTTTTTGCTTCCAAACATTTGGTGTGCCCACATATGGTCCATTGGCTTCTTTTCAAAACATTTTTGAATAAATTTGAGTCTCTTTTCAGCTCTTTTCATCCACATTTTGTCTCTAGTCCTTCATTGGCAACTTTAAGGCAATTTGATCAATTTTGAGTCCTCTAAGCCATTTTCCAGTTCTAGGAGTCAAGTGTACCTTTCCAGTAGCTTTAGTATCTATGTAAAATCAGTTTGAACCCTTCCAAACCTCGTTTTGGATAATATGGGACCTTCTTTCTTTGTTTGGAAGACTAGGTTCTACCTTGGAAACTTGAGACCCCCTAGGGTTAACTTTGATCCCTTCCTTTGTTGTTTCAATTTTTTGAGTTTCATTCTTTTGTACAATAGTCTTATTATATTATTAACACTGATTTAGATAATTCCATACCCATTTTGGTTAGATTTGGGATCATTCTTCCTTGTTTGGAAGCTGGAGTTTGTGCTTGGAAAATTGAAATCCCCTTAGGTTAACTTGATCCCTTCTGTACATTTTTTATTTTTTTGAATTAGAGCCTCTTGATCAGTGATTTTGTTGCCATTATATGACTTATTTGGACTCATACAAATCATATTCGGATTTTTTTGGAAACTCTTGGCATGGTTTGAAAGTTCGAAGCCTTTGTTTACTTGTTGGGTAGAATTGTCATTCTTTTCAAGTCCCAATAGCTTGCATTTGTTTTAAACTTCTTCTTTCCATATAATTGTGATTGGATTCAATTTTTAGAGATCTATTTAGTGTGCTATTCCAAAGGTTTGCTTGGTTTGGTGTGGTTTGGTTTGGTTTTTAGGCTTTTAAAGGCTTGGGACATCCCTGTCTTTTGAAGTCGTTTTCTTGGGTTTTGCACTTTGTTTCCTTTGCATCTTTAGCTATTTATTAGTTATTGGAGTAGATCGATTCTTTGTTTCCATTTTTGTTCATAGAAAAGCTTCTGTTTGTCTCTCTTTTGCTAGATTTACAAGCTTGAAAAACATAAATTTCCTTCTTGCATTAGTTTGATCATTTGACATTCTTGGTCTTACATTCATAAGAGGAAGAAAATATTGTTTCAAGTTATTGTGCATTTGAGTTACACAAAGATATTGAATGTTTTTCTTTGTGTTGGATTTGATTGGAAACGTTTTTGGAATATTTCTTTCCCATGGCTTAGATGTGTCTTTTTCAAGTGTAAAAAGATAGGAAACAAATTAGAATTTATGCATTTGTTATGGATAGAAAGATCTCTTTTTGTCACATTAGGATAGTTTTGGGTGTATGATTTTTAAATTTTTGGCTTTTTCTATCATTTAAAAAAAGAAGATAAAATTGCATTTGCATAGGGTTGTGCATTTGGGAAGAAAAAAATATCTCTCTCCTTCTTAAGTAGGACTTCGTCGAAAGGAAGACTTGCATACTCATGCTTACATGGTTTTGAGTCAGGTCCAAATTCCATTCGTCCACTTAACCACATAAGATAAAATCAAGTGCTAGTTAAGTTAAAATCTTTAGCAACTTGAGTGATAGGTTAGAGACGTTTTTCGGCGTCTTTAAGCGTAGGAGTTGTCGTTATTTTCCTGCACTGCATCTTGGGGGCTGTGTGGTTCTTTCACGTACTAGTCGGTATATAGAACGGCCTTTCATGTACCTCACAGTATATAGAAAGGTTCTTTCACATACTCGACGATATATAGGAAGGCCCCTGTCGAACGGTTGTGCATTAGACAACACTACTACGGATTGGATCTCCCATGTACCTTGTGTATATCGCGAGACCCTTATAGGATCCTGGAACCATCCGAGTAAACCTTATGGTCGTCTTATTGTCGCAATACACCGAGAACATTACTCAGGGAGCTACTACACAAGTACTGTTAGGTAGTCGGGTTATACAACCAAGGGTACAGTCCCAATCCTCCTTGGTTAGTGCTCTATAAAATTTGGCCGAGTATAACTGTTGGACCCTATAGTATATCATGAGTTGTGACATCTTGACACACCATGAGGATTCAGCTTTTATATCCCACCTATTCACCAGTTTGCTTATTGCTTTTAGTTTGAGAAGTGTTTGTTGTGTGTGGTATTTAGAAGGCCTTAGAGAGAGAATTAGTTTCTTCAAATAGCCATGGAAACCAATTCTAGGATTACCAATAAAGAGACCCCTTTCCAAGGGGTACCTTTTGCTTTTCCTCCATTTGGAGATATCGATCCTCCCTTTATTGCCACTTTGAATCTTCATGGATTGTCTATAGGATTACCGGTATGGTTATTCTCCAATTCGGTCATCCCAAATGCACCTAATGCTTCAAATGTTAACTATCCATCACGAGAGCATCAATCCCAAATTGATCCTTCGCTTTCTTCGTCGGATGTATCTTCTTCATTTTTTTCTTCCTCACCTGATAAAAGTAGTGGTGCTAGTAATCAGGAGGATAAGAAGAAGAAGAAAAGGAAGGTTAAGAAGAAGAAGAATAATAAAGAGACCAAGCATCAACTAACTACCCCAAATGATGCTCTTTCTATTCAAACACCTCGAAAACCCAAGTTCCCTTGCAGGCTTTGTAGGGGGGGCACCTTCTTAAGGATTGTCTTGGTCTTTCCAAAGCATTATAAGAGTGGTCTAAAGCTTCCAAACAACCTATATCATCAGCCTCTGGACATCATAGCGATGATACCCCATCGACTTGTGACTCCATGGTTAAGGGTCGGAAAGGTAAAGTCAAGAATCCTTGTTTGATATGCAAGGACATGCACCTTACTTACCTTTGTCCTCGCATGGATGAAGCTTCACAATTGTTGGAAGACATTATTGTATCCCATAATCACCTTCCAACCAGATATCATAAGTTGTCCCTTGACCCCTCATTGGTTGATAAAGTGGTCGATCCAGTTACATCCTAGGTTGATCCTACTCTTCCCTTGAAGAGTGAATCCAAAGTAGTCGATCATGCTCCATCCTTGGTCGATCCCACTCTTTTTTCGAAGAGTGGAGAACAAGTAGTTCATCCCACTTTTCCTTTGAAGAGTGAAGTTGAAGTAGTCGAGTCGACGTCATCTCCACTCGATCCCACTCTTTCATTGGAGAATGTCGAGAATGAAGTAGTCACCATGACACAATCTTCGTCTCATCTTGCTCTTCCAGTTGAGAGTGAACCGAAAACCACTGATGTTTTCTTTATCAGTTCATATTGTTCTGGATAAGGGGGCATTTTACCCATTTCGATGGACCCCCCCCCCCCAAGCACTGAGGTCATTTCCTTTGATTGGAATAATCTAACAGAATCTTGTCTTCCTTCGGGTGTTCCTTTCCAGATATCTGTAGAAGTTACCGGTAGGAACGTACTTCGCACTATTGTTGATGAAGGAGATTATGTTAGTATTTTATCCTCAACTGCTCGGAAAGCTATAGGATCTCCTCAGCTTGTGCTAGCCACTAATCAAATATTGGATTTTAATAGAAGACCTACTGGACCTTTAGGGATCCTTCATCAATTACGTATTACCTTAGGAAGGAAAATTGTCTATATTGATGTTATGGTAGTCCAAGGTCCCTTAGATTTTAATCTGCTTCTTGGGCGAGATTATGTCTATGCCATGAAAGCTGTAGTGTCCACACTCTTTCGAGTGATGTATTTTCCTCATCATGGAAACATAGTGACCATTGATCAACTTTACTTTGTTACGCCTAATCATTGTATGACTGTCAGCCACCAGACTTCCCTAAATGTTCAACATGTCTTAGTGATTCCTCCCCCATCTTCAGTCGTGTCTCTCAGCTTTGGACATCATGCCAGAGTTGAGTCGTTAGTGAACTGATAACTTCTTCCCATCATGGAAGAAGCTTAGAGGGGCATGATTCCAACCTTTGGACATCATGTTGGAGTTATTAATACCATGATCTTCTTATGATGAGGGAAAACTACCAACCTTTGGACATCATGTTGGGTAGGAACCAACGTCGAGCATAGTTTTATTCTGTTTAAGCTCATTAAAAAATGAAATGGGATACTTCAAGCATAGTTTACTTTCAATTTCAAGCTTGTGTAAAAATGAAACCAATCATGAGAATAGTTCCCTTTCCGTGTCAAGCTCATTATAAAATAAAGCAGGCCATCACGTGCATAGTTCTATTCCTTTGTCAAGCTCATTAAAAAATTAAATAGGTGATTATGAGCATAGTTCCCTTTCTGTGTCAAGCTCGTTAAAAAATGAAATAGATTCCTCTCCCTCTGAGTCGAGTCTCCCACCAGATTTGGGACTTGAACCTTCATTTCATCTGCCTATGTCACTTGATCTTCATGCTTTCTATCCTTCTGGTGAACCTTTTCCTATTAGTAGCCAAGAATTTAATTGGGTGAAGAAGAAGAGTAGGAAGACGAAATGAAGCTTGGGGTGCATGTCTCCAGCCTTTGGACATCATACTGGAGTTAAGCTGCTAGCTTTCATTGATAATGTCGGGGGAAAACTTTCCAACCTCTGGATATCATGTTGGGAAGTAACCTATCAATGGACCTCATTCCGAGCATAGTTTATTTTCAACTTCAAGATTGCTAAAAAATGAAACCATCATCTCGAGCATAATTCATTTTCTGTTGCAAGCTTGTTAAAAAATGAAGTAGATACCATGAGCATTCTTCCAACCTTTCTTCGAGCTCGTTAAAAACAGTAAGATGGTGTTGAGATTACTTTTTCCCTTTTCGTGCTCTGGTTAAAAATATGAAAAGTGGTTTGAGCTTACTTTTTCCTTTTCCTTGCTCTGGATCCAAACATGAAAAATATTCAGAGTGCTTTTGATACCGTTGTCGTGCTCGTTAAAAATTGAGTAAAAAGTGTGTTTAATGAGTATAGGTTTATCTCTTTATCCGGTCTCGCTAGACTATTTACGGAAAAAGGAACTGTGGCGAGATTTTTTTATTTTATTTTTTTTATTATCTTTGTCGTACTCGGTTATCAACCATGACAAAGTCGTCTTTCGAGTGATAGTTTATCCCTTTTTCGACCTCGTAAGACTAGTTATACGAAAAAGGAACTCCTAGAGTTTCTTTAAGTTCTTTTCAGACTCCCAAAACATGAAAAGGTTGTCGAACGAATTTGCTTCCTTTCACGCTCGTAAAAGGATTTGAAAGTGCATATATTCAATTTTAGTTTACCCCTTTTTCGGGCTGAAGTAGTATTAATTACGAAAAAGGAATACCTTAGTTGACCATCGACTAAGAGAGTTCTCCTTCGCATTGTTTTATCCTTCTTTCGGGCTTAGGGGACTAATTTTACGAAAAAGACCTTTTTGGAGTCTTCATTAGATTAATTTAGACTCTCTAAACATGAAAAAACGTCGAGTTTTCCTTCTTTGGACTCATAAAATCAAACATCGAAGGACCCTTTTGGGACCGAACCCCTCCTTTCTCAGGTTCATAAAACATATGAGATTGGACTTGTCCGAAGGATGAGCTATACCGAGCATTTTTTATTCTCCTCAAGCTCATTAAAAAACAAAGAGGTACTCATCAAGCATGATGGGGGTTGGGGAGAAATAAGCTAAGTTTGTTTTGAAATATTTTATGGCAGCTTGTGTCATCCTTTAACATGGCACCTATTTGCATCTCGTCGTACAGTTGGGTAATATGCTTGTCTTTGATTCATGCCAATTTTGTGAGTCGTCCCGCTCTTTCAAGTCATATAAAGAATGTCTTAGTCATTGTCACATTATCTCTTGGTGTCTACTTCGTTGATTCAATGATGCCAAGTCATTGTTGTCGTGCCATTCAATGTTCAAGGGAAGTTTACCTAAGTCAGCCTCTGCAATATTGTCAACCTTTACATCCTTATGTCAGTCCATACTCATATGATTCATTACTTCACATCACTTTCCTATGTCGGTTTCCTGTCGATGACGTGGGATTCATCATGGCCCTCCTTCGATGAGTCTATTCCTGTTGAATTCAACACATCATCCAAGAATTAGACTTAGGAACCACCTTAGTACATTGGTACCTTCATGCCTCAATGGTAGGTTTCCTCGTATTCGACAGTGGGTTCTCATCATCGACCTCTGATCGAATGATTCCATGAGTGTTTGACGTCAACACATCTATTAACATTTGTTGGAATGTACTAGTTATACCTTGGAGATCATTATCATCATTGGTGATTTCCCTCGCACTTGTTAACAGTTTACGGCCAGTAATCAAGTGGTTTCCACCATGTTCGACTTCAACACCTTGTAATCACATGGTTAGATTTGTATCGATTTGGGATCGGGTAGAAGACCCTGCATGGTTCTGAAGTCCATTTGGAACATCTAGGTTGCGATGGTGATTTTTTGAGTAGGTTCCAACATGGAAATTATGTTGGTGACCTCATTGATGTACTGGTCATGGTTGGTCATTATCTTATCATGGATCTACGCTTGTAGTCTAGTAGCTATGATTTGTCTTCAGTCATTATTGAGTCAGTACTATCATGGATCTGCAATGTATTGGTCGAAAGCCATGCTTTGAGTCAGTTGTTCCGAGCATGGGTATGCCCACCTCAGGTTCGTTAGACATATTGTTGATATTTGCTTGCAGATCTTCTCCAGTTCTCCTTCAGGTAACCTTGCGGACTTACTATTGGTAAAGTGTTTCGGCCATCAAATTCCTTCTGACCTCACACTTTAGGGGGCACCTGTTATACCTCAAATTGCCACACCATGTTCTATATGGGGTAACCACATGTCTTTCACCATGAAAATATACTTTGTTTATGCCTCCTAGAGGTGATAAGAACCTTTATTTTGAGTTTGTCAACTCCTTGGTCATCCTGGGGAACCAATCCAACTCATGAAGCCTCGAAATCCAACCTTACCAACCTCCAAATCTTCCTCCTACTGAAATTTTCACGCCCTGACTGTTCATCAAGGAGCGACAATTTCATATTTTCGCGCTTTGCTCAGTTATAGGGGAGCAACAATTTGAAAATTTTCACATTTTGCTCAGTTATAAGGGAGCAAAATTTTTGTTTTAGGCTTATCCCTTTTATTTTGGATCTTGGATCTCATGGAGATATTCTTGGGATGGGTACCCTTTCGAATCCCATATCACATTCACTCCTTGGCATGGTTTAGATCCTTGATCCACATCTCCTTCACTTAGATCCATCATATTCTCTAAGTAGTTGGCCTCTCAAATCCTATAAGAAGAGATCCATCCATGAGCTATGGGAGTTCTTGGAAGCACCAAACCTATGATCCTATGACTGGGAAACACTCAGAAAGGAGGCCATTATGATCCCATAAGTCTTGCAAGGGTGATGTTGTAGAGCTTGGAAGGAGATGGTATCATCTTAGAAACCAAGGTATAACATTGTAATCAACTTCTTTGGATTTCTTAATGATAACTTGGCCTATTCTCCCATGTCTTGTTTTTTATTATATTGATGCATGATATGTTGTAGATTAGATCCAGCTTAATACATCTACTTGCTTGGAATTTTTGGTCCTTTGTCTTGTTTAACAGGTTCGAGCCTTGAAGATGAAGCTTGGAGCTAGAGCTAAGACAACCTATAGGTTGGAGGCAAGACCTATATCTTTCCCTTTCCTTCCATGTTAAAATTTCATGTAAGTGTTTGATCTAGGAGAGTAGATCACCATTTGTTTTGTTTCTATCTTGGGTAGGTGTCTAGGGACCTAATTGATCCCAAGAGGACTTCTTTTTATCCGTAGGAAGAAAGTTCTACAACATCGTCCATGACCACCTACCTTTCCTTCCACTCATCCCTCGCCTTCCTCTCCACCTCTCAAGATCGAAAAGTTAAATCAAGCTGAAACAATAGAGCGCCAATCCAAGTTCTTTGCTACAACTATGACGATAAATATTTCCCTAGCAATAAATACAAGGAAAAAAAACTCTTTATTGCCATTTTAGAGGACATTTTTAATAAGGAAGTTGAACATAGCACTCCATATGTGGAAGACATTCCCTATCCTGGTTTATTAAAGGTACAACTTGATACCTTTTTGCATGCCTTAACTGGTCTTTTTGCACCCCAAACTTTAAAACGGATTGGCTACATCAAACATCACAACGTCATAGTCTTAATTGAGAGTGGTAGCATGCATAAATTTATTCATCATCGGGTAGACCAAGAAACACACTGCTATATCTATGCAGTGAACAAATTCCAAATTGTTAACACCCCCATCAATGTTCCCGCTAAAGAAGGAAAGGTCATCCCCCTACCAGAACCCCAAGCATGCCCATTGACCTATTACTCCAAAGGAAGAATCCGAAAGCCCCAAAAATGGCTAAGGGTCAAGCAAATATGAGCCAAATGATTGAGCCGCAATGAGAAAAATGGGAAAAACAAGGCGGTGGAATTCTCCCGCAATCTACAGAGGTTGAACGGTCAGGATTGATTAACGGCCAAAGCGGTCGCAGAAGTCTGGATCCAATGGCCCAAAATAGCTACGGAAGACCCATTTGCTCGATTGATATTCCTCTTTCAAAGAGCAGATGAATGGATGGGATTGAAGAGCAGGGCCAAATCAATGGCTGGGAGACGATCCGCAACACACCAGATCAAGAGATTTTCCGCTTTCCTGCAAGTCCGACTTTCCGCACCCGCATTGTGTATTGCGGAAGTCAGAACGGTATTTTTTCAAGAGTGTAAAGTTGGTTTCCGATTTCTGCAACCTGCATTGCAGAATGCGGATTGTGGAGACATAATTTTTCGGGGGTGCATATTTGGGTTTCTGATTTCCGCAACCCGCATTGCAGAATGCAAATTGCGGAGACATAATTTTTCGGGGGTGCAGATTCAAGTTTCCGATATTCGCAACCCGCATTGCGGAATACAGATTGCGGAAGTGATATTTTTCCAGAGGCATAAAGTTGGCTTTCCGATTCGTGAAACCTGCATTGCGGAATGCATGATTGCGGATCGAAGAGGTTTTATAGGGAAACTTACTGCCGAAAATGAAGAATTTCACAGGGAAAATGGCATGATTGGGAGCCGATTTGGAAGCCAAAGAGAAGTACAGCCAAATCAACCTAAAAGGGCCCAATCCAAAGGACAACTGGTGGTTTCCAAGGCCCAAATACACATTGACAATGCACCGAGTTTCCCACCGACGCGTCTAACAGACTCAGAGGTAATTGGTTCGAACAGGTTGGCATGAACGGCCTCATTCTTTCCAGTTCAAGACTGTTGTCAGTTAGTTAGAAGTTGTTTGATATTTTGTAAGCCTATAGAGGCAGATTCTGAATTAAACCAAAGGGTTGGATGTTTCTGTATTCTAAAGAGATTAAAAGCTCTGCGTATGTATCAAACTCGGCCTTTTAATTCATGAGAAGACCCGATTCTAGAGCAGGAATTCTTATGATTAGTGTTTTGATGTCTTTTATTTCTTGTGCATGTGTTCTTCATTTGTATTTCCATTGATTGTTTACTTCTGCAGTATCTAGATCAAGACTACATGGTCTGAAATTCGTATTTTACGCTTCAGATGCATATGACTAGGTAATCCACCTTTTCTTCTTGAAGTTGCAGGTTAGAATTCATTTACAAATGCTCTAGCTCTGTGGTGGAATTTGTTCCCTTTTCTGCCTTCATCTGTTGACATATTTGACTTGAAAAAACCTCATCTACCTTGCCTCTGCCTCTTAAACTGTGGTCTAGATCAGTCATTTGTGACTATAAATCCACTGCAGTTTGACTCCATGCCCAATGGTGCTCTTGTCCTTAACCCCAACCAGCTGAAAAAATCCCTATAAGCATTATCTGGAGGTCTGGCCACCACTTTTACCTATAACCAACTTGTGCAAATAATATCCTAAGTGTTGAGTGAATTGTGAAAGAGAGAGCCCTCTCTGTGGTTGGAAAGGCTAGTTTCCATCCACCAAAGCTTGGTTTGAAACAATTACCTCATGATCCCTTCTATTGCAACCCAGGAGAATATTGAGTGATAACATAAATCATGATTGCCAATGGGGAGCCATGAAATGTGGTGGTCGTTGTGAGAATGTGCAACTTCGTATGGGTGATTATTCCCTCAAAACCAACATGTTTTCTATTGAAATGGGTGGTTGTGATATTGTCTTGAGCATTGAATGGTTACATACACCAAGACCCATCACCATGGATTTTGGTGCCTTATACACGAGTTTCCAACAGGTAGGGCATAACTACACTCTCAAAGGAACTGCAACCAAATCTCCAAATAACTTGCACAATATGGAAAAACTTCTTAAAAGGGGCCATTCATGCATTATGGCTTAATTCCATCCCATTCAAGCTTTAGAGACCCCTTCTCAACCCATCCTTTATGACAAACACCCATCCATCTTTAACACTTTGAAATGATTCCCACCTTCCCACGGTGAGCATGATCATTCCATTCCACTCTTACCTAGTATCCTCCCATCCAATATACTCTCATATCGCCATCCTTTTTCTCAAAAATTGAATTTGAAAATATAATTCAAGGGTTGCTAGCTACTGGTGTCATCTGTCCCAATGCCAGTCCTTATTCTTATCCAATTGCTATGGTCCTCGATAAATAAGGTGATTGGTGCATGTGTCTTGACTTCTGTGCCTTGAAAAATTGACCATCAAGGATGAGTTTTACATTCATGTTATTGATGACCTTCCGAATCCCATTCATGTCACTAACGACCTTTTGGATGAGCTTAAGGGTGCTCAATTATTCACCATACTTAATCTTTGCTCAAGCTATCATCAAATTCACATGAGGAGGAGGATATTCCCAAAACTACTCTTCACACTCATGAAGGCCATTATGAGTTCTTGGTGATGCCCTTTGGCCTTTACAATGCACCCTCCACCTTCTAGTGTCTCATGAACAAAATGTCTAAACCCTTTTGTGTAATTTTTTCCTCATACTTTTTTATGACTTCTTGATCTACAGTAAAACTTGGAAAGCCCATGTAGCCCATGTGGATTAGGTATTACAACTCCTTGCGGATCATCAACTCTTTCTTAGACGGTCCAAATGTGCCTTTTGTGTATTTGAAGTGGAATACTTGGGACATATTATTAGTCAAGTGTGTGTGTGTGTGTGTGGATCCAAAGAAAACTGAAGCAATGAAGGATTGCACTCACCCCAAAAATCTTAAATCCTAAGTGGTTTTATGGGTCTCACTGGTTATTACAAAAAGATTGTATGGAACTATGGTGAAAATGCAGATCCACTCAAAAAATTTCTAAAAAAAGGATTTCACCTGGAATGACACAACATAAAAGGTTTTCTAGGACTTAAAGGGGGCTACGTGTACCACCCATGTGCTTGATTTTCTTGACTTCACTAAAACCTTTGTCCTAGAATGCGATGCCTCATGTAAGGGCATAGGAGCAATCCTCGTGCAAGAAGGTAGAGTGTTGGGTTTTACTAGCAACAACTTTACGAGTGGCACTTATGAAATCAACTTATGATAAAGAGATGATGGCAATATTGCATGTTATGGACATCCAACATCCATGCCTTGGGAAACACTTCCATATCAAAACCGATCGTTGCAGCTTAAAATACTTTCAAGAACAAAGAACTTCATACCCTAAGAAACAAAAATGAGTCACCAAAATGTTGGGATATGACTATGAGATAATTTACCAAAAATTCAAGGAGAATGTGGTAGTAGATGTTATTCTCTCTAAAGTATTAAGAGGATAGTTCCCTCTTTTCTCTCTCCTTCATCGTAATAGATTGCTTGAATGACGTCTATCATGAATGGTTTACAAATCTCACACTTGCTACCATGGTTCAACAACTTTAAAAGGAACCTTGTGCATATCTAGGCTACACATGGCACGATGATGAGTTTTGATATAAAGGATGTCTATATTTGTTAATGTTTGTAGCTATGTGAGCTGTCCTCACTAGTTGAGTAAGCCCAGAAAGAAAGCAAATAAATAATTGCATAAAGACAAGTTGACCCGACAAGAAACATTAAATAAATTGTAATTTATTATTGAAGATGACAAGTCGACCCCAGTGAAAAAGTCATCAAGAAAACCAGTATAAATAAGGGTGACGTCCTCCTCATTTGCACTACTCACAAAAGTTCCCTCGAGTAAGGAGAAATTCGCTCAAGGGTTGTAGAAGACTACTATTTATGGGGTTCTTTATTTGGTATAATCTTTTACGTGGCATCTCTTGTTCTAGATCACTTCTATATCTGATGTACTTGTATTTTGTACTGAATCTACGAATAAGAAAGGTTGGTTGGGTTTTTCCCAAGTTTGTTTTTTCCCAGGGTAAACTATCATGTCTCTTATGTTTGTTCTTGTGCATCTATATCTTGCTTATATATTCATTATATGTGATAAAGAAGATAATAAGACCATAATAAGCAAGAAAACATAATTAAATTCAACAATATTTGCTCAAGCAGACAACATTGAAATCACAACTGTTATATTAGCTACATTCATCCCCCATAGTTGGTCATTCAATATTTCATAAAACATACGAGAGGATCAAACAATCATTTCTCTTGGAAGGCATAAAGAAGGACATCCATACATTTGTGGCAAAATGTGATACTTTCCAATGATATAAAGTTGAGACAGTTAAATCTCTAGGTGAACATCAACCACTCTCCATTCCACCTACGGTGTGAATTGGCATTTCTATGGGTTTCATTGTGGGGTTACCAAAATATGGTAATAAATATGTAATCATGGTTGTGGTTGATCATCTTTCCAAATATGCTCATTTTTGTGCCTTGCAACAACCTTTCAAAGCCACCATGGTAGCTCAAGTATTCATGGATAATATCTTCAAATTAATGGTATGCCACAGTTTATTGTCACATGCCATGACCCCACCTTCACTGATAACTTATAATTGTACTTGTTTCAACTCCAGGGCACTAAATTGAATCTCGGGATCACCTATCACCCCAAAAGTAATGGTCAGTTTGAAATTGTCAACAAATGCATGGAAGTTTATTTGTCATGGTTTACTTGAGAGAAACAATCCAATGGGATTCGTGGTTACCTCTATATGATTGGTGGTATAATACAACTTATCATGTTTCCACTCGAATGACTCCCTTTGAAGTTGTTTATGGCCAAAAGACCCCCTCGGTACAATCCTACTTACCAAGTGTCTCTAAGGTACAGTAGGTGGACCAAAAACTCATAGCTCGAGCTTATGTTCTCTGCACTCTCAAGGCTAATCTAGTCATGGATCGTAATAGGATGAAGCAATAGGTTGAACAACATAATTCAAAACATCATTTTGTAGAAGGGTATTGGGTATTCCTCCATCTACAACCCTGTAAACATACCTCACTTAAGGCCAACCACCACCATAAGCTTGCTCCCAATTTGTATGGGCCCTACAAGGTCCTTAGGAGTGTTTGTCTTGTGGCTTACAAATTTGAGCTACCTAGCCACTCTAAGATTCATCCCATCTTTCATGTATCATACTGGAAGAAAGTGGTTGGCTCTCATTGTGAACATTGTGATAGTGAGATCCTCCTCGACAAACGAGAACATTGTCTTCGCTAGTGTACTATCCAAGAGGACCTGATCCAATGGAAAGATACCTAGCCTACAGATTCTACATGGGAACCAACAAATATACTTCAACAATTTTTGCATCTCCAACCTTGAGAACGATGTTGCTTTTTAAGGAGGAGGGCATGTTAGGGTCCTACCCTAGTCCCCCTAAAATAGATAGATACATTTTTTTTTGTAAGCTAGTACCCATGGGGATTTGAACTTGTGACCTTCCATTTACAACTTCTCATCTCAATTACTCATTGCCAATTGGTCTACTCCCCGTGGGATAAAATAGATAGATATGTTGATATGTATTGAGTTCGTCTATTTAAATAAATCCCTTGAAGTAGATATCACGTGAAGGAATATTTGTGAGAAGACTTACTAGAAGGTTCCACCTACTAGAAAGTTCATTCACTGGGAAGGCTTGCTAGAAAGTTCCTTCACTATAAACTATATAAAGAGTAGAATGAATGTAATAAGATGCCTTGTGAAGTATATTATAATTGGAGCTATGCTCATTTGGAGGTTTCCCCCTCAAAAAGGCAAGTGAACATTGCTTTCATCGATAAAGGTATTTCCATTATGATATTTAGTTATCTACAGTTATCTATTGTTGTGGTAATTATGTCCTTTCATTCTAAAATTTTGCTTTGTTTTGTTATTTATGTTATGAATTTCTTGTTATGCTATCAAGGTACATATCATCGAGTTTGGTAATGTTTTTAGAAACAACTTCAAAACCAACTAAGAGGTGCATGTTGGTGAAGACCTATCCCAGGTTGGTGCCATTGATAATTTTGGTGATGGCATTGATAAAGATTTACAAGTCTTGTTGAATCACTAGGTAGTAGAAGGCATATATATCCACCAATTGAATCCCTTTTTCTATAACCCAAAATTTCATCAAGTTGTTATGTTATGTCCCCTGTATCCATTGTAGATGCGTAGGATGGATCCTTTGTCATCTATGAATACCCCTATTATTCTATTGGGACATGGTTTCCCTTGCATGGTCATTCAATGGGAGGTTTACCCTGCTCTTTGGAAGGGGGTGCCAAAGGCTCATAAATGATTATTTATGAGTGATCACAACTTCCCAGGTGAGGGTCTCACCTAAATTCCATGCCATGAGGAGTCTCTTCCCCCATTCTAAGTCCTTTTTATCATTATATGTCCATCTCATAGCTTTAAGAGTTTCCCTATGGTTATTTTCTATGATTAGCCAAAATATTTAATGTCTTTTTTCTTATCATGGAAAATTTCATTATTGCATTCCTTGTAGAGTGTCCATAAAACAAGCCATCGTAGCATAATCACGGATAGGGTGTTGTTATTCCCTCTATGATTTTTGTTTTTTTGTTTTTAAAGGACATGCTCATTCATTGTAGGTATGATAACTATCAGGTTTTAATTTATCAAAAAAACTCGTTATGACCCGCCAATACAACTTTCATTACATCGTAGAGGTCATATTTTTTAATGTTCAAAGAGAGAGTTAGATCAAAAAATTGACATACATAATTTCACATGAAATCGAGGTCTTGTACCAAAACTTATAGGTATAGAGTTCAATATATTGTCATAACAAAAATAAACACTTAAAAAACGCTCAAACACTAGAGAAATTAAAAACCCTATATGTGAGCTAGCTACTAACTCCCCCTAGGCAGCAGAGTTGAGCTCAACCCAAGAGTTTCCATAAATGCCTTAAGGGGCAAGTTGTTCTTGTATTAGATTTTGTAACATTAGATTTATGAAACTTGTTACCTTGACCAGTAGATCTTAGTTGGTTAAAATAAAATCTTCCAATTCAAGACACTTCATGCATAGAATTGAGACTCTTGTTCCCATTCATGCAAAACCAAAACACACTTCCCTAATCAAACATTGAATATATCTCAAGCTTTTTTTGCTTCTTAGGTTTGGGATTTGGACCGTGCTTACCATTTCTCAGTTGCCATGGTCGCCCTGGTCACATTGTCATGGTCACCCTAGACTTCTACAAATTCCTTGACACATTTCCTCAAAAATTTTAAAGTCTTGTTTATCTCCCTGACGGTGGCACAATAACAACTGTAGTGTGCCATTATGAATGCAAGGAGGCAACACAATCACCTATCTATGTTCCCAAGTTAGAAAAAACATGGAGCGTAAAGAGAGTACCAACACTTTATGAGAAAGGGGAGGACAAGTAATGAGGGAGGCAATACCCTTGATATTCTCTATCTCTCTTTTCATTATGTCTCCTAGCTTTCATCAAGTATGACAAAAAATCACGCAATATACTCCAACCTTCCCACCCCTTCGGAAAGACATATTCCATACTATAGCTCCACAACAGTAAAACCCTATGTGATGCGATGGGATTGAAAGAGGCGAGATGATGTTGGGGGTGGGGGTCACTTACTTGCCCCTTTAGGAATATTCTTGAAGTGTGGAAGGAAATATGAGGCAAGACACCTCTTAATGATTTTTTATATTCAAAATTCATGGAATTAAGCCATGGACACTTCTTTCTTGGCCATCTAGTGTAAGCCATAAATTTGTTGGAATATTTTATATTCCTTGGAAGGTAATAATGTCTTTGTATTATGTCGGAAGATATCCATGATCTTATGTAAAAGAGTAATACATTATATCCCATATTCATTATGGTAAAGTATACTCTTGATATTCATTATTATATAAAGAGATGTCATTACAGAGAATTATATTATCCCACATGTAATATGTGAGAGTAATTCCTCCTCACCTCTTAGTATATAATATAGTCAAGGGAGTCACATCACATATATCATGCTCTTTACTTATCCACACAAGTATTGCTATATTGTATTGAGGTTATTGGCATTGCTCTCTTAAGATTGAGGGAGATATTCTGGAGATAATAGAAGACCACCTTCCCGTGGAAGTAGCCCAATTGGGTGAACCAAGTATATATGGTGTACTCTTTTATCTTGTTCTCTTTTATGTACTTGTTGTTGATATATTATTGTTTTGCATAGATAGGTAAGCTAGTTTAGTTAGATCCATATCTCTGACATGGTATTAGAGCTTGTTGCCATGATCTAGCACCTTCTATTGCTTTCAAAACAATGTTTTATCATTTGGGCATTGTTTATTTCATGTATTTTTGCTTTCTATCTGGTAGCCATTAGGCTTCTCTTCAGATCTGGGCATATTTCTACAGTTTTTTACTTCTAACCCCAACCTTGTTGTGTAGATTTTTGCATATTTTTTTCAAGGATTTCTTGATGTTATTTTTGTAGATCTATATGATTTTCTGATTCTCCTCAAGGAGATCTATCTTCTGGTTGTCAAAACGACAGTTTTCGTCCAAGTTTGGTAGACTTTGTGCAGGTTTTTGTCTTCGGCATATTCGGCCTTAAACTGGACACTTGTGACTTTTCTTTGCAGGAACCCGCGGTTAACCACGACTGTTCCTATTGTGAACCCGCGAATACTCTATAGACCCGTGGCATCCCAGTGCACAGACTCGCGTATGCTCCAACATACTCGCGACTGTTCCACTACCGAACCCGCATTTACTTCAGATTATTCGCGACCCTCCCTATGTTGAGCTCGCAAATGCCTCGACAGATTCGCGACCTTACAATGCAGAGACCTGCGAGTAGCCGTGACTCCATTACACCGCAACCCACGAGTAACCACGACCTTTGCTGTGCAGAACCCGTGAGTATCAGCATCTATTCGCTAGTTTGTTGATGGCATACCCGTGAGTGACTTTTCTTGGCACTTTTCAAAAGGGCTGTAAGAGAAAAAAAAAGTTTATTTTCCTTCACTGTTTTCTAACTGTGTTTCTGCAGATTTAGATCAGTATGGTAAAGAATATGAGTTTTATGTTTTTCACTTTCTTTCTCTTGTCATTTCTAGCATTTGGGTTTCTTGTCAATATTTCTATCATTATGATGTCAGAAGTAGCTTTTGTTTTTGAACTTGTTGGTCCTAACTATCTTGCATGGAAGAGAAAAATGATTGATGTTCTCAGGAGTAAGAATCTATGAAGGATTGTTAATGGTGAACACACGAAACCTGTTGATGCTCAAGCTTTGGCTATATGGGAAGATAAATGTGATCAAGCAAGAGTGCTCATTGGTCAAACAGTTGCAGATAGTCTTCAGGTAAGTATAGAGACAGAAGACAACCCCGTTGAGGTATGGAAAATTTTTGCTTCTTTATTTGATAAATCTAATGATGTTTCTGCTTATTACCTTAAAAAGAATATTTTTGAGCTAGATCCTACTAAATTTGAAAGAGTAGAATTATATCTTGTTGAAGTGAAAACTTTAAATGAAAAATCAAATAATTGTGGTAAAGATTACAAGAAAACAGACACTGCTCTTATAATTCTTATAGAACAAAAATTGCCATCTTGTTTTGATATGTTCATTCAAACTAGGAGCTCTTGAATTGTCTTCAAATACAACAAAATCTACTTTTGATGATTTTTGTAAAGGGTTGATTAATGAGCAAGAAAGGTTAATTGTTTCAGGACAAGTCTCACCTAATATGGCTCTTATGGCACACAATCCTAATTTTTTTTAATAATGTTAAAGGTTTTGATTCACACACTTCATATCATATTAATAAATCCCATCATGAAAATAGTACGAAGAAGAAAGTGTATGATCCTTGTAAGCATTGTGGTAAAACTAATAATTTTGAAAATAGTTGCTTTAGAATGAAACGTTTAATGGCTAAAGCTAAAAAGAAAGATTCTGATGAATCACAAGTAGCTTTAAGTGCCTTTGTTGTTGTCATCTAGTAGTTCTTCTTCTTATGTTTAATGACTAAATTTGTTTTTGTTGTTGTTCATGCTTAATCATGTCATGTTTATTTTGTTCTTGAGCAATTTTATAAAAGCAATTTAATATTTGTCATTTTTTGTGCTCACTATTTATATGTTGTGGCTGACACTTAATGTGTAAAAGTAACTTCATTTTCCTTAATTTTCAAGTTAATATTTTATTTGATCATGTCAAGTTTCCATCTTGTATATGATGTTTGCTAACCTTTGGTATATAAACATTTTCATTTATGTATGAGAAATGTTGATTTTATGATCTTTGTATGTTTTAATCTTGGAAGTTCTTGTGTAAATAAGTTCTCTGTTTATGTTTCAAGAAATAATGAAGCACCATATTCTACTGTTAAAGTCATGATGTTCATCTGTATGATATCACTTTCGATGTATAGACCATTGGGGTCTTGTTTCTTCGATGTTTGAAGTCTTTTACATATATTTATATTGCACCTTGATTGGAAGATTATCTGCTATCCGTATGTGTATTGACCATCTGGGTATTTTGTACACTGTTGTGGTGTTCTTAGCCACATGTTCTGTTTTATATAGCCGTCAGAAAGTATCTATACACTGGTGTGGATGTTATACCAGAGCTCTTCAGCTTTCAGTTATGGTTGTGGTGATTCTTGTGGTGATATGGGCATCTTGCTGTTGGATTGTGTCACATGTTTATTTCATCATACAACTTGGTTCGAGTGCACTTTCATGATTCAGTGAGAAGCAGTTGTTCTTCATCAAATTCCATCAACCGAAGTGTTCTTCTTCTGTAGCTTATGGTTATTCTGAAAGTTGTCATCAAGGGGGAGCAGTAATGACTCCTTCCTTCCTTTGTTAGTGTGCTTTTCTCCCAGCTATTATTAAGGGGGAGTGTTGGAATATTTTATATTCCTTGGAAGGTAATAATGTCTTTGTGTTATGTCGAAAGATATCCACAATCTTATGTAAAAGAGTAATATATTATATCCCATATTCATTATGGTAAAGTATACTCTTGATATTCAATATTACATAAAGAGATGTCATTGTGGAGAATTATATTATCCCACATGTAATATGTGAGAGTAATTCCTCCTCATCTCTTGGTATATAATAGAGTCAAGGAAGTCACATCACATATATCATGATCTTTACTTATTCACACAAGTATTGCTATATTGTATTGGGGTTATTGGCATCACTCTCTTAAGCTTGAGGGAGATATTCTGGAGATAATAGAAGACTACCTTCCCGTGGACGTAGCCGAATTGGGTGAACCACGTATATATGGTGTACTATTTTCTCTTGTTCTCTTTTCTGTACTTGTTGTTGATATATTATTGTTTTGCATAGATAAGTAAGCTAGTTTAGTTAGATCCATATCTCTGACAAAATTGTCCTTGAGTTATGAAGCTCTTATATTTCCACGATATGCATCTTGGTATTGAAAGTGTTCTTCACCATAAGTTGTCATCAAGTTTTCAAGTGAGTATGTTTGCCATGATATCCACTGAGTGTGCTTCCCCTGATAGGGAGCTTGACCTTGCCTCAACGCATCACTAATTGTTATGGAGTCACTTATTATGATTACCAGGGCATCAATTATGGTACTCCTAAGCTTTATATCATAGTACACCGTTAGCGCTTTAACCTCGTTATTAGTGGCATGCCCTAGACCCTAAGAAAATGATAATTATGATTGTCCTTTAGGATTAAGAATAACCCCCCTTCCTCTTGCTACCCATGAATTGTGACTATAACAAAGGTGTAACTTTGATCCACTTATGCATGCGCAAGGAGTTGGATGCACACCTCACACCTTCAACCATTACCTTTGGCTACCCCCATAACAACCTCGAGGAACCAGACACACACTAATCAAACCTTGATCACTAGTGAAACAATCCTCATTCTTCACCTGTAAATCTCATTATTTGTCAATGATATTTGTCCACATAAAAATGATTATTATTAATATTATTTTAAACTAAAATGATTATCATTTGTATCAAAAGATGGTTGCAGGCACATCATACAACAAGTCAATGCAAAGCAATATTTATAATGTCTGGGATCAAGGTTTCAAAATGATTGCTTACTATTTGAGTTGTTCTCACATTCCTTGCAATATAATTATAGAGCTCATTAGCATAATGCCTAACAAAATGAGCTAGTAACAAAACTATGTTGCAATGCATTTAAAAACCTAGAGTTAGAATAAAATATGTCCACTGAGAGCTTCATGTTTGATGTCCACTTGAGCTTTGTACTATGGGTTTGCATTTCCATTTGTTGTGTCTCCTTGCAATTGCTGAACAATTTCCTCATCCTTAACTGCAACTTAAACACAATCAATAGATAACTTAGGAGGGGTGATGAGAGGATGTGAGTTCCTAGTTAGACACATGACTAATTTATAAAAATATTGAAGTTTACTTCCAATTTGTCTATTTGCCTTCTTTGACAAGCCACAACTTCTGATAACTTTTCATTCTTGGATATTTGGGATTCAATTTGATTGGCTATTCTACTATTACAATGAGAAAAGACTATCTATAAATCCTCTATATGACATGCATTCCTCCTTTGA
Organism: Larix kaempferi; assembly: GCA_027924585.1. NCBI lineage: Eukaryota > Viridiplantae > Streptophyta > Pinopsida > Pinales > Pinaceae > Larix > Larix kaempferi. Next base: position 1,031,884 of record BSBM01000475.1, read on the forward strand.
GCTATACAAAGGTTTGATATTTCATAGGGGACACAATGGTTGTTGTCCTCATGGCCCTCCATCCTTATCCAAAAGTTGAATTTGAAGTTGATTCTACACGGTGAAAAAACTTATGGCTTATACTTGACCAATACTTGGAGCTAGAGGAAACACTACTAATCAATTCCCAATCCGAAGATGATCCACATTGCCAAATTGAAGCAAAAGGTGAACCACAATGCCAATAGGGGAGACCAAAAACACACTTCGCCTGAAATTTCGAGTCAGAGTTAAACCATAGAGCCTGACCAAACCGCTAAACCAGAGGGATTGGGGTTGCATTGCTTCTCAATCCAACCTCATTGACATTCCTAGAGCACTTGCATAAACCTAGAACTAGCATGAAAACGAAAAATGAAATCCCATTTTCGCCCCTCCAATCCATCCCTTCAAGTTTATTATAATTCCCTTCATGCATGTGAGATTGAGGAGGAAGTATTGTGATTTATGACGACTTTATTACCCATACTGTCACCTTAATGTTTATGTGCCACTTGTCCTCGAGCCCAGTTATCATGGTTACGCAATGGATTATTAATCTAAACTTCATGGGAGGTAAGAGACATATGGAACCCACCATTTATACTCTAACATTCAAATTCCAGTGAAACAATCTCATTTGTTTTAAGATCAACAAGGCTATCAAATGCCCTTAGAACTTGATAATATTCAATGGATTCAAAACTACTCACCACCCCTTGAACTATATAGATTAATCTTGATAGATAAGAATTTTGAGAGTTTATTTGGTTTCACAATTGTTAGGTATGATTGACGAGTCCCCTATTACAATAAGGTTTTTGATTCTTGATTTGAGAATCTTTATTCTTTATAATGATGTTATCACCTCAACTTGGTTATTGGTGGATTCTCCTAACCTTTAAGCAAATCTTATTTCTTGATTTTCTTCGAGATAAAAAATGACCCTACCTATCACTTTTATAACTTTTATAAAATGATTAAATTTAAAATATATATCTATATATACTAACATAGATCCATTTTAAACTCAGATCTAATAGAGGGATCCAATTTCTTGAGGTGTAATTTTTTTTTAATCTTAAACTTAAGAAATTTGATCCCTCTCTTGGTGGTTAGATTTGATTTAAGTTCTATTTTTTATTATTTTATAAGAGGTGGATTTTTTAAAGTACTTTTCATAATTTTGTATTTCATGAATATACATGTATTTTAAAATTATTTTTAAATTTTTGGTAATGTAACATTACGTCATCTTTCGTGACAACATCTGCCCCACAATAAGGTATAGATCACTTGGCTCCTCTCCCTGCAATAAAATAACAAAGTTATAAAAATATTTAAATATAAAATATATATCTCTATGTATAAAATATGGAGAAAAAAACAGAAAGAAAAAAATAACCAACTCATAAAATGTGTGGTTACTAACAAAAAGGACCTTTTACATGTGATTATGAATAGTACGCGAAAATGCAAAACTCCGGAGTGAAAAACAGACATACAAAACAACGACAATCTGCTTTGGAACCTACAAGAAACCAATTTAATATCATCGATTCAAATGCAAGCGGGAGGGAAAACATGGAGCATTGAATGATTTGTGCTTGCTTGAAATGAAATGAAAGACACTTGGACATTAATAAGTAAAAGCCTTAGTTAATCTGTCATAATCAGAATTCACTTCCAATCCAAGCATACTCGAATACAATTCAGCTGCGGAGAAATACAGCACACATTACATAATGGTCAGCTCACCAACCCTTCAATTCTATGATCACGGATCGGATCCCAGATGGTTTTTCCAAGCTTTCCTGTAAACATTGAGCCATTGGGTTTAGTTTTCCCGGCTTTTGCATGTTAATTTTTGATTTCATTCATGGCGACGAAGAAGTTGCAGAAACCCATGTTCTCTGATACGAACTGTGGCTCCTTGTTGCAAGATCTAGAGGTACCCATTATGTCATTTTATTTTTGAGATTTCAGCCCTGATTGATTTTATTCTTAGAAGTGTATTGTAATTCTGATGTTGAGTGGTTATGTCATATTGTCATTTGAGATTTCAGCCATGATTGATTTTAATCTTTTGAAATGTATTGTAATTCTGATGTCGAGGGGGGTGTGAATGCAGTTGATATGGGATGAAGTGGGTGCGAGTGATGGTGAAAGGGAGAAGATGTTGCTGCAATTAGAGCAGGAATGCTTAGAGGTCTACAGAAGGAAGGTGGATCAGGCTAATCTCTCAAGGGATCGCTTGCATCAATTACTTGCTGACTCAGAAGCTGAGCTAGAACATCTCCTCTCTGCTCTTGGTGAAAGATCTTTTGTAAGCCGGGTGAGTTCCGTGTTTTCATGATGATGGATGTCTTGAATTTTGTTGTGGGTTTTCCCCTACGTTATGTGATAGAGGGCATGGGAATGCTATGGATCTCAATGAAATCCTGACCCAATAGCTGACAATGGGCTGCTAATTGAGCTGATTACACAGCTAATAGGAGTTTCAATATTTGATACGTTGGGCATTTGTTTGAACTCGAGATATCCATCCTCAGCCCTGCAACCTGGTGATGCATATCGGAGCCTGGTTTTGACGGGTTTGTGTTAGTGTCCATACTCAATGCACCCAATGCACCATGTAGATACAATGTGCTATCACACTATGACCTCTCCACCCGGGCTGTAGAACGCACCTTGCTTTTCTCGCTGCAATAAGATATAAATAACGTCTGGACCAAGTTGCCAAGATTTTAATATTCCAATTTTTGCATGGTCATTCATTTTTGGCGTAATTGTTTGTGATTTGTGTGAAAGGAAAGTTCCTCTCTGGGACTTGAACTCTTGACCACTGGTTGGCAATGGCCTCCCACTGATCCAAATGGGTTATGCTCTAAATCCTCAAAGTTGACAGCATCGTAGGTTTATTATGGGTATATTTACTTTTTGCATATGGAGTCATGGACATGTGGCATATGCTACCTTTGTGAGTGAAATGACTACGGAATTGAAATAAGGATCATTGGCTGGCAATCGCCTCCAGGTAACCATTGTCCACAACAACATAGCCATCAGCATCATCAATATTAGTTTCTTGATTGATCTAACAGATCTGATTTAGATCTGTTTAAATTTACCCTGACTCTAGATGGAGAGTGGAAATCTATGTTGCATGGGTGTGGCTAGGTGTGGGTATGGGTACTGGTACAATAATACCGAAAACTTTTTGAACAATGGGAATGTGGGTTTGTCAATTTTCCTTTATGGAGGAGATCATCATGATGCAGGTGCAATTGGCGTGGATACAACGTGGGGAAATAGAAATATCCATGCATCTATGAAAGAAACCTATTATATTCTGTCTCAAATTCATCTATAGCTCCGGCAAGGATCTATTCATTTTGATTTTGAGTTGGTTAGACTCAGTGTTCAAGCGCATGCCCTGCAGAATGTAAGTCTGCACACACACAAATTAAATGTCTATGGCATTTGGAATCTTGATAACTATCTGCCAATTGCTGTCGACTAAGCAGTAGGTTAAACTCTCTGTTGTCAGAATGGGTGTTCTTTTGTAAGATTTCAATGAAGCATATTCTAATTTGGATGCTTTTTCGTTCATCGTCTGTTCAGCCAGAGAAGCAAACAGGTACGCTGAAGGAACAACTAGCTGCAATTGCACCATCTTTAGGGGATCTAAGGAAGAAAAAGGAAGAGAGGGTCAAGAAGTTTATGGACGTTCAAGTACAGATTCAGAGTATCTGTGCAGAGATTGCAGGAAACTTGGATGTCAATGATTTATCTTCAACTCCAAAAGTGGACGAGCATGACCTATCCCTAAAGAAGCTTGACGAATTCCATGCTCAACTTCAAGAGCTCCACAGAGAAAAGGTGGATGAACTGGATTGAATTGAATTATTTTTAATTACCGCCAAGACTATACATTTCCATGGAATTTTATCATATATAAGTGCTTATACAATAGACTGTTTATCTCCAGAGACTTGTTTAATATACCTTTTCAATTTTCTTGGTATTAAAACCTTTTTTAAATGTTTAAAGCCACCATCATATTAGCTGCAAAGTACCTTCTATTGTTATGAGCTCTTTCAAGTGGAATGAACAGCTAACCGTTTAATGCTTTCTGTATCTGATAGTAGAATTGCTAGAATTGGTAAATCCCACTATACGTTCAATCTTCTATATGTTATTTTAAATTCTCTAAGTTGTCTGCTTTATTATATTCTCTAATAAATGTTTGATTTTCTTGGCAGAATGATAGACTTCAGAAAGTTTTTGACTATGTTAACACTGTGCATGCTCTTTCATCTGTCATGGGACTAGACTTCTCTAAGATCGTTTCTGAAGTTCATCCAAGCTTGGATGATTCTGCAGGCAATCAGTCAAAAAGCATAAGTAATGACACTCTTGTCAAGTTGGCCAAAACAGTTGAATCTCTAAAAGAAGAGAAGCAGCGGCGGTTGCAAAAGGTATTGTTAATCTCAATTTATTTAAAAATAAAAATAAAAAATGTCCTTATGGTTCTTCTGCTACCTCAAATCTATTTGAAAGTGACTTATTGCAGTTTCAATCTTGTGAGGCTTTGGGTTTACTTTTTGACATTTGCCTGGAAACAAGAAAATTTAATTTAAAATACAAACTGATTATAAAAATAGCTTCTAGTATAACTTGTAACAGTTTTTGAGTGTTTGGATGTTGTCTTGTCCTTATCAACTAGTTGCTGAATCTTTGTCATGTACTTCTGGCATTGTTACATTCAACCCTTTGTTAGAAGAGTTGGTCCTGAAATGTTTAACTGGTTTACGAAAATGAGTTATGCAATCTGATCTATAGATTTGAAAAGAAACTAGAAATAAAAATACATATGGATATTAGCTAGCATGCTGTCTGCTCTCCAGTGAGTTCGAAACCAGCAAACTGCTAGTAAAAATTAAAAGACCATATAGCAAAGTCAACCTTAGAAAATAAACGGAGAAATATGTTGGACTTCTTGCTTCGTTTAGAAAGCCTGAAACAGTGAAAACCCACCTTCAGAGCATGATATTCTGCTTGAAGGCGAGAGAAACTGGCCATGGTGAAAGATCAAAGAACTGAGAGCCTTGTCTTCATGGTTTTTGTCTAATTTTCTGTGGTGCATTGCCTTTTAAAGTGAGAAGCTTTGGTGGCCAGTTAGGCCTTATCCACCTGCATCATTTCCACGAAAACTGCTTCAACCTCCTTTCCTTTTAATTCTCTTATGGCCCTTTGAAACTGTTGTGCCAAAAGTTCCCAAGAACTTGCATTTGAAACCTAAATTTTGACTTCCTGCTCTCTGAAGTTGTTGAAATTTCTCAAACCATGGTAAGCAGATTCTGTACTCAAAACAACAATCTTCGAATATGCTAATCTACAAACACATGCTGCTGGAAACACTAACAGAAAATGCACAGAAAACAAAACTCTTGAATTTGCATCATTGTTTTAGTAAATCTGTAAGTCTTCATGTTTTTTTTCTAATTTTCTGTGGTGCCTTGCTTTTTAAAGTAAGAAGCTTTGGTTGCCAGTTAGGCCTTATCCGCCTGGATAATTTCCATGAAAACTGCTTTGACCCCCTTTCCTTTTAATTCTCTTATGCCCCTTTGAAACTGTTGTAGTGCACATCTGAACTTGTGGAATTGTGAAGTGACTCCAAAGAAGTTAGTGAGATGTCAAATGACAATGTTATAGGTCAAAGTCAAAAGTTCACAAGAACTTGCATTTGAAACCTAAATTTTGACTTCCTGCATCTCTGAAGTTGTTGAAATTTCTCAAACCATGGTAAGCAGATTCTGTACTCAAAACAGCAATCTTCGAATATGCTAATCTACAAACACATGCTGCTGGAAACACTAACAGAAAATGCACAAAAAACAAAAACTCTTGAATTTGCATCATTGTTTTATTAAATCTGTAAAACAGTAGATTCTAATACTATAGCTCATAACATAAACTTGCCAACAACCTCAGTGGAAGATCCTCTTGCTGCATTGTAGACTAGGAGTAGGGTTACAATTATTGCATTCCATCTTTGAGGTGTGCCAACCCTAATCCTAAATCTGCCTAGTATAATGTACCCAGCATGCATTAGAAACTTCCTAGAGTGGAGTGCCCAATTGGATAAGACTGATAGCATGTAAGCATGTGTCATCTTGTCTATTGCCCCATCTAAATCTGGAAGACTCCTTTCTCTCATGCGCTTTGCCTGCCTAAAGTTAGATCATGCATGCATACTAAAAACGAACTGAACTAAAAGCTGGACTGAAGACTAACAAAAGCAACACTTTGAGGTGTGCCTAGGATAGGATAAGAAACCCTAGTCCTAAATCTGTCTAGTATAATGTGCCCAGCATGTATTAGAAACTTCCTAGAGTGGAGTTCCCAATTGGATAAGACTGATAGCATGTAAGCATGTGTCATCTTGTCTTGGGAATAGTGCCCCATCTAAATCTGGAAGACTCCTTTCTCTCATGCGCTTTGCCTGCCTAAAGTTAGTTCATGCATGCATACTAAAAACGAATTGAACTAAAAGCTGGACTGAAGACTAACAAACGCAACACTCTGATGATAGACTAATTCCATCTAAAACTGGAACTTATAAATCTGAACTGGACATAAACTGATATTAACTGAAGGCATGCATGCACTCTCTTCTGTAACTATAGAGTTCCTTTCTCCTAGTCTTTTATAAGCCTTCCAAACCTCACTCATTCCCTAAAAAACTACTGGAAGTATCCCTGTCCACTTGAAGAAACCCCCAAAGAAGAAATCAAAAGCCCTCCAATATTACTGAGAAATCATGAGAGACCTCATTAACAGATGAATCAGGGCTCTGATAATCTGTCTCAATGCCTAGTAGATTGGTGAAAGGTCTGCGTTCATTCTCCTCGACCAAATCTCCAATCGAGGACTTCCCACCGTGGCTTGTTGTTCAACAAAGGTCTCCTTTGAGAAAAGCTGTGAATGGCCAGGATCAGATTTGATGACTTGCCCATCAAATCAATGACGAAAGGTAACCCGTGGCATTTGGTAAAAGGGAAAAATCTAAATGGGAAAAAGGCACCAATGATCATGATTCACCTTGCTTTGTTGATCTACGACTCAGATCTCGCCACAGGGTTTTAGATAAAGGAAAAAGGTCGAATGGGAGAAAGTCGCCGACAGGTGAGATTTATCTTGCTTTATTTGATCAATGGTCGAGGATGATTCACGGCATGGAAAGGAAAAGGAAATCTTCAATGAGGGAGAAGCCATGGATGGCCATGATGGTCTCAATTTGTAGATCCATGATAAGAGATAAGTTGATAACCCATGACATTTTGCAGAGAAAAGGGTTCCCAACAAAAGGAAATCGTGAATGGCCTAGGTCATTTTTAGTTATATGATCTATGGTTGATGTTCACTTGCGTGATTCTTCATTTTTTGTGTTAAAAATTGCAGTGCGACCATATCTTGACCCACCACCTATGAAAAATCCGCAAACGACCAAGATTGTCTTGCTCGTCAGCTCTATGATGAAGGACAACTCATGGGATCCTCCGAAGGAAAGAGGTTTGGAAGATGAAAGAGCCGCCAATGGCTCATATTGTCACGGGCTCGGGCCCAGAAGCCTCCCGCGGGCTTGGCCAACGCAGGTGCGTCCGGCAGACTACGCCTACCACCGGGTTGCAAACACACTTAAACACTTTTATATCCGCAACACACTTGTTCTATGTTTACACTTGTTACTTAGCCATTCTCATGAGTTAACGCAACATTATACACTTAGCCATTTTCACAAGTCTAACATGCACATGAAACGTAAACATAACACAACACAAGTATAGAGTGGCGGTTGCCCCTACTCGGGTGCACCACAGGCTTTATATAAATGTTGGCAAGTAACATCAGAACAAAGATTACATCAAACGAAGGTGCCCAGACTAGCAACCCTCCCTGCGTGGTAAAAACGAGCCGAACTGCAGAAAACCCAAGTTCTGACCGAAATTACAAAAGAGCCCAAGACTTAGAAAACGACTGAATCTCGACTGAAACAGTGCGCCCTGCACTTGCTAGCTGCTGTGGACGACCCAGTCTTCATCTCTACTGCCCCAGTGCGAGCTCTTTGACTTGCCACCCGAATTCTTCCTTGGTTGATTAAATATGCCTTTGGTTGAGACTTGGCTGCATATATATAGCCGTCTCCTTGGTCCATGCCTTGGTTGCCGTTCCTAACCGATGCCCATCTTTGGTTCGTTCGCCCACTCGCATGGTCCACATGCCAAATGAATGGTCCAAAGGTTGGGTGCTAACTGACGCCCCTTTGTTCCTTCGTTTATGCTTGACGCGCCCATCCGCGTCCCTTTGCTGGTCCACTTGGTGCTTTCGCCCATACTCTTCGGTCCGCCTCCACCTGAGCTCCCAAGTCGAGTTGGGTGTGTCGGTCATGCATCCACGTCCAAAGGGTTCTCGTGCGAAGTCTTGGCAATCGGGCTTGCGATGCGCCAGTGCCCAAGGTGTGTGTGCACGCCCCTGCCGTGTGCCCAAGTGCCGGGCTTCCAACTTGATCTCGTTTGACGGAGCTTCCAACCATGGTTCGTCCGAGCTTCCATCCCGGGTTCCTCGCCGAGCTTCCATTCCTGGTTTCTCATCTGAGCTTCCATTCTTGGTTGTGCTCTGTTACTGTTCAAACTAGCAGGCTAGGCTTGCAAGTGAAAGGCAATCACATGAGAAACTTGGACTGCTGTCACCTTTGTCCAATTTCCTAACTTCTTCGGGATCCAATGTTGTCCCAAGGGGAGATCCCTTTAATGTACCTGCCAAGTAGATGCCAAATTCCTTCCAAATACCTTAAAGCATAGATCAGTGCCTCTAATGGAGTCAAACACAGAGTAATAGAGAGAGTTAGGATGGTGTTTGTATAGTAGTTTTGGCAGTTTTGCAGGTCTGTTTAGGGTTAAAAAAGATAAGCCAAGGATTTCATGCCCAAAATTTTAAGGCCGCGAGAATTTAGGGCCAAAATTTTGGGGTCACGAGAATTTAGGGCTGTGAAAATTTAGGGCCGAAATTTTGGGGTCGTGAGAATTTAGCGTAGCGATAATTTAGGGTCGAGGTTTTAGAGCCAAGATTTTAGGGCCGCGAGAATTTGGGCTGAAATTTTGGGGTCGCGAGAATTTAGGGTTGCGAGAATTTAGGGGCGAGATTTTAGGGCCGCGAGAATTTATGGCCAAAATTTTGGGATTGCGAGAATTTAGGGCCGAAATTTTAGGGAGGCCAAAAAATGAAGAATTTTTTATTTTTATTTTTAGGGTTTTTGTTATAAAATTGCAGACCTAATTCTAACCTTAATTCTACCATGAAAATGCAAAATTACAAATGAAAATGTAATTTTAACCTAGCAATAATATTTACAAAAATTCAAACTAGGGTTTGATGTAGAGAAAATGGACAAACTTAGGGTTTTAATGGATGTTACCCCAAACCCTAGCCTTAGAGGAAGGTGACAAGCCTTCCTCTTGGAGGTAATTCTCCTTGCTATTAGGTTAGGGCTTCTTTAAACAATCTCTAGGGTTGGTTTCAAGAGTCTAAATTAGGGCAAAGTTGGAGCTCCAAGGCCAAACTTTGTAAAAACCTTTTCTTGGGAGCGTTTTTAATATGCAATGAGGATAGAATAGCAAACAAAAGCCTTATTCAAAGAGAATGTAGCCCTAGGGCTACCATTCAATCATTCAAGATGCAAAATTGACCTACCATTCATCAAGCAAACCTCTTACTCGAGCATGAGTTATTCCAACCATTCTAGCATCCACAAAGCATTAGCAAGACAAAGAAAACATCCAACTTCATCCAAGAGCAAGAAGAATCATCCCTCCAAGAGGTGCACATCACTTCATAAGGCCCTTCTAGGGTAAAAGAGTAGCATAATGAATTTTATCCCATAAGTTGTTTGTAAAAATGAAGTGAGGAGATTGTATTTATATGATCTCACACTCACTTTTTACAAAATAACTAAGCCTACATGCTTTAAAATGTCATTTTAAATTAAAACATGTCAACTTAAAATTATAACATAAAATAATATAAAATAATCAAATCTGTGGGTAACTTGGGGCATTTTTTTCAGAGTTCACCCAAAAGTGATTAAAATGATTGAAAATGAGCAAAATACTCCAAACTGAAGGTTGGAGTAGGCAGGGGGGGACGTCATGCCCCATCTAACCCCAACAGTAGTGAAAATCCCTCAACACCCCCCCTAATCAAGCAATGTAGTCCTGGAAGAAGGATGATGTCATCATCAAAGACAACCAAGGAGAGAGGGCGTTGTTGAACTGGAGGACCAGGAGGGTGTGGATGGTGGCCTGGAGGAGAGGCACGAGCCTCAGTGCTGACGGAAGAGCCACCGAAATGATAGAACAAGGTGGGGGTCATGTGATCCAGTGACCCACCCCTGGAAGCCCCAGACACCAACCTTAGGGCTTCAAGCCCTTTCATGAGGCAGTCAGCAATGCCACTAAGCCATCGTACTCCCAGGAGAGGGACCAAAGGATCTGGCCATAACCTCCACTCAGAAAATGCTGGATGACACCTGTCTTGGTCAAGAAAAAGAATGACCCTTTCTCCCTAGGGTACATCTGAAGGTGCATTGGTACTGGTACCACATAACACGCTCCATTGTTGAACTTGCTTGCTTACAATCGCACTGTGCCGACGGGCTCCTCAGTGGGTGTGCGCCTAAGCTTTCCATGCCTTTGGGCGTCTTGCTTGTGGGTCGTGCACCCGTGCCAAGGTCTCACGCCCTCATGAATGCCTATGGGTATCCGTAGGCAGTCCAACACTTAGAAATTTTGGCTAAGTGTCCTGCCTTCTGCGGACCTGCGAGGCTCCTAAGTCTGGTTCCTTGGGCGAGTGGAGTGTGGCTAGTGCCGGTGCACCGAGTCCGTTACACATATGGTTTCTAGTCCATAGATCAAAGGTCAATGCCTCACCTTGGGGAAAAAACAACAATGCATAGGGATAATCATATAGAGAGATGGATAGCCAGTGGTTGAGATCAACTTTCCTTCACATATGGTTTCTAGTCCATAGATCAAAGGTCAATGCCTCACCTTGGGGAAAAAACAACAAAGCAAAGGGGTAATCATATAGAGAGATGGATAGCCATTGGTTGAGATCAACTTTTCCCTCCCAGTCGATGACTTTGGTTGGGTCTTATTTTTGTTTAGGGAGAAAGAAAAATCCAATTAAAAAAGGTGGAGTGTGAATGTTGGTACGTCACCGAAAAATGAAAATGCTATAGTTAATTAGTCCGAGGAAAGTGCCAAAGCAATTCCATAAGATCAATTCCGTAAGATATGATATTATCTGTTTCCTCCTCAGAAATCACAGACATATTTTCAATGGAAGAGAGTCTTGCATAAAATCCAATGGTACATAATATGCTTGTTCATTAAATCAGAACATTCACAATTGGCTATTATGACTCAAACAAATTGGTTGAATAGTTCTTTCCACATTTTAATTAGTGAAATTATATTATATCCTCTAGAGAGTAAGATACAAAATTACAAAATGCCCAAATGGGTAAGGCATATTAATGCTTCCTTAGGATTTCCTTGGAGTGAAGCCATTACAAGCTCCAATAGAGTTTCCAAATATGCTCAACGAAGACAAAAAAGTAGCCATTCAATTGAAAGAAAAGGAAAGAAAGTAAAAAAGGCAATATTGACTGACAACATAATTTACAGTGCATAAAGCAGGTATGGATGCCATTGAATCAGTTTTCACTTGAGATCCCTAGAAGAAGGGCTAGAGCCATCCTTACCACGTGTTACCACTCAAAATAGCACCCCAGTCCTAGGTCATTGATCATGGTGCAATGAGTGGTAAGCACGGGAGGAGCTAGTGCCCAATGTCACCACAACCTAGCTCTTGAACACTTTAGGTCAACTCCTAAGACCAAGGGGGGAGTCCTTGATGTCGATGATAGATATCTGTAGTTGCTTAATCAACACACAAACAACTCTCCCAAGAAACCTCTTAGCAAAGATTAGTGCCGTATGGAGTCAAAACAATGAAGAATAAACAACATTGGGAAAGGGGTAGGAGTTATAACACTTAATTTCGGATTCCAAGAAATATAATTTCAATATGCTATTGCTGTTATAAGATCGCAGTAGTTAAAGCACTTAAGAAAACTAGATAAAAAGGCAACAAAGCTTCACCAACTTACCATATAAGGTGTACCTTGAGGTATGGAGGAAAGGGGTATATGCAATAGGATGAAGAAGGGGGCTTAAATCAGATCTGATATATGCCCTAGAACAAACTCAAATAGATGGTGGTCTCGTTTATAACGTTTCCCAACAAGTGTCTAACCCCGCAGGGGTCAATCTAGGCCCAAAAACTAGTTTTTTAGGCTTTCAAACTTGGGTGAAATGGTCAATATACTTGCTGTATCTGCAATAATAGATCTGCAAAACAAAACCCTAACAAGCACAGGTCATTGAAAGCCTCATAATCTGACCAAAGGAAAAGGGCGCCTTCAAAAATCTACCATTAAATTGACTAGGTCGCACTTTTTCATCTGAATAGAAGTTCCAAATTCTAAGTATTTTCAAGATATGAAAATTTTAAATTGTTAGGGTTTTCTCAATATTATATTTTTTGGTATTTTTACAATAAATATACAAGAGAATTTTGATAATGCGAAGAGAAGGGGTTATGACCTTAATCCTCAACCCTAGGGCAATTAGAGATCGAGGTCAAGGTCCCTACTCAATTTAGCTATTCAAGATTTACCAACTAGGGCAAAGGCTAGTAACCCGATCCTAGGTCAAAATAGCCACACCCTAATTAGGGCAAACAATAAATCCCAAGCCCCACAGTGGAGAGCTTTTTCAAAGAGGAAGGTCTCTTCAAACAAGACTAACACGATGCCAATAAAACGCTAATTTATCTTGCTTAAGGTGCAAAAGTAATGTCAAACAAGAAAATGGAGAGATCTTACCAACATCAACCAAGGAAAGAGCAAGAGATAGTTCTCAGGTCCTCCTTAGCCACAAGTTATTACAATTATTCTTTATATAATTTTGCAAAATAGCAAACCCTAGAAAATCCACAATTCAACCTTCATCACACATAAAACTTGTCAAAGAGAGAGGTGCGCATCACTCAAGTGCTCCAATATACCAAGATGAAAAGAAAAAAGTACATAATTAGAACCCTTGTCTTATTTACAAATGAGTGCTAGGAGCTTTTATTTATATGAGGCTTCCTAGTCTTATCTAACTTTAGAGACTACCCTTCTAAAAAGTAAAATGACTTAATTTTAGAGTTTGTCACTCACAAGTCAGGGACTAAACCACAAAAAAGACTAAAAATAATGACAAAATGATTTAGATGGCTTCATCCATGTGAAGTGATGAGTTGTGGGAGGACATCATGCCCCAACTAACCCCAACAATGTAGAAGATCCCTCAACGCCCTCCCCTTTCGTAAGGTAAATCTCTCATGAAGAAGATGACGTCATGATGGAGTGTGCACATGTAGACCAAGAGGGGGGGTCATACAAGAAAAGTAAGGTCCAAGTGGGCATAAATGAGGTGTGCTAAATTGGGTATGACAACTGTAATCACCTTCTACATAGCATAAACATGAGTGTGGCTAGGAGCCCCTATGCAATGTGTCTTAATGGGTCCATCCCAAGAAGCACCAGACACCAACTTAGGGCCCAAATGACCCAACATGACGGGGGACTTATGCCCATCAAGTGGTAGTCAACAATGCCACTAAGCCAACACTTCTTGGAATCAAATCCAAGAGGACCTGTCATGACCAGACCATGGGTCTTGAGCCAAACTAGACCAACACTTTTACAAAAACAAGCCAAGACTTGGCCTTTTACAATAGAAAAAGACCCCTTCACTCTGGTATATCTTGGTAAGCATGCTGCAGACGATATGGGGTGTAACAACTGGCTCCAAATACAGGACATGCGCTTCTCTTGGGAGTGCATGAGAACCTCTAAATCATCTGGGACCTTTAGACCTACACACACATCTAACAACAAATATGTCAAATGCATGGGACGCAGACATTTCTGTCCTACCTTGTTTAAATCAAAATGAAATGCAATAAACAACAAGTGCAATGCATGAGTACAAGTAAATGTTGAAATCAAATGAAATTACATCTACTATAGTACAAGGGATGTCTCGAAGACATTAGATATCACATGAGTAAATTTTTTTCAATGCTTGCCCATTTATGGGCAATGGTAACTTATCTCCATTTAAATGACTCGAGAAGAAGGAATTGGTACCTGACCTAACGAAAGACTTTCAAACTTACCATGCTTACCTAGTTGTTCTTTTTGTTTGTACCACAAGAGGATGAGATCACCTTTTTCGAAGCTTTGTTGGTGGGTCTTCTTGTCAAACTGACCTTTTGTCTTCTCTTGGTGCAACACCATGTGATCAAATGCTCTCCTTTTGTTCTCTTCAAGTTGTATCAAATGGTTGGTTCTGCTTTGGACTGTGTTGGGATTTGAGGTGTGTTGCTAGACGATTTTGTATGGAGGAATCTTCAGATCGATAGGCAAGGTCACCTCAAGTCCATATACCAGCTCAAATGGACTTTTTCTGGTTGATTCTTTCCTCGTTTTCGGTCAGCCTGTTATCGTCCCAACTAGAAGTCTTGAAAAAGCAATGCAATGTAACCTTAATGCTAGAGAGGGGAAAGCATATAGGAGAAATCTAGGCCCAAATGTCACCACAGCCTAGTCTCTCAACTTCTTTGGGTAACTCCTAAAACCAGGGGAGAGTCCCTATCGGTAGAAGAACACCTACAGACAGCAAGGTACCTGCAAATACCCTCATTACAAGTCTTGTGGCTAAGATTAGTGCCTTTTATGGAGTCAACAAAGAATAGCAAAGATACATAGATCATACAAAAGGAGTTAGTTTAGTCTAATCCACCTCTAATCACCAAACAAGTCTACTGAAATCATGTACAAGGATCAATACAAAATTATCAGTTTATATCAATAAACAATCAATCAATAGATCTGATTTATCAGATTTATATCAGCAGAGAGTTAAGCTTTTAAATCAGCAAACAACTCAGACTTATCAGTCTTGTCTCAGACTCTCAGCTAGCAGATTTGCCCAAATGTCAGTAAATAGTTCATACTTTTCAAGTTTAAACAACTCAGTTATTAGGGTTATATCAGTAGACTGTTAGGGTTTTTAATCATCAAACAATTCAGATTTGAATTCGGCAGACAGTTCAACAAAACAATCCCTCACGAATCCCAATGTAAGGGTTTCACGCCTCCCAAGGGAATACCTTAGAAATGTGTGCTCTGAAGGGGAGAGGGCTAAGTGGCCTAGGGCGCACCTTTTGGCCTAATTAGAGCTGCAAAATACCTAGCAGAAACCCTGATTTAGCAATTTCACGTTTCTCATTGCAAGTGCTCAAATTGGGATGCCCTTCAAGATTCGTGGATAAATCCACTAGGGAGAAATTGATGGGTGGACCAGATTTATCAAATTCCAAATATTTTTAGGTTTCTGAATTTATATGAATTTTAGGGCTTTTTACAATATCTGATTTTAAGGGATTTTTTATCATAAAATTGCATGTAAAATAAAAAAGAGGTACATCAATTTAATGAAGAGAGTTGAAGGAAGGGTTTTAGATTATCTTCTCTAACCCTAGGGTTACGAGAGATCGAGATTAACGTCCCTCCACTTAAGATGGCTTCCAATACTTGTAGCTAGGGCATAAGCTAACAACCTTAGGGTTAGGTAGCGAAGCACCAGCTAGGGCAAATATGGAAGTCCAAGGCCCAAAGTGACAATGAAGAGCTCCTGTAAAGGAAGGTCTCCTAAAGCAAGCAAACAAAATGTCAACATAAAACCCTAAATCAGTCTAGAGCACCTTCTGAGCAACTTTAGGCCTACCTTGAGAGAAAATATGCCAACATTAATCAAGAAATGAGCAAGAGTCGCCTTAGGTCATCCTTGAGCATGGGTTATTTCAACCATTCTTAGCATCCACTTAGCAAGAGCACAAAATAAACCCTAGATTCATCCACATTCATCCACCAAGCAAGAAAAAACTCATCCAAGGGAGGTGCACATTAGCTCAAAAGCTCATAAACCGAGAGAAAGATGAAAGATCTCATAATTTGAACCCATGTCCTTATGTTTTAGAATGAAATGAGGTTGCTCTATTTATATGAGCAAACCCTCAACTTAACTTAAAATTGAGCCTACAACATAATGATAAAATAGAATATTTTAGGGCTTGTACATCCACAACTTGGGGACTAATCTCTAACAAGACATAAAATAAGAATAGAATATGCAAAATGGCTTCACTAAATGCACAAGTGAGCCAAAAGGAGGACATCATGCCCCAAATAACCCAAACAATGCTTTTCCCTCAACGTCCTCCTTGTTTAGGAATGTAGGCTCTTATCTTCAAGGATGACGTCATGGGGTCTTGAGACCAAGAGAAGGGGTTTGTCTTAATAAATAGTTCCAAGTGAGCGTGTGAGGGGTTCTAATTAGGGTGTGGCAACCCCTTTACAAAACATAATCACTCCAAGCCATGTTTCCCAATGGGTATACCCCTAGAAGCCCCGAACAGCAACCCCTGGGCATATAGTCCATCCATGAGGCAGTTAGCAGTGTCATTAAGCCAACGCTCATAGAGGAAAATCCAAGGGGACCTTCCATGACTTGATCTAGGGTATTTAACCCCCCGAAACCAATATAGAAGCTTCAACTTGGCCTTTACATCAAAATTTTGAAACCCCTTTCTCTGGTAGATCTATTTGGGAAAGTTGTAGATACTTTGAGGTGTAACAACTGGCTCCAACTGCGGGACATGCACTCTTCCTGAGAGTGTATGAGAACCCCCTATAATCTCTTAGGTACCTATAGGCCTATACACACATCTAACAACAAAGGCATTAAACTCATTGGGGGTAGATACTTTCGTCTTGCCTTGCTCAAAATGAAATATAGTAAAACCAAAATGAGATAACAACAAATGCAATGCGTAGGTAACTCATGCTGAACTCAAATGAAACTATACCTATCTACGCTAATTATGATAAGAAAGAAGGGTCAAGTGAAATCATACCACCAATGTAGCTAGCTGAGCATATGATTCATGCCATTTTTTCTTCCTTTGTATTTGGAGATAATCCAAGACATAATCACATCGAGGATGAGCTGACTACACACCATTATCTTCATTGGAATGGAGACAGAAGGATAGATGAAACTAAGAACCTAGAAACCTTGAAATTCTTGCTAGGGAGAATGATTACTTTTGCAAGCTTTATCTATCCATGCCTGTGCTAGGCACATATATACGTTATCCCCGCCATATATCTGTTCTGTGAAATTTTTTCGCATAGAATTGGCCATTTGATCCTGAACTTGGGAGACCACTTGGAAACATAAGCCTTGGAAAACTTCAGGAGAATCTTTGAGGACCAACTGTAATATGTCCTTGTACCTGTTCAAGCATTCTTTTGGATATGTAAACATGTTGTTCATCTTTGTAATAATATTGTAAGTATCACCAATAACCTTTAAAACTTTGAGATTGTCGGCCACAACATGCATACCTTCAAATTTTAAGTGAAAGGATAAATAACAAATATCATGGTAAGGAGAAGTAAATACTACACCTGCCCCCATACCTGTTGGTTCCGTTGAAATGCATCATTGAAAACTTACCGCTACCGGATAAAAGGGTTGCCCAACTTCTGTAATGCTTGAGAGAGCATGGCAAAGATTATCATGGCCCGCCCTGGGAAAGATTATCATGGCCCACCCTAGGAGAGGGTAATCCCATTAGCTCAATACCTCTAAAGGAACTCTCTGTACGACATCCTATACTGAGCCCAAAGAAAACTCATTGGAGCTGTGGATTCTAAAATCTTCAAATCCTTTATCATAATGGAACAACTGCATATGGTGATTGTATGTAATAACAATATGATCCACGTCCCGAGGTGCTTCATCATCAACTGTAATCGCAAAAGGATTGATCTAATCTCCATCATTGACGCAACACGGAGAAGGAATAATCATATCTTCGTCGACCGGGCTTTCATTGATTATGTCTTTGATATCCTTCCTTGAGGTGATTAAGACTTCTTAGTATTGCTTCGAATCTGCATAAAGATTTGGCTCGGACTGATCCATCCTAACCTTTTTTTCTTCTATGAATGGCATGAAAAGCTCGTACTCTTCTTCTTCAAAATATGTGCAACTTGAGGGCTCAGAAACAATACTGCTTGGTCTTGAAGAATCGTATATTGGTGGACCCATGAAATTCCAATAATCATCTTCTCCAAGGATCTTGTTATTTTCCTCCAAGAGGCTCAAGATATCATAGGAGACTGTGACATGATGGTAAGGAGAACTCACCATTTCCTTGTGTTCTTCAATTTCTTTAACTAAGGCTTCTTGGTCTTCATTTCTTGCAGCATGATCATATTCACTTTTCAAAGAACCTTTATCTTCAGCCATAAGGTCTAGGATGTCACCAACTAGACCCTGAACAATGGTTTCCTCAAGCAATCCTTTTGGGGCATGATCGTCATCACGAACCTCTTTAGCAAGGGCTGCTTCATGGTCTTTTGGGACCTCTTCAACAAGATCCACATCTTCTTCCTTCTTGAATAAGCCCTCTGCATACTCGACATAAGACATCCACTCACTTTGTTCTTTTGGACACCAGTAGCTACAAAATAACTCTACCAATTTTGCGAAAGAGGATATTGTACTTTTGCCCAAGCCTTTAAACTAGACAAGGGCCTCTTCATCCAGGTGCACCACAAATGGCTGCATATAGGTGTTGTTGCCACCGAAATGCACACCTGGGGGGAAGTGCAACATAAATCTTTCAAAGTTGCTCGATGTGACCTTGGGGGCAAGTCTCGAGTCAGGTGCTGTCACTTGATCCCAACTCTTCCATTTAGGCAAACTCCTAATCGAATCCAAGGGGGGTAGGCCCTACTAAAAAAGGGTTTCTAAGTCTTTTTTAAGTTTATGTTTATGATGGGAAAAGAGTGTTATTTAGGAGTTTATGAGTGAATTCAGTAAAATTTAACCAAGTCTGTTCGCAAATAAATTTAAAACACATCCACAACATGATACGATCATAAAGTAAACAACAATTGCAAGATAAAGATAATAATATGGAAATATTGTTGCAAAGTGAATGAAACCAATGCTAATGGAGTCACTGATTGTTGGAGTGCTGTAGTGAGAACTGTTGTGCGAATGTTCTTGGTTTATTTTATTAAAGATTTTATGAAGATGAGTTATTTAATAGGGAAAAGGGGAATTCCCGATATACCTTGCGGTACGGGGAATATGTTCGGATTATGATTTAAGTGGCTTTGTACAAGGACATGTGGGCTGGAACGGAGTTTCGTGAGCGGTGTTCAACACTACACCAATAAGGGTGTAGTCTAACTGTGCCCTGAGGTCGCTTCCCAGTTGTTCCCACTTCCTTAGCCAAAATTTCCCCACTTGATCACTTAATGGTAATGCCGGATTTTTGTTTGTTTATCGGGGACTTGATTTTATTAAGGTGAGTGGATTAATTAGTGTGGAAACTTAGATAATGCAAACAACTGCTTTTGATATCCCAAAGCTCAGACAAGCCTACGATGGGTAGAGCATACGCGGAGTATGTAGAATGTAAATTCCGATTTTAGAACTCTTCGACAGAGAGCACTCTTGATCCGCAAAAAGCGAGATTCAAGAGATTTTAAGAAAAGAAAAACTCTCCGATAGAGAGCACTCTTGATCCGTGTTGTCCGCCGGATTGCACACCAGCAGCAGAAATCTTTCGAAAGCTGTCTCCTTCACTGGAAGTGGGGAGAGGTGTGGCCTTGGGGGCAAGCAATGAGCCAGGTACTGTCACCTGAATCCCAGCTCCTTCGTTTAGGCTAACTCCTAATGAAGCCAAGGGGGTAGTCCCTACAAAGAGTTGTCTATGGCTCAATGTGTTTTAAGTGTTTTTGTATGTGGTGATGCGGATGGGTGTTGTTTAGGAGTTTTAATGAGATAGACACAATAACAGAAGCAATCCACGTTGCAGATTCAAAACACAATGCCAAGATAAACAATATATGATGACTTTGGAAATTTAAAAGCATCCACAGAATAGAAATGACTTAAGTAGATTAAAAAAGACAAATGGTCCAGATCAAGGTGATGCATACGAGTTTTGAAGACCAGTGCCAAATGGAGTCGATAAGTGCTTGGGATGCCGAAAATACAAGTCTCGATATAATGTTTGTGAGATCGTTTTGAAATTGTTCTTGGTTTATTTTATTGTAAATTTTGAAGGTGATCTTACTTAAGATGTCTGGAAAACTATCCGGAAAAGATATTCTAAGCAGCTCCTTTAGGAGACATGACGGACCTGTCTGGATCACAGCGAGGTGCGCAATGCTAACCAGCCACTGTGTCGCAGAATGGGCAACCCAGCGCGTCCCTTGAGAACCACCTTGAATACCTTTTGAACAACGTTGGTTCATCGGTTATGGGGGTGAAAGTTTTATTAAGTTTGAATCTTGTCCGATTAACAAGTCCTTCACCTTTTTGAGTACTAGCCCAACCTTTGCAGGTTGGCAAAGCATACGGGTGTTGGACAAACGGCCAAAGTAAATTAATTAAGGGGAGTGTGAGTTGAAGTATTTTATTTATTAAGAGCACTTGTTCAACTTTCCGATAGAGAGCCCTCTTGACTTAGTCTTAAGACCACAGTTCAAGAGACTTTCTACTCTAATATGCCTAATGCAAGGGGGAATATGCAAGTCTACAATGCTCTCCGACAGAGAGTGCTCTTGACTTGGATTTGGCCAAGTTCAAGAGGCTTTGTTTATTTTATTGAAAAAAATGAAGCAGTTTGTAAAACTTGAAGAAATAAAATGAACTTTAAAGTGACCGGAAAAAATGATAACCATAAGATAATATGATGCTTCTACAAATAACAAAAATGAAAATTTAGTGTTCTAACAAACAGATTTACTCTAAGGTGGGATCAACCTCTGAACAAGGTCAACCTCTAAGAACCGCTAGCACTTGAGAACATTCCAGCTAGCTGAAACTTCGACCAAGGCAACTAACGGGGAAAGAGGAGTAACCACAAAGTTATGTGGTCCTGCCCTTGGGATGAAATCCCAAGGATACTACCTCCGGTCAAAACTTGGAAGAGAAATATGACAAAATGAAATAAAGACTACTCTAAAGCATGAAATAAAAACTCCAAGCTAATCAACCACAACACTCTTCCCCAAATGGGGAAGAAACCCAAAAAGTGGAGGACCCCTCCACTTGAACTTTTTATTAACTATTACAAGTGTCTTGGGAATTTAGCCCTTAAAGGACTTTGAAGCGAATAACTAGAAGAATAATATGAAGCTTCTTAAGAGCTTTTTACAAAAGGAGAGTGAGCTTTAAGTCTTCATGGTTGACATCTTCTTGGTTTTACAATCTTGGTTTTGTCTTCCCCTTGGTCTTAGATCTTCCTTTTGGTTTATTGCTCCTCTTTTTCTTTTTGGTTTTTTCTCTTAAGAACCTACAACAAAGATCAACTTCAAGCACCTGCAGCAAAGATCAACTTCAAGCACCCCTTAGCATTAGCAAGAAATCAATAAATCTAAGATCTAAACCAGAAACGAAACTAGATGCAAAACTTAGCAAACTAACCAATATGTCAAATCGTTTTTTGAATGCAAGCTTTGAGCTTTTTTCGAAATGAGATCTATTTACTTGGAAGGATAAACTAGATCCTAAAGCAAAAAATCAAATGAAGTACTATTTTGAATGAAACTTCTCAAATCATGGGCTCTTAGAATCAAAACTTTTAAAGATCTAAGCTTATGCAATTTAATCAACTAATGAAAGAAAATGACTAAAAAATGTTAACTTTAACAATTTTTTGCTTATTGAAAATAACATGCAATGCCTATATGGAAAAATGAACTAGATCATGAGCAGATTTAAAAGGAAAGGATGATGAAAAAATTATCTAACTACTGACTTTTCAAAGAAGTTGAAGTTAACTACTACTAACACTTAGCAAGTTTGTGGTTTTGGTTGTTTTTTGTTTGTACTTTAAGGCAGGAAATTAAAAGTGGACGATAGGGAGAAGATGAGGGATGGAGGTAGCAGCCAAACAGAGGCTAGAGACAGCTGCAAAAAAACAAACAGATGGGCAGAAATGAGAGAGGATATGGCAGCAAAGTAAGGTGGAAAGTGGCACGAAATAGGAGCAGCAAATGGGAGAGAATGAAGGGCAGCCAGTGAGTTAAAAAATGGAGCAGCAAACAGTCACTAAAAGATAATGAACAGTCACTTAGAAGGCAGCCACAAGGGTGAGGTAAAACGAGAAGAGAAAGAAGCTGGGGCAAAGGGGGAACGAGAGCAAGGAGAATGGAGAAGAAAAGGTAGGAATGAAGCTAGAAGAGAAAAATGGGAAGCTATGGGTTGGAAGAAAACACTAGCAATTCAAGGCAAAAGAAACAAGGAGCAAATGGAAGGTTTGAAGAAATAAACCCCTAAGAACCAGTAACCAAGGTAAAAGATTGTTTGAATGTTGATGGGTTAGAGCTAGATCTCCTTGTTGCTAATGTTTAACAAGTTGAGAAGCCTTTGATCTCAAGTAGAGTGAAGATGACCTGCAAAACCAATGTACTCAAGCGAAAAACATAGACATATAGATGCATGTGCTAGATTGTTAGCCTTCTAGAAACATAAATCTATGCTCAATAATCTCAAGTACAAAAATATTACACAATGTGGATAACACCTGCAAAACCAATGTACTCAAGCGAAAAACATAGATATATAGATGCATGTGCTAGATTGTTAGCCTTCTAGAAACATAAATCTATGCTCAATAATCTCAAGTACAAAAATATTACACAATGTCGCCTTGTTACAAGATGAAGCATGGCCACCAAGAGCCTCCACAATTTGACCTCCAAAGTCACAACTTTATTAAATATAAATTGCTTACAAAATTTCCAGAGTTTCTTTGCTCAAAAGTCCATGAGGAATGAGGAGCCAAGCACTTCATTATATACAAAAACTAGAAGCTATCCTACCCAAATTCGAATTGGCACTAAGGAGAGCCAATAACACTTGACAAAATCTCAAATTTCAATCACAAAACAATAAAATCTTGGCTTGGAGCTCATATCTACCATAAAACTCGAGTTTGCATTGAGTTAGGGTGGGGAGGTGGCCTCCACCTAGGCAAGGCGCCCCCCATCCCTTCTTGTTAACTCCACCAAAGCTTTGGAATATACATCCACCAAATGAAAAGCTGCCACATAGCAAACTCGAGCTCCATATGAAGATTGACGTGAGTATGATGATACACATGAGCCCTTCCAAGAGATAACGTATGAGTAATAATAGGGATGATGTTTGGTTGCATTGAAAGCCAAGCCATGAGGTGGCCTTGACTCAAGAAGGGCGCCTACCAAAACATTAATGTAACTCAACAACCCAATAATCATGTGCCAAGTCACCAATTCGTATTCCTTCCTGAAGGAGCCGTACGGTCATATAGCTCACGTCATCCTTTTCTCATAATTCATATATCCAAACTATGAATTGGCATGTGCATTATTATTTTAATATAGATGCCCACCACACTCACGATTTGAACCTTCACCCATACCTCATGCAATTTGATGGAGCCCACGTGAAGGAGGGGGCCGTACACCCAATTTAATCCAAAATTTGATTTTTTGACTTTATGACATATGACTTACTACTCAAATGTAGTCGTACATACCATAAAAATATAACCCAACCTTTTCCATGGTTAAAAAATTCAATTTTTTGACTTATTTGAATTTTGTCTTTTATGTGTTTTTGTCATTTTATGGCCACTAAATGCCAAAATAATGAAAAAATGCTCCCAGAGGCGATGTAATCGCCCGAAATCTTAGAAAAGTTGGCGCTAAGGTAAAAAGGATGCTCTGAGCGTCAAAACGAGTTTCCCCACGCCTAATTCTGCCTCCGAATGAGGTTTTTATCATTTTTTGAATTTTTTTTAATTAAACCATTAAAAAATGGTCTAATTTATGAAAAAAATTATTTTTCTTGGAATCCAACGAAACTCCTATGAGACTTAGTGCATGTTCATACGACTCAATCGATGTGGCTAACACGTAAAAAATCCTAGACACAAGACTCTAATAACCACCTTAGGTTTTGACCACCATGGGAAATACTCCAGCTTTGGAGGGTTGAGTGAAAAACTCAGGGATTATATGCCACTGATGAGTAGCGCATAATTCCTAAGGAAAAAACACTCTAGAGTATCCCCCAAATGGCTAAACCTACGGATAGCCGAGTCTTTTATAAAAGGACCCCGTTTAGACCAACTTTTTACATTTTCCCTATGGGGGTATGAATATGCAGTTATTACAAATGGGGTAAAAATGCCCTGAAAATGACTTCTGAACTTCTGAACATTAACGATGAACATGAATCATGTTCACGGAACTGGCGGCTCACGATAAATTCAACTATTTGTACAAAATAGGTGATAACAATCCGCAAAAGCGAGATTCAAGAGATTTTAATGAGTCTTTAAGATTCAACAAAAGGAAAAAGATGCAAAGTACTTAAAGGAAATAAAGCAAAAAATGAAGTTATTTAATTACTACCCAAGAATCTCTTTCAGGTCAAAGACCATACTTTAGAAAGCAAGGGGATTAGTATTTGATTTAGCATGCAAAAAAGATTAAATGCAAAAATTAAACAAGTTTGGACTTTGCAAAAGTAAAACTTGAAACAACTTAAACTTGCGAAAAAGTAAAACTTTCAAGAAAAGATGGACTTGTGCAAAAGTAAAATTTTAAGTAACTTCTCGATTCTAATTTTAACTTTTGCAAAATGAAAACTATCCTAGCATGATACTACTCTAATTATGATGTATGTAAAAAGTAGGCAAATCAAGGACAGATACAGGCTTCCCCCAAATGGGGGAAGAGGGATGTGGGAGCCGTAATCCTACTTGCTCTTTTATTAAAATAATTACAAATTGATTAACTCTCCGATAGAGAGCGCTCTTGATCCGCAAAAGCGAGATTCAAGAGACTTTTGAGCTTGCAAAAGCTAAGGAGAAATTATAGAAGTGAGAGAGAAGGTTCTTTTGTGGTTCATGTTCCCAAATTTGCTTCCTTTCCTTGCTTTTCTGTAAAACAAATACTAAAAACCAGAAAACAAAAAATTGTATTGAGATGTTAGTATGGTTAGCTAAATCACATAAAAAGTACAAATTAATATTTGCGAATGATAGAAAAAATTTGATACTTCAAATATTAACAATTCACAACTAGATCTAAGCTTGAAATAGGGCTTTTAAGTACTTTTAGATCTATCAATTTTGCATAACAAATCAGATTATAAATGAAGCTATGCAGATCTAACTTTGTTAAGCAAAATGAAAAAGAACGAAGTAACCAAGGAGAGAAGATTTTTTAATTTTGAGAAGATGGAAAGGAGAAACCCAAGCCCAAGCTTGAATAATGAGATGAATCGAGAGTGCCTGTAGAACAAGGATCATTAGTATTTCATGAAAAGCAGTGAAGATAAAGAGGAAGCACCCGAGCTCCAAGTTCTCATTCACCTTTGATGACTTGCAAAGCTACACAATCTCCAAGAAACAAGATTAAATCTAGTGTGATAAACCAAATAAGACCAAAAGAGCATCAGTATAATCGACTACAGTTTGCTACTTTTAAATCTTAGATAACTTAGCACAAGTAAACAAGTTGAAAACCTTAAATGTCTACTCTATGGACTAACAAAGAGCCTTCTAAGCTAGAAATCTTGCACATGAAAGAAAAATGTAACTAAACTAATATCACCTCCATTCAAGCATTCACCATGAAATCTTGCACCATTTGGACCTCCAAAGTCTTCACTTTATTCATCAATCAATTGCACAATGGCAGAGTATTACAACAACAATAACAACAGAGGTTCCTTGCAATCCATCTTGAAAGAGGAGCAAGTGCCTTGCTTTTATAGAGTTTACAGGAGAAGAGAGCGAGTTAATGAGCCAAGAGGGCACAATCCTTGAAGAGGGAGTGATCTCCCTTTGATCTAGGCTTCAACTAGCACAAGGTAGGCGTGAATATGAAGAGGTGGCAGCCACCCCTCTTGCATTGGAAGGATCACCCATCAAGTAAAAACGAGCCACATAAGCTAAGAAGTTGCCCACATGAAGGAGGGCACAACTCCCAAGAGGAAATCACTGGCAGTGACATGGATTTGATCTAAACTTGATCAAAGTTGATTGGAATCATCTCCGATACTGATTGCCATGTCAACTGGGCCTTTATTTGACTCAAATCCCTCAATTTTAGAGAATTTGATTTTTCTCCATTCTTTATTATTTTAATTAAATAATTCTCTTTTAGTATTCTGCAGAGAATTTTTATGAAAGTGATAAATAATCATTTAAAACTTAGGAAAAGTGGGTTTTGGGGTTTTATGGGTGCTCTGGGTTAGGAAACGAGCACCCCCATGGGAAAAACAACCCTAGACCACACTTTTATTATATTTTCGATTTTTTAATTAAAATCATTAAAAAACCCCATAAAATGGGAAAAATTAAAACTGTCCGAACTAACTCAAATTCCTAGGGGACCTAGTACATATTCATAATGACTCAATTATATGTCTAGCAAGCTCATAAACATTTACACATGAGCTTTAATAACATTCTAAGGCTCAAAAATCAGGATGACCATTCCAGCTTTGGAGGAGCGGGTGAAAAACTTGTCGATTATATAATGCTTATTCAACATTTGCCTAATTGACAAGGAAAAAAACACCATGGATTGATCACCGTTGATAAAAAAAAGTCCTAGGAGGCCAAGTTCTTTACATATGAAAGTCTTGCTAGCACATTTTTACAATATCCCCAAGGGGTATGGACATGCAATTATTACAAAGGGGCTCACAACACTGGTGGCTCACAAGAAATCCAACTATGGTACAAAATAGTTGGTAACATGTGTCTTCATCTTTCTGAATATCGAAATCTAGAGCATTTGCCAAAAAACTTTCAATATGCTCTATGGGATCATCATCGTGATCACAGAACAAAAATGAAATTGCCTTTGGTAACTCATTTGGAATGCTTGATAGCCTAAGAGGAGCAAATACATCAACCAGATTGGAAATTTCTTGGACGTCTTCTTTCTTAGGAGGGGAAATTATGGCTTCCGGGCTCTTTCCCTGTACATGGTCAATCAAGTCCTTCCTTACATTTTCTTCAAGGTAAGGGTCCCATTTCTCAATGAATGTCTTGACTAAATGCTCAAATGACGAAATCCTTCTATTAGGAAGCTCTTGATACCAATTTCTGACATCTTGATTATTCTGTAGATCAAAA
Source organism: Larix kaempferi (assembly GCA_027924585.1). Lineage (NCBI taxonomy): Eukaryota > Viridiplantae > Streptophyta > Pinopsida > Pinales > Pinaceae > Larix > Larix kaempferi. The sequence continues at coordinate 1,059,379 of BSBM01000475.1, forward strand.
GATATTGCAAACAACCTCATTCTGACACCCTCGTCCACAATATTCCATGCCTCAACAAATTCTCTGAACGTTGTACTATGCTCTGCAACTGTATCTTCATATTCATGAAAATTTGGGATGGCCTTAAGACAACCACGTTTATCCAACTCATTCGGATATCCTGGGATGTTTGAGAAATCCATTGAGTTTTAGGATTGAGTTCTATGTTATGTTTTCTTTTGCAACACTAACTTCCACTCGCTATTTCTCAGATCCATATAGTATGTATAACATCCTTTTGATTACTTGAGGAACTCAACGATCCATCTACATAACTAACAAAGTTTTTGTATACTAGATTGAGAATATGATTTGTTGTTTAGTTGTGGTTGAAATTGATCATTAACATTTATCCTTTATTCTACTTCGAGGACAAAGCATCTTAAGGAGTGAAATGTAGTGAACATAATTAATATAAATAATAGATATGTAAATATATAATAAATAATTAATAAATAAACTAATTCCCCAAAATTCATGTCCATCCATAATCCGATGGTATTTATAATGTCATGAGTAGTAGTATCAATCATCAAATATAATTATCTTTATATTCATTATTATAGTAGTATCTTTATAGTATTTATATTCATTATTATCAAATATAATTTATCTTTATGGATTTTTCTATTTTATCCTACTTAAATTGGATATTTTTATAGTTAACAAACATGATTGTTTGCAACATTGATTCATTAAGGCCATAAATTGAAAGTCATTGTTTGTTGTCCTTCCAAGTCTTTTGTTGTAAATTAGAATGATGTTTCCTTGAGAGTCTCTAATTGCTTCCCTCTACTTTATACTTGGAATTGCGTTTAGAAGTGTAGATTTGAATGGACCCTAAAAATTCAAAAAGCCTAAGTGGTAAATTCTATGGTTAATATGGTGCTTAAGAACCCTTGTTAAATTATATGCACTTGATGACATGGTACAATGTTGTTGATGTGCCAAAGTGATGTGGACACGTGGCAGATGGGTAGTGATAGTGGACGTTTGGCAGATAGTGAATTGATGAGTTATTAGGTAGAGTAGTGTTCTCAGCCAACTCGATGGTAGTTGAGGCTAAGCCTTAGTATTGAGGGATTTGTGGGGATCACTCCAACCTACACTTGGTGTAGCACTATCAAAGTCTTGGTGGTACATGAGACTAAGATTTAGTACTAGGCAATTTGTGGGGATCACCCCATCCTACACTTGGGTAACTCCAAAGGTCTTGGTGTTACTTGAGGCTAAGCCTTAGTACTAGAGAATTTGTGGGAATCAATGCCCACTCCTCATCGAGGAAACTCCACCACATGCTTGATGCCACTATGAGTTCCTCTTTGCATTGGGGACTCCATAGGGATTATACCCTAACCCATCGAGCATGACAACCCTACTAGGAGCCTCATTGTAAAGGAAAAGGAGAACCACAAGGAATGAAGGGAGTGTCTTCCATCAGTGAACATGTGACATATGGCAACAACCACAAGGGCCCAAATATCAAAAGGGCCTCAAAATGTTTTGTAGCAAATGAGATGTTGCCACGTGGTAGATAGGAAATGAAAAAATAAATCTTGTCTCTTGCAAAGGTGTTCTATAGAGGTTGGGAAGGTGTTTTCTTGGTTGTTTAGGCAGCATAAGAGCTAGATAGAAAGGGGCATCTATAATTGATTTGTGGGGAATGGTTTTGAATCTTTGGAGGTTATTGGCCTTCCAACTACCATGGAGGCACAAGCATAAAAGGAAGAAGACATGTAGGATGAAGGTTTCACAAAAGAGAAATGAGAGGAGGTTAAACAGAGGTTCAAAAGAGGAACAAGTAGCAAAACAACCCATAGGCTAGGTTGTTATTTTGTACAGTTTGTACCAAGAGAGACCAAAGTACTTGTTATTTGAAGATTGTATTGTTTGTATTTTCCTTGAGCTCTTGTAGCCAAAAGACCTTGTAATTGTAAAAACACCATTGATAATAACCAAGGTAAAATAACATTTCAAAGTTGGAGTTTTCCCAAGTTGGATTTCTATGGGGTATATCTTTTGTATCAATATATGTGTGATTGCGTTTTTTAATCTTGTCCATAGACTTGTTAAAGAAACCATAATCACTGCTTATGCACAATGGGTTATACTTATTATTGCTTCTTGTTTACATTTTATATTATTCCATGTTAAGATATATTTTGGTGAATTGTTTGGCCACATGCCTTCGATTATAGATCGTATTGGTATTAAAGTGTGGCTCCTAACCTTAGGGTGGCTTTACCAGTGAATGTTGACTAGATTGAGAACAATGCAAGAAGGTTGAGAGTTCGTTACCTTCAACCTTGAAATTGGTACTAGGTGAGGAAGAAAACCAAACCAAGTCCATACCATGGGTAATGAAACAAAGACCAATGAGACCCAACATAGGATAACCTATTTAGAGAATCAAATGGGTCAAATGGTCGTGGATGTCTTGGATGGTGTGGGGGGTTACTTAGATGAACAACACTGTTGTTGACTTGGCTGTGTTGACATGTTTTTCCTACCCATGGTAAATTGGATGTATCAAATTCTCCTTGTCCCATTCAAGTAAATATCCCCTCCTAAATTTGCTTTCAAGTGCCTTGAGTCCTAAAATTTGACCTTCATTTTTTTAAACTGTTTTTGTTTTAAGGAAAGTTTGCTTTTGGGTTAAGTATAAGGATTGCGGTGTTGTTTGTGCTATGTGTGGTGCATTGCCTTTGAATGCACCATGAATTATCCATTCCTTTCCTATGTACAACACGATATTGCGTCCATGCAGAGTGTGGAGTGCTCAGAGGAGATACCTTACCATCGCTTTACCTTATTGTTGCATGTTGCACATCACATTACCTTATTGGTGCTTGTTGCATACCTTATCGTTGTTGAACGTCACTTCGCCATGTACCTTATAATTATGGCACACTGCATCGCTACATCCATCCATTGCCACTCCCCTCTGCCACACATCGCACAATGCACAGTGCATCCTACACCCTTCCACACTCATCCCACCCTGCCCTTTGGACTTATTTCTCTCTTGCTGCATGATGGTCATCACCACTAGGCTTTGCATCTCCACATAACATTTGGATGTGGAGTGCGGGGAGGAGTCTTTTCACCCCTTGATCATGGTTTATTCATCCACACTATTTGAGTTTGAATAACTAAAGCCTCATGCTATGATTTGGTGACACATACCCCTTTGGTCATTAAAGATTGTATAGTTAACCATGGAGTAATACATGTTAATTTGAACTCCACCACCCTCCTTGCGTTTCTTTCATGATGGGTATTGCTTTTGTTGTGTGCCAAAGACTTAAATGATTTGTGGGAAGATGATGATAGACATCTTGTTGAAGCATACCTGAGAGATGTTGCTAAGGAAAAAGGCAACACTATTTGTTGGTGATATCGTGAATTTCTTGGCACAGAGTGATAAATTGTTCCATTGGTCAATTGTGTATCGGTGGTAGTTGAAGGAACTAAAAGAGGAGCATGAGAAGAACATAATTTGGACCTTAGGAGTGGTAAATGCAAGTGTGTATAAGAGGTTTGTGACCTACACAAAGTAGTTGAAGGGTGTGAAGAGAAATTTAACTCCAACTACATAATAATAAAATTGGATAGAGTATTAAATGTCCATATGCCCCTCACCTCTATTGTTTTTAGGAAAATGTTGAAGCTCCCAGAGCCCACAAGGAATTTTAAGATGTTTGATGTTGATACTCTTTTAAATTCTCATGGTGGTGGGTTTTCTATTTTGAATTATTGGTTGGTTTAGTCAAAAGTTGAGGCTGGGAAGTTGTATCAAGTTGATATTATGGGCTTGCTCGACCCATACCAAGAGATAGCATGGTATTTGCTTAGTTGATTAGATAGGGGTCCACTGGCTTTATGTATAGGTTTGTAGTTTTCGTCATTTACTACACTTCTCTCAAAATGAGATCTTTGATTGAGTTGATTGGGTTGAGATGATTTCAAACGAGATTTCGAGATCTAGTATCATAAGACTAGGGGATTCTATATTTCTTCCTGTTGGATTTTGTACAACTTCGGAAGATATTATTCATTATATTTTATCGTACTTTCATTGTACTTGTTTATACCTCCTGAGGGAGAAGAACCTTATGTAATCAATTATGTAAACACATGAAAGAATCAATGTAAGCCTTGGGGTGCAAAAGGAATTAATAAAAAAATTAAAAATAAAATATTTATTGCCCCCAAGACAAGTCGGCCCCATAAGGGATTTTCTGGTTTCAGCACTTGTATAAATATGAGGTCAGTGCTCCTCATTTGTTCATTCTCACACTTGAGAGTAGCGCATCACTTGGGAGAGGAGAATTTCGCATCACCTAAAGGAGGAGGTTGATTTCTAGGGTTTCTATTTGTGGAAAACATTTCCACACTTTCTATTTTCTCATTTGTACTCTGATCTCAGAATTATCATCTCTCTGCGAAGGTTGCTGGGTTTTCCCCCTATTGGGTTTCCCAGGGTAAACTTTGTGTTGTTGTTTTGTGCTTTGTTTTACTTCTAGTGATCTTGGTAATGCATTTATGTTTTATGCTATGAATGTATGAAATTTAACATGGTATTAGAGCCATTCTAGAAGAAGCCATTGCCGAAGCATTGTCGGAACCCTGCCGGAATTAGGGTTTCATCTTGTGAAGTCTTCACCTATTATTTTGGAGGAAAAGAGCCATAGGAATTTTGTTTTTGGCTAGACTAATCCATTGGTGAAGACGGAATTCAATTCCGAGAACTTTCAATTTTTGACCTAACTCTGTGGCTGCAGCAGAATTAGGGTTTCAGTTTTATCTCATTTCTCTCCACAAATTTGGACCAGCCCATCCTCTATTCAACTCTCCTTGGCAAGGCGAACTTATCTGTGGGTTCAGTTTTTCAAATTATTGACTTTTATTTTTGACCTAGCTCCTGCTAGGGTTTCTGAACCAGATCTACAATCAAGATGATTGGGATGAAAGTTGAAGATCGTTTGGAAGGAGCCTCCAAATTTATCTCCTAGAAGTCTAGGGTTCTTCTACTCCTAGAAGAAAATGATCTCTTACTATATGTAAATGAGAAGGTCCCCGAACCAGAAGCCAAAGAGGATAAATCTCAATGGAGGAAGAATGATGCTAAAGCAAGAAGGATTCTTGTGGATTCCGTGAGAGATCATTTGGTTCCTCAGATATCAGGAAAGAAGAATGTTAGGAAAATGTTCAAGACCATTATGAAGCTGTTTGAACACACTAGCCTAAATGTATTCATGACTTTGAGAAGCCAACTCTCAAATATGAAGATAGCAAAGTTGGAATCCATTGCCTCATACTTTATGAGGATCGCAAAACTCAAAGACAAGCTCAGCACCAGTGGAGATCCTATTGGTGATAAGGAGCTTGTCCTCCACACTTTAAATGGTCTTCCACCATGATGGGAGTCCTTCATCCAAAGCATAAGTGGTAGATCCAAACTACCAAAGTTTGACAAGCTTTGGGCAGATTGCTCTCATGAGGAGACCAAGATTGCAGCACGTCAAAGACTCCATGGCCATGACACTCAACCTGAGGAGAACCAAGCTTTTGTTTCTCATGCCATGAAGGGTAAGGGAAAAGGTAGGAAGTTCCATAAAAACAAGCACCAAGATAGGAGACCAAGTCCTCGCGCAGATGAAAAGGAGAAGAAGGACATATCTCAAGTTCAATGCTAGAGGTGTAGAAAATATGGACACTATGCAAATAGCTGTCGAAGTTCAAGTAAAAGGAAGCAGGAAGCCTCAACTGCTGATGTAGAAGAGGATCATCATTGCAAGAAGCAAAGGGATAATGATCGTTCGGAGTTCCTCTTCTAGAAGATCCAGAATACAAGAACATAGATCTCTCATGGTTCCCACAAGAAGGCAGTGGGGTTCCACACACCAAAACAATAAGAGATAAGTATTTTGTTTTCTTGCTTACATAGATTTGTTTTTGTCTTATATGTTTTTTATATGCAGATCTAATGTGTTGAGCAGTTGATATAGTTTACCCTGTTATATTATGCATATGAGCTACACAACATTTCATGAAGTTAGTCTAGATGATATCTCCCTCCTACATGTTTAGGGTAGTGCACACTCTTGATGGCATGTTCTAGTGAAGATAACAAACATCTAGATACTTCCCAGAAGTGTTTGATAGACATGTTCATGATTGTTGTGATAAAGTATTAGCTAAGATGCTTATGTAAACTATTTGCTTTTCATTTGATTATAAAATGCCACTGATCATCAGTTGGGATTTGACTTGTAGGGAAAAGACCATGTGATTTGGCCTACAAGAGAAGACGTGTTCCGATGGACATATGAATCCCGTTGATGTTTAGCAAGAAGCTTCCTGGAATATGACTCTCAGCCTAGAAGGATGACCTCGGAGGAAGCTTTCACAAAAGTGAAACCAGAAGTAAGCCACCTTCAGATATTTGGCTGTCCAGTCTTTATACATGTGCCCAAGTTGGAACCTTCAGGCAAAAGGGAACCTTTGTGGGATACAATGAGTCTTCAAAGACTTACAGAATCTACATCCCAGGGTTCAGACAGATTGAAGTCAGTAGGGATGTGACCTTTGAAGAAGAATTAGCTGTCAGGAAATGCAGAGGATCAGACATGGAGATCGATGATGAAATGATAGAACCAAAGGAGATGAGATCATATCCCCCTCTAGTTCAAGAGGGAGTTAGCAGAAAAGGATCAACCTATCGATTCCATTAATCCAGTTGATATCCCCAGAAATGTTGCAGTAGGTCGTAAAAGACCTAGATGGGCACAACAGACTTAGCATGGAGCATATGGGAAACACAAGGCTAGATTTGTTGCCAGAAGATTCTCTCAGAAAGAGGGAGTTGATTATGATGATACATTTGCTCTTGTGGCTCAAGATACTCCCATCAGATCGATCATTGCTATTGTTTCAACTATGAGATGGAAGGTGCATCAGAATGATGTAGACCCCAACCTTTGCTTCAAGGTTGCAGATGATGAGCCACTGATTTTTGTATTGTATGTTGATGACTTGCTTCTCACAGGAAATGAGAAACCCATTGTATGGTGTAAGAAGAATCTCGCCTCTGAGTTTGAAATGAAAGATCTTGGATTGATGCACTACTTCTTGGGATTAGAAGTATGGCAGAGGCAGAAAGAGATTTTCCTAGGACAAGGAAAATATACCATTGACATATTGAAGAGATTCAGGATGTTGGAATGCAAGTCCATGACTACTCCGATGGATGTGAATTGGAGGAAGTTGAGAGATTCTACTTCAGATTTTGATTTGATTGATCCCACCATGTATCGCCAGTTGATTGGGTCATTGATGTATCTGACCAACACTAGACTAGATATATGTTTTGCTGTGAATGCCCCTAGTCAGTTCATGTTCGAACCAAGGCAGATTCACTGGATTGCTGCAAAATATGTGCTCAGATACTTACGTGGCACTATGGGATATGGTTTGAAATATGCTTCAGATAATGACCTGAGATTGCAGGGGTTTACAGACTCAGATTGGGCCGGATGTGTTGTAGATCGGAAGAGTACTTCCGGATGTTGCTTCAGTTTGGGTTCTGCAGTTATTTCCTGGTATAGCAGGAAACAAAACTCAGTAGCACTCAGTACTGCAGAGGCCGAGTACATGGCTGCTAGCACAACAGCTAGAGAAGAAGTTTTGCTTCGTAAACTCCTGGCAGGATTGTTTGGTCAGATTCCAGAGTCGACCTTGATTCATTGTGATAACCAAAGCTGTGTGCAGATGTCAGTGAATCATGTATTTCACGACAGGTTGAAGCATATCGAGATTCGATATCACTTCATTCGTGATATGGTGCAGAAAGGTGTGGTTGAGTTACAGTACGTGCCGACAGACGACTAGACTGCAGATGTTCTCACTAAGGTTCTTTCGAGGATGAAGTTCGAATACTTTTGCGGAAGACGTGGAGTCGAAGAGAACATATCCCTCCTTGAGAGGGAAAGATGACATTGAGATGCTTGCCCTGCTTTTCCCTTGTGCCTTCTGCAGTCCAGTTACTCAGCCAGATATGGGAGAAATCTCATAAGCAGATGAGTAGGACAGTCAGCAGTTGGTGGGGTCACCCAGGTACCTTCTGCAGTCCAGTTATTCAGCCAGATATGGGAGAAATCCCATAGGCAGATGAGTAGGACAGTTAGCAGTTGGTCGGGTTCACATTGGTGCCTCTGCAGTCTGGTTGCTCAGCCAGATATGGGAGAAATCCCATAGGCAGATGAGTAGGACAGTCAGCAGTTGGCCGTGTGGTTGCACAGGTGCCTCTACAGTCCAGATACTCAGCCAGATATGGGAGAAATCTCATAGGCATAAGAGTAGGACAATCAGTAGATGGCCGTGCCCTTTTGCTCGTCTGAGATCTCAGTCGGGTATGGGAGGACCCCATTGGCAAATGAGACAGACATGTAGCAAATTGTATAGTAGAGATGGCACAATTGATTATCTCAGATATCCAGGATTGAGTGATTCTCCTGGATCCAGGATCGAGTGATTCTGGACTCACCGAAGGACTGGTGAGGATGTCATAGATATTCAGGATTGAGAGATTCTCCTGAAATCCAGGATCAAGTGATTCTCCTGGACTCACCGAAGGGCTAGTGAAGATGATACACTGAGACTGTGTGGACAACCTTCAGTATGCATAGAGATGATGGAGACAGAGTAGAGTACAAGATGGAACCCAGATGATCGTGATGCTGATGAAGATCGAAGAATACCTTCCTCGTTGAGAGGGAGTGTTGGATTTTGTACAACTTCGGAAGATATTATTCATTATATTTTATTGTACTTTCATTGTACTTGTTTATATCTCCCAAGGGAGAAGAACCTTATGTAATCAATTATGTAAACACATGAAAGAATCAATGTAAGCCTTGGGGTGCAAAAGGAATTAATAAAAAGATTAAAAATAAAATATTTATTGCCCCCAAGACAAGTCGGCCCCATAAGGGATTTTCTGGTTTTAGCACTTGTATAAATATGAGGTCAGTGCTCCTCATTTGTTCATTCTCACACTTGAGAGTAGTGCATCACTTGGGAGAGGAGAATTTCGCATCACCTAAAGGAGGAGGCTGATTTCTAGGGTTTCTATTTGTGGAAAACATTTCCACACTTTCTATTTTCTCATTTGTACTCTGATCTCAGAATTATCATCTCTCTGTGAAGGTTGCTGGGTTTTCTCCCTATTGGGTTTCCCAGGGTAAACTCTGTGTTGTTGTTTTGTGCTTTGTCTTACTTCTAGTGATCTTGGTAATGCATTTATGTTTTATGCTATGAATGTATGAAATTTAACACTTCCTACCTAACCTTTGCGTGACCTTTGACAATTTATTAGTTAGGGTTGGTGTAGACTCGAACGTTGAACTTGTACACCTATGGTACCCTTTGTTTTGGAAACATAAATCCCAATATCATTTCTATGAGATACAAGATTGCTTGTTAGGAAGGTAAAACAAGTCATTTGGGAAGGGAACTAAATTCTTTGACATCCAAGGCAAGGATTTTTCTAACAGGGAAGGGCCAATTTTTTGAGGAAGAGAATTTTACATATGTCAAGATGTATGGTTTTGAAGGAAATCCATTCTACCTTCTTAGGTTTGTTTGCAATTGATTCTTCTTGGTAGAGATGGGTAGGCAACATGCAAAATGAGGAAGTTTTCTTTATTTCAAGAAGAAGAAGCCATACATTTATGCTCCCTTTTGCTTCTCATAAATGTTCATAAAGGATTTTCTTCACTTGAATGATAAAGCTTGAATATTGGAATCCCTTAAATTGAGGGAAACACTTGTTGTCCTTGGAGATGACCCAAGGGATTTATTTAGAACCCATTTATTCTCCTTTGGATATACTAAGTACTTTCTTGAATTTGTGATCCTTAAGGAACGAGAGATAATGGGGATTTCTACAATTGGAGATGTTTAGGATGGAGTAGAATTACAAGGGCCAACCCTTGTATGCAAGGTAAGGAACCGTAATCTCGTCAAAGTTTCTTACATGATACTAAGTTCAAATGTCAATACTAATAATCATAAGAATATGGGAGAATATTATGGAGGATAATGAACGATGCAATGATGCAAATGAGTAATGTCGTCAAAGGGGACAATTAAGTTATGATTCCAGGGGAAGTACCATAGGAGGCTCTCCTAGAAATGCTTTAGTGTCAACTCAAAATGCTACTTCTATGTAGAAGTGAAAAGAAGTTTGGAAGTATTGTTGGTATTGGTGGTGATGGTAATAACCCTAAGAAAGTTACATATGAGAAAGAACATAACATTGCGGTTCCTTCTTAGAGAAAGAGGTTTGCTAATAACAAGTAGGAACCGTTGTTCAAGGGGAGTACTAAAGAACATGTTGACCTTGTTGATAATCATGAAATTTTGGATGATGTGATAGATCCTACCTCTGGGGCTATTATCCAAATGAACATTGCTAAGCCTACAAGAAAGGAAATGGTGCAGTAGAGTAACCCTACCTTTGAATATGTTTTTATTACTATGCACCATTCTAGTTTGACAAACAAAGCAAAAAAATGTTGATGTCTAATATAAGGATCAAAGGTGTTTTATGCAAAAAAGGATTAAAGGTGGGAAGATAATCGAAAGAATGAATTTTGTTTTGATGCTAAAAACATTAAACCATTTGATGCTTTGAGTATGCATCAAATTATTGACAAATTGCTAGAGGATGCAGTTCGCGAGGAGGAAGAGGAGATGTAGAAGTTGAGGAATAGAGTAGTAGAGTTGGAGAGGGTATTGAAACTTGAGCCTTTGTTTGTCGAACCTCTCACTACTTAAGCTATTAAAGAAACTCAAGAGGATCACATTGGTAAATCAAATAAAGTTAAGGCAACTTGGGACTATTATTTGTTGTAAGGAAAGTAGTCTTAGGCAATGTTGAAGAGAGGATGAACTTGTTACTAGATTTTTGGGGAGTTTTGAGTGAAGTTTCTAGTTTTCCCAAAGAAATATTGGGCCTCAAGGAAATGTTAAAAGGTGATCTCTTGAAGGATGAGTTTTTTTGTAAATCTTATCTTGACACCTTCACCAAAAGGATGAAGTTTGCAAGCCCCCACCTGAGACAAAGTGATAATCTCTCTTCTAATAGTAGACTTTCTGAAATCAAGAGAGGTTGGGACAACAAAATGGAAACTATTCAAGAGTTCATAATTGCCTATGACGTACTTGAAACCAAAATATCTCAAATATTTTTCAAGATGTTTGAGGTCATGAAGAGGCTAGAAGGTCCAAACCATACTCAAGATGTTAATTTGATTGCAAACTAGGAATTTCAAACTATGTTGGTTGAGAGTAAGGTTATTTTGGGAGCTACATTTGATAGCCATGCCAATTTTTTTGATGTAGAAGTAAAAAAATGGTTGATGGATTTTTTGATTGACAATGTGGAAAGCAACACGTTGTGCAAGGATCAAGTCAACATCCTATCAAGGATGAGGTACTTGCCTTAAAAGTGAGAGGAAATTAAGGTGGCCCCACTTTGGGACTATATCAAATCTTGGGTAGACCAAGCAATCATTGTCGCCACTAAAACTTCATGAAAGATAAGCAATTAAGGTAGTTAGGTCACCTTGTTTTGAAGCAAGAGAAACTTAAAATGATTTGAAGAGAATGAGAAAAAGGTTCGCAACATAGCTCATTTTGGCCCTCAAAATTTTGTAAGTAAGAGCTATCCATATTTCCCTTCTGCCTAGTCTTTTTGTTGGTTATGTCCCTATCCATTTGGTTTTTGCCTTTGATACAACTATAAAAGCTTTGCATTGGCTATCCTTTCCCCTTTTGCTTCTATTAGTTCTCTATATTCTAGATCTAGAGGAGCCCCATCCTAGCTAGAGAATGCATTCATTCTTTGTTTAAGTATTATCATAGGAATTTTGCAGAGGCTTGTGTAGCAAAATATTTATGACATTTTAAACTTTTCACATTTGGGATTTGTTTGATGAAAATTTTCATAGAGAACAATCTTAGGAGCCACATGGTTTTTATGGTTCTATCTTGATAATTTTGAGTGGAATCTTGAATACGTGGCCTTGTAAAAACTTGTTTGATTCATAATGAGATGATCTTGCCAAGTTCCCTGCTAGAGAATATTTCTTTTTCTTTTATTCTTCCTCTAGTAAATTTGGGTTGTTTCATTTGCTTATATTACATGTGAGGGGACACAGTATCCGTATTTTGTGCAAATCCAATTTGTGACAATTTTTTCTTCTCTACATTTTGTAAATGATTAAATTTGTCTGGGCCATTTTCAGGCAATAGTGCTTAAAGAATATATGGTTATTGAGGAACTTTGTTTTACTTTCTTGAAGACAAGGATCATGTGGGGCTTTACTGCATAGCACACTCCCACTCCATTTAAGTACTCATAGGAAATAATTATCGTTTGATAAAGAGGACTACAACCTTTATAAAAATGGAGTGCGCTCCTTGATTCCCCTAAGGATTTCCCTTAGCATGGATCCTTTCCTCCACGATGAAAAAGTGATCAACATTTGCGACATTTGTACATTAGAAGAAGAAGAAAAAGAAGCTTTAAAATTCAATCCCTAGTTTAGATGAAGAAGGTGGGGGTGACAATAAACCTAAGATGGAGAAACTAGAGAAAGAAATAGGGGAATGTAGCAAGACTCAATCTCCTTTCGGAGTAGAGGCAAATATTGACATCAAGCCATATGTAGGTGAGGTAGATGCCTTGAATTTGAATCAATGGTTGCAATAGTTAGAATTTTATTTTAGTGTGCATGAGGTTAGTGGAATACAAAGAATCTCTTTTGCTTGTTTGAAGCTAGAAGGTCGTGCTTTGACATGGTGGGAAAATGATGCCATTGTTAGAAGACTAGCTAATAAAACACCGATGTCAAAATGGGAGGTGTTTAAAGACATGATTAAGTTGCAGTTTTATACTATTGGCTATGAGGAGGAACAAAAGATCGGCTAGCTTTACCTTAGATAGAGGCAAGGACAAGCATTGTAGGAGTTCATACTGAGTTTAAAAAAGAGAGCAATCTAGTTAGGGATATCTCTTAAGAGTCTCGAAGTGCTTCTTATGTATTTGGGATCTTTGCACAGTCACCTTAGACAATTGATGCTTTTTAGACCTAAGACCATTGACGAGACTTGTGTAGGTGTAATAACTTGAAGGAGATAAGAAGGAACAATAGTTTTGTGGCCCAAGACAAACAAAGTTGTAAGAATATCCAAAAAAGAGGAAAACATGGGAAAGGTGAAGGTAAGAAGATAGTTACAATTGCAATAGAAAACCAAAATCCTAACAAGCATTTTAAGCATTGTAATGCAGGTGGCCACATAGAGGATAGTTGTTGGAAACTACATCTTGCATTGGGGCCTAAATGGTCCAAATAGTAGCAGTAGAATAAGAGGACTTTGTTTGTTGTAGATGGAGATAAATGGGTGGACAACAACTCAGACATTGAAGGTAAGGTGACTTGTACATCTGTTCAAGGAGAGGCAAACTTTAGTAGTATGAGTCCAAAGGTGGAAAAAGAGACGACTGGACTCTTTCACATTAAGATCTAGTTGAAGCAAACTAATGTAGATTGCTTGTTTGACCTTGGATCACAATGAAATTTGATTTCAGTGTAGTTAGTTACGAAGCTTGGATTGGATGCGTATGACCATCCTCATCCATACCCTCTTTGTCAATGGGCTCTGCTATTTGCTCCAACTCTACTCATCGTTGGTTAGGTAGTGTGGGCATAGAGAATTGGCGGTGGTGGGTCCTTTGTTTAATCGATGGTTGTTGTTTTCCCCTTGACCAAAGATAGCAGGTCGACTTGATTCTCCTACAGCAACTCTCGTAAATTCCTAGGTCATGGCTCCTTTGAATATAACCGGTGGATGGCGGCTCCTAAATGGAAGACCCATGTACTTTGAATGATGCAAAGATTGGGTTGACTAATTGTAGGAGACAAGATTGATTACAACGTTGTTCCCTTAACCTTAGAAGCGGCAATCAAACTGATCCATGGCTTCCCTTTAGTCGTTCCCTCCATAACAATCGGAATCGAGCAGTGTTGTTATGGTAATTTTGTCCCACCCATATGATCTCTGCAAAACCACGTCCTGTGAATTTTCGTTGACTTGTGCAAAGAGTCAAGCCGTGATAGCCTTAGAGTATACACATTACATAAATGACGAGAGGGTTGGGTCAAATTAAATCCGTGAGGCAAGTTTGTTTTCCTTTGTGGCAAACAACTGGCAGGGAAGGATTTGTCTGCTGCAAACACTGGGCTGTGTGGTTCATATGTCGTGAGTGGAGCCATGTTCCAGGGCGTGGGTGGAGCCTGTTGTCCGCCGAGATGCACACCAGCAGCAGAAATCTTTCGAAAGCTGTCTCCCTCACTGGAAGTGGGGAGAGGTGTGGCCTTGGGGGAAAGCAATGAGCCAGGTACTGTCACCTGAATCCCAGCTCCTCCGTTTAGGCCAACTCCTAACGAAGCCAAGGGGGGTAGTCCCTACAAAGAGTTTCACTAAGGCTCTTATGTTTTGTATTGTTTTTTGATGAAGTGATGCGGATGGGTGTTGTTTAGGAGTTTTTGTGATGAGACCAAATTATAAATAAGATAAACAAGATTCAATCCACGTTGCTAAATAAGATATCGAAAATGACAGTACTTTTCAAGAATTGAAGTTTAAACAATGCATCCACAAGATAAAGTAAAACCACAAGGACAAATGGTCTTGATCAAGATATAATATTTAAATAACCAGTGCCTTATGGAGTAAAAAAAAACACGTATGTGATGTTGAATGTGTGGGTCTTGAAAAGTAGCTGTTTGTGAGATCGTTGTGCAAATGATCTTGGTAAATTATAAGTTTTTAGTGGTCTTGATTATTAGGCTAAGAATAAGGATATCAAAAGTCCATAAATAGTACTGTTAACCTCTTAGATGATAGGTCGAAGCCACCCAGATTTCAAAAGGGTAAGTGTTCAATTGGCTTGACCACCCTCGAGTCTGACAGCAGGATTTCGGCACCACCTGTTTCAGGAAACTACCTCAGTAAATATCGAAAGCAATGCCGGTTCGTTGGTTGGGGTAAAGTTTTATTTAGTTATCACTTGTGAGATTAGCAAATCCAACACCTTTCTGAGTACTAGCCCAGCCCTTTCAGGTTGGCAGAGCATACGGGTGTCAGATAACGACCAAGATAAATTAATTAATGGGGTGTGAGTTGGAATGATTTTAGAGATTATTGAGAGCACACTTGTTCAACTCTCCGACAGAGAGCGCTCTTGACTTAGTCTTAAGACCAAAGTTCAAGAGACTTTACTTAGTCTAAATGCCTAATGCAAGGGAAATGCAACAACTAAAAATGTTCTCCGACAGAGAGTGCTATTGACTTGGATTTGGCCAAGTTCAAGAGGCTTTAGTTCCTTTTAAGAATAGAAGCAGTTATAACTTGAAGAACAAATATGGAGCTTAAATAACTGAGAGTGAAATGACGATAATAAAATGTAACCAGATGCTTGAAACAAACTGAAAATAAACTTAGTGTTCTACCAAAAAAACATTAATCTAAAAGTGGGATCTACCTCCGAACAAGGTTGATCACTAGAACCACTAGTCCTTGAGACTTTCCTGCTAGCTGAAACTTCGACAAGGAGGTTAATGGGGAACGAGAAGCTACCACAAAGCTATGTGGCCTTTGGGATGCAATCCCAAAGGTTGCTTTCTCAAGTCAAGACTTGGAAATGGAGTACATAAATGAAATATTAATCTAAGAACTAAAAGAGAAAGAGAGATCTAAGCTAAGCAAAGCACAACACTCTTCCCCAAATGGGGAAGAAGAACCCAAAAAGTGGAGGACTCCTCCACTTATCTTTTTATTAATTTGATACAACTGCCTTTGGAGATAATTCCTTGAAAGGTCTTTAAAGTGAAAATGAAACTTGAAAAATTGGAACTAGCTCTTAAGAGCCATTACAAAGGATAGTGAATGGTATATTCATGTATTGAATCCTCCTTGTAGTTTGTCAAAGTGTTGCTTTGCTTGGATTTCTTTGCTCCAAAAGTTTTCATGCCCTTTTCACTTTCAAAGTACCTACAACAAAGATCAATCTCAAAGCATCCTTTAGCCTTAGTATACAAATTAAAAGAAACCTAGATCTAGAAATAAAATTGAAACTATCTAGATTTGGAAAGTGTAAAAGTATGATGTAAAAACGCCTAACTTACTAACTTTTCAAAGAGAATGCGACTAACAATAAAATGCAAAATGTGAGATCTATCCACTAACTCTTTAACAAGAATGCAAATTAACTACTAACTAACACTTTACAAGTTTTTATTTGTTGTTTTTTGTGAAATTAGGGCTTAGAGAAATGGACGAAAGGAGATAAGGAAGACAAAAACGAATGAAGTGAGGGAGAAAAATGGGGAGCAAGGAGAGGATGTAGGAGGCAAAAAAAAGAATGGAAAAGAGGCCAATAATGAGGTAGGACGAAGCTAGGTTCAAGGAGGAAAAAGGTAGGACGAATGGAGAAGAAAAAAGGGGTGAAGATGGGAGCACTTGGATGAGGAAACAAGATGAGGAAGAATGGAGGAAGGAACGAAACTAGCTAAAAGAGGAAAAATGAATGGTTGAGGAGGCAAAAACTAAACTAGGAAAGAGGAGAAGAAGTAACCAAAGTTTTACTGCTTGTTTGTTGATGGAGGAAGAGGCAAATCTCTTCTATTCGTTTCTTCTCTTGAGATAAGAAAGTCCTTTGGGAACATGCAATACAATTTTGATTAGGTGCTAATAGCCATTGATGGGCAAAGAGTAACTTGATCTCCAAGTCATTCTCCACCTTGTGTGAATCCTGCAAAACCCATACACATTAAACAAGCCAAACCGAATAGTACATTTCTAAGAATTATAGAACATATACTAAATAATGAAAAGCTTGAAATAAGGGCAAGGTGAGAAAGATGTCACCAAACAATGTGAAAGACAACCCCAAAAGCTCTTGTATGGTCCTCCAAAGTCACTATTTTATTCAAACATTAAGCAAATATTACAATGATTTTTGGGCAGAGTGTTCATGCTCAAAATCTCCATGAGGAATGAGGAAAAAGAGCCTCATTATATAGCAAAACACAAGAGCTAGCATACCCTAATTTGAATTGGCATGATGGAAGCCAATGTACCTAACACAAAATCGAATTCCATGTCTAAATCCAATCAACACCAAGTCAAATGCCGAGTTTTGGAGTTAACTCCAACCAACAAGTCGAGTTGCAATGAATGAGGTGAGGAGGTGGCCTCCACCTTGGCAAGGCGCCCCTCACCGTCACTTTGGAAGCATCACCTAACAAATAAAAGATTGCCACATGGAGAAACTCGAACTCCAAGTAGAGATGACGTGAGCACATTGGAGACTCGTGAGCTTTGAGGTAGGTAGGCTTGGAGCCTAACTCGAACTTGATGTAGATCTTGGTGGTTGAGAGTGGGAGGTGGCCTCCACCTAGGCAAGGTGCCCCCACTCCCATTCAATGCAACTCAAAACTTAACTCTATCACCAATAAATACTCATCCACATCACCCAATTCGAGCTTGCATGCATGGAGGGCGAATTAGCTTGGAGAGATTTGCTTGTGTTGACTGTACACTTGATTGAATGTTGATTGAGATGATTGGAATCTTCATAAATGCTGAGTGCCATGTCAATTAGCCTTTTATTTTATTCCTTTTGGATTATTTTGGAGAGATTTGGATTATCTCCAAAATAATCATTTTTATTATTTTAATTAATAATTTCTCTGTAATTGGGTTTTTTTGAGAAATTATTAATTATGAGGCCTGATTGACATCCGAAACTTAGGATAAACTGGTCCGGGGATCATGAATGATTTTTGGCTTAAGTCTGGAGCCTTCAATCACTGAATTCGGATCCCGGATGACTGACATATTACAAATTGAAATTTCTCCATTTAAACTATAGAGAAATTTATTAAAATTTAAAAAATAATTAAAAACCCAAAACCGGAGGACCCGGTAAATTTTTTTCGAAATTTTTTCTGAGGGTCCTAGAGACTTACGACATGACCCTATTCTAATAGTGTCTAGTAGGCTTATATACATTAGTTGGACTCTAATAACCTCCCATGGCTCAGATTTTCAAAATCGGGCATTCCAGCTTTGGAGGAAGCGGGAGAAAACCTCATCGATTATAGCTCGGCTATAGGCAAAGTATAATTGACAAGGGAAAAAAACTCCCTAGAATACCTTAGTTTTTTAATCAAGTCATGGGGGACCGAGACACTCAGAATCCTACTAGCACACTTTATTACAAACCCCATGGGGCCATGGTCATGTCAACTGAAAAACAAAACTGACTAGCCAAAATTGGCTAGGCATAAAATGGTGGATCATCTGATACACTGGAGTACAAGCATTCATCATGTTTGTCAAATGGCGGCTCTTCAGATAATCCAACTCTGGTACAAATAAGTTGGTAACAGAGCCATGGTCGAGGGCGTGGGCTGAGCCGTGGTCATGGTCGAGAGTCCAAGATTCCATGGTCATTGTCATGGTAGAGGAATTAGCAACACAATAACCCACAGGTTGGGTTGTTGCTGTTCTGCACAGTTTATAGATGACGGAGAGAATGATCAGACAGAGGCCAAAGTATTTTTCAGTGGAAGTTATATTCTTTGTATTTTCCTTGAGCTTGTGGCCAAAGAACCTTGTAATTATAAAGCACAATTGATAATAACCAGAGCAAGATAGCCATTTTGAAGTTGGAGCTTTCCCAAGTTGGGTTTCTCCAGGGTATCTCTTGTGTATCTGTCCATGTGTCATGGCATTGTTTAATCCTGTTCATAGACTTGTTAAAGAAACCAGTCACTGTTTATGCATAGAAGGTTATTATTGCCTTTTGTTTATAGTTAATATTATTCCTCATTAGGATCTATGTTGGTGAATCGTTTGGCCATAGGCATTCAATTATGGATCAAGCCCCGTAGAAATTGAACTTGAAAAAGTTCAAAGGGAGTTGGGTCCAAGTTTGGTTGAGGTCATTATGGTCGACTAGGTATGCCCTTTTACAGCATGGAAATAGTAACCTAGGTGTTGAACCCTTAAATAGTTTCTGACTAATTTCTGCTTTTAAGAGGGGATGTTAACAAGACAGTTTTGTTGTCCGAGTAGAAAACCTCAGGCACGTCAGCATGAATGGGAAATTAGTCTAACCATAGCACATTGCAGTGGATTAAATGCTAATATCTTGGTGCATTTATAGATTTACATATCTGTCCTAGAATTCATCAATTGGTTTTTGCATGATGTCACTGAGTTCATGGATTTGCTGTGTATATTGCTGATTATGTTATGGTTCTATAACTAGGGATTGTATTTGAGGCAAGGCAAACTTTTACTTTCTATCTGAGTATATTTTATTGCATCAACTTAATGATTTTGAATGTGTTGCCAGCCTTGGGAAGGAGCCTTCTTTGTTAGATACATTAGAATTTAAAAGATAACTATGCCCCTTCAAAGGCAGCAGCATATTCTCAATCCTGCTTTCTAACCATTTCCTTCTAGAAAGTTTTAACACAAATGTATTTATTTCTCTACCAAACAATTGTCACTATCCTACTGATGAATTGAAACTTGGAAGCACTAGTAAACTGGTTTAAGAATTGCCATTGTCTTGAGCATCATATTGGATTTTCCTAAGTTTGAGGTGGAAACAGCACATAACATTGGTTACTTTAGATATGGTCTGAGTTGCAATGAATAATAAAATGAATAGTTCATTTCTGTCTTCAGAAATAGAGTAAGGTCTTTAGTTACTGAAGTGCAATCTAGATTTTAGGACTAACAGGTTTGTCATGAATATTCATATCTAAAGTTACTTTGATAGCTGTTATAGTTCTAGAATTCAATACGGTTTTGATCTTTTTGGTCGTGTACAGATCCAAGAACTGGGCACAACATTGATTGAATTGTGGAATCTAATGGATATCACTATGGAGGAACAGAAACATTTTGATCATGTGACATGCTACATTTCAGCTTATGTGGATGAGGTGTCAATGCCAAGAGCACTTGCTTTTAATATCATTGACCAGGTGAGGATTGATATATATAGGAAATTATTAGACTCATATACACAGTTATATATCATCATTTGATATTGTTGTCTTTTGGGTTATTCACAGTAATTCTCTTAATATGTTAGGAGTTACTATGTAACTTATCATTATTATTATTCTTGGGAGCTGTGCTCCCCATTTAAATTTGGTGTTTTCAATGTTTATTACGCTGTTTTGGGTAATTTGGATTTTAACAAGCAACTACTGCCATCTGCCCCTGGAAGTTCTTATGGGTTAAAGCCAACTGCTGCAATCACATTGTTCTTTCAATTTTCAACCAAATATTACATTGGGGTGAAATTAAATTTTGGTTATGGAAATTTCCTGATGACATCCATTTTCCTTCTAGCCCAGGCTGAGGTTGAAGTGAAGAGATTGGATCGGCTAAAGGCTGGCAAAATGAAGGAGCTTTTGCATAAAAAACAAACGGAGCTTGAAGAGATATACCGGAAGGCTCATATGGAAATAGACACCAACTCTGCACAAGAGAAGATAATGGCTATGATTGATTCTGGTTCGTTTGATGCTTTTTAGTCTATCTTTGGTGCCTATTTCTCTTGCACAATTTGAATTTTCATATTGATTTCTCTAGATCTGTTTTGAAGGAACCATTAATCACTCGGACCTTCTAGCGAGCATGGATGATCAGATTGCCAAAGCAAAAGAAGAAGCACTCAGCAGAAAAGAAATAATGGAGAAGGTGGACAAATGGATGGCAGCTTGTGAAGAAGAAAGTTGGCTTGAAGATTACAACAGGGTAGTTTTGAATGTTGCATACTGCCTCAGATAATTTTTAGCTGATTTTATGTTTTGTGTTTTCTGTAGCAGTTAACAACTTGCTCGGAATTATATTTCAGTTGTGAATTGTGAGTTGCTTGTATATAGGATGAAAACAGGTACAGTGTGAGTAGAGGTGCCCATATAAACCTTAAACGTGCAGAACGAGCCCGTGTGATTGTCAATAAAATTCCTGGTAAGTATTGAGAGCAAATGGGTACTTGAGAGTCTGAGACTGTTTAGTTGTGATTTATGTATTCTTAACTGACATGTCACATGATCTCTTGGACGTAGCACTTGTCGATTCATTGATGGCAAAAACTAGGGCTTGGGAGGAAGAAAGGGGAGCAACTTTCTTCTATGATGAAGTGAGACAATTGTTCATTTTTTTTTGGATTTTATCTCTTCCGAACGAATTTTCTTGTGATCCCTAATCTTTGAATTAAGTTAAATTGTTTAAGAATGTTTATGGACAGTTTTTCATAGCATATTTCCAGCTACATTCACTTCCTTCTATGTCTTTGTTATTGAAATACTCAGGTCCCACTTTTGGCAATGCTAGATGAATACAACATGATGAGGCAGGAGAGAGAAGAGGAGAAACAGAGGCTCAGGGTATGAAGTTAGACTTTGTTATGCACTCTGATATACTTCACTTCTATGTTGATGTTTCAGAATGCCAATATCTCCTTGCATTTTCAGGATAAAAAGCGTTTTCAGGGCCAGATGGCAAGTGAACCAGAAACATTTTTTGTTGCAAAGCCAACTCCCCACAGGCAACTTTCAACAAAGAGAAGTATGGGGCTACGTGCAAATGGGAATTCTATGGATGCTACTCCTTTGAACCGGCGATTATCCCTTGGTGTTCAGCAAACTGGAATGAATGGGGTTAATCAAGCTCGGCAAGGTTTGTCTATCAATAGAGATGGCAAAAGGGAGCATAATAGATCAATGATCCCTCGAAAATTTTCCCTTTCTAAGGAAGATTCAGCTTCACAAGCTTCTGCAAATGGCTCAACAGCATCCTCCCCATAGAGGAAGAAATGTATTTACTATTTAGTGCAGTTTGAGGATTATTACACCACATACATTGAGGTAGTATGTGCAATGCATACAGATTAAGATGTGGCCATTCACTATCAAAGAGAGTCAAAATACAATCAATCAACCAATTAGGTTTCCAGGTTCTATGTGAGGATTTTAGTGAATTGCATATATCCATGGCTTTCTTCGGATGCAGCTTGGACCAGGTTTTAGCCGATATCCACTTCATCTTTGCTCAATTATAACAATTTGTAAAGAATATTTCATTACAGGTGTTTTGAAATAATTAGGTCAGTGGGCTTGGTTCTCCTTGCTTATTTGAGGTCATAGTTCTTAGTTCAATCACAAAAAACAAGTAACTTGCTTGATGTACATTAAATAAACATTAAATCAATCAGTTCATCTTGATCCCGAATATCAGTTTGTTTTGGTATTGGTATCAATTCATTTCAACTCCTCCAAGAAACCTACATGTATATGTAGATCCAAATCAATCCAAGCATTCATTCATGTTATTCCAGATTCTAGCAGATCTTTCTATCAGTGTCATTTGCCATGTTCCCTGGGGATTTGAAGTGTGCTTCTATCCTGAATTACATGTTCCTTGTGGAGTTGAAGCATGCTTTTATCCTGAATTATGTAGTTAGTTGTTTTAATGCTTAGATTGCAGACAACTAGTAGAAATAGATCGAGGGTGTGTTTGATTCAAAACAAACTACTGGATTCTGTGCAGATTTTGCCATTGTTCTATGAATTCCATCAAATTGCAGGTTGCATACATCTTATAGGTGGACGGTATTAAGTGCTCAGGAATTGGATTTATGGCTTGACTATTATAACTAGTCCCTCAAAATCTGTTGGGCTTGAAGTTACCAACTCAATTCTGTGCTTGACTTGTCTTGGCTAGAGAGTCAACAGTTGACTTGAAACTCAAAAAGTTTAGGAAGTTGACTTTGCAAAAAATAATATCAGTAAACACACTAAATTTAAAAAAAATTGACTCGGCAAAACTTGCAAGTTGACTCAGTTGACTTAGCAGACTTATAAGTTGACTCCACTGACTACCGAGTTGACTCAGCTGACTTTACAAGTCAAAATTTTTGACTGAACCAGTCAGACAGTTAGGCCAAGCCATGGGTTGACTTGACCCAATTTGGGGCTTGAGCTGAGTCAGCCCCACGAGTCTGGGTAACATGGTTGAGTCGGGTCACTATGGTTTGGTTTGAATCAAAATGTATGTTTTGAGCACCTGTGGAAGATGTTCACCATGAATTTTATTTTGAGTTGGTGAAACTCAGTGCTCCAATGTGTTCAATTTGGCACCCAAGTTCTCACCATGGTTTTGGAGGTTTGCATTGGCTGCCTATGAATTTTCTTATTTCAATACCAAAGAACTCGTACAGTTCTATCTCACTGTTGAAAACGGTTGCATCATTTCTTGAAACTAATTGCTGTGGATTCAAATTAAAGTTAGAAACTTGGTCCTAAAAATTAATAAGAGATCTTGGTCTTCAAGAATTTGCCTTCACTTTTAGTAGGCTCTGGCCCCAACTTAAAATTTTTTTGGACATTTTCATCGAATATGCTCTCCCAATTTTG
The DNA here is from genome assembly GCA_027924585.1 of Larix kaempferi. Classification (NCBI taxonomy): domain Eukaryota; kingdom Viridiplantae; phylum Streptophyta; class Pinopsida; order Pinales; family Pinaceae; genus Larix; species Larix kaempferi. Next base: position 1,083,000 of record BSBM01000475.1, read on the forward strand.
GGACCAAGATAAAAGATTTTAAAAAATCTGCATATTGAATTATTGTTTATAAACGTCACATGACAGAGTAAGTGCTAGTCAAACATAATGTATTTAAACATAATAAGTAATCATTATCATATATTTAAGCATATCGTTAATAAACAAAATCAAGCCTTTATATTACTGTCCAGAAAAATGAGCTAAAACTGTCCACGTTTGGACTTTTAATCTTGTTGGTGGATTCCGAATGAACAAAGTTATGGTTGCTTTATCGAATATATATTTAGATAACATGTATTTGGAAAAAATCCAAACAATCCATGATTTTTTTGTTCTATGATTACATGATATTTATCAAATATATATTTAGATAACATGTATTTGAAAACCATCCATGAATTTTTTGTTCTTCTATTGATTGCATGATATTTATGATTAGCGTTCACATTGAAACGCAAGACTCCGTAAAAGTACATCCATTGAAAGTAAAATGTATCTATCATATAAATGTCAAAATTTGACAAGTTGGGGGTGCTCTTGAATGATGTACAATTCTCTTAATTGTTATGCAGAGACAAAACTGATTTAACTTCTTTAGTGATGCTTATATGTTGCATCTGTGGGTTGAAAAGGATTGCTGTGAATTCTTGCTCAGTTGCTATGGAATTGTAGAGGCAAAATTTGCTTTTGGAATTGTGATCATATTCAATTGCAGTGTTGAAACTTTTGGTTGTGTTCATGTCATCAGTGGTTCTTCTGGATCTTGATTTCTAGCTCTCTTAGTATCTGAGGTGCGCCAAGTATTGCCCCTCTTCCATATGACTTCTTGCTTACATTCCATATCCCCCCCATATTGGCTAGTGTATTTGCTACCTTGTTTGCCACCCTTAATATGCATTGCAATTGTAAATTTAAGAAGGATGGTAGTAGAAGAGATGTCTCCTTAGAGGATGCATCAATCTCTAGGTCGTGGGGTGCTGGCTACTTGCTTCTCTTGGCCCAAGTCCCTTCAATTTGTCAATGATTCCCTGCAAATATCTTTTTGTTTTCAGATTTTTTATTCATAGTCCCTCTGGCAAGTACAATCCTTCACTCAGAGCTATCGTCTCAACTAGATTATTGGTGGTCATCTTTATGTTTTGGAAATGGAATTTAATAGGATCTTTTGAAATATTATAGAGGATCCCTCCAATGTTAGTTCTGCTTGGATTCCCTTTTAATGCTCCATAAAAGTCTAGTTTGACATAGGGTGAGTTCTGTGCTTGCCATTTGGGTAAGTTGGAACCAACTTGGTGGTGTTTAGGGATAAGATGAGGTATATTGGCCATTTGGATTCCCTTGTACATAAAATTTTCTTGGGTGCTCTTCCTCTACATGCATTCTGGTTTTTGACATATTTTTGGAGATTTCCTCTTGTATTTGCTTGAAGGGCTTCTTGTGGCTTGGAATTTTCTTATTGTTGTGCTCTATCCATATGTTCCAAGTTACCATTCCACTTATGATTGCCCACTTTTTTGCTCTTATTTTAGATCTGAAATTAAATCTTTACAAAGTACAACAAAATTGTTATGTAATTCCGAATGGAGATGTTACTTTGGGTTCCTCTTTGTACCCATTTTCATGGAGAATGGACACACGGACATTGGATGAACAAGCAGTCAAGGGTTTATGCATTGTTTCAACACATTGTTGATCGCTAAAATGATCAACTGGAAAAAATTGTGAAAAGTGTGAGTGCATATGTTAAATATCAAAATTTTAACCTATTTAACTCACTTCGTTGTCTACAAATATGTGCATGGGTTCTATGCAATGATCTTATTTTCCTATGACCCCTTGATGAGTTAGTTAGTGTCCTTGCTTGATGTGTTTATCTTGGGTCCATTTTCCTCTTGTTAATGAGAATTTATGGGTTTCAAAGTTTGATTCCAAGGTGTTGGATGGGAGGTAGGTATGGTAATTAATGAAGTTGGATGTAAAGGGCTTGAGGTGTTATGGAGTTGACATGATGGAAGCACTATGGTTGTTTTCTTCATGGTTCACATGTTTTGCTTTGTTCTAGCTTTAATGATGAATTAGTTGGATTATTGATGGGAATGTTGGTGCTTTGCTTTCCATTCATCAAGACATTGCAATTTCTTTTATTATGAGGCTAATGATATGAATTCTTCTCATGAATATTGATGTCATGATTGCTTTTCTCTAGGATACTTGTTACATCAATTGACATTTTGCATGTTTTGATGATTGTGTTGTGATAAATCTGTTGGAGTGTTTTCTATATGATTACTTGGGGTATTATTGTAATTGTCGTTCTTTTGCAGCATCATTGAACACAATTGATGATTATAAACTATCATTGATATTTCATTGGAATAGTTTGTCACAATAGATCTTACAAGTTTTTGTAAACTCATAGTTCTGCAATGTTTTACTTATGATTAAGATGTAATATTACTAGCTTAGTGTTTCAAACACCGAAACAAGATGAAATTGAGATAGACGAAGCTAAAACAAATACCACACTATTCAAACAATGAACACAAAGTGTACCCTGGGAAACTTAATATGGGAAAACCTAGTTAGAAGGTGAGGACTATGCCTTGCTCTTTTCTTATATATGAAATGCAAATACAAAGAAATGTGAACTCACTACGGAGTTGCCATTGGCATTGTGCTAAATGTGGTTGTTACAGGGGCTTCTATTCCCTCTATTTTGCTTCAATATCTTACTCCCTTGCTTTGCGCAACTATGGAACAATAAATCAATACAACAAGAATGGAACCCCATCTTTCCTAGTAGCCTAGTATTTAACATGCTTTGATAGTTGCCTAGGGTTAATGTTAGGCCTTTTGCATGTCTCAACTCTTGATTAGGGTTAGGTTTTGGATCCTAAATATTTTTCTTGAAAGTCCACATGACTAGATCCACGTGTGAGTAATGGGTGTTGACATGGTATCCACTCAATACCATGGTGGTCAACAACATAGGCCAACTTTTGGAAGGCATAATTTTCTCATACATACTTCGATTGAGGTGATCTTTGCATCGCTGGAAAGCTCTCCATGTGTAGAACGATGTCGATAGGATGATAACTTCATTCACAAGGTTTTGCCCCAAAAAGTTGTTTAATGCCTCAATTGAACTTTGGAAGTTTTAGGACCCCAAATTGTCAAAATCGGATGTGCACCTAAAATGGGCCCTACAAGCCTTTAGTTCGTTTTTTTCCACATAGAAATTACCAAAATTGATGATGAATTATATAGCCATCCATTTTAGATCATATCTCCTTAGTTTGAAATGTTTTGCTCACCAAAAGCTTTTACTAAAGGGGCAAGGAAATTTTTCCTCTACCTTCTCCTTAGAGTACCATTTGGCCTTGCCTAAATTTTTTCCTTTGAGCCTATTATCCCCCATTTTGGATGGGTGTGCATATGTGATTTTTATCACATTTTCAGCAGGGGCTTACATGTTGATGGATATTTGGATGGCCTAGTATTGATGCTTGTAGAGGCCTTTTCTTGTGGAGTGTTCTTGATCCTTGGCACATAAATGGATCATAAACACTTTTGGGTGTCATCTTTGATTGAGTGCCCTCCTTGTTTCTTGCTTGTGGCATGTGTCGTGGATTTCTAGTGGCTTGTAGAAGGGGTTGTCCCCTTTCTCATGTGTTGGTTATCTTGTGGACACTTGTTCTTGAGTTGGATGCTCCTATTTTTTTATTGATGGTCTCCTTGGTGCATGGATTGATGAGTTGGCATGAAGGTTGGGGTTTGGTTGTTTTTTTTTCCAGAAGAAAAAAAACCTATAACTTGATATTCAAAATTAGAATCAAAGTTACAATATCCTTTACATACATGTCCAATCATGTATAAGATGTACCATGACTTGGGGTTTGGTTGTTATGTGAACATTCATTGCACATATGTTGAGGTTGTTCCCCGCTTGATGGAGTATTGCACATAGATCTATTTGTTGGTTGAGGGTTTGACCCCTCGATGTATGGAAGCAACCTCTTGCACTTGTTGACTTACTCTACATTCATTGGTTTTCCCTTGATGAACACCAACCCATTGCAAGGTTGTTTATATACTCGTTTATGCCATTTTTGATGGGACGTTTTTGGAGGGGCATCCTAGATTTGGGAATAGTTATGTTTTGACAGTGCTCATAATTGAGCCATCTCAATGTCATTAAATACAGAGTGATCACGATTTTTTCGAAAAGTGGTTACAATAGAAAATCCGATAAATATTGAGGAGTTAGCATTCCCAAAATAGTCATTTAACGAGTTGTACCGTATTTTCGACATGTATTTTGGAGCCTTCTCATGGAGAGCATTCACCTTATTAGAGGAAGTACTCCACCTTTTGATGCCTTTTTCTTGGAGCGCTACCTTGGGAGAGCCTTTGGAGGCTAGGTTTGACTTCTTGTCATCATTCACCCTCATTTGATGGATGCACCCCTTTCTTGGGCCTTTCTTCTCTTGGATATTGTACTTGTGGTTTTGACCACCATATTTCATGGATATGGGATTTTTAGGGTTTATTGGATTATTTTGATTTGTTTACTCCATCCTAGTCTAGATCTAGGGTTTTAGCCTAGTTTATTCATATTTTATTGTAAAGGAAATTGAACTTCTTTCCGATGTAAGAGAGGCTCTTCTTAATTCATTCTCATGTTTGGATTGGTGAAGAAATTCCATTAAGGCTCAATGAAATATCTTTTGGTTCTTATGGATGGTTGATGGTAGTGCTATGATGAGGAAATCTAGTTAATACTATGGTGTATTTTTTGGATCAACAATGGTTTCTTGCTTGGGATGATTTGCAAGTGAGCTCTTTACTTTGTAAGGTTAAATTTAGTTGGGTTTATGGTTGAATAGGTGGTATATTTTCAGCTCTTGATTGTATACCCTAGGATTCCATGCTTGATGAAAATTATGCCCAAGTTAGTGTTGAAAATACCACTCAAGTTATTCCATTGTAGATCCTAATAAATTTAGCCTTTATAGTTTCAAAATTTCCACATTCATTGCTAAGTAAATGCGAATATGGAGGTAGATTGAGTTTGTAGGAATGATCACCTACCTTCTCCAACACTTCAAAAGCACCATATTGCAAAGTCTTGATCTTCTTACCAAGACCCCATAGCCTTTCTTTGTTCAAATGTAATTGGAGTTTGTTTCCCACCTTGAATGACTTCTCAATTATGTGTTAATCATGCTAGGCCTTGTATTTTTATTTTTCATGTTGCTTCTTCAACGTCTTCTATACTTTCAAATGGATCTACTCAATCTTATCAATGAATTTTTCATCTTTCAATGCTTCTCTCGTGGTGTCTTCTCTTGCTCCTTGTTGTCCATATACAACATCTAAGGGTAAAGGTGGCAAATATCCAAAGCAAGTTTCAAAAGGGGACTTGTTGGTGGAAGTATGGATTGCTTTCTTATAAGAGTGTTGTGTTATCACACAAACTCTAGCTGCTTGTGGTATGTATCCCAATAGGGACGGTAGAGGAGAATAGCTAGGCCGATGTAACCAACAGCAGCCAAGTCCTCTGCCCAAGGGGACAGAAGTCACACCGGACAAGGTTGCAGTCACTTTAGACAAGGCACCTGGCCAAGTCAAGGGGGAGACCCACTCAACCAGTGAAGGTCGAGACTCAACAATCAGACACCCTAAAGCCAAAAAGATGATCGAAGTAGGAGGCAAAATGGATGATTGAAGGTGAGATTTCTTCCAGCCTTAGTGAAATCGAGATTCTGGATGATAAGGTATACTAAGTGATACAAATTCAGATCTGATTACACATGTAAATGATGGACAAATTGAAGAATTAGAAGGCTGGAAATTAAATCAGCAAACATAAAATTACTGGAAGAGTGGTTAGGGACCCTGCCTATGGAGGAATGAAGCTCGTGATGATTTATCAATACATGGCAGAGGTGAATAAGCAAATTAAACACACATTCCAACCATTATAACTTGATTAAGTGGCTGATTTAAAACACAAAAAAACTAACCAGCAAGCAGTGAAAGTAACAGCCCTAGGGGAATGGGTTAAACGGTGGAAAATGGACCTAGGGCAGTCAGAAAAAGGCGTTTATAAGCATTTCCAGCTGCTGATACTTGGCACTCTATGGTAAAAAGACATTATGGAGTAGATTAAAGAGTACCCATAACACCAAAATGCACCCAATAGGCTGAAAGAGAAAAACGCCCTAGAGGGGCGTTTTTGGCAAAGTGACTAGTGCCTAAAAGGTGGGTAAATGGAGTCCAAATCAAATGAAACTTGGTATCTAGGATTTTAAACATAAATCATTTGTGGGTTTTGAATTAAAAAGAAATCCTACGGTGAAAACTTGTGTTTTATATTTTTGTGGGTTTTTTATGTAAATTTCTGCTCAACACACAGTGATATTCTGAAAATAAGAGACCAGCAAGAGAAACCTACTTGAAAGTAAATGAAATGGATGGAATTGCCGAAGACTAGCTCCCCAAATGCAGTTGTTGAGCAACCGGGTGTTCCCTCGTACGTTTGGGCTCCCAACTGGCCAAAAACGCCCTAGGTACCTGCCACAAACAAGATCAAGTCAGTGATGCAGCAAATAATAAGAGAAACCATCAAGTAAATGACTGAAAATAGAGAAATTGAAAGGCATTAAGCAATAACAACTCCCTCTTGTTAATATTCTGAAAGAAACCAGCAGTTGGGGGGTTCCCACTCCCAAAACTGCGCCCTCCTCCAGTTGTCTTCTTCACCTGCAAATCGTTTTGGCCAAAGAATGATAGGAAACACAACGATAACCTCTCAATAAAGCTAAGGCAACTAGATATCATTCAAACAATCCACATCCATGCATAAACTCTCAAGAAATTAGTAGAAGAATGGCTCTATATTCTCAAAACTCAAGTGCAAAAATGTGCCAAGCAAGAACAATGGAGGTGAGTCCATTATCTTATAGAGATGACTCACTCTCAAGATAGGTTTCCCCCCAAAACGGAGGGTTGAGATCATCTCCCCATCCACAAAATCGAATGGTGGAGATGCATCCCTAGAGGGGGGTGCGAATTGCCCCAAGAGAGTGCACTAGTGGAGAGAGAGGGGCCCATGTGGGCCATACAATGCAACAAAGTGGAGTTGGGGGGTGTCTATGGGATGTTTTATCCCCCCAACTAATACAATAAGGGCCCCACACCAATACAATAGCCAAAATCGAATTCCCCCTACGGAGAAAAATGCCCCCATGGGCCAAATTCGACTTCCCTAGTGAGCTGCTAAATGGAGGGCCCCACAACATGTAAATACACATCAAACATTACCAAAAATACCTTAGTAATTACCTTTACCATTGCCAACCTTTAATTTTTCCATTTTGTCTATAGTTGCCTTAGTCAAATTCTGATTTCCATGTATTTTCCGCTGGTTTATATGGCTGAAGATGAAATTTGGGCTTTTGACCCACTTTTAGTGCCCGGATTGCCGAACCGTCTGCTGCAATGCGATCGTGGACCCCAAAAGTAGTAGGGATGACCACTCGGATGACCCCGATCCATCACTTTGGCATTATTTGCCCCAAATCCATGATTTTTAATTAAAACAGGTCAAAGTTGACCAATAATAATTAAAAATCTCTCAAATGGTTCAATGTTTTGCAATTCCGTCAGTTGCATGCTCATATGGGACCCCTGTAGATAATAAATGATCGAAATCAAAATTCCGATCGCAACATTTTTTCGGGCCCATTTTTGGCCTAGTCAACCCAGTTTGACCAAGTCAAATCTGGTCAACCATAGTGCTAGCTGAAACCTGTATGCAAGCATGAAGTGACAAGGCTCAATTAAACAAGTTAGTACATTACTAAGCAATAAATGATAACATGGTGATCCAAATTTCATTAAATCCCGAAATAGTACAAGGCCCTGGTGAAGTGGGCCCACCACCTCCAAAAGACTAAGATGCTATACACCTCTATAGAATTGACCACTTTGTTGACTCTAGGTGATGTGGACAACAAGGTAAAGGATGCGGGAAGACAAGGATAAAGATCGTGTGACCCTTAAGACAACTCGGGAAAGCGGGGTCCACTGAGGTAAGCATGCCATGACAAAACACGGGGAAGGGCGGTGCCTCACAAATGGGTATAGTGCAGGGAAACCACCACTAGTCATCTAACAAGTATCCCACAACTCACATCCGTATCCGAAGACTCTGTGAAGTTCTTTTCTAGAGCCGCTAAACTCGGTGTTCGACAAACCGTAACTTGAGACTCTAGGGGGCAATCTTGAGCTTGTCCCTTGCTCCTTCTCACCTCCTTGTCCCGCAGGACTAGGTGAGGAATAACCACTACAAATGCTGACATGTATAGCTGACCAGAATCCATGTGTGTTCACAAACACATTGCATGGATTTTACAATGAGTTTCATACTTAGCCCTTTTTTGGCTAGTTTTTACAATTTACAATACAATGGCCTTTTTAGCCCGATTTACACTTCATTTCTTCATTTCTTCATGGCCCTCTTGGGATACATACATATCTCAAAAGATATAAACATGACACTCATACTACTAAGGTAATGGGGGTGGGTAATACAAGCTTCGGCGAGAAGTGGGGAGCACCCGGTGAGGCTACACAATCCTAACTGCATTGCAACATCGGGGGCAACCGACAGGAGCAAATCCCAGGTCTAACTGTGTATCTCACACACTAAAGAGCCGAGGCACAATAAATAGGGAGTCATGGAAAACTCAGAGATCAGTGGGGAAAGGGGTCCTCGGGATCACGAATCAAAATCCAAGTCGGGGAAGAAGTGTCATGAATGAGTTGGATGAGCGGAGGGAGTGGAAATGATGCTAAAGTCAGCTACCTAGGGGTTAAGTGATCAAGTCTAAGCCAAGTGTGTAGGACATGACTCAGCGTGCATATACATAAGTCTAACCGGAGGGGTGGACTGACATCACCAATAGGCCCAAACACATCACATCATAGCTAGATCACCAAATATATCATCTCATGCAAAGTTAGTGTACTAACAAGTATAAATGAGTCTAATCTACAACATGAGCAATAATCAACAATATGCAATACCTGCTGCACCATATACCTGCTGCTACTGAACCTGTATCTGAGCTGGATCTCTGCTGAATCCAGGCATATAATAAACCAACACTGTACTGTGACAATCTCGATCAAAATAAGACTAGGCAGCTGTCTCAAATGGGCTTGTGTTAAAGCCTGGCAAGGAAAGGTAACCCTGTGGTAGATGGTAAGTCCAACTGTCTGTCCCCTCTGATATGTCTGCTAGGGGCAATCCGAACAAAAATGCCTCCTCTGGAGGTAGCTGATCTCCTGATCTGCAAAAAGTACTGTGCGGTCCTCGACCGCACAGTTTGCAGTGTGGAAGCTGCTCCCGACATTAAATGTGATAACATGTTGAATATAAATCAAATTTTCATACGAGGTTCTTGGATGCTTCTAATTGTAACGCCTCAAGAGTTGAACCAGTGTGTTGTTCACTACTTTTGTCTGTCGATCTATCTATGGATGGAAAGTTGTAGATATTTTAAATTCAGTGTCCATCTTCTCTCAAAATGTAGTCCAAAGGTATTGAGAAACTTGGTATCTCTATTTGAGATGATGCTCCTTGGTATCTCAAAGTGCACCTAGATCTTTTGAAAGAACATGATTGTTGCATCTTGTCCGTTGATAGTCTTTTCACAAGGCATGATAATTCCGATCTTATTAAAAGTGTCCTCTACAAAAAATAGATAGTCATGTCCCCACTTGGTTCTTGGCAAACCACCCAGGAAATTTATGGAAATTCACTTGCCCGGTTTAGTCAGTACATGAAAGGTATGGTATGCTAGTTTTTGTAGATCGAACATGCACTTCTACATTGGCGATATGTCTAGCATGTAGAAGTTGTCCGAAAGATACTCTCTTGACATTAACTTTATTTTATATAGTCCCTTTATTGAGCCCATGGTATTGGAGGGCCCATGGTATCTACTTATTGTAAAGTTATAAAAGGATATCTAAGGAGAGGCATTTGACACATTCCTCAGATCTAGAGTTCTCTTGCTCTTGAGAAAAGGGTTATTCTCAAGTGAAGTAAGAGAGAGATCTTGGGAGATAAAAGTGTTAAAGTCATAGCATCATGAGTCATTCTCCAGGACATTCTTGTGTGTCAATATTGAGCCTCGTGTGTCTAGGTAGTGCCATATAGGAGCTTGACTTGGACTCAGGAAACTTGGAGAAGAATCTTGAGTTGGAGTCAAGAATGGATAAGCTTCATGTGTTGAAGTAAGTACTTTGTATGTCAAAGTGTTGATGTTGTACAGTCTTGCTAGTCAAGGCTAAGGTCTCGTGTGTTAAGAAAAATCCTCATGTGTTGAGGTGATGCTTTGCACGTCGAAGCATGTATGGTGTGTGATGTCCTACTAACCATGGTTGAGCTATTAAGTCTCCTCTAGGGATTGGCCACCTCTGGAGTGAATTACTTTAGCATATAACCACTTGGAAAGATAGTAGGACAATATGATCACATCATTGGGAAAATATCCTTAGTATATTTGATATGATAATTAATTAAGTTGACACATGTGGACCATGTAGATGAGATGAGATAAGATATGAGAGAATTTGAATTGCACATAAAGAATTAATTTAACTAAGAGAGAATTCAAATTGTTAAACTTCAGTGATATCAACAAAGAAGACTTCAGTCAATCAAAGGAGAACTCGACTTGTTCACTACAGTGATGTTAACAAGAAAGATTCCAGTTAAGAGAGTTAACTAAGTGATAACAAAGAAGATCTAGTTAACTAAGTGTTTTTGCATGACGACACTTATGTTAAACTAAAAGATGACACTTGTGTTTAACTAAAAGACGACACTTGCATGACGACACTTAAGTTAGCCACCTAACTAAGTGGGTAAGCTTTCAGTTCATCCTGAAGTTAGTACAATGAGTTAAAGATATTGCATGAGAAGTGGGGCACACTTCTTCATGCAAGATTGATGTATCCAAGGTTGGAGCGAATTCCAATGAAGTAAATTTGTGCATGAAACCAATATTATCAAATTGGTTGATTGGAGCATTATTATTCCGAGTCTCTCTTCTATATCTATCTCTCTTGCTTTGTAAATTGAAAAGGGGGTGCTTGATGTAAATGACACTCTTTGCTATCTATCAATATACTAAGGAATGGTTTGTTGGGGTTTTCTCCCTCAAGTCATAGAGGGTTTCCCCAGGGTAAATTCATGTGTCGAATGTGATTGAATGTGATTGCTTATGTTCATGATTATTATTTGATTTCAAGTACTATTGTGTTTCTGAATTAAAGATAAAAAATTAACAAAAAAATCCTTGAGATTGTGAGAATCTCAAGCAGGAAGTCTTGGGTTAGTGATTAACCCAATTTGGAGGTGTTTTATTCTCCTAAGAGAGAGAAATTACAACGAGATAATGTTCCAGATTGCTGCCAGTTTTCCAGGGAATAAGAATAGGAGGTTTTTCAATGACGGAGAAGGGCGTGGCTATCCTCTTTCAGTGGATTTCCAGAGCTAAGTATGGTTGTACTTGCTGCTATAACGTTTGTGTAATTTTCCCTTGGAGCGAATGAATAATAACGGAAACACTTTGAAGGTTTTTTCCCAAGTTGCGGTTTTGCATGGAAAATTACTTGTGTCAAATCTAAATTTTTTGTGTGGTATTTCCGCTGCATATGAGTTAGAATTCCAGTGTGTTTATAATTATTATTTCAATAGTTTATTGTGTTACATATAACTTGTTGGGCATAAAAATAATTGAGATGTAAATCATATATGGAATTAGAAGAAAAACTAACATGGTATCAGAGACGAGCTGAGGCCGAGGATGAAGGTCTGAGCATGAATAATTTTTTGAAGGGAATTTATGAGAAAAAAAAAATTAAAAAAAAGAGAGGCAACTGTATTGTATGGCTTCTGTACATGATGTATGGTTGCATGTACAAATGCCATCCTAAGTAGATCGAGCCTGCCAGAGTGCAGGATTGGTAGATATTGGGTTGAGAAGGTGGAGATTCCTAAGAGCATGGTCAGGAGGACCATATCTTTAGACAAATTCCAAAGTAGGTGGCAGGGAAGTCTTCTAGTTTAGAAGGAAAAATTAGACCATCGGATGATGAGGTGGGATTGGAGACAGATCCAAGTGGAGGTTCTTCAAGAAGTACCTCCTCTCCAAGAGGGAGTACTAGTTTTTGTAGCTTATACATGTACTTCTACAATGGTGATGTGTCTAGCATGTAGAAGTTGTATGAAATATACTCTCTAGACATTAACTTTATTTGATAAAGCTTTTTTGTGGAGCCCATGGTATTGGAAGGCCCATGGTATTGAGCCAATGGTATTTGCTTATTGTAAAGTTATAAAAAGAGAACCAAGGAGAAGCATTTGACACATTCTTAAGATCTAGAGTGCTCTTGCTCTTGAGAAGGGGTTATTCTCAAGTGAAGCAAGAAAGAGATCTTGGGAGATAAAAGAAGCCTTGAGATTGTGAGAATCTCAAGCAGGAAGTCTTGGGTTAGTGATTAACCCAAGCTGGAGGTGTTTTTTTATTCTAAGATAGAGAAATTGCAACAAGATAATCTTCTAGATTGCTTCCAGTTTTCCAAGGAAGAAGAGTAGGGATTTTTTAGTGATGGAGAAGGGTGTGGCTGCCCTCTTTCAGTGGATTTCTAGAGATAAGTAAGGTTGTGCTTGCTGCTGTAATTTATGTGTAATTTTTATTGGAGCTTAAGAATAATAAATAAACACTTTGCTGGATTTTCCCCAGGTTGGGGTTTTTCCAGGGTAAATTACTTGTGTTAAATCTGAATTTTTTGTGTTATTTCCACTACATATGAGTTAGAATTCTTGTGTGTTTACAATTATTATTTCAACAATTTATCGTGTTACATATAAGTTGTTGGGATTACAAATAATTGAGACGTAAATCAGATCTAGAATTAGAAGAAAAAACTAACATGGTATAGGCCTTGCTTCCTATCATTGGGTTTACTGGTAGAACAAAGTATGCATGCTTTGATAAACTGAGCTACATATTATTGCATCTGGGCCAATACGCGTGCCTTCTCTAAGTTGTCCACTGTTTTTCTAACACCAAAATGACCCACAAATTCCAAGGTGTGAGCATCTTTACTAAGTTGCATTCTTTCTCCTTTAGGAACACAATGTTGATCTAGCTTGTAGAACAATGTATATCATAGATAATATTCAACCTTGCTATCACCTTTTTATTCATGAACTTAGCCTTGTAGTTGTTGAAATACCTCTTGGAAGTCCTCATCTTCTATGTATACCCTTTGTATGCATCATGGGTGAAATGATCCATATGCATAAGACTATATAGTGCTTTGATTTTGGGTGTGGGTGGCCTTGAAAGCTTACGAAATTATTTGTACCACCCTTGTTATATTTGATGATAAGATGAAATTTCTATTAAAACCCATCCACTTTTAGTGTCTTGCTTGTTGAAGTTCACTCCAGCCTTGTAAATGTTGTAGTATCTAGTGGTCGGTGTGGATGATAGTTTCCCTTCGTATTAGAGAGTACTTCCATCTCATCTAGATACTTGTCATATATTGTTGTTGTAACTATAACTTCGTAAGATATTCTTTTGTATATTATTAATATATTATTATTGTATTTTTATTGTACCTCCGTCAGAGATGTTTTTCCTTAGTTCGGGGATGTCATTGTTGTATTTGGTCATGCAAGAATATCGAGGTAAAACCTCCATTGTAATTTGGGGCAATAGCTACCCAAAAGATAAATGTAAATTGTATTTTTGAGTCTCCCTAGGACAGGTCGGCCCAGTCAGTTAGGCAAGTCGGTCCCAATGAGTAATTAGGCCATTCACACTTTAGTTGAGTTCCTGGTTACCCAATGTATTGGCTTGCATTAATACCTACTACTTCTCCCAATTCGATCAAGTGACTGTGAGTAGTACTCCGACCATAACATAATTGACAAATCCGAGATATACTCTTGCAAGTAAAGGGGGTTCGTAAAGTATAAATAGAGAGGATCACTCTCTCATTTGGATATCACACTCACTCAAGCAAGTTCGCACCAAGTGAGAGAGAAGACAAGTTCGCTGGAGGATAAAGAGAGAGAGCTGCAGAAGACACCTTATATTTAGGTTTTCTATCTTGTTTGATATTGTACTAGTGACAAATCTATTACTAAGGAAGCTGCGGGTTTTCTCCTTTATGGTTTCCCTGAGGAAATTTCTTGTGTCTTTTGTGTTTTGCTGTGCTTGTCTATCTTTTAGTTTAAAGATCTAACTAAATTGAATTAAAGTGCAAACTATAACATTGTTTCAGAGCCAATCTGAAAAGAAGGCATTGTGTAATAGCAAGAAACTAGGGCTTCCTAGTTCAAGGTCTTCTCTCCACATATCATCAAGAAAAGAGGGCTAGGATAACTCTCCCTAGGAGGGCGCATCTTTTGGAGGAAGCATAATTCAATTTGAATAATTTTCATTTTTGACCTAGTCATTGGTGCCGAGAGAAAACTAGGGCATCAAAATTTTGGGGTTTCCTTCCATCAATCCAGAAAAAGGAGTACACTGGACAACTCGCCTTGAGGAGGCACATCTTTCTGTCCAAACAGAAGTTCAAAATTCACAGTTTGGAAATTTAGGGTTTCTCTAACAAACCCTAGGTCATCCGGATCCAGAACCAGGTTGGGAATCTCAAATTGGTAAGATCTAATTCCTTGCTATTTAATTCCTTTTGAGGTTCTCATATCAAAATGAAAAATCACACCAAGTTTGAGGATAAGCTTGAAGGAGCTGATAACTTGCAGTTATGGAAGTATAGAATCTCTCTTGTCCTAGAAGATAATGAATTGGACAAGTATGTCAATGAGGAGGTTCCAGAACTAGAGGGAGAAGAGGCAAAGGAAATCCACAAGAAGAACTTGGTCAAGGCCAAGAGGATTATTGCAGAATCCATCAAAGATCATCTCATCCCTCATGTATCATCCTTGAAGACTCCCAAGGAGATGTTTGATGCTTTGACAAAGACATTCGAAGGGAAGAACATCAATTGAAAGATGACTGTAAGAAACCAAATCAAGAACGTAAAGATCCAACACTCAGATACTACACAATATTACTTCACAAGGGTCTCTCAAATCAAGGAGGGCCCATGGTATCTACTTATTGTAAAGTTATAAAAGGAGATCTAAGGAGAGGAATTTGACACATTCTTCAGATCTAGAGTTCTCTTGCTCTTAAGAAAAGGGTTATTCTCAAGTGAAGTAAGAGAGAGATCTTGGGAGATAAAAGTGTTAAAGTCACAGCATCATGAGTCATTCTCCAGGTCATTCTTGTATGTAAATATTGAGCCTTGTGTGTTGAGGTAGTGCCTTATAGGAGCTTGAGTTGGACTCAGGAAACTTGGAGAAGAATCTTGAGTTGGAGTCAAGAATGGATAAGCTTCATGTGTTGAAGTAAGTACTTTGTATGTCAAAGTGTTGATGTTGTACAGTCTTGCTAGTCAAGGATAAGGTCTTGTGTGTTAAGACAAATCCTCATGTGTTGAGGTGATGCTTTGCACGTCGAAGCATGTATGGTGTGTGATGTCCTACTAACCATGGTTGAGCTATTAGGTCTCCTCTAGGGATTGGCCACCTCTAGAGTGAATTACTTTAGCATATAACCACTTGGAAAGATAGTAGGACAATATGATCACATCATTGGCAAATAATTAATTAAGTTGACACATGTGGACCATGTAGATGAGATGAGATAAGATATGAGAGAATTTGAATTGCACATAAAGAATTAATTTAATTAAGAGAGAATTCAAATTGTTAAACTACAGTGATATCAACAAAGAAGACTTCAGTAAATCAAAGGAGAACTCGAATTGTTCACTACAGTGATGTTAACAAGAAAGATTCCAGTTAAGAGAGTTAACTAAGTGATAACAAAGAAGATCTAGTTAACTAAGTGTTTTTGCATGACGACACTTATGTTAAACTAAAAGATGACACTTGTGTTTAACTAAAAGACGACACTTGCATGATGACACTTAAGTTAGCCACCTAACTAAGTGGGCAAGCTTTCAATTCATCTTGAAGTTAGTACAATGAGTTAAAGATATTGCATGAGAAGTGGGGCACACTTCTTTATGCAAGATTGATGTATCCAAGGTTGGAGCGAATTCCAATGAAGTAAATTTGTGCATGAAACCAATATTATCAAATTGGTTTATTGGAGCATTATTATTCCGAGTCTCTCTTCTATATCTATCTCTCTTGCTTTGTAAATTGAAAAGGGGGTGCTTGATGTAAATGAAACTCTTTGCTATCTATCAATATACTAAGGAATGGTTTGTTGGGGTTTTCTCCCTCAAGTCATAGAGGGTTTCCCAGGGTAAATTCATGTGTCGAATGTGATTGAATGTGATTGCTTATGTTCATGATTATTATTTGATTTCAAGTACTATTGTGTTTCTGAATTAAAGATAAAAAATTAACAAAAAAAGCCTTGAGATTGTGAGAATCTCAAGCAGGAAGTCTTGGGTTAGTGATTAACCCAATTTGGAGGTGTTTTATTCTCCTAAGAGAGAGAAATTACAACGAGATAATGTTCCAGATTGCTGCCAGTTTTCCAGGGAATAAGAATAGGAGGTTTTTCAATGACGGAGAAGGGCATGGCTACCCTCTTTCAGTGGATTTCTAGAGCTAAGTATGGTTGTACTTGCTGCTATAATGTTTGTGTAATTTTCCCTTGGAGCGAATTAATAATAACGGAAACACTTTGAAGGTTTTTTCCCAGGTTGGTGTTTTCCATGGAAAATTACTTGTGTCAAATCTGAATTTTTTGTGTGGTATTTCCGCTGCAGATGAGTTAGAATTCCAGTGTGTTTATAATTATTATTTCAATAGTTTATTGTGTTACATATAACTTGCTGGGCATAAAAATAATTGAGATGTAAATCATATATGGAATTAGAAGAAAAACTAACATGGTATCAGAGACGAGCTGAGGCCGAGGATGAAGCTCTGAGCATGAATAATTTTTTGAAGGGAATTTATGAGAAAATAAAAAATTAAAAAAAAGAGAGGCAACTGTATTGTATGGCTTCTGTACAGGATGTATGGTTGCATGTACAAATTCCATCCTAAGTAGATCGAGCCTGCCAGAGTGCAGGATTGGTAGATATTGGGTTGAGAAGGTGGAGATTCCTAAGAGCATGGTCAGGAGGACCATATCTTTAGAGAAATTCCAAAGTAGGTGGCAGGGAAGTCTTCTAGTTTAGAGGGAGAAACTAGACCATCGGATGATGAGGTGGGATTGGAGACAGATCCAAGTGGAGGTTCTTCGAGAAGTACCTCCTCGCCAAGAGGGAGTGCTAGTTTTTGTAGCTTATACATGTACTTCTACAATGGTGATGTGTCTAGCATGTAGAAGTTGTATGAAATATACTCTCTAGACATTAACTTTATTTGATAAAGTTTTTTTGTTGAGCCCATGGTATTTGAAGGCCCATGGTATTGAGCCCATGGTATTGAGCCCATGGTATTTGCTTATTGTAAAGTTATAAAAAGAGAACCAAGGAGAAGCATTTGACACATTCTTAAGATCTAGAGTGCTCTTGCTCTTGAGAAGGGGTTATTCTCAAATGAAGCAAGAAAGAGATCTTGGGAGATAAAAGAAGCCTTGAGATTGTGAGAATCTCAAGCAGGAAGTCTTGGGTTAGTGATTAACCCAAGCTGGAGGTGTTTTTTTATTCTAAGATAGAGAAATTGCAACAAGATAATCTTCTAGATTGCTTCCAGTTTTCCAAGGAAGAAGAGTAGGGTTTTTTTAGTGATGGAGAAGGGTGTGGCTTCCCTCTTTCAGTGGATTTCTAGAGATAAGTAAGGTTGTACTTGCTGCTGTAATTTATGTGTAATTTTTCTTGGAGCTTAAGAATAATAAATAAACACTTTGTTGGATTTTCCCCACGTTGGGGTTTTTCCAGGGTAAATTACTTGTGTTAAATCTGAATTTTTTGTGTTATTTCCACTACATATGAGTTAGAATTCTTGTGTGTTTACAATTATTATTTCAACAATTTATCGTGTTACATATAAGTTGTTGGGATTACAAATAATTGAGACGTAAATCAGATCTAGAATTAGAAGAAAAAACTAACATGGTATAGGCCATGCTTCCTATCATTGGGTTGACCGGGTAGAACAAAGTATGCATGCTTTGATAAACTGAGCTACAAATTATTGCATCTGGGCCAATACGCGTGCCTTCTATAAGTTGTCCACTGTTTTTCTAACACCAAAATGACCCACGAATTCGAAGGTGTGAGCATCTTTAATAAGTTGCATTCTTTATCCTTTAGGAACACAATGTTGATCTAGCTTGTAGAACAATGTATATCATAGATAATATTCAACCTTGCTATCACCTTTTTATTCATGAACTTAGCCTTGTAGTTGTTGAAATACCTCTTGGAAGTCCTCATCTTCTATGTATACCCTTTGTATGCATCATGGGTGAAATGATCCATATGCATAAGACTATATAGTGCTTTGATTTTGGGTGTGGGTGGCCTTGAAATCTTACGAACTTATTTGTACCACCCTTGTTATATTTGATGACAAGATGAAATTTCTATTAAAACCCATCCACTTTTAGTGTCTTGCTTGTTGAAGTTCACTCCAGCCTTGTAAATGTTGTAGTATCTAGTGGTCGGTGTGGATGATAGTTTCCGTTTGTATTAGAGAGTACTTCCATCTCATATAGATACTTGTCATATATTGTTGTTGTAACTGTAACTTCGTAAGATATTCTTTTGTATATTATTAATATATTATTATTGTACCTTCGTCAGAGATGTTTTTACTTAGTTCGGGGATGTCATTGTTGTATTTGGTCATGCAAGAATATCGAGGTAAAACCTCCATTGTAATTTGGGGCAATAGCTCCCCAAAAGATAAATGTAAATTGTATTTTTGAGTCTCCCTAGGACAGGTCGACCCAGTCAGTTAGGCAAGTCGGTCCCAATGAGGAATTAGGCCATTCACACTTTAGTTGAGTTCCTGGTTACCCAATGTATTGGCTTGCATTAATACCTACTACTTCTCCCAATTCGATCAAGTGACTGTGAGTAGTACTCCGACCATAACATTATTGACAAATCCGAGATATACTCTTGCAAGTAAAGGGGGTTCGTAAAGTATAAATAGAGAGGATCACTCTCTCATTTGGATATCACTCTCACTCAAGCAAGTGCACACCAAGTGAGAGAGAAGACAAGTTCGCTGGAGGATAAAGAGAGAGAGCTGCATAAGACACCTTATATTTAGGTTTTCTATCTTGTTTGATATTGTACTAGTGACGAATCTATTACTAAGGAAGCTGCGGGTTTTCTCCTTTATGGTTTCCCTGAGGAAATTTCTTGTGTCTTTTGTGTTTTGCTGTGCTTGTCTATCTTTTAGTTTAAAGATCTAACTAAATTGAATTAAAGTGCAAACTATAACATGGTTTCAGAGCCAATCTGAAAAGAAGGCATTGTGTAATAGCAAGAAACTAGGGATTCCTAGTTCAAGGTCTTCTCTCCACATATCATCTAGAAAAGAGGTCTAGGCTAACTGGCCCTAGGAGGGCGCATCTTTTGGAGGAAGCATAATTCAATTTGAATAATTTTCATTTTTGACCCAGTCATTGGTGCCGAGAGAAAACTAGGGCATCAAAATTTTGGGGTTTCCTTCCATCAATCCAGAAAAAGGAGTACATTGGACAACTCGCCTTGAGGAGGCACATCTTTCTGTCCAAACAGAAGTTCAATATTCCAAGTTTGGAAATTTAGGGTTTCTCTAACAAACCCTAGGTCATCCGGATCCAGAACCAGGTTGGGAATCTCAAATTGGTAATATCTAATTCCTTGCTATTTAATTCCTTTTGAGGTTCTCATATCAAAATGAAAAATCACACCAAGCTTGAGGATAAGCTTGAAGGAGCTGATAACTTCCAGGTACGGAAGTATAGAATCTCTCTTGTCCTAGAAGATAATGAATTGGACAAGTATGTCAATGAGGAGGTTCCAGAACTAGAGGGAGAAGAGGCAAAGGAAATCCACAAGAAGAACTTGGTCAAGGCCAAGAGGATTATTGCATAATCCATCAAAGATCACCTCATCCCTCATGTATCATCCTTGAAGACTCCCAAGGAGATGTTTGATGCTTTGACAAAGACATTCAAAGGGAAGAACATCAATTCAAAGATGACTGTAAGAAACCAACTCAAGAACGTAAAGATCCAACACTCAGATACTACACAATATTACTTCACAAGTGTCTCTCAAATCAAGGAGCAAATTGAAGAAATTGAAGACAAAGTAGAAGAAAGATATATTGTAATGACCACCTTGAATGGTCTCCCAAGATCACGAGACTCATTCATTCAAGGAATATGTGCCAAAAAGAAGTTAATCACATTCAACAGATTATGGGAAGAATGCACCAAGAAGAAGCTTGACTAGTAGCAATATAAGAGAATATGGGAGCTAATGATGATCAATCTCTAACTGCTCACACAAAGAGAAATCATAACAAGAGGAAGGACCGTCATCACAAAATATCCAGAAGGCCCAATAGGCATCATGGACCTAGAAGAGATCTCTCTAGTATCATATGTTTCACATGTGATGAGAAGGGACATTGATCAAGAAATTGTCCCAGAAACCAAGGATCCTCCAGGAAAACCAACAAGAAGAGGCATCATGCTCACACCACTGAAGATGATGAACCAACAAGGAAAAGAACCAGAGAAGAAAGGGATGATTCTTCAAGTGATGAAGAATATGTCTTAATATCAGCACTCATAGGTACCATCACCCATGGGAGAAATGATTGGATTGTAGATAGTGGAGCATCCCAACACATGATGGGATACAAAAAATCTTTCATCAACCTATCAGAACATGAGTCACCCCACCGGGTGAAACTTGGGGATGATTATCAATATCCCGTAAAATGAAGTGGAGAATATTTCCACAAGCTATATTCCGACAAATCACTAAAGATGAAAGATGTTCTCTATGTACCAGGTTTGAAGAAAAATATTATCTCCAGTTCAGCTTTAGATGCTAAAGGAATGTGGGTTCCATTGGTTGATGGCCAAGTTCTAATGTGGCCAAAACAAGCTACGGTTTGCGATATGCAGGTGGTTCTTTGAGAGGGTATTTTCCAGATTTGGTGTTGCGGCCGGTTCCAAAATTGCCAGCAGTTACGGCCGTGTTTGAGCTGTTGCAGATCACAAGTTGGGGGTTCAGTTCTTCATTTCCAGGAGATAATTTTATGTATAAATATGTAATCCATCTCATTGAGAGGGGGGATAGGTTGATAGGGATCAAGCATGATAGATTAGGCAGGATAGGAGATGGATGATAGGAGATGCAAGATAGGAGAGAACACAATGTTATGATATAGGATTTGATCCAGATCTGTTGTAATTTTTCCATTATGATAATACATGCTGGCAGTTTCTTAATTCTGGAGTTGTAGACTTTCATTGTGGAGATCCAGATCTGCTCAGTGGAGGAAGGGCCCTCTTCCCTGAGCAGATGCTGGTAGTGTTAATTGTAAGTGTGTTATTGTTTAGATCTGCTTATTATTTTGTTTATGCTTTCTTTCATTAAGCTTATGATAGTTGTATGCTTTCATTCATTAGATCTGTCATAATCGTTGTGTTGATAATTCATTTGGTTAATCGTTGGCCAACATAACAATTCTTTAGATGTACGTAATCAGATCTTGTTTCATAGGAATAGATCTTGTTTGAAGTGTATTCGATTTACAGTTTGATTTATGAATAGGTTTGAGTATTGATTTCTTTTCAAGCAGTTGTGACTTAGTTTACAAATAGTTTCGATTGCATACCAATAGATAACAATGTCAGGTAGAAATTGTATTTGCATATATTTTGCACGATAGCTTTGAAATAAAAGACTTCCTCGGGTTAATAATTTATGTTTAGCACTCTGCATGTTAAGTTTTAATTAACTGACATATAGTGGGCACGACAGACTCCATGGAACCAAGTGAACTATGGCACAAGAGGCTTGCACATGTGCATTATAGAGCACTACCAATTGCAAGCAAAGCAGTTTCAGGTCTACCAGAAATCCAGACAAAGCATGAAGGAATTTTCAAGGGATGTGCACAAGGAAAGAACGTGAAGAAGACATTTCCTAGAAGTGAAAGCAAGGCAAAAGGAATCTTCGAGATAGTCCACTCAGATGTGTGTGGTCCCATGTATTCCATCTCATTAAGTGGGTATGCATACTATGTTTCTTTTAGAGATGACTTTTCCCATAAGACATGGATTTATTTCTTGAAGGGAAAAGATGAAGTATTTAGAAAATTCAAGGAATTCAAAGCCTGGTTGAAAATCATATTGAAAGGAAGATCAGGACTTTACGATCAGACAATGGCGGAGAATTCACCTCAGAAGAATTTAAGTACCTTTGTAGAGAATCCGATATTAAGAGGGATTTGATCACTCCTTACAATCCTCAACAGAATGGCGTTGCAGAACATACCAATAGAACGATAATGGAAGCAGCGAAGGCAATGCTACATGATCAAGATATTCCGATGCACTTATGGGAAGAAGCAGCAAGGACAACTGTGTATGTAGAAAACCATACACCTCACCGTGTATTGATCAACAAGACTCCCAAAGAAGCTTTCTCAGGAGAGAAACCGGAAGTCAACCATATCAGGATATTTGGATGCCTTGTATACATACACATCCTGAAAGAAAAGAGAACAAAGCTATATCCTTCAGGAAAGAAGGGGATATTCGTGGGATACAACGACACATCAAAATCTTACCGAATATACTTTCCAGGATTCAAGAAGATCGAGATCAATAGAGATGTAACTTTTGATGAAGATTCAACATACAACAAATCAAGAAAATTACCTATTGAAGAAACTGAAGAACTTGAAATTCCCAGAACCAGAGACACAGTTAAGGAGGAGACAATTCAAGTAGATCACGAAGACCGCGACATGACAGAACCACAAGAACTTGTAGATCCACGTCGTGAGAATAAATCCCACAAGAGAAGACCAGCATGGGCATGTGAAGCAATACAAGATGGAGAGAAGTATGGGGCTCCAGATGAGATACATAGAGAAAGCAAGACACCCAAACCATACTCCATCTATGTGGCCCTACTATGTGACATCATTGATAATTAACCTTCCAACTACGAGGAAGCATCAGAAAAGAAGGAATGGAAGGATGGCATGATCGAGGAGTACCAGTCGATTATGAAGAATGATGTCTGGGAGAAAGTTCCAAGACCAATAGGGAAGTCTACTGTGACTTCACAATGGATCTACAAGATCAAGCATGCTGCATATGGTAGCATCGAAAAACACAAGGCAATATTTGTGGCATGTGGCTTCTCCTAGAAAGAAGGCATAGACTACGAGAAGACATTTGCACCTGTAGCAAGATACACTTCCATCATATCTATAATTGCATTGGCTGCAATAATGAAATGGAAGGTACACCAGATGGACGTCAAGACAACATTCTTGAATGTTGTAGTCAAAGAGGAAGTGTATGTGGAGCAACCACTAGGATTCGAGACACATGACAGACAGACTCATGTGTGCAAGTTGAAAAAATCCTTGTATGGTTTGAAGCAGGCACCTAGGACATGGTACGACAGGATGGAATTTTTTTTGATGAGCTTAGGATTTAACAAGAGTAAAGTAGATTCCAACCTTTACTTCGAAGAGAAGGATTTCCACAGAGTTTGAGATGAAGGACCTGGGAATGATGCAATACTTCTTAGGCATGGAGGTGTGGCAGAGTGCGGATGGGATTTTCCTTGGTCAAGGAAAGTATGCAGTGGAGATTATGAAGAGGTTCAAAATGATGGACTGCAAATCAATGGCCACACCAATGGCATCAAACTTGAAGCTATTGTGTGATGCTTCTTCAGATATAGTTGATTCCACGATGTACATGCAGATGATTGGTTTGTTAATGTACTAGGATTCGAGACACATGACAGACAGACTCATGTGTGCAAGTTGAAAAAATCCTTGTATGGTTTGAAGCAGGCACCCAGGACATGGTACGACAGGATGGAATTTTTTTTGATGAGCTTAGGATTTATCAAGAGTAAAGTAGATTCCAACCTTTACTTCGAAGAGAAGGATTTCCACAGAGTTTGAGATGAAGGACCTGGGAATGATGCAATACTTCTTAGGCATGGATGTGTGGCAGAGTGCGGATGGGATTTTCCTTAGTCAAGGAAAGTATGCAGTGGAGATTATGAAGAGGTTCAAAATGATGGACTTCAAATCAATGGCCACACCAATGGCATCAAACTTGAAGCTATTGTGTGACGCTTCTTCAGAGATAGTTGATTCCACGATGTACATGCAGATGATTGGTTTGTTAATGTACTTAACGAACACAAGACTGGACATATGTTTTGTTGTGAACACCTTGAGCCAGTTCCTGATAGATCCGAGGCATGTTCACCTGGTGGCTGCAAAATATATATTGAGGTACCTGAGGGGTACAATTGAGTATGGGCTCAAATATGAGATGAATCAGAGGATTAACCTGCATGGTTATGTTGATTCAGATTGGGAAGGGGGTTCCATAGACAGGAAGAGCACTTCAAGATGCTGCTTCAGTTTGGGATCCGATATGATCTCTTGGTTTAGAAGGAAGCAGTCATGTGTGGCACTGAGTAAAACCGAAGTAGATTATGTTTCATCTTGTTCGGCTAGTTGTAAGGAAGTATGGATTCGAAATCCATTGTCATATTTGTTTGATATCGAGCTAGATGCGAATTGTATCTTTTGTGACAACCAGAGTTGTGTGAAGATGTCTGAGAACCCGATGTTCCATGACAAGTAGAAGCATATCAAGATCAAGTACCACTATATTCGGGATATGGTGCAGAGAGGAGCAGT
The DNA here is from genome assembly GCA_027924585.1 of Larix kaempferi. Taxonomy (NCBI): domain Eukaryota; kingdom Viridiplantae; phylum Streptophyta; class Pinopsida; order Pinales; family Pinaceae; genus Larix; species Larix kaempferi. Next base: position 1,108,000 of record BSBM01000475.1, read on the forward strand.
GAAGCTCTAGTATGTGGCGACAGACGAGCATATAGCCAATGTGTTGACCAAGCCATTGGAAAGAGTGAAGTTCGAGTACTTCAGAGAGAATATTGGTGTTATCCAGATCGATGTTCCTCAAAAGAGGGAGTGATGTGGCCGGAAGACACAGGTTCACCAGGGCTGTATCTTACATGGTGGAAGACGCAGGTGGTCCAGAAGGACGTAATGCATCTGGGATGCTGCTGGGATGTATCCAAATGTTTGAAGATGCTGGTAGGTCCATGGGTCATAAAGCATCTGGGATGCGCCTGGAATGAATCTTACATGGCGAAAGATGCAGGTGGTTCGGAAGGACGTAATGCATCTGGGATGATCCTGGGCTGTATCCACATGTTTGAAGATGCAGGTTGAATGAGAGATTCATAATACATCTGGGATGTATCCACGGGGTGGTAGACGTAGATGTCCCTGGGCTGTACCCATTGGGTGGGAGACACAGGTTGACTGAGAGAGGGATGTAATACATCTAGGCTGTATCCACTGGGTGGAAGATGCAGATGTTCCTGGGTTGTATCCCCTGGGTGGAAGACGCAGTTTTTCTGACGGACATGATGTATGCACCTGGGCTGTTATCCACATGAGATGATGAGATGATCCATATATGAGGAGATGATAGTAGGAGACGCAGGTGATTGTTGTGGAAATGTAATGTGTGGCCCTGGGCTGTACATACTCGATGGATTTCTCATGGAGATGATGAAGACCTAGATGAGATCTAGGTCTACATCTAGCATGAAAAAGGGCCCTCTCTGTAGAACTTCTCATGGCAGATAGATTCGAGAGATGTCACTAGTCAATGATCAATGAGATGAGGATTGCTGCAACAGTGATGATGATGACCTAGTGATGATGCTGATCCAACGATGATGATGATCCAATGATGATGATAATCCATCAATGATGATGTTGTCCTGAGTTTGTGTCCAACTGTTATGATGACTGTGTCGAGAGAATACCTTCCTAGTTAAGAGGGAGTGTTGATGTAAATGTAACTTTAGAAGATATTCTTTTGTATATTATTATTATATTATTATTGTATTTTTATTGTACCTCCGTCGGAGATGTTTTTCCTCCGTCCGGGGATGTCATTGCTATATTTGGTCATGCAAGAATATCGAGGTAAAACCTCCATTGTAAGTCGGGGCAATAGCACCCCAAAAGATAAATGTAAATTGTATTTTTGAGTCTCCCCGGGACAGGTCGGCCTAGTAAGTTAGGCAAGGCGGCCCCAATGAGGAATTAGGTCATTCACACTTAAAGTATAAATAGAGAGTATCACTCTCTCATTTGGATATCACACGCACTCAAGCAAGTTCGCACCAAGTGAGAGAGAAGACAAGTTCGTTGGAGGAGAAAGAGAGAGCTGCATAAGACACCTTATATTTGGGTTTTCTATCTTGTTTGATATTGTACTAGTGACGAATCTATTACTGAGGATGTTGCGGGGTTTTCTCCTTTATGGTTTCCCCGAGGAAATTTCTTGTGTCTTTTGTGTTTTGTTGTGCTTTTCTATCTTTCAGTTTAAATATCTAACTAAATTGAATTATGTTAATGTAATTGTAACTTCGAAAGATATTCAATTGTATTTTAGATTGTATTTTATTTGTACCTCCAATGAAGATGTTTATCCCTCCGGTCAGAGAAGTCATTATTGTATTTGGGTCATGTAAATTCATTGAGGTAAATCCTCCCATGTAAGTCGGGGCATTAATTCCCCTAGAGTCCTTTGTATTGGGGTTTTTAAGTCCCCTAAAGGAGTCGGCCCAGTCAACTTTAGTTGAGGCCGACTTGTCAAGTAGTAAAGGTAAAGTGAAAGGTAAAGTATAAATAGAGAGCTAGGCTCTCTATTTATTCATTCACTCACTCACTCACTTTACATTAGTGAGAAGAAGGACAAGTTCACACAAGTGGAGAAGAGAGAAGCTAGTGAAGACCATTTCTATTTTTGGGTCTTCTTTTGTGACATTATATTGGTGATCATTTAATCTTCGAGGAAGTTGCGGGGTTTTCTCCTTTATGGTTTCCCCGAGGAAAATCTTTGTGTCTCTTGTGCCTCTTGTGTTTATGCTGTGCTTGTTATTCTCTCAGTAAGATCCTAGATACTTTTGATTAAAATTGTGAAAATCTAACATGGTATCAGAGCTAACCTGAGAAGACGACACTGTGCAGCTGTAGAAGCTAGGGATTCTTAATTTTTGGACTTCTTTCCATAGATCATCAACAAAAAGAGGCTAGGATAACTCGTCTTGGGAAGGCGCATCTTTCTGTCGAAGCATAAGTTGATTTTGAGCATTTTCACTTTTTGGCTTGTCACTCCTGCAAGAAATTAGGGATTTTCATAGAAGTAGAATTTTGGAGTGCAATTAGCATAGGGAGGTGCTCCTCATCAAAATCAAAATTTAGAGACCAAGATCGAAGTTTTTGGTTGGGTGAAACTCTTGGAAACTCAAACCCTAATTTGACTTTGGACCAAAAAAAGCCAGAAACTGCAGATCCGAAATTCGCAAGTCAATTTTCAAGGGTGAATTTTTGGAATATTCATAAACCAAGTATACGAGCATACTCGCCTCATCCAGGCACATATTTCTGTGAAAACAAAATTCAATTCCGAGAATTTTCATTTTTAAGCTCGACATTGTTGCCAGAGGAAAACTAGGGCATTAGATATTTTGGGTTTTCTGTTCTCAGATTTAGGGGAGTGACTACATTGGATAAATTTCCTTGAGGAGGCACATATATCTGTCCAACCAGAAGTTCCAAATTCCAACTTTGGAAAATTAGGGTTTCTCTGACAAAGATCCAGCCCGGGCATCTCAAATTGGTAAGATCTAAATCTTTTGTATTTCCATTTGAGGTTCTCATTAAAGATGTATCACCACACCAAGCTTGAGGATAATCTTGAAGGGGATGATAAATTTTGAGCATGGAAGTATAGGATTACACTAATCCTTGAAGGTAATGAACTAGACACATATGTAAATGAAGAAGTTCCAGTTCTAGAGGGAGATAAGGCTAAATATTTACACAAGAAGAACCTAGTTAAGGATAAAAGAATCATTGAATATTAAGGATCATATCATCCCACTTGTGTCATCATTGAAGACACCTAAAGAGATGTTTGATTCCTTAACCAAGCTATTTGAAGGAAAGAATATAAATCAGAAAATGACCTTGTGGAACCAATTGAAGAATGTGAAGATACAAAATGCAGAGACCATGCAGTCATACTTTACAAGGGTATCTCAAATCAAGGAGCAACTTGAAGATGTGGGAGAAGATGTAGAAAATGGAGAAATTGTGATGACCACCTTGAATGGTCTCCCTAGATCATGGGACTCTTTCATTCAAGGGATTTGTGTTAGAAGGAAGTTAATCACATTGAGTAAGCTGTGGTAGGAATGCTCATAAGAAGAACCTCGACTTGTAGCTCGAGAAGAGAATATGGGAGCAAATGACGATCAAGCTCTCACAACACACTCCAAGAGGAATAAAAAAAAGAGGGAGCACCACCACAGTAAGAAGGAGAAGCATCACCACCAAAGTCAGAGGGAGAAATTTAGAAGATACAGAAAAGATCTATCTAATATTAGATGCTATACATGTGATGAGAAGGGACACTACTCCAAAAATTGTCCCATAAATAAAATTGGCTCCCACAAGAAGAAGAACAACAAGAAGAGGCACCACACTCACACCGTGGAGGATGATGAACCTCCAAGGAAGAGAACCAGAGAAGAAAGTGACGATTCTTCCAATGATGAACCTCCAAGGAAGAGAACCAGAGAAGAAAGTGATGATTCTTCAAATGATGAAGAATATGTATTGTAATAAAGGTAACCATCTACAAGGGTTCATTTAGAAAGTTCCACCTCATAAGATAAATCTAGAGATGTCTTTCTGTATTACATAAAAGAAGTAGGAGAAGCTCCTACAGAGTTGGACCCCAGAAAACAAATAAAGATCAATGCTCTATGGAAGAATCTCTCAGCATTGGTTAAGGTGCAAAAGAAAGGAGTACACTATCAGAGATTCCAGTAGCTCCGGAAAGGAAGCAAATATTAAGAGGGAGCACACTCTAGTAGTTCCTGCAAGGAAGCAAAGATAAAGAGGGAGTCCACCCAACAACCAAATAAAGATAAGTATTTGAATTGTCATTTCTTGTATATCTGATTACTTAAATAATATTGTTAATTCATGTACATACTTATGCTCCTAGATTTAGGATGTATATCATTTATGTTAGGAAAGTTGCATTAATGAACAAGATACTACTAATATGCAAGTAATGGGTAAGTGGTCTATGGTATTGTACAACATCCCATTGCTACTTATGTAGAATGAAACCTCTTTGCTGACATGTTGGGAGTAGTGTACACTCTTAACAATGTTCTGCTAGAGATGGAAAGCATCTAGGAAGTTACCGTATGAATACGGGATATGAACAAGTGACGATGATTCAACTATAACATTCAAGAAGATTTATGAAGTCAAGATGAAGATATTGAAGAACCTGAAGTTCCCAGGATCAGAGATACAAAAATGGGAGTAATTCCTAAAGACCATGAAGACCATGAAATAGAAGAACCACAAGAACCTGTAGATCCACCTCCTGAGAAGAACTCCCATAAGAGGAAGCCAACATGGGTACGAGAGGAAATACAAGATGTAGAGAGGTATGACGCTCCAGAGGGAATGCACAAATAAATCAAGAGACCTAGGCCATACTCCAACTATGTAGCCATGCTGTGTGACATCATTGACAAAGAACCTTCCAACTATGAGGAAGCAGCCGAGAAGAAAGAATGGAACGATGCCATGATCGAAGAGTACCGGTCGATTATGAAGAATGATGTCTGGGAGGTAGTTCTGAGACCATAAGGGAAGTCAGTTGTGACTTCCAAGTGGATCTATAAGATCAAGCATGCTGCAGATGGCAACATAGAGAAACACAAGGAAATATTTGTGGCATGTGGCTTCTCCCAAAAGGAAGGGATATATTATGAGTATACATTTGCACTTATAGATCACTACTTGCTCTGGCTACAGTGATGAAATGGAAGGTACACCAGATGGATGTCAAGACAACGTTCTTGAATGTTGTAGTGGAAGAGGAAGTGTATGTGGAGTAGCCACTCGGATTTGAGACACATGACAGGGTGACTCATGTGTGCAAATTGAAGAAGGCCTTGTATGGATTGAAACATGCAACCAAGACGTGGTACGACAGGATAGACAACTTCCTGACTAGTTTAGGATTTACCAAGAGTAAAGTGGATTCCAACCTTTACTACAAGGCTGAGGAAGGGAACCCAATGATACTCCTACTCTATGTATATGACTTGTTTGTTATAGGTGAGGATGGGTTGATTGCAGAAACGAAGAGGAATTGCTGCCAAGTTCGAGATGAAGGAATTGGGTATGATGCACTACTTTCCAGGCATGGAGGTGTGGCAGAGCACAGATGGAATCTTCCTTGGACAAGGGAAGTATGCAGTAGAGATCCTGAAGAGGTTCGGGATGATGGACTGCAAGGCCATGGCCACACCTATGGCATCGAACCTGAAGCTCTTGAGTGATGCTTCATCAGAGTTGGTTGATGCCAGGATGTATCATCAGATTATTGGATCCTTGATATACCTGACCAATACGAGACCATATATTTTCTTTGCTGTGAACACATTGACCCAGTTCCTGATAGATCTGAGACATGTTCACTTGATTGCTGCAAAGCATATTCCGAGGTACCTGAAGGGTACAGTTGATTATGGGCTCAAGTATGATGCGAATCAGAAGATTAACCTGGAGGGTTATGTTGATTCAGATTGGGAAGGCAGTGCCACTGATAGGAAGATCACTTCAGGGTATTGCTTTAGTATGGGATCAGGTGTGATCTCTTGGTTTAGTAGGAAGTAGTCCTGCGTGGAACTGAGTACAGCCAAAGCAGAGTATGTTGCAGCTTGTTCGGCTAGTTGTGAGGCAGTATGGCTTAGGAAGCTACTGTTTGACTTGTTTGATCTTCATTTGGATGCGGCTTTTATATTTTGTAACAACCAGAGTTGTGTGAAGTTGTTTGAGAACTCGAAGTTCCATGACAAGTTGAAGCACATTGAGATCAAGTACCACTGTATTAGGGATATGGTGCAGAGAAGTGAAGCTCCAGTTTGTTGCGACAGACGAGCAGATAGCCGATGTGTTGAGAAAGCCGCTAGCCAGAGTGGAGTTCAAGTACTTCAGAGAGAAGCTTGGTATACTTCAGATCGAGGTTCCTTCCAAGGGGAAGTGATGATTCCGGAAGATGCAGATGCACATGAGCCATTCTCACATGGTGGTAGGTGTGTCCTCCCATGGCATAGATGTAAGGGCTGGAGCCATTCCAGCATGGTTGAGGTTTGTCTTCCCATGGCTGTTGATTTGAGTGCCGAGCCTTTCCTGAATGGTGGTAGGTTTTTCCTCCCATGTCGGTTGATGTAAGTGTTGTGTGATGTGCATCTGGGATGTTCTCTGTTGACATTAAGATGATCTGGATGTGATGAGGAGACAATAGGGTACACAGGTTTTTGCAGAGGCAATATAATAAGTCTTGGTATGTACACAGGTTTTTGCAGAGGCAATATAATAAGTCCTGGGATGTACACAGTTTTTTGCAGAGGCAATATAATAAGTCCTGGTATGTACACAGGTTTTGCAGAGGCAATATAATAAGTCCTGGGATGTACACAAGTTTTTGCATAGGAAATATAATCAGTCCTGGGTTGTGCACAGGTTTTTCAGAGGCAATATAATAAGTCCTGGGTTGTACCAACTTGATGGATTTCTCACAAAGATGATGAAGACCTACATGGAGGCTAGGCCTACATCTAGCATGAAAAAGGGCTGGCTCTGCAGAACTTCCTATGACGAGAATGTTAGTTTTTCAGAATTTAATTAATTCTGATCTAGGATCTTAACTGAAAGAACAACATGTACAACATATCAAGCATAAGAGACAAGAGACAAGAGACACAAAACATTTCATCGGGGAAAACCAAGAAGGTGAGAAACCCCACAACTTCCTCAAATATAGAATAAGCATCAATACAAGGATCACCATGATCAAACCCAAGAGATGGATATTTACAGCAGCATGCTCCTCCTCCACTTGTGTGCCATCCTACTCTCTCTCACTAATGTGAAGTGAGTGAATAATAGAATGTGTAAAATGAGAGAGACACACTCTCTATTTATACACTAACTTTCGCTTGACCTTTACTCAACTAAGTCGGCCTCAACTTAACCACTTAACATAATGTTGACTGGGACGACCCCCACTAGGGTGGTCTAATAACCCTTTGACCCACATGACTCATACAGGTCCGACCCCATCAAGGGGGTCTAATAACCCATCAAGTATAAGTTACAACACTTACAATATAACTTGCAACACATGCAAGTACACATGAGGACACTTCCAATCGGAGGAACAATACATCTCCGTTGGGGATACAATAAAGTACAAATGTAATACATAGAAGGATATCTTCCGAAGTTACAAATACATCAACACTCCCTCTTAACTAGGAAGGTATTCTCTAGACATAAGTCATCAATACACATAGGCACAAGTCTTCAATTCTGGAGATGGATCATCGTGACTGGATCACAGAGCATCATTGTCACTGCTGCTGCTATCTCAATCAATCTCTAATCTACTCGTCATAGGAATTTCTACAGAGCCAACCCTTTTTCATGTTGGATGTAGGCCTAGCCTCCATGTAGGTATTAATCATCTCTGCGAGCAAGCCATCAAGTAGGTACACCTCAGGACTGATTACACTGCCTCTGCAAAACCTGCAAGATCTCTCAGGACTGATCATATGCCACCACAAAACCTGCAAGAGCATCTCAGGACTGATTATATGCCTCTGCAAAACCTGTGTACCCTACTGTCACATCATCATCTTCATATCACCTCATAGTCCACGGAGCACAACCCAGATGCACATCACACAACACTTACACTCACTGGCATGGGAAGACACACTTCAACCATCCGTGAAAGGCTCAACACTTATATCTACGCCATGGGAAGACACACTTCAACCATGCGAGAATGGCATCGCACTTATATCCATAGCCATGGGAAGATACACTTCAACCATGCTAGGAATGGCACAACACTTATATCGCAGCCATGGGAAGACACACTTCAACCATGCTCGAATGGCACAACACTTATATCGCAGCCATGGGAAGACACACTTCAACCATGCTCGAATGGCACAACACTTTTATCGCAGCCATGGGAAGACACACTTCAACCATCCTCGAATGGAACAACTCTTACTTCAACGACCATGGGAAGACACACTTCAACCATGTCGGAATGGCCCCGGCCCTTATATCTGCACCATGGGAGGACACACCTACCACCATGTGAGAATGGCTCATGTGCATCTGTGTCTCTAGACTCATCACTTCCCCTTGGAAGGAATCTCGATCTGAAGTACACCAAGCCTCTCTCTGAAGTAATCAAACTTCACTCTGTCCGGTGACTTGGTCAACACATCGACTATCTTCTCATCCGTCGCAACATACAGGAGCTTCACTGCTCCTATCTCCACCATATCCCTGATATAGTGATATTTGATCTTGATGTTCTTCGACTTGTCATGGAACACGAGGTTCTTAGACAGCTTCACACAACTCTGGTTGTCACAAAAGATACCAGTAGCATCCAACGGGAGATCAAATAACTCAGACAGTAGCTTCCTCATCCATACTGCCTCACAACTAGCCAAACAAGATGCGACATACTCTGCTTCGGCTGTACTTAGTGCCACACAAGACTGCTCCTGCTAAACCAAGAGATCATACCAGATCCCATACTAAAGCAGCAACCCGAAGTGCTCTTCCGATCAATGGCACTGCCTGCCCAATCTGAATCAACATAACCCTCTAGGTTAAACTTTTGATTCACATCATACTTGAGCCCATAATCAACCATACCCTTTAGATACCTCAGAATATGCTTTACAGCAACCAGGTGAACACTTCTGGGATCCGTCAGGAACTGGCTCAATGTGTTCACTGCAAAGCAAATATCTAGTCTTGTGTTCATCAGGTACATCAAGGACCCAATCATCTGATGATACATCATGGCATCAACCGAATCAGATGAAGCATCACACAGTAGCTTCAGGTTTGATGCCATAGGTGTGTCCATGGCCTTGCAGTCCATCATCCCGAACTGCTTCAGGATATCTACTGCATACTTCCCTTGTCCAAGGAAGATTCCATCTGCACTCTGCCACACCTCCATACCTAGAAAGTAATGCATCATACCCAAGTCCTTCATCATAGCATCGTCCTGATGCATATCATCTAGAGCATCACCCCGATACTCATCACACATGATCATCCTGATCATCGTCACTACGTCGTCCTGATGCATGTCATCCAGAGCATCGTCTTGATACTCATCACACATGATCATCTTGATCATCGTCACTGCATCGCCTTGATGCATATACATATACATATACATGATCCAATTGATCATACAAAGCATCCAACTGATGCATATCAATATAATTGATCCAACTGATCATACAAAGCATCCAACTGATGCATATCAATATACATGATCCAAATGATCATACAAAGCATCCAACTGATGCATATCCAAAGCATTAATTGGAGCATTGTCCTGATGCTCATCACTCAACGCTTACATCCACAGCCAAGGGAAGGATCCTCCTCTCACCATGCTTGGAATGGCTTCTGCAAATGTGTCCCATCACTTCTTCCTCGAAGTATCTTCAAATGATATTTTTCTTTGAACTTTGTTGCTGGAACAAATGTTGTAGTCCTTCTTTTGTAGGTACACGGTCTTTCCTACAAGACAAGTTCAATTGCATGATTAGAAACATCTTATATGTTTTAGAACAAATTCTTACTCATAAAGACATATGTCATACAGTCATGCAATTATCTTAGCCAATGTATCCATACAACATTTATCCATATTCCGTAACTTTCTAGATGCCTTCCATCTCTACCAGAACATTGTTAAGAGTGTGCACAACTCCCAACATGTCAACAAAGAGGTTTCATTCTAGATAAGTAGCAATGGAATGTTGTACAGTACCATAGGCCACTTACCCATTACTCGCATATTAGTAGTATCTTGTTCATTAATGCAACTTTTCTAATATGCATAATATTCATCCTAAATCATGAGTATGTACATGGTTGAACAACATCATTTAAGTAATCATATATATAACAATTGAAATACTTATCTTTGTTTGGTTGTTGGGTGGACTCCCTCTCGATCTTTACTTCCTTGCAGGAACTACTAGAGTGTGCTCCCTCTTGATCTTTGCTTCCTCTTGATCTTTGCTTCCTGGATTACATGTCCTTGAACTTATATTCATCCTGGAACACTATGAATGCTTAAGTGTGCACTAGTGTCATCCTCAAGATCTCATACATGATCATACATCCATTAGTATAATCTCAATACTATCAAAACATTATGCTCCTAAATAAACTTAACATGTATGGTCATGATTATTTCACACACAGGTAATAAACGTTAGTATTTAAGGTTTCAGGGAGGACTTCTATTACTTATGCATATTCTTATTGACCATAGGACACTTCTGGTTAGTCATATCATCAATCAAAGTAATAAACATAATATGCATAAACCCTTGATTACTTAAACTTCTAACTTTCAAGAATAATCATTATCATTCATACAAAAGTATAATATCCTAACACAAGGTAGGATTCTAACTTGATATAGGAAAAACATAGCTAGATTGTCATGCTTGCTAGTTATGTCTAACATACCCACATAATGTCTTCTTGTTCTTTTCAATGACTTGTGCTAGTAACCTGCATAACTCATAAGTTAACCATTGTAGAACCAAAAGTATACATACCTAGTAAGTAGAGCTTCTATGTGATCCATAACTATGGATGAGTCTTTGTCTTCATGTCACCATGGTCATATGTTCTTGATCTAGAACTTGATTTGTACCTTTCATGTTAGTGGACAATATCATCCTCATACAATACCACAGTGCATTAGTACAATCATAAGTGTCATAACCCTAATCAATGAACGTATTCTATCATTCACATGCATTCATACTTTTACTAGGGTGATGAGACAAGTCTAAGATTAATCAAGATTGTACTAACCTCAATAATATGAAGACAAACATATCATGAACTTAATCATGAACAAATTTCGAAACATACCTGTATCTCTTCAAATCATACCTGTCGGGATTGCTTGTATCCTTCTCATGTAAAGCCTCAGCCTCATCTCCCTCTGGAAGTGGAACTTCTTGACTTATGCAGGTGTCCAATTCATTCTCTTCTAGGATTAACCCAATCCACTTTGATTTGTTGAAACTGGATCTGGAGTTGGATTAGAGTTTGTCAGAGAAACCTTAAAAATTCAAACTTTGAATTTCAAACTTCTGAAAGGATAGAAAGATGCATCTTGCTGAGCTGATCAAGCTGGTATACTTCAATTTTGAAAACTGCAAAATTAGACCCCTCAAAATTGCCTTTGAAGCTTCTGGATTCACTAGACAGGACCCCGAAGTAGGGTTTGATAAAGCCCACCCTTCTTCCCAACCAAAAGGTTCGATCCAAAGCTCTAAGCTTCGATTTTTCTGAGGAGCTTCCAGACGTGGTCACAGACTTAAAAAATTCCAACTTTTGCAGAAGCCCTATATTTCCATCTTTCCGATCAAATTTCCGAACTAGGGTTTGATCAAGCCCGACCTTCTTCCCAACCAAAAAATTCGATCTTGGTCTCTAAATTTTGATTTTTTCTAAGTAGCATCCAGCCGTGGTCTCCGGTTCCAAGAATTACAACTTTCTCCGAAACGCTAAATTCCCGCAGTAGTGATAAGCCAAGAATATAGGTGCTTAGAATCCAATTCTGTTTTGACAGAAATATGCACCTGATTGTTTCTGGTGTAACTCTGAAATTACGAATCCACAGGTTCTGAAACATCGACCTATTGTATCCTGACCTATCATATTTCCAACCCCGCAGGTCTGACCTCAATTGGATTCTCTGAGAGAGAGTTATGCCATGTGTCGCAACGTGACCTGTTTATGGGATAAAACAGGAGAGCGAACTTGTACGGAGTTCCACGTGTCACTAGTTCAGTTTCGGCCTCCCTGAGAAAGTACAGTCCATGCCCTACCTGTAACTGTTTACAAAATTTCATTTGGAGCTTCCTAGCCCAAGGTGTGACCTTTTTTCCTAGGTCACCTGTTTACGACTGAGATCTGGAAGAGGCCGAAACCCTAGATTGTATAGATCATAACTCACAAAGTACAACGAATTAAAAGATGTGCTTCTGACACAAGGTACATGGGGATTTTATTTACGATTTGTAAACTTTTCAGATCTTGAACCTTCTCCAAAATGGATTTATAGCGAAAGTTATACGATGCCTGGTTTTTGCTATATCAAGCCCTAACTTCCGATTTGTTGCAAGTGCAACAAGTCTCATAAATGCCATATCATGCCTTCCTTCAGGCTAGCTCTGATACCATGTTAGTTTTTCAGAATTTAATTCATTCTGATCTAGGATCTTAACTGAAAGAACAACATGTACAACATATCAAGCATAAGAGACAAGAGACAAGAGACACAAAACATTTCACCGGGGAAAACCAAGAAGGTGAGAAACCCTGCAACTTCCTCAGAGATAGAATAAGCATCAATACAAGGATCACCATGATCAAACCCAAGAGATAGATATCTACAACAACATTCTCCTCCTCCACTTGTGCACCATCCTACTCTCTCTCACTAATGCGAAGTGAGTGAATAATAGAATGTGTAAAATGAGAGAGACACACTCTCTATTTATACACTAACTTTCACTTGACCTTTACTCAACTAGGTCGGCCTCAACTTAACCACTTAACATAATGCTTACTGGGCTGACCCCCACTAGGGTGGTCTAATAACCCTTTGACCCACATGACTTATACAGGGCTGACCCCATCAAGGTGGTCTAATAACCCATCAAGTATAAGTTACAACACATACAATATAACTTGCGACACATGCAAGTACACATGACGACACTTCCAATTGGAGGAATAATACATCTCCGTTGGGGATACAATAAAGTACACATGTAATACATAGAAGAATATCTTCCGAAGTTACAAATACATCAACAGAGAAAAAGCGAGAGATAACACCAATTGATGGTCGAGATGACGAAGATTGCAGCAGTAGTGACGACGACAATCCAGTGTTGATGATGATGTTCCAACATTGTTGATCCAGCGATGAAGACTTGTGTTGATGACTGTGTCAAGAGAATACCTTCCTAGTTAAGAGGGAGTGTTAATGTAATTGTAACTTCGGAAGATATTCACTTGTATTTCATATTGTATTTTATTTGTACCTCCGACGGAGATGTTTATTCCTCCGATTAGAGAAGTCATTATTGTATTTGGGTCATGTAAATTCATTGAGGTAAATCCTCCCATGTAAGTCGGGGCATTAATTCCCTTAGAGTCATTTGTATTGGGGTTTTAAAGTCCCCTAAAGGAGTCAGCCCAATCAACTTTAGTTGAGGCCGAGTTGTCAAGTGGTAAAGGTAAAGTGAAAGGTAAAGTATAAATAGAGAGCTAGGCTCTCTATTTATTCATTCACTCACTCACTCACTTTCCATTAGTGAGAAGAACGACAAGTTCACACAAGTGGAGAAGAGAGAAGCTGCTGAAGACCATTTCTATTTTTGGGTTTTACTTTTGTGACATTGTATTGGTGATCATTCTATCTCTGAGGAAGTTGCGGGGTTTTCTCTTTTATGGTTTCCCCGAGGAAAATATTTTTGTCTCTTATGTATCTTGTGTTTATGCTGTGCTTGTTATTCTCTCAGTAAGATCCTAGATAACTTTTGATTAAAAATGTGAAAATCTAACATGGTATCAGAGCTAACCTGAGAAGAAGACACTGTGTAGCTGCAGGAGCTAGGGTTTCTTAATTTTTGGACTTCTTTCCATAGATCATAAACAAAAAGAGTCTAGGCTAACTCGCCTCGGGAAGGTGCATCTTTCTGTCGAAGCAGAAGTTGATTCTGAGCATTTTCACTTTTTGGCCTGTCACTACTGCGGGAAATTAGGGATTTTCACAGAAGTGGAATTTTGGAGTGCAATTACCATAGGGAGGTTCTCCTCATCAAAATAGAAATTTAGAGACCAAGATCGAAGTTTTTGGTTAGGTGAAACTCCGGGAAATTCAAACCCTTATTTGACTCTGGACCAGAAAAAAACCAGAAATTGCAGATCCGAAATTCGCAAGTCAATTTTCAAGGGTGAATTTTTGGAATCTTAAAAAACCAAGTATACCAGCATGCTCACCTCATCCAGGCACATCTTTCTGTGAAAACAAAATTCAATTCTGAGAATTTTCATTTTTCGGCCCGACACTACTGCTGGAGGAAAACTAGGGCATTTAGATATTTTGGGTTTCTGTTCTTAGATTTAGAGAAGTGAGTACATTGGATAACTCTCCTTGAGGAGGCACATCTATCTGTCCAACTAGAAGTTCCAAATTCCAACTTTGGAAAATTTGGGTTTCTTTGACAAACCCTAGGCCAACCAGCTCCAGATCTAGCTTGGGCATCTCAAATTGGTAAGATATAAATCTTTTGTATTTCAATTTGAGTTTCTCATTAAAGATGTCTCACCACACCAAGCTTGAGGATAATCTTGAAGGGGTTGATAAATTTCGAGCATGGAAGTATAGGATTACACTAATCCTTGAAGAGAATGAACTAGACACATATGTAAAGGAAGAAGCTCCAATTCCAGAGGGAGATGGGGCTAAAGCTTTACACAAGAAGAAACTAGTTAAGGCTAAGAGAATCATTGCATATTCTATTAAGGATCATCTCATCCCACATGTGTCATCATTGAAGACACCTAAAGAGATGTTTGATTCCTTGAACAAGCTATTTGAAGGAAATAATATATATCAGAAGATGACCTTGCAGAACCAATTGAAGAATGTGAAGATACAAAATGCATAGACCATGCAGTCATACTTTAAAAGGGTCTCTCAAATCAAGGAGAAACTTGAAGCTGCGGGAGAAGATGTAGAAAATGGAGAAATTGTGATGACCACCTTGAATGGTATCCCTAGATCATGGGACTCTTTCATTCAAGGGATTTGTGCTAGAAGGAAGTTAATCACATTCAGTAAGTTGTGGGTGGAATGCTCACAAGAAGAAGCTCGACTTGTAGCTCGAGAAGAGAAGATGGGAGAAAACGACGATCAAGCTCTCACAGGACACTCCAAGAGGAACAACAACAAGAGGGAGCACCACCACAGTAAGAAGGAGAAGCATCACCACCAAAGTAAGAGGGATAACTTTAGAAGATACATAAAATATCTATCTAACATTAGATGCTATACATGTGATGAGAAGGGACACTACTCCAGAAATTGTCCCATAAATAAAAGTGGCTCCCACAACAAGAAGAACAACAAGAAGAACAACAAGAAGAGGCACCACGCTCACATCACGAAGGATGATGAACCACCAAGGAAGAGAACCAGAGAAGAAAGTGACGATTCTTCAAATGATGAAGAATATGTATTGTAATAAAGGTAACCAACTACAAGGGTTCATTCAGAAAGTTCCACCTCATAAGATGAAGCTAGAGATGACTTTCTGTATTACATAAAAGAAGTAGGAGAAGCTCCTACAGAGGTGGACTCCAGAAAACAAATAAAGATCAGTGCTCTATGGAAGAACCTGTCAACATTGGTTAAGGTGCAGAAGAAAGGAGTACACTACTAGAGACTCCAGTAGCTCCAGAAAGGAAGCAAAGATCAAGAGGGAGCACACTCTAGTAGTTCTTGCAAGGAAGAAAAGATAAAGAGGGAGTCCACCCAACAACCAAACAAAGATAAGTATTTGAATTGTCATTTCTTGTATATCTTATTACTTAAATAATATTTTTTAGTTATGTACATACTTATGCACCTAGATTTAGGATGTATATCATACATGTTAGGAAAGTTGCATTAGTGAACACGATACTACTAATATGCAAGTAATGGGTAAGTGGCCTATGGTACTGTACAACATCCCATTGCTACTTATCTAGAATGAAACCTCTTTGATGACATGTTGGGAGTAGTGCACACTCTTAACAATGTTCTGGTAGAGATGGAAGACATCTAGGATGTTACCGTATGAATACGGGATATGGATGAATGTTGTGTTGAATCATTGACTAAGATAGTTGCATGACTGTGTGACCTATGTCTTTATGCATAAGAATTTGTTTTGAAAAATTATGAAAAATTATGACTAGCATATTCTTCTTCTTGGCCTTTTTTAAAAAAAAATTTCATTCTTTTAATTCATGTTTGGATGTAGGTTCTAGTACTTATTTTAAAAAATACCATCAATATTACAATGATTATAATGGTTGCATGGATCCTTGCATTGATGTGAAATGGATGATGTTTTCTTATCCTTTCCTTTCCACTTCTTCTTTCATTTCTTGGAAGTGTCTTGATAGTCTTACTATTTGGAACCATTTGTTTGTCCTTTTTTCTTATCAAAATTTGTTAGTAACTATGCTTGTATATAGGCCCCATTAACGGTCCTAGATTTACAGATCAACACTTTTCGCCTTATTTAAGCATGGACATCACCCAAATACTTAAGGAGTACATATGGATTTTTGGGAGATATTCCCAACATAATGGCTTGTTTACTAAAGTCAATGGTGTACTCTCTACACTTTTCCTTTGATTATGCTAGGAGTAATACCAATGGATCCACTGGTTCTCTTCGCACCTAAAAGGGTACAATTAGGACTTAATCAAGGTTTTAAACACCTCCCACTTTGTTACTAGTGGATCAACCTCCAACCTAAGTGTCTCTTTGTGGTTTTCTCACCAAGTTTGGGCATGGCCCTCTAACTTCAATCAAGCAAATGATATCTTTTTCTCTTCCCCTATGTTATTAAAACTAAAATATGCGTCTAATTGTGACAACCACCAATTATAATTAACAACATCAACTCAACTTAACTGGGTTTGATGTCCACTTCTGCTTCCACTTTAAATAGAGATTGGGAAGAAGTGATGCTAGAATCCAGTTTCTCTTTCTATGGCTCCTTTTCCAACTCCTTTTTTGGGTCTTATTTGTCTCCAATTTGATCGTTTAAGATAGATTTTGAGTTAGAGCTACCAATCTCCCTGAAAGGTCCAAAATTACTCTCTTAAGATGCATGAGGATCATTGTGTTTTGAGAGATGCCAATGATTTGTCCTTCTAGCTTTGAAACTCTCTTCTCTGGATTATCCAATGGATTTTTATTGTACTCATTTGCTATGGCTAGGGTTTTGAGGCTTCTTTATTCAAGTCAATCCCCGGATCTTGCAATTTCCCACAAAACCCAAAAGAATATTATTTTGATACCAATATGATCTGCAAGCTGCCTTGGATATTCCATTGGAACAATTCATCACAACATATCTTACAAGTTTATGCAAAATTTTAGTTATGCAATGTAATATTATTGGCTTAGTGCTGGATGAAATAAAATAAGTTAAAACAAATAACACACCATTCACAAAATGAACACAAGGTGCACCTTAGGAAACCCAATATGGGAAAACTCAACATGAAGGTGAGGATTATGTGTTGCTCTTTTCTTCATAGATATGAAATGCAAATATAAAGAAATGTGAAATCACTGTGGAGTTTCCATGGAAACCGTGGCTTGTATGGTTGCTACAGGGTCTTCTACTTCCTTTTTTTCCTCCAATATCCCACTCCCTCGTGTTGCTCAATGATTGAATAGTAAATCAATAAAACAAACTCGAAACACCTTCATTCTTAGCAACCCAATATTTAACATGTCCTAATATCTGTCTAGATTAAGGGTCAAGGTTTTTTCATGCCTCAACTCCTAATTAGTGTTAGGGTTTTCTTGAATTCCACGCTTAAATAGCTCCATATGTTGGAGTAATGGATGATGACATGACATCCACTCTGTACCATGGTGGTCAACAACATAGGTAAACTTGTGAGAGGTATAAATTCCCCATATGAATTTCGATTGAGAAGATATTTGCACCATTGGAAATCTCTCGACATGTAGAACATGCTAAGAAGTTCAGAATTTTGTTTGTAAATTCTTACCCCAAAATTGATTGTTTAATGCCTCAAATCGGCTCTAGAAGTTCTAGGATCCCAAATCACCAAAATAGATCAAGCATTTAGCTCCAAAATTTCCACCCATAAAGTATCAAAATATATGACAAAATATATAATGATCCTTTTTTTTATCATACCTCCCCATTTTGGGAGGATTTTGGTCCCTAAAATATTTTACTAAAGGAGTTGAGGAAAATTTTCCTCTATCTTCTCCTTGGAGTACAAATTTTCCTTTTCCTAGAAGTTGTACTTTCAACCCAATTTGCTAGAACTCATGCTTCCCTCATCTAGTTGTTCTGGAATTCATTCGTAAAACTGTATCATTTGATAAATCTACTTGAGACGTTTTTTTAAGTCCTCTTGATAGATTTTTTATTGTTAAATAATTATTGGTAATTTTGATCAAGTTTATGGTTTGGAACTAAACATTTATTGGTAGTTTTGTTGAATCATGCGCAGGAGATAGAATTGCACCTTCACCTATAACTAAGAAAGCAATTCCTTTGAAGTCAACGAAGGAATTTCAATGGAACTTGGGGTTACCATGGTGGGTTTTGAGGAGGCCTTGGGAATGGGAAAAACAACCAAAGACCCTAGTTCTCTATTTGTTTTGATGTCGATTCCCATGAATTTATTGAGTTGTGTGGTATTGACCACCTTTATGTGGTAGCCACCTTTCATTTTTGGGTCCTTAACCACCTTCTATTGACCATCTTATACGTGCTCCTTCTAATGACCATGTGGGATGGGATTTTGACATGTTTTTCCTTTTATTTCACTCATACATACTCTTGATAATTTTGTTAACCCTAATATTCCACCATCTGCAGTGCTAGAGATGCCTAAGCCTATATTTGAAAATGTTGTCCTACAAGTCCCTAGATCTTCTGTTATCTCCTTGTCCCCTACTACCCTTGTAGAACCATACCAATCCCCTCCTCCCTATGGTATGGATGTTGAGCCTAGTTTGAAGACGCCCCAAAATGAATATGTTGAATTCAATGCAAGAGTTCAAGTAAATGTTGAGCAATAACCTATTATTTGCAAGGTGATTAATGAATAAGCTAAGAGGGTTATCGCTATTGATCTTGATGATGCCTTTGTGGGGTGATGAATTGACATTTATGAATTTATTCCAGAGAGTGTACATTTTTAAACTCTTAATTCCTAGCTAGTATTTATTTTTAGGTTGTGGCTTCTATTTTGAACTGTATATATGTCATGATTTAGTTTTGCATAGTGTGGTTCTGTTGACACCCTCCCCACACGTTGTTATTCTTGATTTTTTACATGCTTATAGTTATCTTATTTTCCTTTTTTGTTGTATTTGGGTGTTACCATGATATTTCAATTCATTTTTCAATGTCAGCAATGTTTGGGTGGATAAGATGGAAGTGGGCAATGTAACTAGAGCGACATGTGGCATTTATGATTTATGATTAATTCACAATTTTATGCATATTTAAATGTTGGTTTCTTTAAAGAATTTATATTTTGCATTTGAGTTAAATTTATAGCACATGATGCATAGGTATAAGGGGTGTTCATGTTTTCAGGGGCTATAAGAAGCACTACCTATTTGATGTCTTTTTCTAAAATATGCCTCGGCAAGTTAATTTCTATGACCTAGGTAGGTTTGAAAAACTTGGAACTTATGTAGTGGCCTAAAGCGCTCTTAAATTTGGCTTGTGGGTCTAGTATCCTATGCCCAGTTAGTATAGGTCTCCTAACTTGACTCAAAATCAGAACACAAAGTCATGACTCTCACACATCTCCTAAAATGAGATTTTACGTTTCATCTATTTATTAATTAGGGCATCTTGTCACTACCTAATTGCTCCTAATTCACTTTAAAAGGAGAAAGGAAGGGGATAGAAATATAATCAGTTACGCAGTTATTGATAGCCCACTAAAAATTTCATAAGTTCATTTATTTCTATTTGAATAGTTTTGCAACTTATGATTGCTTGTGACTACATGGAGCTTTCTCGTATCGTTGTTTTTGGGGTGAAATTCCACTCTTACTTTGAGGTATAAGAACATGATGTTGGTCGATTGTTTAATACCTATCAGGTACCTTATATAATCAATAGTATATGCACATGCCTATTTGTTGGTTGATTTTGGTGAATCTACCTTTAGAGCTTCGTTTTCTCTTTGTGGCACATATTCCCTTAGATTACTTAGTTATAGCTTGCATGTAGTTTTTGAAATTCCTAAGTGAAAATTATACCTTGTGGACCTATTTGCATTGGTTTCAGAAATGCGCCAAACAAGGTGCCTTAAATGAAAGATTCATGAGTTCTTGGAATCTTGAAGGTGTCATATTATTGTTGATGTACTCATTTTTGGTTTGATCTCTATTGTGCTTTGAACCTATTCCCCTATTAAAGGGTTATGGAAAAGTAATATAAAATTGGATAGTTTTATTGCTTGAATATTCAATGCTTTTCTCTTTGCTTCATTGTTTTGTTTATTAATATTACTGTTATTACATGCATTGCAACTCAACACCCTAAAATCAATAAAGAAATGATATAAAAGAAACGTAAAAATTTCAAAATGTTTATTCCATTTAAATGATTTGTTTATTGGGTAATATTAGTTTGTGTTCACGCCCTACAATATTTACACCACAAAAAAATAATATAAGTTTCATATGCACTCTTTTACATCTTCAATTTTGTGATCAATTAGTGCTGCCACGTTTATTTCCCACAACAAAAGGAGTAATCTATTAGGGGTAACTAGGTCAATTTAATTTGATAATATGAGTTTAACAACTTATCCCCCATGGTCTAGGGTTGACTTCTTCATTACTTAGATAAAATAACCAGAGGATTGAGTGTAAAATTTATAAAAATTACATAAATAAATATAAAAGAAGTGTTAGCATTGAGTTCCATTTACACCTTCTTCTTTCACATCACAAGTGTTTTTACATACATTGATATTCGATAGTCAATTTGGGTATCAACATATTTTAGCAACCAAATTGAAGTTCCATTATTCCCATTACTTGTTTATTGTGTCATGTTTGACTTTATTTTTCATTTCTTGACTTATAGTGTGTGCTCTCTATTGTTTTTACTCTCGCTTGCTATTTTGAAATCCCCCTCCATGTTGTCTTGAACTTTTTGGGTCTTTATAAGTGATTTGCACATGACCTTGTTCCTCAACACTCAACATATATTGGATTTTTAACTCATTTGGTTGGTTAGAAATCTGAGTCAACTTCTATACCTTGTTGTTATAATCGTTTTCATGTATGAACAATGAATTGAAAATATCCAACTTTCGTTGCTAGAATACAAACTAATTACTCTAGGGAAAGTTGATTAATCTATTCCAGGTCAATTGGCACAAATTCCCAACTTCAGGGAACTTTTCCTTGCCTTCACCCTTAAGTAAACATAGTCTCCAATCTTGAATTCCTTATGCACTCTTTTAAAATCTGCATAACTCTTCTTCCTGTCATGTGTTGTCTTCAAATTCTTCTTGATATTAACAATCTCTTGCTCCATCTCCTTGATAATCCTTGTTCCAAGCACTACCCTGTTCACTGGGTTGTCCCAATTCACTGGAGTCCTGCATCCCTTTCCATACAATACCTCGAAAGGACTCATTCCTAATGATGCTTGATGTCCATTGTTGTATGCAACTTCTACCAAGTGTAGGTAGTCTTTTCACTTGGATGGTTTATCCATCACATACATCCTCAACATGTCTTCAAGAATTTGATTCACCCTCTCAGTCTGACCATTTGTTTGAGGATAATATGTTGTACTAAACTTCAGTTGAGTCCCTAATTCCTGGAATAATCCCTTCCAAAAATCGGATGTGAACTTTGTATCACGATCTTGAATTATTAACTTGGAAAATACATGCAATCTGAATATCTCCTTCATGAAGATATTTGCAATGTCACTTGTCTCATGAGTGGACTTGACTGGGATAAAGTGAGCTACCTTTGATAGCTTGTCTACCACTACCATGATTGAATCATGCTTCCTCACTGTCATTGGAAAACCTATTATAAAATCCATAGAAATTACTTCCCATTTCCATTTTGGAATGGGAAAAGGCTGCAACAATCCTGCTGGATGTTGATGTTTTTCCTTGACTTGTTGGCACTTTTGGCACCTAGCAATGTACTCTACTATGTCCTTTTTCATCCCATGCCAAAAGTAATTCTTTCTTGTTGTTGTTATAGTCTTTTGATATCCTGGGTGTCCAGAATATGGCATTTGATGTATCTCATCCATAACCAACCTCTTCAAATCTGTATTATTTGGAATATACAGTCTGGTACCCTAATAAATGAGAACATCATCTTCACCAATATGATATCATGCACATGTTTCATCCACATTTCCCTGCTGCAACTTCTCTTTGATTTGAAGGTAAGCTTCATCACTAGTTTGAGATTCAAGAACCCTTGCCTTCAAATATGATTTACACATACTTACTGCTACAACATGAAATATCCTGCTAAGGGCATCTGCAACCTTATTCTCCTTACCTTTGACATGCTTAATTTCCAAATAAAATTCACAAAGAAATTCCATCCATCTAGTTTTCCTAGCATTCAGATTTGGCTAGTCAAACAAATATTTCAAGCTCATGTGGTCTGTCATAAGCTCAAATCTTCTTCCCAAGAGATAATGTCTCCATCTCCTGAGAGCATGAACTATGGATGCTAGCTCTAAATCATGTGTGGCATAGTTCTTTTCATGTTCCTTTAACTTCCTTGACTCATCACAAAACAAATCCTTCTTGCATGAGAACTCCACTGAGCCCTTCAATGCAAGCATTTGTGCACACTACAAAATATTTCTTTGGATCTGCAATCTTCAAAACAAGAGCATTGGTAAGCAATTCCTATAGCCGCTGAAATATTTTCTCACTTTTTTCATACCATTCAAACTTGATATTCTTCCTTTGCAATGATCTAATTGGATGAGCTATTTTGGAGAACCCTTCAATGAACCTTCTGTAATAGCCTACAAGACCCATAAAATATCTAACATCTGCAACATTCTTTGGAGTAGGCCAATCCATTATGGCTTCAATATTTTCTGGATCCACTGCAATTCCTTCTTCTAATATGACATGACCCAAATATTTTACCTTCTGCTGATAGAAATCACACTTGCTCAGCTTTGCATACAATTTATGTTCTCTAAGGACTTGCAACACCATTCTTAGATGTTCATTATGCTCTTCTTCATTCTTTGAGTAAATAAGAATGTCATCCAAGAACACAGTCACAAACTTATCCGAATGCTTGCTGAAAACACTATTCATGAGACACATGAATGTAGCAGGTGGATTGGTAAGACGACCAAATGACACCACTGTGAATTCATAATGTCCATATATTGCCCTGAAAGTTGTCTTGCGAATGTATTCTTCCTTTATCCTCACTTGATGGTAAATAGACCTCAAGTCAATCTTTGAAAATACTCTAACTTCCTTCATTTGATCAAACAAATAATCAATCCTGGGCAATGGGTACTTGTACTTGATTGTCACTTTATTGAGTTGTTTGTAATCGATACACACCCTCAAAGTCCCATCTTTTTTCTTGAAAAATAACATAGGTGCTCCCCAAGGAGATACACTCGGACTGATATAATCTGTGTCCATTAATTGTTGCAGCTGCATCTTTAACTCTACCAATTATGGTGTGCTCATTCTATAAGGAGCTTTGGAAATTGGTGTTTCCCCTGGAACAAGATTGATGGAAAAATCAATATCTCTATTTGGTGGCAGTCCTAGAACTTCATCCGGAAACACATCTTGGAACTCTTGCAACAACTGAAAGTCTTCTATCCTTGATCCCTTATCTTCTGATGAATGTGATATGTGGACTGCATATAATTGGAAACCCTTTTTATAAAAATTTCTCAACTGCACGACTGAAATATTCCTTACTGAAACTTGCTTGGGAATTCCTCTTACCAACCTTGGCCTTCCCTATTCATCAATGCATTCAAGTAATTTCTCATATCAGTGTATCTTGGATCTATGTATTTCCAACCAGTCCATACCTATTAGGGCATCATAAGATCCTAATGGTAGGACATTTAAATTTGATTTTGCGAGAAGTCCATTCAATTCTATGGGGCACTCCATCACTACTTCAATCACCTTTATCTTGGTTCTTGTGGATAATTGAACTAGCCAAGACTTACTATGCTTTACTTTACTAAGAGAAAAACCTTCAACCACCTTAGGAGACACATAACTATGAGTAGATCCTGGATCAATCAAAACAGAAATAGATTGCTTAGCTATCTTACCTTCAACTTCCACCACTGCTGATTGATGGTTTGCTTAGTGATCATCCAATGATGCATAAATTCGAGGTGCTTCCCTTGCCATTACTTCCACTGTGTTTTCTTCTTCTAAGTTGTGCAAACTTCTGGGATTCTCTCTCCGATGTGGACATTCTCTAAGCATATGGTTTCCTCCACATTCCCAACATTGAAGTGACCCTTTTGGTGCTCTTTCTGCTGCCACAATTGGCTTGTTCCCGCTTCTTGCTTGTTGGCCTTGTGGAAAAGCTCTTGGCTGACTTTTGAATGGTGGTTTGAATCCACTCTTTCTTTTTTCAAACCTCCCTCTGGGATTTCCTTTCCATGCTGGATGAACCTCTGATTTTCCCTTGCTCTGCTCATAGCAATGCATTTCCATCCTAATGGCTTCATCAAGACTTGGTAGATTGAGAAACCCAATCCTATCCCTGAAATTTTGGGGTAGACTACCAAGAAAACATTGGATCTTTACTCTTTCATCCTTGATGTAATCTACATACCTCAACAAATCCAAAAACTTGTGGACATGCTCTTCCATGGAATTCTGCCCCGACATGAGTTCATTGAAATCTTTCCTCTTGTTATCATAATACCTAGCTGATAGGTATTTCTCCTTGAAGTACCTTTTAAACCGCTCCCAGCTGATTCTCCTTTCACTTATTATTTTCACTTGCATGAGGTGCTCCCACCAAATTGAAGCTCTGCCACTTAGATTGTAAATGGAAACTCTGGCCTTTTCATTTTCTGAATAATCATGCATTCTAAAATACTTCTTCATTCCAAGAAGACATGCCTCTGCCTCTTGAACTATCTTGCTTTCTCCATCAAATGTGGGAGGCCTTGCGTTCCTAAATTATCCCTATGGGATCCCTCTGAATTTATTTCTTCTCCGAATCTATTGGAAGTATGCCTTGGGATTCCTCGATAATATCTGGAGTCACATGACCTGCTGGAAAGAGATCTTGAGGAGGGTGTTCTATGCTTTTTGCTCATAGAAATCCTTCTAGGGCTTGGAGTCCTCTTCCTATAACGACCTCTAGAGTGATTACATGCATCTATTCCTTCTCTTCCCACATTGCTTGGGTTAGACCCAATATTTATCCTCTGATGCATATCAGTGAGGCTCTGCAAGATGGCAACATTGAGCTGGTGCTGCTCTTCTTGAGCCTTCATCAATCTCTCATTGAAGCTCACCATGGTTTCAACTAAGTTCAGGGGAGTTATTTGGCTCCCTTCTCCCATTGGATTCGGTTTCAGTATGTGCTTCTTGCACATTTTCTCCTAGCACGTCATCCTCCTTCTCATAAGGATCCTGGGCATCGTTTATGGTCGCCATTTTCATGCTTTCCTTGTACGCTGCCGCTGTTGTATGATTCAAATACTACTATTGCAATCATTGTGCATTACAGAGACATTTATCATACCTCATATGAATGCATATAAACATAAAACGACCATACAAATCTGGAAATTATTCATTGGAAAACAACAACAGTAATAAACGTTTATCAAAACCGTGCCATGGGTGCTTCCCTGTCCATAAATTCATTTACGGTTCATCCCAAGCAGCCCTAGTGCTACAACGTGGGCTCTGATACCACTTTGTCATGTCCCCATCACCTTGGTGCCCCTCAATGCAATGGGGGACAACCTTGATACATTTTTTTTCAATAATTCTCTCTGTTTTGTACATGCAGTCGCAATGGCCTTCAATCTGCAACTTCGCAATCTGCAAGCAGAAATCCGCAGCCATAAGTCAGAAGTCAAAAATCGGATTGCAAAAATACGCAGCGTTGAAAACACCCCTCCGACTTCCGCATTTCTACAATCCACGACGCGGGACTCAGAAGGTCAGAGCGCAAATAACTCGGCGTCGAAAACACCTCTCCGACTTGCGCAATCTGCGATTCAGGACTTAGAAAGTCAGAGCACCAAAATACCCAGCACTGCAGAAATGCTCCCCCAAATTTTGCATTCCGCAGTGCAGAAGTTGGAAGTGCGGAGCGCCAAAATACCTGGCGTTGCAAAAATGGGCCCCCGAATTTTGCATTCCGCAGTGCGGAAGTCGGAAGTGTGGAGCGCCAAAATACCCGACGCTGTAGAAATGCTCCCCCGACTTCCGCATTCCGCAGTGCGGAAGTCGGAAGTGTGGAGCGCCAAAATGCCCGACTCTGGAGAAATGCGCCCCCGACTTTCACATTCCGCAGTGTGGAAGTCGTAAGTGCGGAGCGCAAAAATTACCGGCGCTGTAGAAATGCGCTCCCGACTTCCGCATTCCGCAAGATGGGTGTGGAAAGTCAAGAGCTGGCCATGCCCTGTTACAGTCAACTTCCCAAGCTTATAACTTCGACATCCTAAGTCCAAATTGGACAAGTCTGTTACCATTGGAAATTTCTTGGAGATATCTATCCACTGTTGTAATCCCATACCACATCTGAGTGCTCTGACCTTGTCATTTTTCCAACTGAATCCTTGTTTGAACTCCCCCATTGCATCATTACCCTTCTGTAAGGAACTTTTCCTACATTTTCCCATGAATTCTCCCTTCACTTGACCCACAGAGGGGTCATGAAGCACAACAGAGGGGGTTATCTACTTCCATCCCATATTCCAGATGAAGCCAAGAAGTCCCTCTTAAAGGTGAGTGCAATGCATAACCAAACACATATGAAACTAAAACTAGTCAATACCTCTACAACTTGCAAGGTTAGTAGTTCATTAAACTCATGCAAATGATGAAGCATTCAAACATGAACTCAGCCTCATACTCACGCTTATACATAGTTCCCTATTGATCAATTTCATGCAATCATTCATTCAATAACTTGAACATAACAAGCATGACATAACCTTGGGAAACTAGCATCATTTTACACCATAGAAAGCACTTATATTTGGAATGAAGTTGTCCAAGCAACTGGCTAAGTGAGAGCAAATTTCCACCCAACCATAGGTCTCTGTACAACCTATA
Organism: Larix kaempferi; assembly: GCA_027924585.1. Classification (NCBI taxonomy): domain Eukaryota; kingdom Viridiplantae; phylum Streptophyta; class Pinopsida; order Pinales; family Pinaceae; genus Larix; species Larix kaempferi. The sequence continues at coordinate 1,135,556 of BSBM01000475.1, forward strand.
CTCTTTCAGTTGAGAGATCACCCCTGAGATGGGTTGTGTATCCACTAATGAGGGCTAAATAGGCTCTCTCATAGTCAAGGTTCCATCCCAATTTTAAGCCAACCTACATTTGGGTTTATCAAGCATGCAAGGGAACAAGGAGGATGATGCTAAGCTAGTGAGCTCAACCACAGAGCTACAGGAATCTCATACTACTCAACAGACATGGAACCCATAATACCTACCTCACTCAACACAAGGAAGGCCCCTTTCTCTGCTGCACAGTCCCTCAGGTCCCCTTCCCTCCAATGCTCTTCAGGGTGGGCATAGAAAGGTCCAAACTGTTGTTTTCATGATACTTTAGCCTTCACTAGGTTTATAAAGCAAATCCAACCTCTGTCTAATCCTTTTCTCTGTTATTCTAGCTGGAATATTCTCAGGGTTGCGGATGAAACCCCATTCCGCAAATCAGTCTTTTGCTATCATATCCAAGTGTCCTCACGGGTTTTATAAGATTCTCACACTCTAAAATTCATCCCCGGGTTCTGGTCCATGGATATCCCAGCCGATTTACTTCCTACGTGGGGTTTCTAAGTGCTTTCGGCTCTGCAATTTTATGCTTACCCAGAATCACGATTTGTTTCTCTTTCTCTTCACGATTGGGATCTGCAATGCGTGATAACTGTGGTTAGTTCGTCCCCAATGGGATAGGGATTAGGGTGAGCGAACTCCCAGGAGGTATAGTGGCTTAAGGGACAAGCAAAACAGAGCCATACCCTGCCATACGTATTTTTAGGGTTGCTCCATACTCCATCGACTTAATGAACGAGCCTTCTCAACCACCTTCCTACAACAGAATTAAATGTCAGCATGGGGATCCAAATGGGTTCACAAATTGACATGTGACAGCATGGGTTCCAATACCACAACCCCCTCACCTCTCCCTAGTGGATACACATGGCCCCTTCTCATTGGTTGCCTAGTTAGCTAGTTTCCTTGGTATTTTATTGCAATATTTAATATTTACATCATTGAAAATATCTCATGGTTTAATGGCTCATGGATAATCAGAATGTCAAATACTTTCCTTTTAAATAAAACCTGGACATCCTCTACTGGGGCCTTGGCCTTGAGCTCCACACTAGGGAAAACACACATTGTATGTATACAATATTTACATTTAAGAGAATAAACCCTAAGGGTCAAAATAGGGGTATTACACCTACTTTCATTCTCTGTCTTGACTTATGGAGGAGTCCCTGGTGTTTGTTTTGGTGAAATATCTCCAATTTTGGTCTATAGTCCCTAAATGGCCTCTCCTATCTTTACCAATTTTGATTCTAAAGAAGTGTCATCATTGTTTTGAACTTCTGGAAGCGCGTTGTACACTTCCTCTACTGCTCTTTGTAGTTTCCAAGCATCATGTTGTGATTTCTCCAATTCCCGTCTTAAAGAAATTCCTTTTGCAACTGCTTCCTCTGTTTCTTTTTCTAATAGCGATGTCTTTTGCACAGTCAATTCTTTCTCCATCTCCAGCCTTGATCATTCTTCTTGTAGAGATTCCCTCTCATTCTAGCTTTTGTTCAATTCTGTCGTAATTGCTTCATGTCTCCACCTGATTTCTTGTGCAATGGATGTGTGCAGTGCATGCAACTCATTCAATGGTAAATGTGATAAGGTTAATTCTACTTGACTTACCACATTTTCTATTTCTTAAGTAGGAAACGTTAAGGCCGTAGATGAGATCTTTAGTTTTTTGTGTGGCTCGATTTCCTTCAACTGCGGGTTGAGGTGTGAAATGCTCAGAGCTTCCTCGAAGCTTTTCTATTTACCCCTGTTTGTCGGCATCAGATGTTCCATTGCAAATTTTTTTATTATCTATTTTCATCAAGATTCTTCCTTGTTGTGAAACAAGCTCCTCAATCCTACTCTTCGAAACCACATTCTCAATGGCTTCTTCTGCAGCCTTCCTGATTTCTATGCCAATTTTCTCAAGGTCATCTATCGTCAATGTTTGAGTAGATATGGGTTTGAATGCTTTTCTTTTCTTCTTTGAGGGGCCTTCATGTTGCATCGTTTCTTTTGTCTTCTCAGTTTTTGCAGAATGCTGCATGGGCTTGGAAGACGTTTCTGAGATGACAGTTCCTTCTACTATAGGTGTTGTTTTTCCTGACTGTTCCTACTTCCTTGTTTCTTATTCTTCTATTAATGGAACCCTCCACTCTATGTCCCATTCTTGAAAAATTTAGCAATAGCTTCTTCAAAACAAAGAAACATGGTTGGAAACCATTGTTTGCTAGGATCCCTTTTTGCATGTATGTAAGTGTGATGCATTCCAAGTTTGAAACGCATGATCCCCTTGTATGATTTGACCATGTGAGGTTGAATGTGCGGAGTTTCTCGTAATATGAATCTAATTTCCTCACAATATAAGAAAAAATTGATATTGCTTTCCTCTTGTCTTCTAGCAATATATGAAAACTAAATATTTGTATATCTGGTAGCCTGAAAGGATCTCCTATTTCTGTCAAAAAATTGACTCCCCTCGGGTTCTTTCCATCCTATGAGTGCAATATAGATCAAAAACCAAGTATAATGAAAGGGGCTACTTTTTTTTTGTGCTTCCAGGCAGTCGTCAAGAAATTCATTTAGAAAGAATGTTTCCCAATTCATTTGTACTCCTTTTACACACTTCTCTGTTGCTGCAATGATTGCTGTCGAGACTTGATCCCGATGAATATTTCGAAATAGATTCCATGATAATAACTGGGAAGTGAATCTCACAACATTGTCCTTTATTTGAGCAACTGAAAATACTCTGCTTGCTCACTGAGTTCCATATTTTTCAGCCATCTTCTTCCCAAGGGATTTCTATTGACTTCTGATCATAAGGAGACTTACATATTCTCCTATAGTTGGAAACCCAGTGATTGCTTCAATTGTTTTGGCATTAATGGTATTGGTTTTTTTAACCATAGACACCCACCATGTACTTGCGACAACAACAGTTTGGCACACATTTTTACTTGTGGGGATATTCCAAAATGAGGAATTTTCAATAGGTTTAGTACCCTGCATTTTGACTATCCATTTTCCCAATCCTTGAGCTCCATTACTGTTGGTATCTTAGGGTATGTAATCTCCTTCTTATCCATATACTTTTCTATAACCAATTTAGGGAATTTATTCGAATCCATGACATCAGAGTCTGCAAATGCGAACTTGTACAGTTGTCAATGCAAATTTCCTTCAACGATTACACCTTTTGGTCCTAGAGCTATGTATCCTCTACCTCAGGTAGGGTAACATGTACAACGAAAGGTTTTCGAGATGGAATATAGTCATGATGAACCTTTATGGGCTTCACACCTTCTATTTTTGTGAAACCTTCCTGTACTTTTACTAATGGGTTCTTTGATCTGCATTGTATCCTAGGTGACATGGATTCAAATCTTCACACACACTGTTCACTCTGTAGCAACTGTTCTCAATAGACGCAACCGTTCATACTGAGAATGTCCATATTTTATAAGAGCCTATTTTTTGTCCTCTGTCATTAATGATTTGCATCTTCTGCAGATTCACCTAGATTTGGTCCAATTTCGAGAACCAGAAAGTTTCAAATTCGCCCAAGATTTTGATTGACCTTTTCCAAATTCACTTGACCAATTTCCCTTATTAATGTTGTTTCCATTCAATCATTTATTACCGTTCATTCCATTTCTCCACTGATCATTAAGGCTCACCTTTTGTCGCAGTTTATGTTGGTTCAAAAATACTTTACTGAGATAGGGTCCAACTATCTGTGGGTCAACTTTATATTGGAGTAGAGAAGGATTGGTTTCCCAAGTTCTCCACATTTTCATTTAGATATTTGATAGTGTCTAATCCACTGCTTATAGTCTTCCTTCTCTAGATCATCTTGCACTCTTCTTTAATTTTATTTTCAGAAGTACTGCATCTATTAATAGGTTGGGATTCATCACCTATTTTATTCTTCCAATATTTGACATATTTTCCTGGCTTTCCGGAGTCCTGATCCTTGTGACCAATTTTGTTACACTTGTAACAAATAATATTGTTACAGTATTTTTTAATGTGTCCAATCATTGTGGATTTCCAACATTGAACGAATTTGTGCATTTTATTTACATGCGCAACCTTCCATTTTCATTTCCAATCATCTTCATAGCCTATTCCTGTTATGTTGAGAGGTGATCTTTGCTTGCTAAGAATCTCATTCAATACTTCTGTGCTTTTGACAAATATTTCATTTGTTCTAAATTGTTCTTGCATCCTTTGAACTTCTTTTTCTTTTTCTCGTAGTTGGATTCTATGTTCATTAAGCATCTTTTCATACTCTGAATTATTTTCTTTGAGAGAAGTGGCCTTTAGTTGACTTGCTTGAAGTAGAATTTGATCATCACATTGTTTTTGAAGCTTATCCTTTAGTGACAAGACTTCATTGAATTTTTCCTCCTTTTCTTCTGTAGCATCTCCTGATTTTTTCTTCAGAAGAGTAATCTCATTTTCCACTTTCTGATTTTCTACAATTGATTTTCTCAGTTTACTTTCCAAAGTATCATTCCTCAGTCTTATAATTTGACAGGTCTCAACCATTTCCTATAACTGTCTGGTGAAAGATGATGGCAATCCCTTTGATTCTTCTTCTTTCCTTTTTAGGATTTTCATAGTTTTGGTTGCTATTCTCTTTACCTCTTCAATCGTTTTTCTCTGTGTGGGAATAATATCCCTTGCTTCTATGATAGAGAGATTTTCTAGGTCTCCATTTTCTTGTAACCATGGTGCTTATCCTTGGTTGGTAATCTCCTTATTTCCCATATATACGCACGGATCTACCTTCCAGATATTAAGATGTTATTGAAGACACCCACTCTGATACCAATTGTCAGAATCGATTTAATACTAAGTGGGGGGTGTGAATCAGTATTAGCACAGTTCTAAATTTTTTTAAGTTCTTGAACATATTATTCTGAACTTAATCTTGATCATCAATTATGCATCCATCACAAGTAAAGCATCCATCCACATATGCGCAAATCAAATAACATAGAACACATCAAATTTTTATGTGGAAATCCAAATGGGAGAAAGCCACAAAATGCTCTTTTATAATGAAAAATATTACATTCGAGAAGCACCAACTTCTTATGTTTACCAACACCAACTGGAAGGAGGCACCGACCCCCTGGTTTTATAGGCACCAACCTGAAGGAGGCACCAACTCCCTCTGTTCTCCAGCACCAACTGGAAGGAGGCTATGATCCCCTACTACTTGCCTCGTCCTGCTGCCCAAATTTACAAAATAAGATATTTCCTTCTTGTACTTATGATACGCACAAATTTCTAGTATTCTTATATACGTTCGATTGTGCACACCTTCTATATGCAGTCGTATTGTTGTCACTTCGTTGCATACAACACTTGACTTCTCATTCCACTCAACACTCCACTTTAATTGATGTTGCACTTCTTATGTTGTGTGCTACTTCAAATGATACTGCAGTCTGCACCAAGCTTCAATTTTCCATTTTTCTATTGCGCAACTGCACTGACAAATTGATACTACGCATCAACTGATAACTTGTTGTTATGATATTTCACAATAGTATCAGGTGGAGCTGCACACTTTCTGAGATGTGTCCATTCTGTTTAAGTGCCATAGTATTTCAAACAATCTGCAACCTTTTGTGCATCATATGATTCATCCTTTCGGTTTAACGCACTTGTCTCAAATCATCGTCATCATGCCACGCATCCTTGATTCTATTGTTACTCTGTCTTTGCGCATTTGATGGACTTCTTTACTTCGCACACTTCAACTCAATTCACTTGCATCGATTAAAATTATGCTAATATTCTGATATACTTTAGTTTTTCCTATGTGCATTTATCTTAAAATATCTATGACTATCTGCGTGTTGTCTACGATACTGTCATTTTGTCCTCACACACTTGCGCATCCTATGTGTTATGCTGTTTATGTTTTCACACAATCGTCACAAATCTACAACATCATTCTGCGCACCATCAGTTGTAGCATTCCTCTACTTGTGCGCACTTGTCTCCCTGCTAGATTATATTGAGTCTGATTCCATGAGCCCTTGATGCCCCGAATATAAATCTGTATCTTCCACTTACAAGCTCTTCATATTCCATCAAGCTTACTTCAAATCTCCAACTTGCTTCCTTATTTATACATGTCCTGCATGGATTGTGTGTCCACAAGTTAGTTGTGGATTTCCTTCTTTTTTGCTTTTTCCACATGTCATGTTTTGCACCGTTGATGTGTCCTTTCTTGTGGGTCTTGCACATACATTGTCCTTGACTTAGTGGGAATTTCACCTGTGCGGTACCATTGCTTGTGGGTCCTGCGCACTTGATGTATCATCCACTGTGGAATTTGCGCATATACTAACTTCAACCGCTACACCCTTCTTGGAACTTGTGCGTGCTCCTTAACTGAAAGATTTTATTGATTGGTGAGACTTGTGTGCTTTCAGGACTTATACAATTGTTCAACCATTTCTTGTTCCATGTTGCTCACGCACTCCTGAACCTTTTCCAATCAATACTTGGGCTTGCTTTCACACTTGTACCTTTTCCACTGAACACTTTGGTTTGCTTGCGCACTTCAAATCTTGTCCAATCATTTCATATCTTGATTGCGCACTTGAACCTTTGTCCAACCAACTCTTGGGATTTTACCTTGAAGGAGTATGACTTGGTGGACTTGATGTCTATGCATGTACCACATATAGTAGAATGCATTCCTTATGTACTTATTCAAACTGGATATGCATGATGTGCCTCTGGACATACTTCTTCAAACTGGATGCAACTTCTAGATATTCTTCTTCATACAGGCATCCATGGCACATATATACTTTTCTATATTGCTTGCACATATACTTATTTAAATTGGCTTCCATATACTACTTCAAATTGCCATAGGAATACTGCATCCACTTTACATCACTTGACATCCTCTTTGGCATTAGTTGACATCAATGACAACCAAAGTTCAACATGGACTTGGGTAAAAAAAATTGGACATGCTCGTTATTTTAGCAATCTTCAAAGTTGGTCATCAAAGTCTCATTGGAATAATTTTGAATGGACTTGGTAATAAGTGTATTCAACTTGTAATATTAATATTATTGATAGTATTACCATCGAATTGTAATAGTAATAACTTTTGCTCAAAATTGTAGTGAAAGGTTGTGAAAGTTTAGTTAAAAGCTTGAAGGTTTGGTTGTTAAACTTTGTAAAATGGTTTGTAAACACATTTTTTTCCTTTAAGGAAAAAATTTGTAAGTTTTTTGGTCACATATGAATGCACCCTCAATATGCAATGGTATTTGAAAACAAAGGATAAACTCTCATTGAAAAGAGAATCACTCTTAACGGCTAAGAGCTAGTTGTAGCACTTATAATAAAATGAATTTTTTTGGTGGTTGTGTTCTAGATCCACCCGAAATATGAATAAGGGGATCTATGGTACACTTTGTACTTATGTGCAATGGTACATGATTTTTTGAATGTTTGATGGTGTATATTTTTTGTCTAATTTTTGACACTCATTTTTATTTTGGCACCATGACATGCACACAAAATGATCTTGTGCTCATGACAATGCAACCTACAACCACTAAATATTTGAATATCACTATGACTTAAAATTATTTTAAAGTGGAAAATTACATGTCATTGACATGATATCATTTTAAGTCATTGGATGAAAATTTAATTAAGTCCAAATTGATAAGCTTGAGTGGTTTTTAAAGCAAAAAATGAGGTATTTTGGAGAAAAAACACACACACATAGTGATTCCAAGCCCATGTTACAAGTTGTACGGCTCTCATATTTATAAATATGATGTGATGAGACATGTTTTTACATAAGGATCCAACTATTCAAGATGTACATTAATTATGTCATTTATGTCGAATGTCTACATCAACTCTGGATACTAATTTATATAATCAATGTAGGTACATTATAAGTCATCCTCTCTTGAAATGCTTCATCCTTGAAGCATGTGTAAATTGAGCATTGTGATCAGAATACTCATTGTTTGTACTGGCATTTTTTCTGGCAAGTGACAGTGGTTATGATGGACACCACATTTAAGGGAATTTTTTTCGAAGAGCATGGGGATGTGTCCTCATCATGGGATCTTCATCCTGACCTATTTCCTTTTGCTCAAGACCCTTTTTAATGTGAACAAAGCCATTTGGAAGCTCTCTCTCTAGAGTCAAAGAGTCTTGAGAACATTGTTGGTATCAGTCCTAGTACCATTTCACGCAGTGGAGGGGGCCTCTCACATAGTCGGGGGAGGTTACAAGGGCACATAGAGCTTACAAGGATATGAGACTCTGTGCCAAAGGCTTAGAACCCATCCATTTGGGATGGTTTTTGAGCCTTTATTCATGGGAGGTTGTTGGTAAGATTTGTTTCACCAATGTTAGTAGGACTTGCATTCTTGCCTGGGTCTTGGATAATTAGAAACCCCTACTCAACTATTGTCCTAGGGTTCACATGTTGGTCAACAATTGGATTGTATTCCATTTTATTGAGGAAGTTCATGTCTCCCGTATACTGGAACATCCATGGTTTATCGACATAGTTTCACCGTGTTTCAAGAAGTGGCATTCCGACTCCAACCCACTGAACAAAAAATCCAAAAGAATTACTTCTGGTTATTATTAAAATGCTTCCCCCTCAAACTTTGGTCTTAGGATATTTTCATGGAGATTACTAACAGAATTGGGTAGTTATTTTCATCGACGTAAAATTCTTGTTCCATGAAGACAAGCAGCCAGCCTGGATTGTCACAGAGATTAATGTGGAACTCGATCTTCTAGAGATGATAACTATCAACTAGGGAGAGAAAAATTTATGTCAGCCCCTGGACTACTGGATAACCCCCTTTTGTTGTCATATTTGTGGTGAACCTGGGAATTTAAAACAATATTGGAGAGTGTCGCATTTGGGTTGAGTGATTCCTTTCTTAGAAAATACTCGGGTCTTTCACTTTGTTTCAAGTCGTCATGAGGTGTCCACCCCATTCAAGGCAAACCACTTCAGTAATACCCCCTCTTTTGACAGTGCACTCTCTTTCTCAGGTAAGCTACATAAGATCTTTCATGTTTATTTTGAAACCATAACTGAATCTAACCTTAAGTATTTATATAGTGTTGATCCTATTTCCTCTGTTGAGGTGGAAGGAGTGTCTTTATTAGCTCTTGTCACTTCTTTGAATCCATATCTGGGATTGGAAGTCCTAGGTGGCGACTGCGTCTCGATACCCTTGTATCATCAGTCTCACGCTGGTAATGAAATTGCAAACACTCTGAGATCCCTTTATTTGAACCTTGAATCTCAACTTCTGAGTGATGAGAGGGCTATCCTAGAATCTGTGGGCCTACCACTTGACACTGTCTGCCCAAGGGTTTTAAATTGTTTGGGGTTGGGAACCCACAATATGGCCAGAGGGGGTATTTTATAGGAAACCTTGCAGATTTATTCTATGGTTGTCATAGATCATACCCCTTTGGTATCATGCAACTTGAATGTTATTATAAGGTAAAATAATGGGGGGCGAAGGCGCAAAGCCCTTGATCAGTCTTCAATAGGTGATTGTGAGCTTTTTGAAGGTAATGGTACTACAAAACATTCTTGTCAGATTAATCCTTTGGATTCACAGAGCCTTCTCATGGAGAATTTTAGGCCTCTTAGAGCAGATTTGGACACTCCTATGGTGACCTAATGATCATGCTATCCATCAATGTGAGAGGGGTAGGGGGCAACCCCAAATTATTGGCCCTCAAGAGATTAGTACAACTAGTCTCCTCGGATATCGTTCTCTTACAAGAAATTATGGTTACTGGTTTGAAGGCTCATGATTTTATTTTGCGTTTATTTCCGAATTGGGTTTGTTTTTCTACAGATGCAGTGGGACTGTCGGGAGGCCTCATTTCGGCTTAGAATCCTGTCGCTTTTAATTTAAGGCCTTTCAAGACTGGGGGTGGTATACTACTTGTCGGTTGGATCTGGGAACTGGATATGCCCATAAACATTCTAAATGTCTATGGTTTGTATTCAGATAGACATACCTTTTGGACTGAACTGGGAAACAGTGGTGTTCTTGGTATTTCTTCTTTGATAGTGGAAGGGGATCTCAATCTTACTTAGCCACTCGGGAATATTGAGGTAATCATGTTCGAGTAGATCCTTTGATCACTTAGTTTCAATATTTTTACATTGATCACAATTTAATCGATGTTGAGCCCAATCCATTGCTCCCTACCTGGCGTAATGGACACCAAGGCTGTGATGCGATTGCTAAATTCCTCAGTAGGTTTCTCATTTATGAGGATCTTTTTGGCCTTTTGTATCATTATACATCCTGGGTCGAGTCTTCGGCCATTTCAGACCATCTTCCATTTGTTCTTCGTCTGGATAAAGTTTCTCATTGTCTGGTGTGGGATGAGGATGCAGAATTTTAGGCCCTGATTCAGAATCAGTGGTATGATTTTTATGGGAAGATCTCGGGGATAGCAATGCACTTCCTCCTATTATTTTCGAGTTCCCTTAAGCACATAGTTTCTCCTTGGCTTAAGTTTAATAAACTTTCTCATATGCGAGACCTTGTTCGTCTTGAAGCTTTGATTAGCGAATACTACTGTACTGTGCCCTCATTCTCTGCGACGGGTACAGGTTTGGATTACATCAATTCAATGGAAAGAGAAAAAGCTAAGCTCTTACAAGTAGAGGAAGTCATTTGGCGTCTGAAAAGTGGGCATTATGGATATCACTGGGTGATCAAAATACCAGTTTTTCCACTCTTTTGCTAATCAGAGGAGGAAACAAAATGCTAATTGGGAGATTTCAGATCCTAGTGGTGGTAAGGTCACTACTCAACAAGGAATTGAGAAGGAGGTGTTATCACCTAAACTGTAGCTACCCCTATGGATGTATCCACTCATGGATGGCAATAGGGAAGGGCAACTCAAAAGGTGTAACCACGATCACCTTGACCTCCAATAGATGGTTGTCACGCTAGTCGAGGCAACCTTCACTTTATGTTATCTAGCCCAGACAACAAAGGGGGAGACCCGATCTACTCCCGACAAGAGAGATCAAAACCAAGACACCAAATCAAGTTAACTCTAAGTGAAGTAAGGCGTATGGTTTATCCTAGACCTTAGGATGAAGTCACAAGATAAGTGAGGGGTTCAATGAGTATGGCTTTGGTTCATTGTTGATGTGAGAGTGACTTATGATATTTGAAATAGGATCCAGGATTAAAGTACTAGTCAATGGGAGAAAATCCACTGCCTTGGGAACCGTGTCCAATGCAGGGTAATTTAGGGGTTAAATTGGGGCTAACTAGTACAAGTGACAAGCTTGATCATGAAGTATGATGGCATCAAAGGGTTTAGATCACCAATCAAGGGTCAAACCACAAGTTAATCCAACAATCTAGGAAAGTCGAATTGACTTGGAGAGAGACCAGTGCCTTGGGAATTGGGATAATGGAGTCAAAGTAGAGTTAACTTGTGGTTAAGGACTCCTATTTCATGAGACAAGTGGGAAATTAAAGTCTTGATGGATGAATAGGTCTAGATCTAGGTTTGACCTAAGTGGACCACAATCCCTTAAAACAAGGAATGCTATCCCCAAGGCAAGATTTGACAAGGTGACCTACTAGACCTAGGTTTTGAATTACTCCCGTTCCAAATCCACTGAAATCTCAAGTACCCATGTCCTAGAAGTGGACCAACTCACTTCTACAAGGTGGTGCAACTTTACCCAAGGAGGCTAAAATGTGGGATAAATGGATCAAGACAAGTCCAATGGCATCCAAACTTTAGATCCAAGTAGGTTGATCAAGTGGGAGTGTGGATCTACAATTTCAAGGCAATCCGATGGTTAGATCTTACTAGATCTGAGTTTGAAGATACCAAGTGGTCCAAAATGGGGATTAAATCCCTTAAAATGTGGAATAGGGCCCACAAGGTAGAAATCAGAAAAGTGACAATCTGGGGGTAGGTTATTGGATGTGTAGATCGCAAATCAAGTGGAATCTCAACTACCCACATACTAGATCTAGGTCAACCCACCCAAACTAGGAAGTGCACCCTTGCTTGGAGAAGGCTAAATGCCTTGGGAAGAGGGTCAAATGGAGGCCAATCCTCACCAAACTATAGATCCGGGATGCCATGGATACTATAGAGGTGGGTTTTAAATATCTTACCCAAGAAGCCACTAGATCTTAGTAGATATGAAAAAATGTAAAAATGGGGTTTTGATTAATTAGGGTTTGAAATATTTTAGACAAGTGGATAGATCATGGAGATAGAAATTACCTTGAGATCATACTTGAGTGATGTGAATGAGATGCCTTGATGTTGAGGAAGATTCCCACAGAGATCAAATGAGAAATTGTTGATTTTGCTTTCCAAATTGATGCCCTAGCCCACAAATGCGCCCTCCTCTACCTGTCAATCCAAGGAAAATCGATTTCAATCAGAGAGGTCAAGTATGGAGGAAATACAAGTAAAATGCAATGATAACATAGAATAGAAGGTCCTGGGACAGTAATACTCCCTGTTACCAACGAAGAGATCCAAAGAAGAAGTAGGGAGAGTCCTCCCCTACCAATACTTTCTCCTCAAAGCAAATCGGCCTCCACCTGTAGATGCAAAAACGTGGTACAAAAGATATGGCAAAACAAGATCTCCAATAACTCAGTGCAAAGGAAGAACCAACGAATGAACACCAAAAACATTCACCACAACACTGGAGATAGATGCAATAATAATTTTCTATTCCAATAATCCAGAGCCATAAGTCCCCTTACAATGAGAAGCTCTCTCCTTTAAATAGGAAGGAGAGGCATCAAAATCCTAACCACTTTTTAAATGAGTGGATAATATTAAAATATACAAATGTCTAATCAATGGTTGAGATGAGCTCAACAATAAAATACATGGATCACTAATAAAATATAATATGAGTGGACAAAATCGCCCTAGAAGAGGGGAATCCCACCAAATCATGATGACAAAATATAATAAGAAGCTTATGGTGGGTCCAAGGGGTAATTTTAGCCACCCTTGGTCAATCCCCATAGCACAATAATAATAAAATAGTCATCAATATACCAAATCGTGCCTCTATGGTCAAATCATAGGCCTCAAAAGACCTCAGAAATCATCAGAAAGTGCCATAAGTGATGGATGCGGGCCCCGATGAAGCTGAAACTGCTGGAGGAGGTGTGGAAGACATCGATCCATCATCACTGATCATACCATGCCATAACATTGCCTCATTAGCCCAAATCGATTTCCTCAATAGCCATTTCTACCAATCCTGAAATGCCTCGGGAAGCGTGAAACTTCCCCAAACTGCCTCCTGGAGTGCCTGCGCTGTCAAGGTGAGGGCACCAATGTGTCCGGGAGGGGGGTAGTATGGTAAAAACAAGTGGCTGGACCACCCCCTCCAAGCACAACGCCCTAGTTCAACCGGATAAAAATCACATCTGCTCTGGCAGGGCCTCCGACAGACCAAAACTACATTGGGATAGCCTACCGAGGCTCAATCATCACTGTAAGTGCCTGGAACTGAAAACAAACTGTCTCATTGGACTTAGAAGGTCCAAATCCATCCAAGATGTGTACTCATACACCATATGAGTCTCTGCATGATCAATATATATATCCAATATACCGAAACAGGGCAAATAATAATAATCTGTAAATGATCAAATACTGCTGTAAACCATGAATCATCATCATAACCCTGTAGCTGCTACATAGAATCATCATATACATGTACATAGACCATATATCATCTATACATATCATCACAAGGTCCAACCATCTCATGTCCTATGGTTGACCTTGGTCAAACTAGGTTTGACCAAGTCAACATGACCAAATATAACTCAGACCATCATCAGAAGCTGCTGCAAAGTGTCAAAGGTTAATGCATTCTCTACAACTTATTCAAATAACAATTATAACACAAAGTAATCATTACTGGCGATCTACATCCAAATATATAATGTCATTAATTACTATTATTACTCAGACTAGACTTTCAAGATCATACTCACTTCATAGCTGTGATCAATTTGCTAGTGAAGGGTGAAGGATAAAATAACTGGCTAGGCTAAGGGATGACTTGATTGACTTAACTTTGTGACACTTTGGCAAAGGGAAAGGGAATACACACCATAGTATATACTGAATGAGCAACAACACAGGGAATGGCGGTGTCTCACAAATGGATGAGTTGTTCAAAGAGGGTTTATTCACCTTTAACAAATGCGCACAATCCATAATACAAATAAGGCCAGCAATTGTTTTGATATAGCATTTAAGTTCCATTTCTTTTTGGGCCCGAAGTTTCCATAGCCTCGGTCTATGTGTGTTTATAAACACATTGCATAGATTTTCATTTATTTTAGGCTTTCTGCTGCAGGTGTGTTTTTAAGGCACTTGTTTACCTGAGCACTTCTAGGTGTGTCATGGACAGCTTGTTTACCTAGGTATTTACATTTCCAAAAGATATAACATTTTATTTTCATGGCCATTTTCATTTGGCATGCCTTTCATTCATGTGTGTTTAGAAACACATTGCATGAATGGGATTTTCATACAAGATATAGCATTTCATTTTCCAGATTTTGTATTCATGGCAGCACTAAAAGTTTCAGGTTTAGCCAACACAAATTTAGTGACTAGGGGGAATTCCAAGGAACTCCAACTCACCACAGGTAAGTTTTGTCACCAACTTAGAGCTGAGACACAATAAACAGGGAAGCTCATCCAATACAGAGGCCACAGTGGGGGAAAGTCCTCCATAACACTAGTCAAATAGTAAGTCAGGGTGATAAACTAAAAGGTAGGCAATGGATGGATGAAGACAATGAATAATGGAGCCAACACTAGCAAGCCAAGGTATGGTGGAATGATCACCTCTATTCTCCCTAAGGAGGGTAAAACCAATGAGTATGAGTAGTGAACTTCTAAGTCTGAGTAGGGACAATATAATATATATAATATGATCAACCAAGTCCACATATCTATATGATCGCCAGATCATGACACTAAGTGCTAAGACATGCTATAAGAATAAGTATAAAAGCAATATAACCATAACACAACGATATACTTGCTGAGTCATATACCTGAATGCTCATCAACCTGTACCATCATCTGTCTTCTGAAACTGCTGCTGTAACTCTGGGCACGACTGACTGCTCTGTACAAATGGTATAATGGCTACATCAGTCATCTCTCTGAGTGTCCTGAGACTCAGTCATGGCATGGGGAATATATACTGCTGTCCAAAATCTGATAGTGATCCAATATAGATGCTCATCTCAACATCTCAAATGTAAGGGAACTGGCTGAATAGTGTACTGGCATCAGAAAAATAATGTATGGTAGCCCCGAGTACTATATATGTGATAACAGGAGGCTTCCAAATATTTCTCCAATTTATTTAGTAAACCTTTGGTCAATAATCTTGCTGATAAGATTTATGTGCTTAATTGTATGCCACGTATATTCTCTGAGTAAGAGAGTACACTTGTGGGGTGACCTGTTACTCTATTGGAAATTGAAGGTATTCTGAAATTGATGGCCAAGGACAAGATTCCTGGATCAGATGGATGGTCAATTGAATTTTATGTGCGTTTTTTTTTTCTTCTTCTGGGTCCAGAGATTGTTCTTTTGGTTGAATACCCTCGCCTCTCTAGAAAAGTTTTTTTGGGGGTTAATGCCACCTTTCTCGCACTTATCCCCAAGTCCTCTAACCCATTATCCTTTTAGGATTTCCGTCCTATTTCAATTTGCAATTTATTTGTATAAGATTACTTCTAAAGTGATCACTAATAGGATAAAGGTTGGTTTATCCAAAGGCATCTCAAAGGAACAATTTGGGTTCTTTAATCAATCTTCGATACCATTGGCATGGCAAATGAGCCCTTACATTCTATGAATATTAATCATTGCAAATCACCAGTTATGAAAATTGACTTGGTGAAAACATATGATAAGGTTAACTGGCCCTTTCTCCATTTACTCCTATTGAATGTGGGCTTGAGATTTGAGGTTACTCAGTGGATTATGGGATGTGTCTCTTCTGCTAATTTCGTTGTGTTGATCAATGGGAATCCTACTGACTTCTTCGAAAGATCTTGTAGACTCTGTCAAGGTTGTCCTTGTCCTTTGGTGCCACTTTTATTTTTGTTTGTTATAGAGGGTTTGAGTAGGATGATACAGAAAGATAAAGGGGATGGTAAGATCATAGGTATTAAGGTATTCCATTCACATTGTATTACTCAGCTGCTATTTGTTGATGATGTTCTCTTATTTGGTATTGCTAACCTTTTGGAATGGAAGAATTTCAAAATTATTCTGGATAGATTCTGTCTGGATTCTAAAATGGAGGTTAGCACTCAGAAGTCATGTCTTTATTATTCCAATATTGCGGAGGACTTGTGCTCTCACATGAACACTCTTTTTCCTAGGACTTGCGCTCTCACATGAACACTCTTTTTCCTATTGATATGCAGGCGGTTAATAATGGATTGAAATATATTGGTTATTTTTTAAATCCAAATGATTGTTTTGTTGTAGATTGGTTATGGCTGGTTAAGAAAGTAAAAAAGAAGATTCACAATTGGTGTTATCGTAAACTGTCTTTGGGGTCAGACTTACTCTTCTTAACTCGGTACTTAACAATATCCTGATTTACTGGATATCACTGGTGAAGGTTCCCATTCACATCTTGAATCTCAGCTGTCAGCTTTTATTCAACTTCTTGTGGTCTGCTTCCTATTCCAAACTTGGTACTCATCTTGTGGCTTGGGATACATTGACGATTCCTTAGGCCGTCGGTGGCTGGGGCATCAAGAATATTTTCTAGGTTTCAATGGCCTTGCACCTGAAGAGTTTATGGCGTGGTATCACAGATATAGGCTTTTGGGGAATTATATCATACATAAATATTTAAAATGTCTTTTGGTCATTGAGTGGATCATAAAGGAAAACAAGAAATCTCCTTCTATTTCTAATTTCTTGTGGGGATTATTAGAGGATTTCATGGATTTGAATAGATGTTTTGCTTGGTAGGTCGGGAATGGTTTCTAGTTGAGGATCGGTGTTGATCCATATGTGGGAATTTATTCTAATCACGTGCTTTCTTCGGCCTTGATTCAGAAGCTACATTCAAAGGGAATTTGTTTCCTCAATCATGCCAAGAGACTGGATTTTGATGGCTCCGACAACTATTGGTTATCAACTAATGACATTTAGTTGACCTTATTGGAAGCGACATAATGGGACTCATATGTGGATGCACTTGGTCATGCTGGTATTATCTTAGGGGAGAATGATGATTGTTTATTTTGGACATGGAATAATTCATCTGGCATTGTCAATACCAAGCTAGATTACTCTTTTATCACCAATGAATACATTGTCTCTTCTCCGAAATGGTGGCATAAGGGGATTTGGTAATGGAAATCCCCTATCAAAATACTTTGTTTTTCATGGAGGGCCCTGCGGAATAAGACCATGACTAGCGAAAATTATATGAAGCGAGGGGGCATGGGTCCCATGGGTTGTCCTTTCTGCTATCAGGCTGTTGAGTTAGTGGATCATCTATTGGTGACCTGTCTTTACACTATGCAACTTTGAGATGAGGTGGCTCATAGACTTGGTATCAACGGTAGGTTGCATCATGGAAATCTGGATTCAATCTCATTTCTATGGTCCAAACAAAGTTCTTATTCCCCAACTGATCCATTATTCTTCATCTGGTGTATTTGGAAATACAAAAACTTAATTCTCTTTGAAGATCTTCGTTTTAACTTTGAAGGAGCTTACAAATACGTTTTGCATTTCTTCATAGAGAATCCAAAGCGCTCTACATCGGTCAAATATTTTTATAAGCTTCCTCCTCTTATTTATGGGAATAATCTTATTGGGTTTTTTGACGGGGCAAATCAACTTGGGTGATGCAGTGCAGGGATACACCTCATTCTATCTAAAGATCATCACATTGGTATTGTTATGGGTTGTGGTGAAGGCAGTAACACATGGGTTGAGTTACTTTCCCTTTTTGGTTTATTATATTTTTCAATTAAGATGGAAGTTACCTCTCTAAATATTTTTGGCAATTCCTCTGCTATTATTGATTGGATCAGTGGTAGGAAAATCCTTCAGGTTGCGACACTTGAACATTGGAAAGCTTGGGTTTTGTCTCAGCATCATAGGCTTTCCTCAATCAACTGCTTACAATAAAAAATATGATATACTTCAAAGTGGGGACTAGGCATCTTGGAAGGTTTTGTACACTTCCAAAGATTCTGCTCAAATCTTCTGCGGGAGGAGTGTCATTATAGGATTTACTAGCTCCAATTATCTTTAGTCTTTTAATTTTTATTTTTGTCTCTGGTGGGAAGACATCTTTACTTTTGACACTCGTTAGTAGTTATATCAGTGTTTATTGTAATTAATCATCAGTTATTAAAGGATATCTAGAACAAGACACAAACTTGGAATTTAGCTTACAGATAGTATTGATGTTTTCACAGTTTTTCGAAAATATGAGATATTAGTATTTTTTGAAGTAACTGTCCATATGATCACTATATGTGGGATAAGTTCACTTTGTAGTTTCTTTGATTCAAATTATGAATAAAAAGAAACTTTCTTTTTCTTCTGAAAAAAAATATACTTGTTTTCATTTGTTGAACAATGGTGTGTGGATCTAACTTGTAAGAACTCTTGACTTGGTGATAGATTTATTCAATTTAATAGAGTCAATGGATTTCTCTTTGTCAGTTAACATGGTTGACATATTATTGCATTTTAATTTCTTAACTTTTGTAAGCAATCTCTAATTATGATTTTTTTTAACTATTAATTTCTTCATCCTTAGCTGACAAAATCTCCTCAACCCGTTTCTTGGTAATCTATTTTTCAAGTGATTCTTTGTCGTATTGGATTGAAATATCTTGATGAGTTGGCCTTTGATCCTTCCTTTATTAAAGACCAAGTATATTTGTTTTTTTTTTGTTGGGGTTTCCTTCATTGGGTGAGTTCGTTTTTCTTTCCTTATTAGAGGATGTTTTACAAGCAATTCATGAGAAGCACTCTCTTGACCACTAGTTATAGATATTCTACATAGTTTCTC
The DNA here is from genome assembly GCA_027924585.1 of Larix kaempferi. Classification (NCBI taxonomy): domain Eukaryota; kingdom Viridiplantae; phylum Streptophyta; class Pinopsida; order Pinales; family Pinaceae; genus Larix; species Larix kaempferi. Next base: position 1,154,778 of record BSBM01000475.1, read on the forward strand.
CTTTTTATGTTAATTGATATTAACCTTTTCTCAATCATCCCACCTATCAATTTTAGTGGTCATTCATAGCCTAAAGTTTTATCATGAGCACCAGTGATTTTAGATGGAGATTTAAAGAGAATTAGAAAAGACACATGTTCCTGCTGTAATTCATCTTGATGTTTTCATTTGCTACCAATATGGGCGATTCCCTCTGTTCAATTGCCTCTTAGTTATCCTTCACAACATCTTGTCTTGAATTACCGAGTCCTCTTTTAATTCTTTGTTTCATAATTCACACTCCTCCATCATTGCCTAACAAGATAGTTGATTCTTTAGGCTATCACGTTTTTGAGGATTTTTTTTATGATACCCCTAAACCTCATTAAAATATCTTTCTTATAATATTTGCATTTATTCTCTTTAATATCGATAAATTATTTTTATTGCATTTCTCTACCATGTTCGTCATCTTAGCAATATGTATATTTGTAATTTTGTTCTAAACATATTTGTTTTTTTCATAGTCACCCTCATCATATTTATCTTCCACTTCATCATTGTGTTCTAAGAGCTCCACGCTTCCCCTCTCAACAACATGGAACCATGCATCCTTTTCAAAGAGAGTGATTGTGTCACTCCATTGCTGATGTAAGTTCTATATGCTCCTCTGTATTTAATGAAAATTTGTGTTTTTGCTACTTGAACTTTGATAATATACTCTTCTCATTAGTAAGGGTTATACTTTGGTCAAACAATGAGAAAGAGCTCCACCACCATTTTAAAGTTAAACATAATATCAACATTATCATGGATGTCACATTTTTAAAGTAGAATATGACAAAATATATTCAATATTTTAGCAAATGTGCTTTCTCCAATTTCTTTACCACAACTTAAGCCAAATGCTTGCCTCGCTAAAAATACTATTATTTGGTAAAGATTCTCCAGGTATATTCCTAGCAAGATAGAGAAAATGTTTCTCAAAATGGTAGTTTCTCTGGGTAGATATTTCATATGCAACATAATTTGTTTTATGCCAGCAACTTGGTACACCCTTATGCCTGAACCAACATTTGTGCGGTAACTAACACTATTGTGTGACATTTGTTGGACTATTCGAAACAAATGGAGTAAATGTGAAAATTTTCTTAAGCTTGTGCAAATCCCATAATTTGACATCATCATATCTTGTTGCCGAGGGGAAATACCTATTTTCTGAAAAGGGTATAAGGGGGAGGATCAAATAGTGGGGTAGGGACCAGAATTGGTCATGCAACTGGTCACATCAGCCATCCAATAACAAAATCAAATTACCAAAAGATAAATTGCATAGAAATGTCATTTAAATAAACTTAATGTCCAAAAACATTACAAAAGATGCCCATAAATTGTGTGGGCCAACAATTGACCACTGTAGATGGTTGATAGATCTACCTTACAAAACATCTTGTCCCTTACCCATCATAGAAAAATATACCTTAGAAACCATCCTATCACTCCACATCCTGCACTGTTTTGACATAAAAATCCATCAAACCTTAAAACCTCCTTTACATATCAATCTAGGAGTACATCAACACCATCTAACTAATCAAACCCAACGAATGACCTTTGGAGACATATGTACCAAGGAGCAAGGCTAGCATGAGACCTGAATTGATCAACACCTGCACAAGTAAACCAAACAAGATGTTTAGCTTCACCTGCTACATTTACAACAACCCATCCGGATGTATTCAATCTACAATGCACTAACTACCAACCAACTCATTCAAATCGAACATAAATCTATTGGAAAGCGCAAGGATAATCTAGGTGAATGTCCTAGCCATTGGATCATACTCCAATTGATCCTAATCACATAATCAGAAATTTAAGACTTCAATTCATGCCAATTCAAAGAGCCAATCAAAATTAACATAGAGTTATGTAAATCACCATCCATCTTCACCATTTTCACTTTTCAGATTCCACAACTTCTTAAAAGGATCATTGATAATAGGCCTCACACAACACACAATGAGTCTATTGTTAAGGTATTCTTCAATTATTTTCCAAACTAGCAGTATCATTCCAAAAACAAGTTTTAGGTCACATTCAAGTTACATGTGAGGCAACAACAAAGTATAAAATTTTTAATACCCAGTCACATTAACAAACAGGTCTACTAGATTTTTGTTCTAGTGCATATATCAATTCTATTGTTTATATATAATTCATGCAATACAACACATACCCAAACATGGCATAGAAGAGTCATTAGAATTCAGAACTATTCATTGACTCTGCTAGAAGCTAAAACTATGTGCATCAATACATCAACTACAAGTATCATACCTTCATGCATACATATTATTCAATGGGCTACTTAGCTTCATGCATCCATGAATCCATCTTAGTTTCATACCATAGAGAGAAAGACACTAAGATAAGACAACTAACAATCCTGCTTAAAAGGGATCCACATGTTCCAACATGGATTAACATGAGTCTTAAATACAACAAAAACACATTATGATAGGCTTTGAATAAGTCGAATTTGAAAACAGAGGTTAGGCATAAAGAAAAATTGTTTTAAGGAAATAGAATTAGATAGAATGGGACTCAATCTCCTACCAATTACCTTTGAAATACTTTTGCAAATGGACTCCCCGCACACTTCACATCTCTACTAGATTCCCCCCATTTACTTTCCCAACACCTTAAATTTTAACTCCTCATTGTTTTAATTTTCACCATTCTTTCCCTCTAAGGTCAAATTGGAAAGGAAGGAGTAGTTTTAGGTCACATTCAAGTTAAATGTGGGGAAACACCAAAGTTTAACAAGTTTAATACCTAGTCGCATTAACAAATAGGTCTACTAGATTTCTTGTCTAGTACATCTATCAATTCTATTGTTTGTATATAATTCATGCAATGTAGCACAAATCGAAACATGTCATAGAAGAGTCATTCGAACTCAAAACTATTCATTGACTTTGCTATAAGCTAAAAATATGAGAATCAATAGATAAACTACAATTATCTTACCTTCATGCATCCATATTCTTCAATGGGCTACTTAGCTTCATGCATCCATGAATCCTTATTCTTAGCTTCATATAACAGAGAGAAAGACACTAAGATAAGACAACTATCAATCCATTGTAAAAATGATACATAGGTTTTAACATGGGTTAACATGAGTCTTAAATAAAACAAAAACACACTATGATAGACTTTGAATAAGTCCAGTTTGACAACACAGGTTAGACATAAAGCAAAATTGTTTTAAGGAAATAGACTTAGATAGAATGGGTATCAATCTCCTAGCAATTACCTTTGAAATACTTTTGCAAATGAAATCCCCACCACACTTCACATCTTTACTGGATTTCTCCCATTTAGTTTCCCAACACCTTAAATTTTAACTCCTCATTGTTGTAATTTTCACTATTCTTTCCCTCTAAGGCCAAATTGGAAATGAAGGAGTAGTTTTAGGTCACATTCAAGATACATGTGAGGCAACACCAAAGTTTAACAAGTTTAATATCCAACCACATTAACCAACATGTCTACTAGATTTCTGCTCTAATGAATCTATCAATTCTACTATTTGTATATAATTCATGCAATGCAACACATACCCAAACATGTCACATAAGATTTATTCGAATTTAGAACTATTCATTGAATCTGCTAGAAGCTAAAACCATGAGCATAAAAAATCAACTACTTTTATCTTACATTCTTCCATCCATATTCTTCAATGGGATACTTAGCTTCATGCATCCATGGATCCTTATTCTTAGCTTCACATAACAATGGCTAATGTATAGCAGCAAGGTATAACATATTGAATACCCAAGAAAATTAACTAAAAGGACTACTAGCTCTATTGTTGAAGGATATATTCAAATTTCTATAAATTGTACATGTGTCCAATAAATAAATTGTATGTGTATCCAATAGATAAATTGTATTGTTTTTTAGTGTAATACAAGTTTCTACGGTCATGGAAAGGGGGAATGTAATGGTCCCATCCCTCAATCTAGCCAACAGAGGGGGCATTAACTAAATCGAGGCCTCTAAATTTCTCCCATAATCCCAATTATGAATTTATACATCTAAAATGCATGTGTAGACATGAAATAAAAACACATAGTGGAAATAAAATTGATCCACACACACATAACATGCAATTCCAAGTATAATTAACATAGGCATAATAATTAAAAATAATTGCAAATCAGATACATAAGAATACTTATCTTTAAATAAAGAAGATCCAAGAAATTGGTTGTGTAAGAGCGATTTTCCACCCAACCCTAGGCACTCTGTTCAGCATATACTCTTTCTGTTGAGAGGCCACCCCCAAGCTAGGCTATGAGACCACAAGGGAAAAAGAAACACCTACAAGCTTCTATCTCTCATCCCACAACCCATTCTACTCATTGTGCTTAGTGAAAAACTCAACTAAAGCTCTACAGGGATCTCACTAAGCCATCACAGCTATGACACTCCTTCCAACTGCCCCACACAACACAAGGAAGGAATTTCCATTCATTGATCCACAATTCCCTTAGGAACCCAACCCTTACAATGCTCACCAGTATATGCAGTAAGAGTCCAACTTGTTGTATGCTAGTGGAGAGCCTCCTACAACATTAATCCATGGCTTCTCAAGTATCCAAAAGTAGTATAACTCAATGGGTAAAGGTTCATAGCTTACCCAACCTCCATGCTCACCTACAACCATCTATTTTCCCTTCCAAAATGCAGATTTGTCTTGAAATTCAATTTTTTTTGTTAAATACAGTCTGTTAATGGACACGAACAACAATGGAAACTCTACGTGGTGTAGAAAACATGCATGAGAGAGTGAATCAAAAGAGTGTTGACTCCAAGGATATGAGGTAAGGGTTAAAAGACAATTGACATAGCTTATGACCATAGAAGAAATATGACTACTAACAACTGACATAATTGTCACAACTCCCATGCTTCAATAACTACATGAAGTGATTTTTCCCACCAACTTGACATATGCATTCAATGATTGGGTTTAATAGTCAAGAGAAAATAATTGGCTTATTTAAGGCATGCAGCAGATTTTGGATGAGTTCTAAGGTTGACACCTGGCAACATAGCATTTAGTTTCCTATAGACCCCCTTTCCTCTTCCTTTCTGGTGGAATCATAGCCCCTCAAGTGCTCTTGACACAACCATATTGGACCATTTTATTAATTTCCAACATAATATTTACATAATTTTTGAATTGGCATGATAAGCCAACCATACGGTGCAGATAAAAATATATACATCATACATTCCTATCTAGTCACTAGTCGGGCCTTGGCCTTGAGCTCCGCAATAGGAATCCATAATAGCATATTTACATCATTTTCATAATTTTGATTAAATACATTCCAAGTCAAAATTGGGGGTATTACAATCCCCTCCCCCTTGGAATAATACAGTCCTCGGTGTTTTCTCAAAATCAAAACAAAAATGGGTATGCCTCTTTCATGGCATCTTCCAACTCCCATGTAGCCTCATTGGGACCGAAGTGCTTCCATTTCACCTTTACCTATCTGATGGCTCAGTTTCAGAGCAATGTTACCTTCCTGTCTAGGATGCATAGTGGCTCGGTTTGGAACTCTCCCTTGGGTTCCACCTGAATCACATCCCAATCAATCACATGGTTAGGATCATGTACATATTTCTTAAGAAAAAAAACATGAAAAATATTATGAGCTCTAGTATTAGTAGGAAATGGAATTCTATATGCAATTGGCATTATCCTTTTAAGCACTTCAAATCGCCCACAATATCTTGGTGATAGCTTGGAACAACTTCTGAGCTTCAAGGAACTCTTCCTTGGCCTCACTCTAAGGTATACATGATCCCCAAGACTGAATTCTCTATGCAGTCTATTCTTATCTGCATTGTTTTTCTACCTATCTTGGGATGCCTTTAAGTTATGCCTAATTTTTGCAACCTCTTGTTCCATTTCCTTAAGCAATTATGGCCAAATTACAATTTTGTTCACTGGATTATCCCATGACACTGGTGTCCTGCATTTTTTGCCATATAAAACTTCAAATGGACTCATGCCCAATGAAGCTTATTGCCCATTATTATATGCAAACTCTGTCAAGTGTAGATAATCTTCCCACTTGGATTGTTTGTCCATCACATACATACGAAGCATGTCTTCAAGAATCCGATTTACTCTTTCAGTTTGTCCATCTGTTTGTAGATGGTAGGCAGTGCTAAAATTCAGCTGTGTTCCCAAGTCTGCAAAAAGACTTTTCTAGAAATTTGAAGTAAATTTGGTATCTTCGTCTGAAATTATTGCCTTAAACAATCCATTCAATCTGAAAATTTCCTTCATGAAAATCTTTGCAATGGAATCTATTTCATATGTGGATTTAACTAGTATAAAATGTGTTGATTTTGAACATTTATCCACCACAACCATGATAGAATCATGTTGTTTCACATTCATTGGAAAACTTGTAATAAAATCCATGGAAATTACTTCCCATTTCCATTTTGGAATTGGAAAAGGATGCAACAAACCTGCGGGGTGTTGATGCTCAGCTTTAACTTTCAAACACTTCATGCATTTAGACTTATACTCAACAATATCACTTTTCATCCCTGGCAAAAAATATTGCTTCCTGGAAGTAGCAATTGTTTTATGATATCTTGGGTGAGTAGAATATGACTTTTATGGATTTCATCCATAAAAATTCTCCTCAATTATGCCACATTTGGAATATAAATTCTGTTTTTATAAATAATAATCCATCCTCTTCCAAATGATACCCTTCATACCTTTTTTCAAAATTTTGTTGTTGTAATTTTTCTTTTATTTGCACATACAATTCATCTTCAACAAGATAATTGGCAATCCGTTGTTTTAAATATGATTGGAAAGTTGTGATGGCTGCCACATGCATTTCATGCATCTTTCTGCTAAGTGCATCAACTACTTTATTTTGTTTTCATTTTATGTGTTTGATTTCAAAATCAAACTCACATAAAAATTCCAGCCATCTAGCTTGCCTGGCATTTAATGTTGGTTGCTCAAATAAATATTTCAGACCACAATGGTATGTCCTCAATTCAAATTTTCTTCCCATTAAATAGTGTCTCCAAATTTTTAAAGTGTGCACTATGGCTGCAAGTTCCAAATCATGTGTGGCATAATTCTTTTCATGCTCCTTCAATTTTCTATATTCATAACACACCACATGATTTTCTTGCATAAGAGCTCTGCCAAGTCCTTGTTTACATGCAACCGTACACACCACGAATTCTTTTTATGGGTATACAATTTTCAAAATTGGAGCACTTGTAAGAAGCTTCTTCAACAGTTGGAAGCTTTCCTCAAATTTTTGGATCCACTCAAATTGTGTTCCCTTCTTTTGCAAAGATGTGATTGGGTGTGCAACCTTGGAGAATCCTTCAATGAATATTCTATAGTAACCAGCAAGACTCATAAAAGATCTCACATCTGTGAAATTCCTTGGAATTGGCCAATTCGTAATGGATGTTGGGCGTGTCCCAAGTGCGTACCATTTTGTTGAAACACAATTTTGAGTTGCGCAGTAGAAAAGTACAACATGGATAGGTGCACAACTTGCTGGGCATATTCAGTTGCACAGCTATGCGGATGCGCAGAACCCGCGCAGCAACTAATTTTGGTAAGAAGATATAAGTAAAGGTCAGACGAGGAAGTGACCTATTTTTGGTAAAGAGCCGGGAGAAGGCAGGATAAAGTGACTTGTTTGGAAGAGTGGCAACAAGCAGTTGAGAAGCTAGGCCACTACACCGATGGCGACAGGTAGGCGGAACGAGACAGGCCACGAGGCAGTTATAACCATTTTGAGGATTGCATCTGTCAAAAGAGTGTGTGCACCACGAGTGGCCCAGCAGGACGGCTTGGAGCAGGCGGAGCATGCTGTCGACGACGACAGTTAGGATGGCAGTTAGCCACGCCATATTTTGTAAACCTAAGGGTTTTTTCCTATGAATTGTAAATACATGACCTACGAGCATGGTCTATAAATAAGACATTTTTGTATAGGGAAGGGTTACTCTTCATTTTTGGTCATTGTTGAATATTGTTAGAATCTTTCGATGTTGAAGCCATTGTAAGGGATCTGCAGTTGAGTGCGTAGAGACCTATCTGAGGGAGAAGAGAGTCTACAACTGAGTGCGCAGACTAAGAATTGTTGTACCCTTCCCAAAAGACTAATATTAACAACAGTTCTTGTAGACGTAGCCTCCATCCGGGGGGTGAACCACGTGAAATCCTGTGTAGTGAGACTGTCTATGTGTTTGCACTTTGCACTGTCTGTTTGCTTACCATGCATGCTTGAGTTCTCAATTATCAATTGGGTTGTTGATGCTTTTATATGTATTTTCCATAGAGGAAAGATGGGGATGATATGTTAAGTATTTCATGAATGGATGATTGATGAATGCGAAGTATTCTAAGTCTGTGAATGTATCAGTTGTGGATAAACATATGTGCATGTAAAGATTGAGTATATAATTATGTTAATGCATAACACCGGAAGTGTACAGTACTGATATCTTGTTTGATTACATCAACTATAAGATTAAAATATCAATAGCAGTAATTGGATGAAAGAACGTTAAGTGGAACCCTTTATATAGCTACCGTCGAAGTGGGAGTGCATAAGTCCGTTGCGTTGTCCCAACGAGTGAGTTAAACCCGCGACGAAGACATTCGTCGCGTGGGTCTCAGATCGCAGCGCGAGCCTGTAGCGTCCTGCGTAGTGTATTTCCCCGATCAACTCATCACACTGCTATGGAAACTTGATTCTGCAACACCCCCATTGCTTCGCCTCGGGTGAGACCTCAACCTATGCGCAGGTTGTTGCCTAAAGGACCTGTGAAAAGAGGTTTTGTTGGTTAAAGCTAAAACCGCAAAGAACCTGGGTCTATATCGGAAAACCTTTAGATCAGTTACCTATGCCAAAAAATGTGTTTCCACGCTAAGAATCTATGATGAGTTGAAGCAGTAATGTGCGAAGAAGAATACCAGTTCCTGTTGGGTTCAGACAATTGGCATCCCGAAAAGAAAGAGATCTAGGATTGGTGTGATAAGATTGAAAGAGATTTTGCTAAGAAAGAGAACAAACACCCACGTCTATCTGACGTAGAGTGGTTAAACAGATATTTGTGGAAAGATATTCACGAGATATTCTGGGCTTCGTTTGGAAACGAACTGTACGAGTGGATATCGTGGCTCGCAGAGAAGAAAACCTGCTTTCAAGGAGGAGTACCTACAGAGTGGACTCCCAAGCTCACGGCGCAGCTCAAAGCAATAGACATCCCACTGACGCGAGCAGTCAACTTCTGGGTCGACAGCATACTTGAAGGATTTGTAACAGAATTTGTTGTAGACACACTGAAATCCTACAGCCAAGCTGAAGCATACTTTTTCGAAGGATTCAGAGGTAAGTACCTGAACAATCTTAGTCTCTACATTAAAATGCTTTTAGCTGAGAAAGGCATTGTAAGAATGCAGTAATATTTTTTTTTGAATCTGTCATGGTAGAAAGTATATATAGTTACTCTGATGAAGAAACTCATAATTTGATAAGTGGAAAGAGATATAAGTTTAATAAAGAAAAGAATCCTGGAGGACCTGGACTCCATGTGAATACCGAAATCTCGTGTGATCTGACCAATCAAATTGTGCAGTCATCAGCCACCATCCAGCCTATTACACCTTAGAACCCTCCAGTTACAAATACCACGCCTCCCTTATCTCAGAACCCACCCACTGCGAGCGTCGCGCAGCCCACCCCACAGAATATTAATAGTGGTAACACCGCAGGAGCGGGTGCTCAGACCATTCTGATTCAGACTATTCCAGTTCAGAATACCCAGTCGCAGAATATTCCTCAGAGCAGTATACCTAGCACTATTATGAGTAACCCATTTACTTTTTCCGCTCAGAACCAACCGCAGAACATTAGCACTACCCAGGGTGCTACACCACCAGGAAGGAGAATGACAGATAACGATATAAAATTGCCGATATTCAAAGGAACAGGTCTAGAAGACCCTGATTAACATTGGTTTCTATGTGAAGCCGTATGGAGTGTAAAGCAAATTCAGGATGATGCTGTGAAGAGAGCGCATCTCATCACTACATTCAGAGACCGAGCGTTGCATTGGTTTATGAAATATTCTCAGGCACAGCCTAGAACCCTAGCAAAAATCAAGGCCGCGCTCACAGTAGAGTTTAAGAAACCAAAATCCGAATCCCAGTGCATAACAGAGTTAAAAGAAATTAAGCAGAAACCCACAGAAATGGTCTGGGAATTTGACCAAAAATTTAAGACATTGTTGGACCAAGTGAGCTTTGTTATAGCGTCACAACAACATAAGGAATGGTTCATCGTTGCGCTATTGCCCCACATCAGAAAACATTGATGCATCAAAAGGTTGCATCGCAGGCAGAGGCCTTAGAGATCGCGATGAAACTAGAGGCTTCGCCGATCGGCGAGACTAGCTCTGGGATGTCTCAGATCCAGAACCAGCTGACCACCTTGACATTAGAATTGCAAAGCATGAAGAATGGAAAGGAACAAAGATACGATCCGAGGCATGAGGTCTGGTGCACATGATGCAAAGGAGAAGGACACACCAGAGAACATTGCCCCTTATTTCAAGATTATCTCAACAGCGGTGCACCGAACCCAATTAATCAAAACCAGGCGCCATGGTGTGAAATCTGTAGATCCCGAGGACACCGATCTGAGGACTGTTATCTAATACAGAAATACATAAAAACACCAAAAAAATTATATTGTAACTTCTGTAAATCAGTTGGACATGATGAATCCAACTATCACGCATATGAGCTCATGAATGAAAGAAAGCGAGAGATGGAAATGATGCGAGGTGCTGGAATGTACTGCTCAGGGCAGATATAGAGGCCGTGGTGGTGGATACCGCGGGAGAGGAAGAGGTCGCGGCTAGGTAATTTTCTATAACTGTGGCCATCTAGGTCATGTATCTAGAGATTGTACCAACCCATGCACTACGTGTAATTATTGTAAATCATTTGAGCATGTTATTGAAGACTGCCCCGTGCTGGAGGTAGAAATGCAGAAACGTAGAAGGACATAACCGCCGAAACCCAACATTCAATTGATCGAAGCAGAAAGGAGACCTGCGGATCCAAGTATTAACGTAGTAATGTGCAGCGGTGCTACGACAGGAAGAGATGGAGGAGCAGAAGCCTCGACTTCTGGGGGTTTTGGGACTAAGAAAACACCCCTTGAGACACAATGGATAAGAAAAGCTGCTGAGAAAACACCTGCTTTCGACCTAAAGAAGAACAAAGAAGCATTTATAGAAGGATGGGATATCCTCAAAGAATCGGCACCTAGGTCACCGAGGTTCCCGCTACGCAGTGAAATACTGCATGTAGAAGACATGTCGGCTGCTTATTATAGAACCAATGCCGCAGCAGAGACTTGTACCTCTGTTGTGCAGTTCCTTAGGAGCTGCATGAAGTTGCTAAAGAGCCCAAATGCTATAACATAATTGCAGAAGGTAATAGACCAGTATGAGCCGCGCAGTGAAGAGGACACTACTGATAGCGCAGTTCATCACATCAAGAAACATAAGAGAACAGGCCGAGAGATGAGACTCAGCGCGTAGATAGGAGATTACAAAATGGATTCATGAGATCATTCTCGATCTAGGATCAGAGGTAAATGTCTTAACTAAGCAAACATGGCAGCAGATGGGGCGACCAAAGCTATCATGGTCACCTATATAGTTAAGAATGGCCAATCAGGAGAAAGTTATACCTTTTGGGATGTTGGCCAATGTGGTTGTTGACATTGATGGAGTACAGAGTCACGCAGATTTCAAGGTTACTGAGATTGTGGATGATAGTCATCCTTTTCCTGCACTATTAGGAATTGACTGGGCTATCGAAAACCTCGCAATCATAAACTTGAAGACAAGGAAGATGATCTTCGAAGGAAAGCATCTCAGGGTCATCACACCACTGGACCCTGCGGATGGAGACAGATACAGTGAGCCGATTCAGGAGGAATCCTAAGCTGAATATTTGGACCGCCTGTACAAGATGACTGCGAACCAAGAAGATTACATTAATCCTACTGCGGATGGAACACTCGGCTGGAGATGCGACAACTCTTGCATTTCAGACTCAGACGCAGGATTGGAGAACTGGAAAAGTCGCATGCATGAAGTATCTACAAGGAGATGTGCGTAGGTTATGAAATCACTGCGTTGGATTGGAACAAAGGTAAGCTTAATCCCTACATATGATGGTTCATCCAATGTTTATTGTTTTATCAAAGAATATATTACAGTAGTTGTAGATGAATACCATGTATCAACATTAGACATGGCACTGTTTGAGACACCTGCCAGATGGTGGGTCGCACATAAGCATACATTGACAACATGGGATCATTGTAGAATTAAGATGCAAATCAGGTTTGCCGAGAAGGTTACGCTACCTTTTGAAAAATACAATGGACAGACGGATCCGAGGGACCATATTGAAGCTTGTTCACAAGCTTGGGTGGAAAGGCCACAGATAGAATGGGTGCATCTATTTGTGCACACGCTGGAGGAACCAATTCCAAAGAAGTGGTACCTGGACATGGAGTTGCGCAGGGGGACAATAGATTGGCCTTCCTTGACAATGAGTTTCCAGACAGATTTCAGCTTCAAAGATGAACATCCAAGTATCAATGACGCGCTGCAGGTTATTAAGGAAAGAATATTCAGACCAAACTGTACACAGGAAAACATGACACTAGAAGAATTCTTTGGACTAGATAGCGTACCTACACGCCAGCAGCTGGAATGGGAGGAGCAACTAGAACATGATCTTGATTGTTAGAACCTCACTAAAGAATCCAAGGAAAAAGCAGACAGTGATGAGGAGGATCCGCGCAACATAAAGATACCTGAATCAGAGGGAGCGCGCGAGGTAGAAGGACCTCCATTGGAAATTCTAGATATGAGTGGACCTATGAAAATAAGAAAAGTGAACATTGGCACTAGCAAAGATCCAAATTTCGTAGCTAATGGAGACCATTAGGATGAAGACACAGTCGAGGAGGTCGCGGGCATACTATAGGAATATCGAGAACTATTTCCGACCAAGTTCACAGAGATGAAAGGTATTTTGGGAGACTTAGGATTGATGAAAATTCCTCTTAAGCCTGGAACGAAGCCTTTGAAGCAAAGACTGTATAGACTGAACCCGCGCTACAAAGAACGAGTTAAGGAAGAGCTCGATAAGATGCTCGATGCAGGGATCATTGAGATGGTTGAAGAATATGAGTGGATAATCCCGATGGTTATCCAGGATAAGAAAAAAAAGGGTGAGATCAGAATCTGTGTGGATCTCAGAAAGCTGAATGATGCTTCAATGCATGATCCATTTCCTACACCTTTCACAGATCAAGTGCCTGATAATGTTGGAGGGAATGAGGCATACTCTTTTACTGATGGATTCTCTGGATACCATCAGATCAGGATTGATCTTGCAGATAGGCACAAGACTACTTTTGCTACAGAATGGGGGTCATTCCAGTACACAGTGATGCCTTTTGGTCTGAAGAACGCACCTGCCATATTTTATAGAGTGGTAGTCGCAGCATTTAAATATTTTATACATAAGTTTCTTGAGGTTTATTTTGATGATTGGACTATTTTCGGGTTACTGAAGAACCATGCCGCGAACCTCAGTATGATGCTGGAAAAATGCAGACAACATCAAATTTCATTAAATCTGAAGAAAGTGTTTTCTGTGTTCCCTATGGAATTATGTTGGGACACATTGTGTGTAAACAGGGCTTGATGGATGATCCTGCGAAGATCACAGTCATTGTAAACTTGCCTACACCAAATTCAGTCAAGCAGTTGCGCACTACATTGGGGCATACCGGTTATTACAGGAAGTTCATAAAGGGGCATGAGCAGATAATTGCAGCTATGGAGAAGTTGCTAAAGAAAGATGTGTCGTTCATTTGGAACGCAGAGTGTGAACAAGGTTTTGATACCCTGAAAGAGAAGATGGTCAATGCGCCGATCCTAGTTTTTCCAGACTAGGAGAAGCCATTTCATGTCCATGTTGATGCTTTGTGTATAGCATTGTGCGTTGTTCTTGCTCAGCCAGGAGAGGGAGGTATTGATCATCCCATTGCATTTTCCAGGAGAAATTTATCATCCTTTGAGAAGAGCTATACCACTACTGAGCGAGAAGGACTCGCTATGGTTTACGCGCTGCAAAATTTTAGGCATTACTTACTTGGTGCGCACTTCTCTATGTTCACTGACCATTCTGCTTTGAAATACCTGGTAAATAAGCCAGTGTTAGGGGGGCGAATATGCATATGGTTACTACTCTTTCAGGAGTATGACTTTGAAATTATTGTTAAGCCAGGCATATTGAATTTAGGACCTGATCATCTATCAAGGATTGAGTCAGGAGAGGAACCTACGAACCTGGAAGACAACCTGCCTGATGTGCAGTTGTTCGCTATACAGGTTGTTGATAATTATTATAAGCACATCATTGAATTTTTAACTACAAGGTTGGCACCTCAAGAGTTCACTACCTAGCAGAAGAAGCAGTTGGTAGTGCGAGCCGTAGACTTCACCATAATCGCAGGTTAGCTATACAAACTGGGACCGGATGAAGTACTGCGCAAGTGTGTATTAGAACACAAGAAGCCGTTCATATTAGCTGATGCACATTCAAGATTCATAAGAGGTCATTACGCAGGGAGAGCCACTGAACAAAAGATATTGCACGCAGACCTATGGTGGCCTACTATCCATAAAGATGCGAAGGACCATTGTCAGACTTGAGACGTGTGTCAAAGGATGGGAAAGACGTCACGCAGGGACGAAATGCCACTGAATCCGCAGTTAACTTTGCAGTCATTTGAGAAGTGGGCCATTGATTTTGTGGGACCTATTAACCCACCAGGGAATCGAACTGGTGCGAGGTACATCATTACTGCTACTGATTACCTCACCAGATGGGCAGAAGCGAATCCAGTGAAAGATTATAGCGCAGCTACAGCAACGGAATTCATTTTTGAAAATATCCTTACAAGGTTCGGATGCCCGAAGATTTTGATGAGTGATCAAGGCACTCATTTTCTGAACAAAACCATTGAAGATTTGACTGAAGAGTTCCACATTCATCATTAGCGCAGTATGCCTTATCAACCACAGGCGAATGGACCTATTGAAGCATTCAATAAAGTGTTGGAGAATGCGCTAACCAAGGTATGCAACGTCAATCAGGACGATTGGGACCTGCGCATTCCATCTGTCTTATGGGAATATATGACTACATGCAAGAAACTGACGGGCCATACACCTTTCAGACTGGCTTATAGGAAAGAAGCGATAATGCCAATGGAGTATATTGTTCCCAGTTTGAGAATAGCTGTGTTTACAGGCATGGCGGACAACACAGCGCTAGAACAAAGGATCCTACACTTGGTTGGGTTGGAGGAAGATCGCTTTGTCGCAGGCTTCCACCAACAAGTACAAAGAGAGCGCGAAAAAGCATGGCACGATCGACATATCAAGAACAAGTCTTTCCAGGTAGGTGACCTCGTCCTCCTGTATGATAGCAAGTTTATGAAGTAATCAATATCATCAATTCGAGACAATGGGTACTTGTTTTTCATTTTCACCTTATTCAGTTGCATGTAATCAATACATAGCCCGAGTGTACCATCTTTCTTTTTCACAAATAGTACAGGTGCTCCCCATGGAGACACACTTGGCTTTATGTGTTTATTTTCCAATAATTTTTGTAATTGCATTTTCAACTCTAATAAATCTGGTGTGCTCATTCTGTAAGGTGTCTTAAACACTAGTGAAACTCTTGGAACAAGATCAATTGTGAAATCAATGTCCCTCTTGGGAGGAAGTCCTGGCATTTCATTGGGAAACACATCCTTGAATTCTTGTAGCACATGATAGTCCTCCAATTTTGGAATTTCATTTTCTGTTGCGTCCAATATATCGGTTGCATACAATTGACAACCTTTTCTATAAAACTTCTTCAGCTGCATGGCTGAAATATGCCTAACTAAAATTTTATTTGGAATTCCTTTCACAACCCTTGGGTTTCCTTTATCATCAATGCACTCAAATCTATTGTTGTAGCAATCAAGTTTAACTCTATGTGATTCCAACCAATCCATTCCAATGAGAATGTCATATGAATCAAGTGATAAAATATTCATATATGCACAAGTGGACAGACATTTCTCCACCATTTCACTAACTTTTCTCTTGGTTCATGTGGCTAGTTGGACCAACCATTGTTTACTATGCTTGGTTTTATTAAAAGGACAATATCAACAATTTTAGGACTGACATAACTGTGAGTAGATCCAGGGTTAATTAAAATAGAAATAGATTGCTTAGCAACCTTACCTTCAATATCAACCATAGTTGATTGATGATTTGCTTGGCGGTCCTCTAGTGCTGCATAAATCCTAGCGACAGTCCTTGCCACTTGACCCACAGTTTCAGCTTCTTGAATGTTGTGAACTTGCTTTTCGCTCTCATTTCAATGTGGACAGTTTCTAAGCAAATGGTCCTCTCCACATCCCCAACATTGAAGTGACTCTCTTGGCTTGTCTCCCATAATCTTAGTTGGCTTGGTCACAACTTGTGTGGCTGCCTTGGCTTATTTCTGAAATGAGGAGGCTTGAACCCCTTCTTTCTTTGCTCCAACTTCTCATTTTTCTTGTGCTTCCATGCCTTGTGGAAATATGGCTTGATTTTGGCTTGATCATAACAATACTTGGGCTTTATTATGGTCTCATCTAGAGTTTGAGGCTCATCAAACTCAATACTATCTTCGTAGGATTGAGGAAGCCCACTTAGAAAATGACAAATTTTGACTTTATCATCTTTGATATACTTCACATATCTCAGCAGCCCCAAAATTTTATTTTCATATTCCTCCATAGTGATTTGGCCCAATTTCAACTCATGGAATTCTTTAATTTTTACATCATAATACCTATCAGAGAGGTACTTTTGCTTGAAGTATTGCTTGAATTGATTCCAAACAATCTTCCTTTCATTGATCTTCTTCACTTGCCTCAGGTGATCCCACTATATAGATTCTCTTCCATTCATATTAAATATAGCCACTCTTTCTTTCATATTCCCTGAGTAGTCTGGACTTGGAAATACTTCCTCATCCCAAGAAGCCAAGCCTCAACTTCTTGACCAGATTTTATCTCACCATCGAATGTAGGAGGTTTGGCCTTCCTAATTTCTTCATGTGAGCTATTCTTTGAAGACCTCTTCCTCCTATGAGATGAAGAGCTTGATCCTTCAGCGGAATCCTTGGAGTCAAATTAATCACTAGAAGATATTTTGAGACTATATGACGTGCCTCTAGAAACCCTTCTTGAACTATGGGACCTCTTGTGAAAATGCCTACTTGAGCTACTCCCACTCTTCTCCTGATTTTCAAAATGATGCCTAGAGTTCATATTCCTTTGAATTTTTGTCAGACTTGGAAGCATAACTACATTTAGCTGATTTTGATAATTTTGAGCTCTAAGCAGCCTCTCATTGTCTTCTCTACAACTTTGCAGGTCCACCCTTAGGCTCCTCATGGTTTTTGCAATGTATGGGTGAGTTACTTCGTTTCTTCTACCATTGGATTATGTCTCTTCATTCTCAGTTTGTATATTTTCTCCCATTGCACCTGCCTAAACTTCATAAGGATCCTATGCATTATCCATGATGATGACCTTCTTAGCCCAACCAAGACCAAATATTTTCCAATTGCACTATACTCATTGCTTACCTCTAACAATAACTGATATGATTATGAATCTACAAAAGTGTTCATATAACATAGTTGTTAAATTTATTAAGTTCTTATAAAGTCAAAAATCAATTTTCATATATTATGGAAAATACCCATATTGATAGTTTTTGTCAATTATGGCTACATGCACTTTTCTGATCAAATTATAGAATCATGGGAATCACTAATTCATAATTTATCTCTGAAAAATTGTTCCCCTTCGGATAATATTTCCATTGACTATAAGCATGTTCAATCCTGGATTATGAGATCAGAGTTGCACTCCAAAATTGTCAAATTTGGCCCAAATTCTGCACTTTTCCTATAGGTGCATTTAACCCTAGAGGCCAACTTCAAACACCTACAGAAGATCACATATGGAGAACCAGAACAACTTCTATATTGGAATAGATAATACATATGATGAGAAGTACTCAGCAATTTTCATTTTATTTTTTTGATCCTCCAGTCACCTACTATAAAATTCTGGAATTCACTACTGTTATATTTTCCCACTTCTTCCCAACTTAGAAAAATTATGTAGTTCTGTAATACACCCTCACAATCCAAAATATGACCAAATTTTTGCTACTCTATTGGCTATTTTTAAACCACACATCCAAATTTATTCATAAAAAAAAATGGGGTTCAAGGGGGCTTGCCTCCTTGCAGCCTCCCTACGTCATTGCAGGGAGGTTTGAAGGCAGCACCCTTGCTTTTTTTTGTGTGAATAAATCAATTTCGTGCAATTTGGCACATAAGCCTTCCTTTGATTGAGTCCCAAGAAGCCCAAAACAGAAATAACTCCCGATTCTTCTTTATTCTGAATATTTCTTCCTTTGGTGTTGTCCCAAGAATCCCAACACTGATCTGCTTCATGTCCAGTCTTTTTGCAACACTTGCACTTCATATATGATCTTCTACTTGATTTGTTTATTCCTCCTATTCCTCTGAAATTTCTTCTTCCTCTGCCTCTTTTGCTGCTATCCCCCTTGGAAGGGTCTTTAGGCTTGTTCTTTTCTTTCTAAGCAAATCCAAGAGATTCTCCAGTATTTTCATTTTCCTTCTTTCCAAATGATTTCTCTTTGTCTACAGTATTCTCTACCAGGGTGTTAAAAGTTAGGTCTTTGAACTTGTCACTTGCTTGCAAAGATTCAAGATAGTTGGAGTGAGTAGGATAAAGAGACTTTACAAATGCTGCAAGAGGAAGGTATGGTTTCGTACCAGAGGCTTGAATCTTGTGCATGATTGCTCTGATCTCATATGCAACAAGCATGGGATCATTATGTTTATTTCCAGACTAAATAGATTTAGCATTAATTGAATCACTTCCATTTCAGAGTGTGAGTCATACAAATCTTTTAGAGTCTTTAAAGCTTCAAAACATGATTTTGTAGGCAATATATGTTGGCTCACCTCTTCACTGACAGAGGCAGAGATCCGGCTAAGGCTTTCTTGCATTTGGACTTCCAAATAGAAAGTTCTTTTTCTGATATTGGGGGATTTGGAGATGAAGTGATGACAGTGCCTTCTTCGGTGTGAATGGTCTTCCATTCACAAATGTTGTCCCACAGATCATTGTCGACGAATGTATCCTTGATCTTCCTCCACCATTCTGGATAAGTGTCTTTGTCGGTGAGGGTAGCACCAACTATGGATGCTATAGAATGCATCTTCTGTAACTTGGACTTCAACCTGCAACTATTAGGGAGAATATATGGCAGAAAAGAGAGAGGTTGCAAATTAAATTTATGCTCTCTTCTTTACAAAATGTTTCTTAATGCAATTTAATTCTGCAACTCAATTCTGAAGCACTCCTTAGAACACTATTATATATGCTTTTGCGGCAATATACAATCTTTTTTCCACAACTCTTTATAGAGGAAGAAATTACAATGTTTCTCCAATCTCAATGAGATAAAATAAAATAGTTCTCACCCTCTCAAAATACAATAATTCTCAAATAAACTGATTCTCATCCTCACACAATACAATGATATGGTATTTCAAATAAAATGCAGTCTTGAATCTTCGGACAGCCTATGGCTAACAATATAACATAGATCATAGAATTCTTCACCATATTTTACTAACAACCACATTAAACATTAGTATTGTAATCTTTCTCCATCTTAAAAAATTAGCGTTTGTATTAAAAGTATTACCTCCACCCAAAATTTAGGGTTTTGCATATTATATATCTCATGGAACTATGGATAGAATACTTCCACGGAGCTGGAATAGTGAGATTGTAGCTCACATCTTTAATGGTTCCATAACAAGTCAACCCCGATATGGTAGGTCGCAGCTCCACAATATGGCAACTCTTCATCAATCAGACTCCATGCAGATCTGGACAGCTTGAGGTCGCAGCTTCAGGTCTCCACCTCACGCAATTCTTATGGATGCAACATATGGCACTTCAATCAAGTGTATATCACTTCCACGCAACCATCAACTAACTCTTGGATGCAACCATCAAAGGCAGCCCAAATCAAATCTCCTCTTAACGTAAATCTGGCAAAGGCTAGTGGATTGGGAAGAGAGTAGGATCACGATATGGTAGCTCCACGTGTAGTATCAAACTTCACACACAGCTTTTAAATTATGGACACAACAACCAAAAAAACCATGGATTGTCTCAATCAAAATCTACGCAGCGTGCAGCTAGTTGTAATATTTAGGCATGTGGTCTTGATCAGTTCACAGTAGCGAGTGGAGAAGAGGGGTTCAAAAGAGAGCCCACACACTCAATATCCATGAATTCTCCACCAGAAACAGTTTGCAGAAGCTGTAGTGACCGTTCGCAACTCTTCTTGGACATAACTACTCTAGCTTCAACATCTCCACCGAACTTAGCATAAATAAAATGTGAACGTAGCCATCATGCAATGTTTGCAAAGGCAATTTCATAAGAGAGAACGAGCCTTCCCACGGATCAAGAGTCGAGCAGTTTCAAAATTAGGGTTTAGATGCATAAAGAGAGGCGTTAACCTTCAGGTAGAGAGCAGGTTTGCAGAATAATACAGATTAATGCAGGACTGAGCAGGCAGGAGGATGTACACGGCAAGCCTGAGAGCCTGAGGAGGAACGCAGGTCCAAAAATAAACAATCTGACAGGCATAGATATGGCAGGCAGGATTTATGGAAACTCTTATACCAGATGACATAAATAACTCTCGGTTCTTCAATTAATTCATAGGCAAAAGCCCTTATTTATACATAAAATATGAGACTCTTGGACTTATGATTCCAAGATATCAGTTGGAGTCTATAAATATTCATCTTCCCTAACTGAAATATGAAGGTATTTACAATATTTACAAAATATATCGTAGGATTCCAACATTCGTTGTAGATTTTTGCTGACCTGCAAAGGTCTTGACGTGGCCTGACACGTCCTTGAGGTCTCAGGAAGGTCCTACCTGTCACCCTGCGATGCGACAGTGTCACCTTCCACCCGCCACATCACCATACCACTCGACCTCGGGCATTGGCGGTTTTCCCGCTACCAAAAGCGATAAACGCGCCCTCACGAAAGCAGTTTCAGAAAATCTCCTTGGGGAGGCATTGTCAATAAAAAAGAGACACCCACCCCAAGCAGTTTTGGCTCAACGCGTCGCTCGTCTCATTTTATCCAACCTGCATTTTACCTGCGCGCGATGAGTCTTGGGAATTGTTATTGCATATGATTCGAAGGTCAGATCTTCGCATGCATATTGCTAACCACCATGCACTTTCCCATGGCGATGCAAGCCATGATCATCGATCTTATCTTTCATCTAATAGTTAGATCTCTGTCACCTCTGCACTTCATCCCGAGTAGTCACATCCTCGTGGTTCCAATGTGCTTGGTCCACATAATGCCTTCTACCCACGTGGACACTCCATGTCACCCATCCATTTGGCATGGGTGGGGCCCACCTAAAATTAAGATTTTTTTTTAAAATTTCGGATTGTATGAAATTTTTAATTTGGGAATAAGGGCTTATTACCAAATTATTCTTGGTCCCTTATCCATCACTTAATGGAATACTACCTTTACAGAAGTATTTTTGTGAGGAACCTGCAACAATTAATTAATGAAAATGCACAAGATAGCATAAATAACAGAACTCATAATAGATTTATTGATCGCGGGCCACTTCGAGGGGGCAAACTCCTTTGAGCAAGCTCATTACAAATAACTTCACGGTACCTTCATTGGCCTCAACACAAATTTATATACTAAGTCTAGGCACCAATACTATGGATCAATACCATGGGACATATAATACTATGGGACGAATTACAAGGCATATGTGTCCAATACTATGGATCAATACTATGGGATAATACAAACTATGGATCAACATATAATACTACGGGATGACTTACAAAGCATATGCGTCCAACAACAATATACTAACAAAGTAAAGAGAAGGGTTGACACAGGTTCATAACATCCCCTTCTCCCTTAGAAAAAGATTTGTCCTCAAAGCTTTAGATGTGGAAATTGATGTTGAATCTGAAGGAGTGGTTCCCATGTAGCATCCTCTGGTTGCACTCTGTGCCACTGAATTAATACCTATGTGATAGATTGAGAGAGAAACTAATGTCGTTTGAGTTTTAGGGAGGATTGATTGGAAGGATGTAGACGAAGAAAAACCATATCACCTGCTTGAAAAGTGCGCTCATAACGGTGTTGATCGACTTGTTGTTTCATTTGAATTCTTTCCATATGAAGATTGTCCTGCAAAATGTGAAGAATCTGATCGCGGTTTCGAAGAACCGTGTCAATTTCCTAAATTGGTGAACTACTGAGGGTGTATGGAAGAAGAAATGGCAGTGTCTGACCATAGATTGCTTCATATGTAGTCATTTTAGATGCAGTATTGTACCACCATTCAGTTAGAGGGAGCCACTTCGCCCACTGAGGTTGTTGTTCGGAGGTGAATCAATGAAGATAAGTTTCCAAACATTTATTGGTAATTTCAGTCGGACCATCTGTGTGTGGGTGAGACCCTGAACTCATCTTTAGTTTGGTGCCAGAGTAGCGAAATAGTTCTGTCCAAAATTGACTGGTGAAAGTTGCATCACGAGCTGAGACAATGGAAGAAGGGGTTTCATGAGGACGTAAGAGCTGGTTCAGGGCACAAAATTGACTATATTTGTAGAGGCGAGAAACCATAACCAAAATCATTGTCTTCCCTCTAGATTTAGGTATCCCTTCAATGAATTCCATAGAAATATTTGTCCAAATCCATGTAGGGATAAGAAAGGGTTCGAGCAATCTCGGAAGGAGCTGGAAAGTATCACATTCAAGCACCATCTATTGAATTGTCCTTTTCATTCCCTGCCAAAAGAAGTTACAATGTGCTTGCTCATATGCTTTGAGGAACCC
This sequence comes from Larix kaempferi, assembly GCA_027924585.1. Taxonomy (NCBI): domain Eukaryota; kingdom Viridiplantae; phylum Streptophyta; class Pinopsida; order Pinales; family Pinaceae; genus Larix; species Larix kaempferi. The sequence continues at coordinate 1,178,039 of BSBM01000475.1, forward strand.
AGAGTGCCCTACCAATGGCGAAGCATGGAGTTCATAGAAGACAACCTGTTGAAGATATTTTCTCTGGGGAAGCACGAGATGAACCTTGTATCTCAGATAAGTACCAGCCCAAGAGTAACGCGGTATAGTAGAAGGGTTGTTGGCCAACTATTGGATGAGTTGAGATAATGGGGAGTCATTGACATAGCCCTATTGAACAGATTGCAACCAATGTGGAACATGCATAGAAATAGCTGAAAGAGAAACTTGGTCATCAAATGTGCAAGAAAGAGCATCTGCCACCAGATTGTCCTTACCCTTCTTGTAAGTGATATCATAGGCATAAACCATGAGTTTGCTAACCCATTTCAGTTGTGTTGGGGAGGAGACCCATTGTTCCAGGAAATATTTCAAACTTTGGTGCTCAGTCTTGATGGAGAAATAATTCCCTAATAGATATGTCCACCACTTCTATACGGTATGCAAAATAGACATCATTTTCTTCTCAGATGTAGAGGTGGCTAAATTCTTACCGGAAAGGTATCTTGAAGGCGACAATCCCACCAGTTCAGCAAAGACACTGGCATATCTATCCAAAGAAGTAGTGGAGACCGTTGATGGGTGCATATGAATGGAATGGAGTTGAGTGATGAAACCATGTGAATTCTTCTTAAGGAAATTTTCCAGGCGATGTGAACTAATGATGCGAAGAGACCCTGGTTGTAAGCCCGTAAATGTGTGTTTTTTCCCATTGACTGGAACCTGCATCCAAAGTTCAGCAAAATCCCATAAGATGGGGCCAAGTGTGCGTAACCATTGAGTGCCTAAAACCACATCACATCCTCCTAAGGCCAAGGCAAACATGTCAGAGCACAGGGTATAATCATCCATAGAAATATGCACATTGCGACACTTCCCCTTGCAAGGTAAGGTGCCCCCATTGGAAATCATGACTTCAAATTTGGAGCAAGGATGGATAAAACAATCATCCTGTTTGGCGATCTGAGGGTTAATGAAGTTATGAGTGCTACCATAATCAATGAGTATTGTAAGAGGGAGCTTCTTGAAGTAACCCCTGACCCCCATTGTTTGTGGGATGGTGATTCCGGCTAAAGCATGGAGAGATATCTCTAGGTGGTCGTCCTGAGACGGAGGTCCATAGGAGGCTGTTGAATGTCGACTTGATCATCTATTGTATCTGGAGCTTCTTCACCAAGTTCAGAGGCAGGCGAAGAATCCACATCCAAGAGATAGAGCTTTTGTTCAACACATCTATGTCCCCGAGTGAATTTGTCATCACAATTATAACAAAGCCCTTTTTCTCTATGTGCTCGCATCTCTGCTTCAAACAAATGCTTGATAGGAGTTGGTCGCAGAGCTGGCGTAATGAGAGGTAATTGGGAAACCATATTTCTGAATGGAACAAAAGTGGATTTGGAGCGTTGTTGGGCTGTGATCTTATCCTCCTCCAACTTAGCCAACTCCGGGACTTCCATCATTGTGTTGGGACAAAACATTTTAACCTTTGAGCGGATTTCATCCTTGAGACCACTGATAAAACAAATCTTGTAGAATTCATCAGACAAGCCTTCTATGTGATTGGATAGTTTCTCAAATTCGGTCTGATACTCTCACACAGTGCCAATTTGGAAAAGTTTAGTGAGTGCTCCTGTGAAGTCATCAAAAGCACTAGGACCAAATCGTTGCAAAAGGAGTTGGCAAAAATATGTCCAGTTTGGCTCGTCATGAGCTTTGATGTACCAATGGTACCATTGAAGGGCTTACTGTTCCAAATGAAAGGATGCAAGTGGAACTTTGTGGACATTAAAAGTATGATGCAGACTAAAATATTGTTTTTCCCGGTATATCCATCCAGTTGGATCATTACCATTGAAGCGAGGAAAATCAAGCTTCGGCCCACAAAAATTGCTGGAAGAAGACAACCCAGTGTCTGTAGAAGATTCTGGCTGTCGTTTATTGTTCATGGTTGAATGCTCAAGATGGAGGCTGAGAAATTTTTCATCCAGATCTTGGAGTTTGGTTTTTAGGGTGGCAAGTTTGTTACACCAAAATGTCGTCACCCTTGTGCAAGTGTCACAAGTGTTGCAAGTGTCTTCATCCTGACCTAGTGTCGTCACCATGATCGTTGCAAGTACCGTCATTATGACCAAGTGTTGTCATCATGACCGTTGTGATAATGTCGTCATCTTGACCATTGTGTAAACTCTTTGCTATTTTACCTAAACCCATTTTAGAGTAAAAACACATCCCTGAAGTTTCCCATGACTGGAAGGCTTAACTGACCTACTTTTCAAGGTCGTCGCAGTCTACCCTTGTGCAACATGCGACGTCGCAGGTTGTCCTAATGAAACCTGTGACGATGTCAATTATTTGGATAAAAGAGTATCTTCGAGCCCATTCTCAAATATGAGTGATGTGGAGGCCTATCCCTAGGCTCTAGGTGAGGTGGCACTTCGGTTCCTAACCTAATGGGAAGATCCCTTAACCATCTCCCCCTAATCCTCAACCCACCCTATCTCTTTAGCCCTATATAAACACCCACTCTCTCCATGGGAGGGGGGAAGGTCTATAGTACCCTTATGCTGGTAGGATATTGGTGATCCCTAATCATCGTGGGAGGTTTGTACCACCTTGGAGGCTTGGCTTGGACATGTTGGATGGAGGATGCAACGTTGAGGCTTTGGTTGTAGCTTCATCTTTTTCTATGTAATTCCCACTTTTATACAGTTAATATAATCTCTTTCCATAAACTGTTGTCTCATTAATGATGATGTTTAGAGTTTTCTTCCTTAACTGTTAACTTAGATCAATCATATGAAATGTATGCTTTCACTGTTTGTTAGTATCTATATGTTCAATAGGGTCTTGCGGTTGGAGATCTGATGACGCTGGAGCATTGGATCAACAAAGAGCAAAGGGATCTGCAAATCTGAGGTCAGGGAAAATTTTAGGGGCGAATTATAGCCCATGGGCGAAATTATAGGGGTTACCAAGAAACCCTGGGCGAATTTTTAATATGAAATGAGTTTTTTTAAATTTAACATATTAGCCCCATATTTATTTAACCCATAGTCAAAGGAAATCGAATAGCCAAGGTCGCGAAATTGGAAAAATCAATATAGCCAAGTAAAAGAATCCTGAAATGGTGAATTCGCCCAGAATTTCGGGTAATGGAAGCTTGGAAGAGTTGGTTCACCCACCATTTAGGGTAATGGAGGCCGGATACAGTTGGTTCGCCTACCATTTTCTGGTAATGGAGGCCGCGAACAGTTGGTTCGCCCAGCCAACGGCCCAACAATTTATTATTTGGGTAATGGTCTAATGGAGGGTCGAGGCCACGATTGGTAATGGTAACTTGGTTGAATGGTTCGAACTTCGCCCATGATGACGCCCACGAGCAGCTGGCGTGCCCCACGTTTTTGGCAATGGCGGCCCAGCGTTGAGGTTTTTATGAAAATCTCATTTCAAAATTTCAAATCGCCCCAACTCCCGTCGATTTTGGTTAATGGGGGTTTGAATTGAGGTTTCAACCACCAAATTTTGTTGGGTAAAGATTATTTTAACCTTGAATTGGTCCATACTCCATAAATGAGATGAAGGTTCCAGCATGTCGAAGTCCCTATATAAGGGGGGAAAGAGCCAGTAAAAACCACAAGAAAAATCATTAGATCTCTGCATTCGGCAAAGCTGGAGTTTTTGACAGTGGCTTCTGCAGTTGTTCAAAGTTTCTTGGGGTTTACAGTCTTCACTGAGGCTAAGAGGTTAGTTTTGTTTTCGATTTCATATAACTAGATGTCTGGATAACAGGGATGTTACATTTATTATAATGTTTATTAGCCATCATAGGAGGGCTGTGAAGAGTGATCTGTTTGTCCTCTTAAGACTTAATAATATCAGGTCTGAATTGTGCAATGTATGGACTGATTATTCAATGAAAGATTGTCTCTTTACTGGATGTATTCAACTTTGATGTAATAATTTGAGGCACATACATAATGGAACTTCTATAGTATCTTTTTGAGATTTGTACATTGGCTGTAAGTGTAAATTGTAGACCCATTATGGATAGAAATACTGCTGTTTATGGCATGTTTTCCGGTTTAATATGCTGCTTCATACTAAATTTTCCAATGCATAGAATTTTTTTAGACTCCATTGCCCGGGATAAGCTGCTTATCTGCTTATCTGCTTATGCCTTTGTTGCACACCTCAAAAGTGGCAGAGAATTTGGCCACTACAAAGCTCAACCATAACTACATTTAGCAAGCTACAATGGAACAGATCATGGACAACAAGTTAAAGATCACTTGCCAACAGAATATACAATTTTTTCAAGATGTCAAAGTAGAAGAACCTCTTCACCAAGGTAAGTGGTTCATCAGGAACCAAATCCAACCAAAGTTCCCCAAATTAGTACAGAACATGATGCAACAGAAAACATTGCTCCTAAAGGGCGGAGGACTAATCTAGGTGCCCAGCAAGATCCATCTCAAAATGGTCCCGATATTGGCCTTCCCATGCATTTTTCAAGGTTCTAACACCCAATGCTGGAGCATTCGACTCAATCTGCAAATTCTCTTTCCAACAAGTTAAAAAAAGACCTAAAAAAAAGAAATGAACAAAAAGTTATGGTCTTGGCAAGGCTCTGCTTTTTTTCCAGAAAGCTCATCTTCGTCCAATGTATCGTGCACACTCAACACTAACTCCATGTTCAAGTTAGGGTTCTTACATCTTAGGGGTTTTTCCTCTTAGGAGAATTGGCAAAATTATAAAATGTAGTTTCAAACTTTCAACCTCTTGTTATGGTCCATGGACTTTTTGCAAATGAGCATAGCAGACACATCTCTTCTTAGAGATAGCTACCACCATTTTAGCCATTGTATTGGTACTATGCTCTCCACCATTCTTTCAGTAATAGAATTTGGTTTACTGCATCTTTGTGTTACTTTCTGTGTTAATGTTATCTTTCATTTCATTATCAACATGATTTGGATAATAATTAAACAGAGATAAAAATTTAGCACTCCAAAGAAAGGATGGCATGTCAACCTGTCACTATTATGATTCAATTATTCAGCAAATATTTTATGTGAAAAATAGACAGCAGTGTCATGTCAGTCACATAAACAGAGATCAAAATTCAACACTTCAAAGATTGAATGGCATGTCAACCTGTCATTATTATGATTCATTTATTACATAGTTCCCTCTTACCGAATGATGGATTGCTTTTAAGATCTGATCCCTGACCACATTTCAAAAACAATGAAATTTATATTTTTTAAAACAAAAGAATGATGTAGTCAGATATTGAATTTTTTCATCTGCATATCTTTTGAGGGCCAAAGGACAATAATTTGTTGTCATGTAGTTGTATTCAGTTTCTATTGGGTTTCCTATAGTTAATGCCCCATTTTGATTTCTGGTAGTGAGATTTCAATTGCATTTTTTAACCCTATGGTCATGGCCTTTTCTGTAACCCATTTTTGTATTATGCTCTCGTTGTACATATTATTTTATTAATATAATATAAGAAGCATATTTTTAAAAAGGAAATTCTGAGAGCAGGCTCGTCACCAGAGATAATATTATTTGTAGATCGCTTAGGAAAGCTTTCTCACACACAAAAGTTGCACAATTAAGGCCCAGTCCTGTATTACAAGAGGAAAAATGCCCATCAAGGGGCATTTTAGATATTATTCACAACAAAACAATTTGTTTACAGGCAAGTATATGCACACTAAATTTCCTGCCACTGCTTACAATTTGTCTGAAAGCAGTGTAGTTTGTGCCATTCATGTTTGTTACTCTGTACATCTTGTGATAAGCCAAGGCACACACCAAACCCCAAGCCATCAATGACAATTTGGCTGAACATCAACCATGAGTGTCAAAATCCAAGTCTGCATTCTTGGAACAAAGAAAGATGAAATTGGCTCAGCCCAGTGATTAAGGGGCAACACCCAGAGAACCCCAACTTGGAGACTTTTGTCCATTGAAGACTTTATACTTCCACTCCTTAACCACAGGCTGCTACAGGTCTGCTTAAGACTCAAGATGATGATGTTTCAAGGCTTTTTTTGACTGCTGCTGTGTTTCACCTCTAGAATGGCTTCATAGAAGTCATTAGAATCCCGTGGTTTTATGTCGTACTGTAGTAGATCTCAAACATACTCATTGACACTTATTTAGGTGAATCCTTCACCCTAGTTGTTGTTTATTTCAAAGCCTTGTTCTTGTTTTTTCTCTTTCCAAAATTCCTTGAAGAATACTTGCCCAATGTAACAGTGCTTTCCCAGTTCAAATAATTATAATTATTATAGTTCTGCCTACTTAGTGAGTCTATGTTGGTATCATCCTGGGCTTTCTAGGCATCTATCTACAAGACAGTAAACAAGAATTTCTCAAATCACATAAATTGGAATCCATAGTTGGCATCTACTAGCATTAGTGACTAAGCCACAACTACAAAGCAAAGTGGATTAAAGAGAAAATATGTCCCTTACATGACATGTTAGGCTTAGTTCCTATTTGCAAAACACAGAACACAGAAAATAATCCTTACAATTAAATAATGACCATTAGATTGTACATTAATATAAACACTTCTTATTTATCAAAATAAATATATACTACCATTAATGCCCACAACAGACCAAACTAGGTCAAATGGACTAGAATATAAATCTAGCATTTATAGCTCAAAAAGGTGAGTAAAAGGACTTTTTCACTGCCATGTATCACTCTATATTTGACATGTTAGGATTAGTTCCTATTTGCAAAACACAGGACACAGAAAATATTCCTTACAAGTTACAGTTAGTTAATGAGCATTAGATATTGAAAAAAAAATGAATGAATGAATAGAACCCTCCAATTTTAGAAAAAATTCACCACAACATCCCAGCTCATGCAATTTTGTGTCATTTATTACCCTATTCATGCATACAAAATGAACACATCATCTGCAAGTCAAACTTTTTATCTAAACATACCCCACATTCCTTATGATATATTGTAGAACAAAATGAACATACCATTTCAATCTGCAATCCTGACAATATTATACTGATTTCCATTATCAAGTTGTTTAAAAAATATAAATTATATTTGCAGCACCAGATCCATACTAGGTGTTTTGAGACTCAGGAGGTTCCCTTATACCTTTCTTTTGTTATTCTGATCAAAGATGCCTAGCCTTATATGTTTGTGAGGCAGCAATCCAAAGACAAAAGACTTTGTGTGGTCTCTCCAGGCCTGCTACCATTAGATTCAATACATCTTTCTGCCAGCCTATCTCAGAGGTTGGAAGCACCTGCAGACTATCCCGCCTTGGAAATAGGTGGCAGTAGATCTATGAGAGCAAACTTCTTCCCACATGGTGGGAAAGGACATCACCCCTACACAACCTTAGAGCCAGACTCGTCCACTATTGTGTACGGCCCCCCAAGTTGGGTCAAGCAGCCAAACCTCCGTCATTAGATTTTTCCCCTTGGCCTCATATTTTAGGAGAGAGGTTATCTCACTCCATTGATCCTACCAAGATTGTACAGCCAGGCCACCTCAACCTTGGGCACTCTCCAAAGGACATCATCAAGCTTTCCATCAGTTCCTTCACAATGACCGATGGAGACAGATGTCTACTTTCCTTCCTCCACCACTACTTTTATGTCCAGTTATGATGTCAATGTTGAGTTTGGGCCTCAATTTTCTTAGGGTTTTAACTCATGCTCTTTTCCTTCTGTTGGTATCTTGTGTATCTTTCTTACTCGGATAGCATTTTAGCATCTAGGAGTGTTCTGGACACTCCCACAGTTTCATGGCCACTGATTGTATTGTACTCTCTAGTGCCATTGATCTATTCCTCCATCATTTGTGGACATTAATAAAATTATCTTATCATATATGAATACCAAAACTTGAGTTTTAGTTTCACAGAGAAAAACACTACAGATTAAAACTAAGGCCCAAGACTCAAATACTAAATATATAAAAAGATATTAAGAGTTTCTAATTTCAAGACTCTATAATGGTGGGAAAAACAGAAGAAAATAAAGAAAAATCAAGTTCCAGCAGCTGAAAATAGATGCTAAGCTGCTTCCAGCTTTTATCACCCTTTTCATGTCTAAAACTCCCATGTGTATTTCTTTATATATGTCATATCAATCATAAAAATAATGACCATAACAGTAGATATTAGTGATGTTTGTTATCCAAATCAAGCTAAGAAAATTTTGTGACAATCCACATTGATAATGAGAACCATTCTATTAAATCCTTCTGTGTTTACATGCAAATAAAAATGGAACTTTGCAAGACCAAAACTGTTCATATAAAAAATGGAAAAGTACCTGAAGGCAGTGCTGCACATCAACTATAAGCTCTACCACCTGAAAACCCTGTTGTATATTTGGGACTAATGTTAGTGTTATGATCTATCAAAGTTATTGGTTTAGCTTAAACTGTTAAGCATATCATTCAAAAATAATAATTCTCAGATATTGTATTATTAAAAAGTCATGATTGTACATCTTGACAAGAAAACGAAATAAATGAAAAAGAAGCTAATGTTCTGCTGGACATGCCTCTGTAAAACCATTGCACCTGGAACAAGTCCAAGATACTAGAGCACTCAAATCATCCAGATAGACCTGCGAGAAAAAAATCATCATTATAAGGCATGAATTCCCAAAATGTCAGAATGGACAGGCCACATGTTCAACACAGCTTCATAAAGGGCAGTTAAATGAATCACCGTGATGCAGATACTTAAAACTTAGTATATATGATGAGAGCAAGGTGAGAAGTAAAGAGTTGAGACCGGATTTCTATAGAGCATGTTCACCCTAGGTACACAAGATTCATTAGGGTTGGTCTTTTATTGAATTCTCTAACAAATGTGAGGTTGTTTTTAAGGGTTAGCCTCTTATGTTGTAACTGTAGATCAGTTACAAATGGAGAGATCTAATACTAGTAAGAAAAACATTTTATGTTTTATATTGACTAACATTTAATGCTGATAAGACATCTAACATTAGATGTTTTCCTACAACTAATATAAGATGCTGAAACATTAAACAAATAAGAAAACCAATGCTAGCATCATATACAACAAATAAAAATAACATCAATATATTTCATGGCATACATAGTTATCTTCACAAAATGCATTCTTGTTATCCTTCCCTTTCTCTGACCAAAAGGATGCTGCTACTGTTTCATAATTTTCATGAAATGCCACAATTCTGTTTGTGAAAAGAGATAGAAGTTTCCTCTTCTCTGTGAGGTTGTGCATATATACCCTTAACCCACCCCTTCACAGAGTTTACTACCATCATGATCCCACAGTAACAACATAATTCCATTGTGCAATCCACCGAGTTTTTCAGCATGTTTTATGATGCCAAATAGTGAGATGGTAACAATGCCATATAATGTTGTCAAACCAACACCACATTCCAGATCTGTCCAGAGTAATTTCCATGCATGTATACATATTTTTAATGAACCCAAACAGATCTGAAGTTGGTTTATTTAGGACTGGTTTTATGCATTAATTCGCTGCTGTTATATTGGCTTGCAAGTTTGTTTTCATGCTTGAATTTGATTATTTAGATGTTCTTATTCTTTTGTGTGATATTTTTACCCTTTAATGAGAATGTTTAGCAATGGTTATGTTGATCACATTTTTCAATTTCTCTCATCATAAGACCGTGATGGATTTATGTCTAATTTTGAAGTTAATCTTGGATGGGTTTAGGTTACTAGGTTCAAATTTTCTAGCCTCTAGAATTCATGTCATCGTGGATAACTTACAAATTGTACTAATTTTATATCATTTTTCGCATGCAGGTTTCACTTTGGGTTTCTAAATTGATTTGATATCTTAATAATTGTGGAATATTCAACGAAATGTCAAACAACGATTGTGGAAAGAAAGCATCAAAACAGAGGGATGTATTATCATACTTTCAGAAGCCTCAATCCAAGAATCTAGATTCTCTTCATGATTCAAACTCTTTTGAGCAACCCATCAGCGAGACAAATGTCAACTCTTCTGAGAATCCAACTAATAGCCATATAACATATGATAGGATGGGTTCCTCTAGTGAACAAATTGGGATAAATGCAATTCAACCAAAAATTGGCAATGACAATGTTGAAGGTTCCTCTAGTGCACAAGTTGGGATAAATGCAATTCAACCAAAAATTGGCAATGACAATGTTGAAGGTTTTACCCTGGAAGGCAACAAAAATGATTCATTATCATGAAAAAGGAAAAAAGGGCGATGGGACATAGGGAGAAAATTCCAATCGAAATGGGCCTCAAAATTTCCATTTATTGAACCAATACCTCCAATAAATGAGAAAGAGGCTTCACGAGAAGTTAAATGCATTGTATGTAGTTGGAAACTTGGAAAGGTAGTAAAAATGCAAATGAAGATAGACACAATAGAGAAGCATGCAGGAAAGTTGTATGTTAAGAAAATTGAAAATGGTGAGGAGAAGTCTATTACCAAATGGAAATCTTCTGAGGAATGTCGACATGTCAAATATCAAGAAGAATATAATAAATACTTAATAAGCAAGAGTAAACTCGAGGAAAGTGGAGGGACCATCACATCTCTATTTGGAAAGACAATGGAGAGAAATTTGTTATCCAAGACGACACAATTAAGCATTACATTTCACATCTTATCTAGAGGTCGTCCTATGACAGATTATCCAGATTACAAGAACTATGTATCTTTTCTTGAAGTATCTAATTTTCCATCTTCTCATTGGTCTATAACGAGTGGTTGGGAATGGGAAAAATATCTAGCTCAAGTAGAAAAAGATGATTTGAAAGTGAAGATTGCAAATGCTAGGTTTTTTTCACTATCTTTGGATGAAGTTACAGCTGTTGATAATACTTCATGGATCTGCATGAGTATTTATATGGTTAATGATCATATTAGGCATTCATATTTACTTGGGATTCATAAAATGAAGAAGAGTTCTACAGCTGGAAATATTTATGAACTTGTTATTAAGACTTTGAAGGAAATTGGTGGTATGGATGATTTAATGATTGCAAAAAGGTTGGTATGTGTTGGAGCTGATGGAGCATCAATCATGCAAGGACAAAGGAATGGTCTTTGTGTCAAACTACAACTATCAGCTTCACCATTTATGATTAGTATTCATTGTATGGCTCATAGGATGAATCTTGCATTTAAAATAGTAAGTAAGTTTCCACTGGTTTCAAAAGTTGAAGAACTTGTATGTGAGACTCATGCATACTTTTGTCGTAGTCCCAAGCGATTTACAGAGTTTCAACAATTTGCTGATGGTGTTACAGATGGAAAAAAGATATTAAAAGATGTCGATACAAGATGGATCTCATTGAATGCACCAGCCCAAAGGCTATTTAGTGAATACCGATCATTGGTAGGGGTGATGTATGAACATCTCTTTAGTGTAGACAAAGCTCAAGAGCTTCTCTTTCGACTAACTAATATAGAGACATTATTAACATTGGCTGGAATTCTTCCTTTGCTTCATGAAATGAATGTCCTTGTGAAAATGGCTCAGAGTCGCACAATGTATATTGCAGAGTACACAAATGCAAGAAAATTGGCATGCCTTGCATTGGATAATTTGTATACGATCCCAGATTCTTTTACGGGTCAAAGATTTAACGGTTGGACTACTATCATTGATATAGAAAAGAGTGAAAAATATTTGAAGTTTGATGAAAAAGGGAGACTATGTATGCAAGTGCGTGGGTATATGGTTCCCTTTTATTATGTTACTAAGATGGGACAAACCACCAAAGAGTGCCATGTGTCAAGAGACCAATTCAATGATATTGTGATTTCAGTGAGACACAACTTGATACAAATTGCACAATCACTATCATTAGAGATAAGAAAACGATTTCCTAGAGATGAATTATTGGAATATATGTCTGTGGTATACCCTCATTATTGGAACTCTGAAAAAGAAATAGGTCCTTTAAAAGTCGACTTTCTAGCAAAATTGAATACTTTAGTGCACCACTTTGGCAGGAACGTTAAGGTAGAAGGAGAAGAGATTGGAGGTATATTAGATTCATCAAAATTACATCAACAAGCCACTTGCTTTGCTCAAACAATGTCAGGTCAATATCATGCTTTTCCAAAACCTATAGAATATGGTGCAGTAATCAAATTATGGACTATTTTAGGTGAAAGTCAATACCTACAAGAAAACATGTCAGAGTATTTCAAATTAGTCGATTTATGTCAAACCATGATTTTGGGATCAGTGGAGGATGAAAGAATGTTTAGTGCACTGTCATTCTTGAAGTCAAAGTTGAGGAACAAGCTTGATAAGAATATGGATACTTGTTTAAGATTATATGTAACAAAGTATGACATTACCAATTTCCCATTCAATAGAGCACTGGCACTCTGGCGATCAGATTGTGAGAGAAGAGGAGAATACAATATAACAAATGTCTCCAATGAACTTGATATGGAACATAATGTTTTGGAGGCTCATAATGATATTTCATCTACAGAAGTTCATGTTCAAAATGTAGAAAATGAAGAGCGACATGAGAATTGGGAATTTGATATGCCACAAGATATAATCTAAACCAATATACATTGGCAATGTATAAGTAATGAATGGAATTTAATAGATCATGTGATTTTTTTTAGTTTGACTTCGATGTTCCTCTATTCTTAGAGCAGGTTGGAAAAGGAAAATTCTTGATGGGAGAAAGGTTACCATACATAAATTTGAAGTTGCATTTCAGGTAAAAATAGGTTCTATAGTCTTTACTTTGTATTAAATATAGTAATATTAGAGCTACATTTCCTTGATGCAAGCTATTTTAAGTTTGATGTTTTGATAGTTAACTAATGCATTGTTTTTTTTTCTTATTTGTGACAGGAAATGAAGTTGGGACCTATCTATCCATAGATAATGTCCTAGTATTAAAGGTTAAGTAATTAATTTAACAATACTTCCGCTTAGCAAGAATGGGCTCATTCAAAAGTTAAAACTCAAGTACATGGAATTGCTTGTATTTCTAGCTTTGATATCTTGGCAAATATGAATGGTTTGCTTGTTTCTTACATTTGGAGCATTTTTTCAAGTTTGGAAGTTTGCATTTATTTTGGTTAAAAATATTTTTATTCCCTTGATAATTGATTGCGGTTTGAGCCCTTTGTACTAGTTTGATTCGTTTCATAAATTATTTGTTTTTTTCTTACATTTGGAGCATTTTTTCAAGTTTGGAAGTTTGCATTTATTTTGCTTATATTTTTTTATTCCCTTGATACTTGACTATGAGATCTGAATTGCTAAGCGAAGAGAAAAATGGTCTATGCATTGGCTTACTAGGTTCCTATGCATCCATCGTAGGAGACCTATTGGCACGAGACCGACATTTCTCTAATGTAATTGGCATAATTTTCATATGTCCACATACTATCAATACGGTATTCACTTGAATCTCAGCAGCAACAGTAAATTTTGAAAGCTAGTAGATGAAAATAGATGCCCAACAATTGAAATTAGTCAATTTCCTGCAGATATTGGTTGTATAGAAGTGATATTTGTCCAATTAAGCAACAATTTGACAGAACAGGCATGGATTTGTATTTTTTCTGATGTCTTTTCCATAAATATCAGTCTTTGCATAAATTTGGCAGATTCATGGCAAATACAATGGTTTGGCAGTAAATTAGAAGGTTTTTCAGCAAATGTTTTAGTAGACATCTCCCTATTTCAAATTTCAGTAGTTTGAGCATGTATTCTCTATTTTTCTTCCAGTATTTGCAACTTTGCATAGGAAATATCATATTTGTAGCTCTACATCTATATTTCAGCAGTAGTTATAATGATAGACTATACCATGAATTGTACCAACAATTTCCTGGGAAATACCCTCAACTAATCTTGAAAGGTGTTTCTTTGTTTATGCCCTACACATGACGCTAGACCATTGCATCCTTTATGGTACAATGCAGTATGGCATATTGTAAAAATAAAATATTAAATGAAAAGGCATAATGTAGAAAGAAAATATTGAATGAAAATGGTGGGATTTTCTTCACTTTCTCCCGTAACAAAGAGAATATAGGAAACAATGATTATATGGTTATAATGTTATTGTTGCTGCACATTCTAAACATGATGCACTAGATGCTATTCTAGTTTTTGTAGCAGCACTTTTAGAGCTTGTTGTTGAAGTATATATTGTTGTGGCTATTGTTGCTGCAAGTTCTGTGCTTCCCATCGAGGAATATGTTGTATATTTCTTAATGGTAATGATGTGTGATGTCCTTCTCTCCTAGTTCGGCTCATCAAAGGACTGGCCACCCTTTGATGAGGTACCTGACCTCAGGAAGAAGTTAAGGACCGAAGGATCACATCATCGGGATGATCCCTTTAGTACTGTGATGACAAAACTTTCAGTAGATGTATGGAACATGTGAGGACACATACAGAGAGAGAGAGACCTTGTCACCCTATCTTGTTTGTCCTTGTGGTTATCCTGCTTATGGTACTTGACCTTATCGGGTTGGTTGTTTGTCGAGTCACCTTTGTTGTTTTGGTCTCATGATTGACCTTCTAAATGGTCATGAAACCGGGGGGCGAATTAGTTTGGGTTCTGTTTTTTCGGCCTCCTTCTAGGGCATCGTTTGGCAGCTGGTTGATGGAACATTTTTCTATTTTTGATGTCAAGGTTTGAGCCCTGTAGGGCTGTTTTTTTGATTCCGTTATAAGTCCTCTAGGGATGCGTCTTTCTCCTCTGATAGGTCCTCCTAATTCTGCTGCTATTTGATTATTTGTTTAGCCCTTCTAGGGCTGTCGTTCTCCATTCTTTTTGCTTCTCCTATTAGTTGCCGCCACTTTGGTGTTGGGTCTATTCAGGTTGTCATTGAACTTTTTGGTTAGGGCCTATTGAGGCTACCGTTAACCTATGGATTTCTGGCTACTATTATCAAAGACTATTAGAGTCTGTTGAGATCTCACGTTGTATTATGAGCCCTGTTAGGGCCAGTATTGGTTATTGCAGCTTGACTGGTGGTTGACATTGGTTGTCTCCTAACTATGTTAGAAGGTCTGCTGGTGCTTGAAGTTTGTCCTAACACAACTGTACCTATTGTTTACACTCTTCCTTGGTCTCTCTCTCTCTCTCATAGGTATGATGTTGCCCTTCTAGGGCTATTTATGTTTCTATATCTATTATGGCTTATTGGAAAAACTGAAAGTAGATCTGAGTACATTAGAGAAGGGCTCATCCCCAGGTAAGTACTTATAACCGTGTCATTTACTAGCATTCTTACTTTCAGTTTATTGTGGATTATTGGCACAGTGACCTATTGGTAGTGCCCTAGTTGAAATGAATGAAAATTATTTTTTAAATTTATTGGCACACTGACCTATTGGTAGTGCCCTAGTTGAAAGAAATGCAAATTATGTTTTAAATTCTTACAGTTGTATTGTATGATTGATTTACATTTCTGATCTACTGCATCATTGTTTAAAAGTTGTTCTTGATTTGATCAAACCCTAACTTTATAAAAATCAACATGGTATCAGAGCTAGTTTTGTAGCTAACTCTATTTTGCAGCCTATCAGAATCTACAAAGTTCCTCAGGTAAGGGTTTGAGCACTAACAAATTTGATTGCAGAAGATTCAAGTCTGGTCAGTGGAAGAAATGCGGACTGATGTGGCTCACAACCACAGTGAACCAGATGAGATGTTTAGTTTATTGGACAACAATATCCGAGAAGTAAGTCTAATCTATTATCTGATTCTTGGGTCTCATTTGAATTTCATCATGCCAATAAAACTTGCATGTGCTATCATGGTTGAATTGGTCTTGTTTCCATCTTATCTACCAAACAACTTAAGTTTTTGTTGTTGGCAATATGGCAGATGTTTAGGTTGGCATTGATGTCAATATATAAGTCAGATAGGTTTTCATTGATGGCAACTAAGATGAGATGACAGAGCAGGAAGAAGGGTGAGGATATAGCTCAAAAGATGCACGCCATAAATGTTAGAATAATGCACTCCAGGTTTCAAAGAATGCATGCTAATACTGTGAAGAAGCATTTTATCACACTCATTTTCACACACACTTAGGTTCTATTCTTGTATGTGACACTTAGGTTCTATTCATGTATGTTACATGTGACAACTACCTAAATATATATGAACAAGAAGACTAAAGAGTTAGAAAATCCGTTGAAACTTAGGTTCTTATCTCTTATTCAAATATTTTACTCATGGCTTATTCGATATTCCAAATATTTTGGTAATTTGTGTGTGAGCGAAATTTTTGTTCAGCTCATAGAGCATTTAAGTCAAGTTCAGAAAGAATTAGATAATGATATTTTCATGATGTAAACATAAATTAGAGTCTGAATTTTTGCTTAAAGTTATTTGTAAGGTAAAAAATTGTGTCGTGGGTGGTCTTCAAGAATTGTAGAGGCATAATATGTTGGTCTTGTACGGTTACCTAGGGTATTTGTGTCTTAAAGATGCCTCTAATTTCTGCTGTTATGAATTGAAAAAGAGTCAAAAGGTCAGAGTCAAGTTCAGTTTCAATTTTTGCAAGTTGTTTTTTTATTGCAACATGTGGAATTTGGGGATTCTTAGCATCCCATGAGAGAATACCATCCTTGAGTAGGAGCCACTATCAGCACTTGTACTTGCACCTCATATCAGCAGCAAGTGGTATCCTTTATCCAACAGTTTCCAACCTTTTAGAAGTCCATATCATCTTGGACAAGGGTGCTTTTAATGTTGGCATCGTTGGACATGTCCTGAGGATGATCACTACCTGCTTTTTGCAGCCTTTCATATATTCAGATTGTTTCCATTGCTGTGTTTGACTCTTGAGACCTATTACCTTTTCTAAGAGATACCAGTGCTGGAAATTGTATGTGGCAAGGTAGCATATTCCTTACCATAAGTCCTAGATTCATTTGAATTCTGGAGAACTTATCAGTAGAGTTTTCTTACACTTCAAGATCAGTGAAATATAATTTGAATATTGTTGGTGGCTTGGTCACAAGTCAACTCTCCCATGACTGATTTTTAGCATCTAATTGACATTTGATGAAAGATAATCGTACCAACAGATGTAGGGCACGGTCCTTGGGTTGAATTCCATGAGGATCTACAGTCAAGGCGTTGATTTCAATAGTTTATCTTCTGCATGAGGTAGTGCCTTTTCCAAATTTGGTGCCCCTTTGTTGGAAGTTGCCAAAGATTAAGTGAGGGTGCTGTGATGGGTCTGATTTTAACACATATTCATCAAGATTTGAGTATTTGTCATGAGAATTGAAGCACTACTGTTATGCCCACTTTTGAGGAGGATTCAACATGCATAATAGACACATTGTTTTGGGATTTATTTCTTTGATTCATGCATGCACAGTTTCCCATGTTAAGTCAGCATGCAACCAACACTAGGGCATGCAACCTTGGGGTTATTTTTAGAATTTTTCTTTGAGTTCTTTTCAGCAGGAGGGTGCATGAAAGATTTTGAGTGGTAATATTATGCTATTTTGAGCTAGTGGGGTGCTATCTTCAACGAATTTAGGAGAGGGTGCTTTTTCTATTTTAGAAGAGAAAAATTCTTATGTTTAGAAAAACATTGTGCCTTTTTTCAAAAAAGTACACTCTTGCTATTATTGGATACAGATTGATAATTTTAGAAAAGCAAAGTGTCGATGGTTTAGGAAAAGCAAGCCATCTGGTTTTATAAAAGCATATCAATTTTGGAGCAAAGCTAATGAAAGCTAAACTTGGAGCAGATCTACAAGGATAAAAAGCACAACAAGGAAGTTGTTCAAGCTATCAACACTATCCTACAGCTTCTTCAAGCTTTCTCTTCTTCTGCTCTAAATTTTGAGTCTATAGGGATTCTATTTAGCTTTTTTCATAAGTCATCAAGGTCTTGAGTAGTGACACTTGTTAAGTGCCCTCCAGTTCCTTCAAACATGCTTGATCCAAAGTTGTATCAAAACTATGTACTTTGACATCTCTGATTATTGGAAGAAAGTTTATATGGTTTACAAGATTCTTCAGTAGTTTGAAGCAAGAGAGGGATTGTGCCGGTGAATGGGGCATCTTCTTGGGACTGATTTCCAAAGGGACCATTCTGAGTGATAACAAGAGCCATTACAATCACTGTGCATTATCACTTCTAGGTCAAGGTATAATTATGTTTCTATCGGTTTCTAATTTATGCAATGACATGGGTGTTATGTTTGGAATTTTTAGCAAATGCACCAACAAGCCAATGAAATTGGAGATTCTCCTGCCATACCTATAACTGTGAGGCAGTTAGAGTCTATTATTCCATTCTCATTTTAATCTGGCTCTGCCCTATTACATTGTCAGACCTCGCTCTTGCAATCCTTTGCACGAGGGATTCAAACTAATGAGCTAAACTGAGAATCAAGCTATTACCATGAGTGTTGGAACACTTCAGCTTCCAGCCAGGGAAAACCTCTTGTGGGTAGGGTTACAAGGTAGGGTTTGAGAGTAGAGAAGGTCAAACACTGATTGCCGGTGATGTGAGTGGAGAGATGAGAGGAAAATGAAGGGCTAACTTGGGCTAAGGTTTGTTGGATGTACAGAAAATAAAATCATTTACCTTGGTATTTGCTACTTCAACCTGCCTTAGCTTCATAGAATTTTTTTACCCTTTTTCAGTTTTCACTTGTTAAGTGTCAACACTAAAAGACTAGATAAACTGGAGCAAACTCGTTCACTCCAGGACATTGCATTCTTAGGGCTGGTTCACTATGGGTAATGACTTAGGGAAGATGAATCAGTTATATGTGCATCTTCTTTGCATTCTGTCATGAAATCCTGCCAATATTTTTGACTTGATTCAAAAGATATACCAAGGAAGTTAATGATTTATCTTGCAATTATTTGGTGAATATTTTATTGGGTATGCTCTTAACATGGAGGTGTATTTTTTGTAAAAATAATTTACATGTGACAAAACTTACATTTAATGTGATTTATGATAGAAATGCACTGCAGTGTTGCAAGTAAAATTAGTGAATTCCCAATCATGTGACTTGGGAAGTGAGCTTTCGGTAACAAAGTTCTTAGAATTAAGCTATTATATGGTGTAATAACAAATGAACCAATTAAGTGTTTACAAACTACCTTATTTCACTTGCAAACTTCTGAAATAGTGTGGTGGTATGAAAACTACCAGCGATAGAAAATAACTCACACATAAGTAAAGGAGGAAAGACAAGTATGTAAGTATGATTGTTGAAAATGTACTTATCGGTATGCCTATTTGCATTACTATGTATAAGAGTTCAAAATTGAAGGCATTGTAGGTATGATTGTGAGTGAACTTCATGTATATAAAATGTTAACTAGGTGCTCAACATTGTGGTTAAAGAGAAAGTGAAAGCAAAGTATCTAAAATTTTTGGACTAGAAAGCATGTTTGTTCATCCATATTAACTTGTTGAACACGTCCTTTAAACCAATCCATGTAAACATTAAGACCAACTCTAGTCATATTAGGGTCTCACCAACGTGGCAAGAGATGCATGTCAATGGCCAAAGATGGTTACTAAAAAGCTTCATAGAGGAGACTAGGTACCTCTAGCATAAAGCTTGGGTTGTCTTCAGTGGATCGGGATATATAATGTGGAAGACTCCATAAAGGATTTGTAGTTTTTGCAAATGCTTTGCATGTGGAGGGTCTTCATGGGTTTTCCAAGGGATTGCCCTTCTGCTGCTTGAGCTCACTCATCTTCTTATCCTATTATTCAGTTTGAATAAGAGTCTGAGAGCATGTTGTTCATTGAGTGTTAGAGGTCACATTCATCATGTTCACATGGATTTATTCCTGGACTTGTTGAGAGAACATACTTTGGATTCTGGAAGCAATCTGGCATTGCTTGGAGTGGCTCAAAGTTAAAGACAATATCTTTAAACTTTGTAGGGCTTGCAACAATGAAAAAAAGATACAACATATATCTCAATTGTTGGGTGTGTTTGCTTGATTTGTTTAAATTTTCTATCTCAATTAGCCTCAAGCATTGCTCGCAACTAGTTGGTTTTATACTCCATCACCCATGTATGTGACGGTAGTGAAGTCATGGTTGCTAGTTTAGATTTAGAGCTTGGTGTTTTTTATATTTTTGTATGCAAATTTGCAGTTTCAAGGCTATATTTGAGATCTTTTAGCAGTAGATTTTCATGGTTCCAAAGGTAGGATTAGATTGTTAAGTGTAAATATGCATCATAGGTTGATGTCCATAATTATTTCAGACAGATTTCAGGTCTGATATTTATATAGTAGCAAGTATGTGTCACAGTTTGAAAGAATATTTTGGCCTCCCTTGTTCATATTTTGTTTCCAAATTGAAAAGGGATTCCCACACAAGGTTAGCAAGGACTAGGATTCAGTGCATAGGCATTACGTAAAGTGATTTAACTTCTATAGTTGTGATTTAACTTCTATAGTTGTATTTTAACCCAGTGTATTCTATCAGGCTTGAAATTGACGGTTCTATTCTCAACAATTATGAACTGTGCAAATGGATAAGAGTATTCTGGAATCCAACATGGAGTGCTTCATTTTTTCAATTTGTTGCTTGATTATGCTCAAATCTATAGGTAGTATTCAGACTCCAGAGCAGATTTAAACATGATCTGGTCTTAATGGTAGAAATCCCTCTGCAAGCTAAGAAAATTTCATTAGAAATAAGAAATGTCACTGGAAGATGAATATGAGAAAACCGACAGATATCTACAGCAACTTTATATTTGTAATATTCTGCTTCATATTTTGATGTTGAAACAAATGCAATGGATGTGTTATGTTGAATTCTCTTCTTGAATTTCTTTATGGGGATGAAAGAGGATGCTGCAGAGTTTGGTTGTGTTATTTTTGGAAATACAAGAATTAGATCTACACTACCTACAACAAGATGCGTTGAACCTCTAGTTTCTCTTCTTGTTGCAGAGTTTAGTCCATCCCACCACGCTGTAGTATGTTCTCTTGATAACCTTTTAGATGATCAACAACTTGCAGAGTTTATTGCTACACATGGTGTTGTTGTTCCACTTGTTGGACTTCTGTTTGGTGGGAATTATCATCTTCACGATGCTGTATAAATGCTTTGGCAAAGTTAGGAAAAGATAGACCACTTTGCAAGCTTGATATGATTAAAACTGGGGTGGTTGAATACATACCAGAAGCACCAGAATCTGTGTGTGCTTTGATGGCATAATTACTTAGAATACCGACATATAATAACAAAATTGCAAAATTAGTCAATTCCACAGTGTTATAAACTCTCAAATCAATTCCTAGCTTTAGGATTTCAGAGTTGTGTCACTGTGTCAATTCCCAGCTTTAAGATGACATGACTTTAGTGCTGCAAGGTAGCATATTGCAATGCAGGTGCTAGTAAATATGTTAGAGAATCCTCAGTAGTGTGCTACCTACAAGCTAACACCTTCTCAAGCAGTGGAGCCACCAATCCCTCTGTTGGATTGACCGTCCCAGGCAGTGCAACAACTTGTAGCAAAACTACTTTCTCATTTACTTATGGAGGAATGCTTGTAGAGGCACATGATCACTCAACATGAAATTGCTTTTCAGGTTCAGGTTCTTGGATCTGGTATCCCTAGTTTGCAACAAAAGGAAATCAAAGCTCTTAAGTGTTTCATTATGTTGGTCAAATGAAATTGCAGATGTGGGAGGAGTTGTTGAGCTATCAAAGGTGATTCTCCAAGATGACCCTCCACTTCTTATGTCCTCTGGGAATCCACAGCTTTTGTATTATCAAGTATTTTACAATTTGGTTTCCAGTATTATTTGGAGGTACTTGTTGCAGTCCCAGTAAAAATGCTTTGCCCTGGTTCAGACACAACCATTGTAGGTGCATTAAATGTCGTTCTTGTTCTAGAGACTGATGATGCATCTAGTGCTAAAGCCATGGTAGATAGTGGTGCCATTGAGGCACTCTTGGAACTTCTTAGGTGTCATCAGTGTGAGGAGGTTGCAAGAAGGCTGTTGGAAGCCTTACTGAATAATGTCAAGATAAAGGATGTGAAAGTTGCAAAATTGGGAATTTCTCCATTATCTCAGTATTTGCTTGACCCTCAAACTCAAAGTCAGCAAGAAAGACTGCTAGCTTCTCTTGCACTGGGGGATCTGTTTCAAAATGAGACCCTAGCACTAGCAACAGATGCAATCTCTATCTACTACGCACTTGTGAATCATCTTGAGGACCAACCAATAGAAGAGTTGAAGGTGGTTGTCATTTGTGCTTTGCAAAACACAGTGATGTACAGATGCTCAAATAAGAGGGTGGTTATACAAGCTGGTGGAATTCAGGTTGTCCTTGACCTTATCATCTCTAGTGATCCTGATATGGCAATCTAGGCCGCTATTTTTGTAAAGCTTTTGTTCTCAAGTAGTACCATTCAAAAATACGCCTCTATTAACATTGTCTTAGATTTGTTTGGTTAGTACCTGTTTCTCTTTCTTATTTTGTTACTTTGATTTATGTGCTTGAAGATACTTGTTTATGGTTTGACCATATGACCTGCAAGTGAGTGCAGAGACCAATCAAAATATGATTGTATTGAAATACTTCGTGAAGTGTTTCATCCACATCTAGCTGAGCATCTAGCCTGAATCCATCCTAGTTTGTTTCTTCCTTCGCCTTATTATGTTGGTCTTCCTCTTAGGGTGGTTAGCTCAAAACAAGCAGTAATATATACTGTACCCATTTCCACTTTATACTAAGCAATGCAGTAATGTATAGTGTACCCACTTACAAAGTACTAAAGAAGAATACCACGCCCATAATATTTCAAATAAGTCAATACAAGATACGGAAAAATAATAAGTATTTTGCACTAGATCACTGCTTGATATTATATTCAAACATTCTCACAGAGACAATGTTGAGAATAAATCTTCAACCTCAATTTCCACAAGCAAAGCAAAGTTACCTGTGAGTTCATAGATACTCGGAAGAGAAAGATTTTGGCTGACGAAAGGTTAATAGGGTGGTATTTTGGAAATGCCTCATGTCGCTGTAGTGGAAATTGAATATGGACAATGCATCTTCAGGAAATCCAGTTAGTACTGGAGCTAGAGGTGTTTGTCGGAATAATGCAAGCAAGGTAATCTTCCATCCTTCCCTAGGGTTGGGGTTTCACTTTTTCTTCTTCTTCTTTAGATGCACCGATTAGAAATGTTTCAATCTTTTCATCATGGAGGTGGTTACCTTCAGATATCAGATGCTCTATCATTCCTCCACAATGGTCACATGGATTACCTTGTTTTTCCAACATATTGTAGGCACTTAGAGAGCTAAATGCCCAACAATTTAAGCCAAAGTGATGGTCACGGTTCTATCAAGCATTGTCCCTCTATGTGCCTAGGGCATCTTTATCATCATTAGACGAATTTTGAAGTGTCTAGGGCATGTAATGAAGTGCCTGGGCAAACATGGAAGTGGACGAAGGCATTATTATCTTCGTTGCGCGAATTTTCAAGTGCCTAGGGAAATATTGAAGTGTATGGGCGTTTTTATCATCGTTGGGAGAATTTTTAAGTGGTCAAGGAAAGTATTGAAGTGCATGGGATGTTTTTATCATCATTGAGTCAATTTAGAAGTGCATGGGGCAAGTATTGAAGTGCCTGGGGGAAATTTTGAAGTGCTTGGGGAAAATATTGAAGTGCTTAGGGCATTTTTATCATCTTTCGGAGAATTTTGAAGTGCACGGGGCAAGTATTGAAGTTCCTGGAGCGTTTTTCTTGTCAATGGGTGAATTTTGAAGTGCATGGGGCGTTTTTCTTATCAATGGGTGAATTTTGAAATGCATGGGGCGTTTTCTCATCACAGGGTGAATTTAGAAGTGCATGGGGTTGTTTTTTATCAATGTAAGGATGATTTTATGGTGTTGGGACATTTTAAAACAGTGATGGCCAAATTTATCACATGTCGAGGAAATTTTGTGTGTACTGGGGCATTGTTGTGATTGCCTGGGTGATTATATCATTGTCGGGTGCTTTTCTCCCTTTCCTAGGGAAAGTATTGAAGTGCCTAGGGGCATCTTTATCATCAGTAGACGAATTTTGAAGTGTCTAGGGCATGTAATGAAGTGCCTGGGCAAACATGGAAGTGGACGAAGGCATTATTATCTTCATTGCGAGAATTTTCAAGTGCCTGGGGAAATATTGAAGTGTATGGGCGTTTTTATCATCATTGGGAGAATTTTTAAGTGGTTGAGGCAAGTATTGAAGTGCATGGGATGTTTCTATCAACATTGGGTCAATTTAGAAAGTGCACGGGGCAAGTATTGAAGTGCCTGGGGGAAATTTTGAAGTGCTTGAGGTAAATATCGAAGTGCTTAGGGTATTTTTATCATCTTTTGGAGAATTTTGAAGTGCCCGGGGCAGGTATTGAAGTGCATGGGGCGTTTTTCTTGTCAATGGGTGAATTTTGAAGTGCATGGGGCGTTTTTCTCATCACTGGGTAAATTTAGAAGTGCATGGGGTTGTTGTTTATCAATGTAAGGATGCTTTTATAGTTTTGGGACGTTTTAAAACAGTGATGGCCAAATTTATCACATGTCGAGGTAAATTTGTGTGTACCGGGGTATTTTTGTGATTGCCTGGGTCATTATATCATTTTCGGGTGTTGTTCTACCTTACCTAGGGCAAGTATTGAAGTTCCTAGGGCATCTTTATCATCATTGGATGAATTTTGAAGTGTTTAGGGAAAGTAATGAAGTGTCTGCGTAAATATGGAAGTGGACGGGGGCATTTTTATCTTTGTTACGAGAATTTTGAAGTGCTTGGGGAAAATATTGAAGTGTTTGGGTGTTTTTATCATCGTTGGGAAAATTTTGAAGTGGCTGAGGCAAGTATTGAAGTGCATGGGGTGTTTCTATCACCATTGGGTCAATTTAGAAGTGCATGGGATGTTTCTATCATCATTGGGTCAATTTAGAAGTGCATGGGGCAAGTATTGAAGTTCCTGGGGGGAATTTTGAAGTGCTTGGGGAAAATATTGAAGTGCATGGGGCAAGTATTGAAGTTCCTGGGGGGAATTTTGAAGTGCTTGGGGAAAATATTGAAGTGCATGGGGAGTTTTATCATCTTTGGGAGAATTTAGAAGTGCCTAAGAAAATATTGAAGTGTGTAGGGAATTTTTATAATCTCTAGGATAATTTTGAAGTGCCCGGGGCAAGTATTGAAGTGTCTGGGGCATTTTTCTCATCACTGGGTGAATTCAGAAGTACATGGGGCGTTATTCTCATCACTAGGTGAATTTAGGAGTGCATGGGGTTGTTATTTATCAATTTATGGATTCTTTTATGGTATTGGGACATTTTAAAACAGTGATGGGAGAAGTTATCACTTGCCGAGGAAAATTTGTGTGGATTGAGCCATTTTAAGTATTCACTGACAAATATGCAACTCTCCTACCATTCGACACCAAAGAGAAGAAATTTTGGCGAGAAGATTGGTTGGAAGCTTGGAATTGGTCCAATAACTATCTCTCTATATAAAGGAAGTGACCCGCTACTAGGATATTCACTTAATTCTATCAATTTGTTGGCATGTCAAGATTCATGACCGCACATTTCCATTGGACAATTAAGGGATGAGATAAAAAGCAGAGTCCCTACTTGCCCTGAATCTAGTTATTCCAGTCATGTTTCGTTGAAACCTTCTAGTTGTGAGTGATCAAATTTTGCTTGTGAAATGTATAAATAAATCCATCCTCTCCTCATTCATACACTTTTTCATTCGAGACTCTAGGAGTTGAGAGAGTCCAGAGTTGAGCTCTGGTGTGTGTTCTTCTGTTGCACTGCCTTAGTAATCTACATAATCAAAAGCTTGAGTCTTGTTGGCAAAAGATTCGCCAAATTTTTACTATATTTTATAATTCAGTGAAATATTCACCAAGATTTTACAATATCTTATAATTTAGTGAAAGATTCGCCAAGATTTTACAATATCATATAATAAAATGAAAGATTCGCTAAGATTTTACACTATCATATAATAAAATGAAAGATTCGCCAAAAAATTATATATACATATTATATTATTGATAAAATCGCCTTCAAATTTTCCTATATATCGGGGAGATTCACCAATTTTTTATACATATAAATTTGAGGGGGTTCTTAAAATCATCCCTGTCTGAGGTAAGTTATCTATACATTAGTTTGCACTTCTATTGATCTAGGAAAGTAGATCTATATTCTGTTTGATTTGTTCTAGACTTGCATTAAGCTAGGGAGATCACGCCTTAGATCCGTCTTTGGTAGATTGTCCGTTAACAAATCTGGTGACTCCGCTGGGGAGTATTCTTGTTTAGTGATCGTTAATCTGAGTCATTTTCAGTTGATTACTTGTCACAAACCTTGTCATTTTTTTCTATTTTTCCTTCTTAGGATTGATTCCATTGTTAGATCTTCACATTGAAGATCCTGATCTTCTTCCTTTGAGTTTGTACAACTCAGTTTCAAACCTGTTGGTGGTTCATTATCAGGAGATCTGATTCATTTTTTAATCTAGAACTCGCCTGTCGCACCTGGGCAGTGAAAACAGAGCAACACTGTGTTTTTCTGAGTCTTTGTTCTTTGATTGTTGCTTGCTCATCGCGTCCTGTGTATTAGTAGCCTGCAACATCGTCGCACCTCTCGTGTAGGTAAATTGCGACGTTACACTGTCTGCAAAGCCAGAGTGCGCCGATCTGTCGAGACTTAGCTTACAGGCATCCATCCTCCTGTTTGACAGTCTGAGCCTTGCTTTGATGTATGAACTCCCTCTGTGCTGCAACATTCGGCCAGAGATCCCAATTTTTGATTTGTGTGTTGATATTTTGAGTTGTTTGGATTGACTTTGGGTTCCGCTTTGGACAAGTTTGAGATTGGAGTGTTGGTCACTTTTGTCTCCTTCACCTTCATCCTTTTCAGTCTTGCATTCCCTTCCTTCCATCCCTGATCTGATCATTGCATTGGATCAGCTTCTAGACCTCATCTACTTTTGTTTTGAGCTGTGCTTGCTTAGCTTACAGGCATCCATCCTCCTGTTTGACAGTCTGAGCCTTGCTTTGATGTATGAACTCCCTCTGTGCTGCAACATTCGGCCAGAGATCCCAATTTTTGATTTGTGTGTTGAGAGTTTGGGTTGTTTGGATTGACTTTGGGTTCCGCTTTGGACAAGTTTGAGATTGGAGTGTTGGTCACTTTTGTCTCCTTCACCTTCATCCTTTTCAGTCTTGCATTCCCTTCCTTCCATCCCTGATCTGATCATTGCATTGGATCAGCTTCTAGACCTCATCTACTTTTGTTTTGAGCTGTGCTTGCTTAGTTTGCTTGTTGTTGCTTGATTTTGAGTTAAGTGTTTCATTTCTGCTTGGTTGAGTGCTTGTCTTTTCTTGATTTTTCTGAGTGCATGAGTGCCGCAAGTAACGTTTTCTTTTCAATCATATTAGATCTGAAAGCAAAGTTGTTTTCAAGTTTATTGCTTTGATACATCCATTGAAAAAAATTAAAAGTGCTTCTTTCCCGTAATTTCTCAAAAAGTTATTGAAGAAAGATCATTGTGCATTGGAATGTTTTGGAAAAGATGAATGGAAATATGATTGATTGTGTTTTTTTTGAATTATGAGTTATTCATCTTCTTGAAAAGCTCTAGTACATTTCGTTTTCTTTCAAAAGTTGTTTCCATGCTAGGGAAAGATAGCTGCATTTTTTATTTTTTTTGTCTTTAGATCATTGAAAAGAGAAAGTGAAAAGCTTGCATTTCCGTTTTAGAATCTGCTCATTTCATTACTTAAGTGTTGTTTTGATTTGAAAAAGAAAAGAAAAGAAAAAATACTTTGATTTGGATAGTAGTGTTGTGTACGTTTGTGTGTTTCATTGAAAAAGAAAAGAGTACTTTCATTGTCAAATTTGTTTGCATTGGGAATTGTGTTGCATTGAGTTTGTTTGGCAATACCATTGGAAAAAGATTTCTCCTTACCATAGGTAGAATTCATCGAAATAAAATAATATTTCGTGCATGTAGCTAGGACTTGCATTCTGTTTTCGATTATGTACTCACCTCATGCATTCACCTAACCGTCCAAGATAAAATTAACGGTAGAACTAGGTAAAAGTTTTAGTAACTTGTGTGTAAGTTAGAGATGTGTTCCGGCGTCATTAAGCATGGCAGCTGTTGTTACTTGCCAGCACTGTAGTCCGAGGGTATTGTAGTCTTCCACGTACATCGGTATATTGAGCTCCTTCACGTACCCACCAAGTACCATAATCCATACTTGGCGTATATCGAAGGGTGTATCACGTACTCAACACGTATATCATAAGGTCTCGTGCCAATGGCTGTGCATTAGACAACACCACTACGGATTTGAGCTCCTACGTACCTTGCGTATATTGGGAGACACCACTAGGATTCCTGAAACCAACTAAGTTAACCATTTGGCCGTCTTGGAACAGCAATACACCGAGAACAACACTAGGGGAGATTAGCATGCACGTACTGTCCAAGTAATCGGGTATGCAGGAAAGGGTATGGTCCCAATCCTCCTTGTCGCGTCATATTGTTGGACCCTGCAGTATATAGCGGTTTGCGATGCCTTGATAATCCTGTGAGGTTCCAGACTTTAAATCCACTCCTATTCACACAGTCTGCTTGTTGCTTTTAGACTTGAGTAGTGTTTGATTTGTGTGGTACTTTAGATACTCTTAGGAAGTTTCAATATGGAAGATTCTTCTGGGACTACCAACCAAGGTGCCCCATTCTAGGGTATGCCATTTGTTATTCCCCCTTGTGGAACTGTTGATCCTCCCTTTATGGCTACATTGAGTCTTCCTGGATTGACGATAGGATTATCGGTATGGTTTTTCTCCAATCCAGTTATGCCAAGTGCACCAATCGTTTCAGATCTAGGTCCTTCACCACATGAGCATAAATCTCATGATGACCCTTCTCCTTCTCCGTCGAAATTTGAATCGGCTTCCATCTCTTCCTCTTATCCTATTGAAAACTCTGATGTTAGTAAGAAGGCGAGTGTGGAGAAGAAGAAAGGGAAGATGAAGAAGAAAAAAGATAAGAAAGAGACCAAGCGTCAACCATCTGCCTCTGATGGCACTCATTCTATGAGAACACCTCATAAGCCAAAGTTCCCTTGCAAACTTTGCAAGGGTGATCACCTTCTCAAAAATTGTCCCAGTCTTTCCCGTGTGTCAGAAGTGTGGTCTAAAAACCCCAAACCACTTGTATCATCAACCTCTGACCATCATGTTGATGACACTCCCTCAACCAGTGACCCATTGTTGTAGAGTCGGAAGGGTAGAGTTGCAGACCCTTGTTGGATATGCAAGGGATTGCATCGTACTTACCTTTTTCCAAGCATGGATGAAGCTTCACGGTGGTTGGAAGATATTACTAGTTCTCAATAGGTGCTTCCAACAAGCGATAGTTAGTTGTCCCTCGACCCCCCGCTAGTTGACCAAGTGATCAATTCAGTTTCATCTGTAATTGATCCCACTCTTCCTTCCGAGAGTGAAGTGATTGAGTCGATCTCATCTCCACTCGATCCCGCCTTTTCATTGGAGAAAGTCTAGACTGAAGCAGTCACCATGACACAATCTTCGTCTCATTCTTATCTTCCAAGTGAGAGTGAATTGGAAACCGCTGATGTTTTCCTAGTCAGTTTAGAATGTCATAGGCAAGGGGAAACGCTGTCCATTCCTACAGGACCCCCTCCAAGTACTGAGGTCATTTCCTTTGATTGGAATGGTCTAACAGAATCTTGTCTTCCTTCGAGTATTCCTTTTCAAATATCTGTAGGAGTTTCCGATAAATAAATCTTTCGTACAATAGTTGATGAGGGAGCTTCTGTTAGTATTTTATCCCCAACTGCTTGGCAAGCCATAGGTTTGCCTCAGCTTGTGCCAGTAATGACCATATTTTGGATTTTAATAGAAGGCCTACCAGACCTTTAGGGATTCTCTCGCAGTTACCTATCACGTTGAGAGGTAAAAGTGTTTATGTTGATGTCATGGTTGTCCAAGGTCCTTTAGATTTAAACCTACTCCTTGGACATGATTATGTCTATGCTATGAAAGCCGTCGTGTCCACACTCTTTCGAGTGATGTATTTTCCCTATGATGGGAGGATTGTGACCATTGATTAGCTTTCCTACGTGACACCCACTCATCATATGACTCCTAGTCATCAGACTTCCCTGAATGTTCCACATGTTTTAGTGGTTTCTTCCCCCTAAGGATGGGGGCACAAGCACGGTTTATGTTATGTTTCAAGCTCGTTAAAAAATGAAACCAACCTTCAAGCAAAGTTTCTCTTTGATTTCAAGCTTGCGTAAAAATGAAACCATTTCACATGAGCATGAGCATAGTTCCCGTTCTATGTCAAGCTCGTTAAAAAATGAAATAGGTTCCTTTAAGCATAGTTTACCTTTGGTTTCAAGCTTGCACAAAAATGAAACCAATCCACTTGAGCATAGTTTTATTCCATTTCAAGCTTGTTAAAAAATAAGATGGGCCCCCTCGAGCATAGTTTTATTCCATTTCAAGCTCGTTAAAAAATAAGATGGCCCCCCTCGAGCATAGTTTATTCCATTTCAAGCTCGTTAAAAAATAAGATGGCCCCCTCGAGCATAGTTTTATTCCATTTCAAGCTCGTTAAAAAATAAGATGGGCCTCCTCAAGCATAGTTATTGGCTATTTCAAGCTTGTGTAAAAATGAAATAGATCTCCCTCCCATTAGTTCGAGTCTCTCTCTAGAGTTAGAACTTGAACCTTCATTTCCTCTGTTTCTCGTTTTCCCCCCCTTGGTGAACATTTTCATATTAGTAGCCAGGTTGGTAGTTGGGTTAGCAAACAGTATTTTTGGACGAAATGAAGCTTGGGGGGCATGCCACATGTCATACCGTCAGCAATCATGTTGAGGGAACACTACCATGTTAAGCTGCTAGCAATCATGCTGGGGGCATTTACCAACCTCTGGGCATCATGTTGGGAAGGAAACCGCCAATGGGCCTTAACCTATGAGCATAGTTCCTTTTCTATGTCAAGCTCATTAAAAAATGAAATAGGTTCCCTCGAGCAGAGTTCTAATCTTATGTAAAGCTCATTAAAAAATGAAACAACTTTGTTCCCTTTGAGTCGAGTCTTCTCATAGACTTAGTACCTAAACCTTCTTTTCACCCGCCTATGCCTTAAGCGAATGAAATGAAGCTTGGGGGCATGTCTTCAACCTCTCAAAGTTACATTGAAGTCAAATCGATCACCTCTCCACACCACGTTGGAGCTAAGTCACTTACTTCCAGCAATCATGCTGGGGGAACACACCAACCTTTGGATGCCATGTTGGGGAAAAGTTCACCATTGGGAACATTTTCGAGCATACTTTCCTTTTTTAGGTTTCGAGCTCATTAAACCATGAAAAATTATCCCGAGCATAGTTCATTTTCTATTACAAGCTCATTAAAAAATGAAGCAGACATCATGAGCATTCTTCCAACCTATCTTCGAGCTCGTTAAAAACAGTAAGATAGCATTTGAGCTTACTTTTTCACTTTTTTCGTGCTCTGGTTGAAACATGAAAAGTGGTTTGAGCTTACTTTTTACTTTTTCATGCTCTGGTTCAAACATGAAAAAGATTCCGAGCGCTTTTGATACCATTCTCGTGCTCGTTAAAAATTTGAGTAAAAACAGTGTGTCTAACGAGTATAGGTTTATCACTTTATCTGGCCTCGCTAGACTATTTACGAAAAAGGAACTGTGTCGGGTTTACTTTTCCTTTGTCGTACTCAGTCATCAACCATGACAAAGTTGTTCATGGAGTCCTTTTAAGCTCTTTTCAGACTCCCTAAATAGGTAAAGATTGCCAAGCGAACTTGATGCTTCCACGCTTGTAAAAGCATTTGAATGATCGTCTTTCTGGTGATAGTTTACCCCTTTTTCGGACCAGGAAGTACTATTTACAAAAAAGGAATACTCCAACCAACCATGGCTGGAAGAGTCCTCTCCCGCGTTGTTTTACCATTTTTCAGGCGATGAGGCTAAATTTACGAAAAAGGACCATTGGAGTCTCCTTTAGTTCTTTTCAGACTCTCTAAACATGAAATGATGCCAAGTTTTCCTTCTTTGGACTCGTTAAATTTTGAACATTGAAGGGCCCATTATGGGACGAACCCCTCCTTTCCTAGGTTCATAAAACATTTGGGATTGGACTCATCTATGAGATGAGCTATACCGAGCATCTGGTTACCCTCATCAAGCTCATTAAAAAACAAGTGAGGCACTCATCATTCATGATGGGGAAAAAGGAAAGTGTTTGTGTTACATACCTTAGTGGCAGTATATAGTCGTTCTTGAACATGGAACTCGTTTGCATTTGCATACCGATAATTGGGTCATCTGTTTGTCTATGAGTCCTCGCTTATTTTCTGAGTCCTGTTACTCCTCTAAGTCATTTGGAGAAAGCTTCCACTATCAGTTGCATTAGAAGTTTGCGTCATTCTCATGTCAATACTGCCAAGTCATGCCATGCCCATGTTCAAGAGCACATTCATCATTTTCAGTCAGTACACATTTCGTCATGCCGTTGTTACTTTGAGTCAGTCTCACATGTTATTGTACCATCCGATCCACTCTACACATCTTTTGTCATGTTTCGTGTCGATTGATGATGGATTCATCATGGCCCTCCTTCGACAGATTCATCCTTGTCGACTTCAACTCATCATCCAAGGATTGAATCTAGAAACCAACCAAGTACCTTGGCCCTGCATGCCTCAATGGCAGGTTACCTCGCTTTCATCATGAGTTTACATCATTGACTCTTGATTGAAAGGTTTCATCTTGCGTTCGACGTCAACTCATTTATTCACGCTTGATGATATGTACTGTGATACCTTGGGAATCATTGACATTAATGATGATCTCCCTCGCACTTGTTAACGATTTACATCAATGACTGGTAATCAAGTGGTTTCTACCATGTTCTACGTCAAGACATTTGTAATCACATGGATAGATTCGTATCATTGCGGGTTCAGCTTGAAGATCCTGGGGAGTCATGTTTTACCCAGGTTGCGATGGAGTTTGTATTGAGTCATATTACATAGATCCACTTTTTTATTGGTCGTGGATGTGTTATCATCTCATCATGGATCTACGCTTGTGTCTAGTAGCCATGATTGTGTTCAGTCGGTCATTACTCCCATGGATCTGCAATGTATTGGTCGACAACCATGTTGTACTACATATGAGATTGTTAGTTCAGAGTTAGTTGTACTGCAGCAGCGTCCTTCATCCGACAAGTCTCTTGCCATTTTTTCTATAAAAGCATTTCACCTGTATCATTCCGTCAGCTTCATGCTTTGGGGGGCATTCTGTTACACCGAAATGTCGTCACCCTTGTGCAAGTGTCACAAGTGTCGCAAGTGTTGCAAGTGTCGTCGTCATGACCTAGTGTCGTCATCATGACCGTTGCAAGTACCGTCATTATGACCAAGTGTTGTCATCATGACCGTTGTGATAATGTTGTCATCTTGACCATTGTGTATACATCCCTGAAGTCATATGGACCAAGTACTCATTTGGGAGGATTTGTACTCAGTTTGTACATCCTTTTGAGAGGTCGTCGCAGGTTGCTCTATAGCAGAGTGCGACAAGGTCTGTTAATGGGAAAAAATATCCATTTCGAGATATTTCTCAAAGCTTTCCCATTTGGGGGCTTATCCCTGATATCTTGGAGAGCTGGTACTCGACCCCTAACTCATTGGGAAGATCCCCTATCTCTCTCCCACCATCTCTCAACCTACCCTATCCATAACCTCGTCCACTTAGTCCTATATAAGTGAGGCTTACTCCCATACCAAGGAGAGGAATACTATGGTATCTACATGCTGGTGAAATCTCTCTTAGGCACCTTCACTCATCTCTTGGAGAATTCGTGCTTCCTTGGAAGGGCTTGGAAGTTGGCTTGTGTGGAGAATGGCTGCTACGTTAAGTCATTGGTTGTATTTCTATATCTCTATCATGTACTCCTCTATTTGCAGTAATACAAATGCTTTCCACCAATATCGCTCTTATATGTGATGATGTTGTGTTGTTTACCTGCTTAACTGTTTACATAGATCTCTTATTGTATAGATGCTCTTTACGCGTTTCTCTTTTCCGTGTTTTGACAGGTCTTGCAGCTTGGATCTGACGATTGTGGGACGTGGAGAAACATTCGGGAGAAAGGATAGCGAAATCAAAGAGGTAAGACATCTAGTACTTTATCCTTAATTAGATCTTGGAAACGTGTTTGTAGTCTGTTCTATTTGTTCTAGACTCGCATTGAGCTAGGGAGATCCGGCTCGCTTATGGTCGAGTGGATTGTCCGGTAATAAATCTGCATCTAGTTACCCTCATCAAGCTCGTTAAAAAACAAGTGAGGCACTCATCAATCATGATGGGGAAAAAGGGAAGATTTTGTGTTACATCTTAATTACGGCAGTACATAGTCACTCTTGAACATGGCACTCATTTGCATTTTGCATTCAGTACTTGGGTAATCTGTTTGTCTTCGAGTCCTATCAATTCCATGAGTCTTGTCACTCCTTTGGATCAGCCAAAGAATGCTTTCATCATCAGTTGCATTAGGGGTTGGGATCATTATTGTCAAGTCAATACTGCCAAATCATGCCATGCCCATGTTCAAGAGACGTTTGTTCCTCATTATCTGCAGTCAGTACACCTTCAATCATGTTGGTCTACCTTGAGTCAGTCTTGCACATTACTCTACCGTCTGATCTACTCCAAACATCTGTTATCGAGTTTCGTGTCGATGATGGGGGATTCATCATGGCCCTCCTTCGATGGGTTCGTCCTCGTCGACATCAAATCATCATCTGAGGTTTCAACTTAGAAACCAACCAAGTACCTTGGGCATGCATGCCTCAATGGTAGGTTACCTCGCTTTCAACATGAGTTTACATCATTGAATATTGATTGAAAGATTTCATCTGGCGTTCGACTTCAACTCGTTTATTCACGCTTGGTGATATGTACTATGATACCTTGGGAATCATTGACATCAATTGTGATTTCCCTCGCACTTGTTAACGGTATACATTAATGACCGGTAATCAAGTGGTTTCTACCATGCTCGACTCCAAAACATTGTAATCACATGGATAGATTCGTATCATTGCGGGTTCAGCTTGAAGACCCTAGGGAAGTTATTTTCTACCCAGGTTGCGATGGAGATTGTTTGGGATGCACAGATCCACTTTTGTATTGGTCGTGGCTGTTTTGTCAGTTCAGAGTTACACGGATCCACTTTTGTATTGGTTGTGGTTGTGTTATCATCTCATCATGGATCTACGATTGTGTCTAGTAGCCATAATTGTGTTCAGTCGGTCTTTACTATCATGGATCTGTAATGTATTGGTCAGCAGCCATGTTTTGTGTTGTATGAGACTTGTGGATCTTAGGTCATTTCTGCAGCAACTACTTCCAACTAGCAAGTCCTTGCCATTTTTTTTACTACAAAGCATTTCGCCTGTCTCATTCCGTCAACTTCATGCTTGGGGGGGCATTATGTTACACCAAAATGTCCTCACCCTTGTGCAAGTGTCGCAAGTGTTGCAAGTGTCGTCATCCTGACCTAGTTTCTTCACCATGACCGTTGCAAGTACCGTCATTATGACCAAGTGTTGTCATCATGACCGTTGTGATAATGTCGTCATCTTGACCATTGTGTGAACTCTTTGCTATTTTACCTAAACCCATTTTAGAGTAAAAACACATCCCTAAAGTTTCCCATGACTGGAAGGCTTAACTGACCTACTTTTCAAGGTCGTCGCAGTCTGCCCTTGTGCAACATGAGACGTCGCAGGTTGTCCTAATGAAACCTGCGACGATGTCAGTTATTTGGATAAAAGTATATCTTCGAGTCCATTCTCGAAGATGAGTGATGTGGAGGCATATCCCTAGGATCTAGGTGAGGTGGAACTTTGGTTCCTAACCTAATGGGAATATCCCTTAACCATCTCCCCCTAATCCTCAACCTACCCTATCTCTTTATCCCTATATAAACACCCACTCTCTCCATGGGAGGGGGGAAGGTCTATAGTACCCTTATGCTGGTAGGATATTGGTGATCCCTAATCATCTTGGGAGGATTGTACCACCTTGGAGGCTTGGCTTGGACATGTTGGATGGAGGATGAAACGTTGAGGCTTTGGTTGTAGCTTCATCCTTTTCTATGTAATTCCCACTTTTATACAGTTAATATAATCTCTTTCCATAAACTGTTGTCTCATTGATGATGATGTTTAGAGTTTTCTTCCTTAACTGTTAACTTAGATCAATCATATGAAATGTATGCTTTCACTGTTTGTTAGTATCTATATGTTCAACAGGGTCTTGCAGCTGGAGATCTGACGACGCTGGAGCATTGGATCAACAAAGAGCAAAGGCATCTGCAAATCTGAGGTAAGTTATCTATCCACTAGTTTGCACTTCTATTGATCTAGGAAAGTAGATCTATATTCTGTTTGATTTGTTCTAGACTTGCATTAAGCTAGGGAGATCACGCCTTAGATACGTCTTTGGTAGATTGTCCGTTAACAAAGTTCTTCATCCATGATTTGTGATCCTGTAGGGGTGACAACCATAAATAGGATTTTTTTTTTTTTGAATGGGTAGAAAAACAAAAACATAAACTATTTTAGTAAAGGAAAATTTGGATTTGGGAAAAACTTTGATGGGTAATTGGGGTTTGACTAAGTTTTGGACACTTTTAAATGAACAGGGAAGCATAAAATGAGGATTTCAGAAGCAAGGTGAAGGAATGGGAAAATTTGTCAGAGAGGGACAAAGAAGCAGAAATAGGAAATGAACATTGTGGCAAAATTTGAAGGAAATTGGGTGAAAATCGAAGAAGTTATGGCAAATGGAAATGTTGTCTAACGACTTGCGTATTGGGGAAGTACCCCTCACTCCACGTCTCAGGTAAAACTTATAACCGCTTTTCCACAAACGACAGCTCTTGGTTTACCTCACAGGTGGGAACTAGTCAATCAGGTAGGGTTTGTTGCCCTTTTCACTGGCAGGTCCTCTCAATGGGCCAGCTACTTCGGGGTTCCTATGGTACTCCTCACAATGAATTTTAGGGCTTATTCCCAAGTACTTCCCACAGTTAAGCGGATAGGGATTATTCCCAGATCCGAACCTACAATTGATAGGAACAAATACATATGCGAAATTGTTTTTGGCAGAAATTCCACCCAACGAACCCGAGAAAGTGCTTTGATACCAGATGTGAGGAACCTGCAACAATTAATTAATGAAAATGCACGAGATAACAGAAATAACAGAACTCATAATAGATTTATTGATCGCAGGCCACTTCGAAGGGGAAACATCCTTTGAGCAATCTCAATACAAATAACTTCACGGCACCTTCACTGGCCTCAACACAAACTTATATACTAAGTCTAGGCACCAATACTATGTATCAATACCATGGGACATATAATACTACGGGACGACTTACAAGGCATATGCATCCAATACTATGGATCAATACTATGGGCTAATACAAACTATGGACCAACATATAATACTACGGGACGACTTACAAAGCATATGCATCCAACAACAATATACTAACAAAGTAAAGAGAAGGGTTGACACGGGTTCCTAACAATTTTTTGATTTATGCATGTAACTTTGTATTTGCGGCCCACACAGCTCTGATGATATAACTAGAAGCTATGATACCACTTGGTAACGTCCCCATTCCTCAATCGAGCTAGCAGAATGGACATTAACTACATCGAGGCCTCTAAATTTCACCCCATAACCAAAATTAAGAATTTTTACAGCTAAAACGCATGTATAGACATGGAAATAAAAACACATAGCGGAAATAAAATTGATCCACACACACATAACATGCAATTCCAATCATAATTATCACATGCATATAAATTAAAAATCATTACACATCAGATACATAAGAATACTTATCTTTAAACAAAGAAGATCATAGCAATTGGTTGTGTAAGAGCGATTTTCGACCCAACCTTAGGCACTCTGTCCAGCATATACTCTTTCTGCTGAGAGGGAACCCCCAAGCTTGTCTATAAGGCCACCAGGGAAAAAGAAACACCTACAGGCTTCTCTCTCTCATCCCACAACCCATTATGATGTTAAAGTTACAGAATCATGAGTCATTCTCCAAGTCAATCTTGTGTGTCAAGATTGAGCCTTGTGTGTCGAGGTAGTGCCTTATAGGAGCCTGAGTTGGATCAAGAAACTTGGAGAAGAATCTTGAGTTGGAATTAAGAATGGTTAAGCTTCATGTGTTGAGGCAAGTGCTTTGTATGTCAAAGTGATGATGTTGTACAATCTTGCTAGTCAAGGCTAAGGTCTTGTGTGTCAAGACAGATCCTCATGTGTTGAAGTGGTGCCTTATGTGTTGAGGTGATGCTTTGCATGTCGAATCTAGTATGGTGTGTGATGTACTACTAACCATGGTTGAGATATTAAGTCTCCCCTAGGGAATGTCCACCCCTAGAGTGAATTACTTTAGCATATAGCCACTTGGAACGATAGTAGGGCAATATGATCACATCATTAGGAAATGTCCTTAGTATATTTGATATGATAATTAAGTTGGCACATGTTGACCATGCAGATAAGACAAGAGATAAATATAAGATGTGATAAGATATGAGAGAATTCGAATTGCACATAAAATAATTAATTAAGAGAGAATTCAAATTGTTAAAATTCAGTGAAGACTTCAGTAAATCAAAGGAGAACTCGAATTGATCACTACAGTGATTTTAACAAGAAAGAATCGGTTAAGAGAGTTAACTAAGTGATAACAAGGAAGATCTAATTAACTAAGTGTTATTGCATGAAGAAAATTATGTTAAACTAAAAGATGACACTTATGTTAAACTAAAAGATGACACTTGAGTTGTGACACTTGCATGACGACACTTAAGTTGGCCACCTGACTAAGTGGGAAAATTTTCAGTTAAGGGGTGAGTTCATCTTGAGACTCAGTTCAGTGAGTTAATGCACTTCATGAGAAGTAGGGCGCACTTCTTCATGTAATAATGATGCATCCAGATGGAGGATGAGTTCATCTTGAATTCAAAAGATAAAAATAGAATCCTATGCATGTGAATAGTATATAAATATGTTATATAGGATTGATGAATTCAATGCAAAGTGAATTCTCTTCTCCCTTGAAGGCAATGTGCTTCTCTTTGTGCGGGATGTTATTATGAGTCTCTCTTCTTTATCTTTCTATTGCTCTGTAATTCCACCAAGGGTGCTTGATGTAAAATACATTCTCTTCTATCTATCAATATACTAAGGAAGATTTTGCTAGGTTTTTCTCCCTCAAGTCATAGAGGGTTTCCCCAGGGTAAATTCATGTGTCAAATGTGATTGCTTATGTGTATCGTTGTTATTTGATTTGAAGTACTGTTGCATTTTCGAATTAAAGATAAAAAAATTAACATGGTATCAGTGCTCAGGGCGTGAAAGAGGCAAGCTTGAGCCTACGTAGATCCTGAGCGTGCACAGTACTTGAATAATTATGGATTCAATCTCAATAAGACCGGAAGACCGTCTTGAAGGAACTTTGAACTTCAATACTTGGAAGTCCATGATTCTAAATATCTTGGAAGAGCATGATTTCGATGGATATCTATCCAAAAGTTGTGGCTTCCTTCTTCACAAAGATATCTCAAGTAAGAGATCAACTCATGAGCATTGGTGTGACTGTCGATGATGTTTATCTCATTCAAACCATTGTCGATAGTCTTCCATATTCATGGGATACATTCTTAATTGTAGTAAATCATCGAGAAGTGAAACATAACTTTGAGAAACTGTGGCATGATTTCCTTTCTAGATCCATTAGAACTAGTGTTGAGACATGGCTGGTAGACAATGGCACATCCAAGCACATGACTAGATATAGGAGCACTATCATATATTTGAAGGAAAATAAGTTTTCTTGTAAGGTGGAGATTGGAGATAATACCACTTATTTGATGCAAGGAATTGGATCCAATTATTTTTAGTTGGATTTAGGAGATGTACTGCATGTGGATGAAATTATGTTTGTCCCTAGATTGAAGAAGAACCTCCTGTCTATTTCGGTTCTAGAATATAAAGGATTTAGACTTATCTTTATGGACAACAAAGCACTCATGTGGCTTAAGCTTGAAGAATTGAACTCTCCTTCAGTGATTGGAGTTAGAGAGGGAGGTCTCTACAAAGTTCCTGGAAATATCATTCAAGTCATAATGCATGACATAGTCAGTCCTTATGAGCTTTGGCATAGAAGGCTTGGTCAAATCCATTTCAAAGTGCTACCAGGATTGAAAAATATGGTGAAAGGTATGTCCATGTTTAAATATGATTTTGATAGTGTTTGTAGAGGTTTCGATCTTGGAAAGAACATTAAGAATATTTTTCCAAGTAGTACCA
The DNA here is from genome assembly GCA_027924585.1 of Larix kaempferi. Taxonomy (NCBI): domain Eukaryota; kingdom Viridiplantae; phylum Streptophyta; class Pinopsida; order Pinales; family Pinaceae; genus Larix; species Larix kaempferi. Next base: position 1,218,614 of record BSBM01000475.1, read on the forward strand.
AAATATCCAAGGGGATCCTTGACTTGATTCATTCTTATCTATGTGTTCCTATGTCTACAACCTCCTTGAGTGGTTATTTGTATTATGTGCTTTTCATAGATGACTTATCTCGCAATTCATGGGTTTATTTTCTGAAAGCGAAGAGTGAAACTTTCAACATGTTTCAAGAGTTTAAAGCATTGGTTGAGAATAAGATTGGGAAGCACATTCGTTCTTTTAGTTTTGATAATGGAGGAGAGTTTGAGTCCCATGACTTCAATGACTTATGTCGAGATGTAGGAATAAAAATACAACTAATTGTACCCTACAACCCTGTTGTTGCTACAACAACCCCCCAAAAATTTCTTTGAATATTGGGGCCCCTCCTTAGTTTTCTTAAAAGAAGAAAGCTTCCCTAGAATTTTGAGGCCATCAAAGTCTTTTCTACTTAGTTTCTTAAGACAGGTTCTTAGCTTGCCTCCTTTGATTTCTTTTTCTATTTTTGATCAAGCAAAAGACTTATATTTTGATCCACAATGGCGAAGTTTTGAAAAGATAAATTTCAAAAGCGGCGGAAGTTTTGGACCAACCTTTTCGAAAAGACAGAAGAAAAGATCGAGCCAAGCCGCGGAGGCACCTCTAGCATAACTTGTTTGCAACGGCGGACGAGTTGGGATGATCTTGCCGAAGTGACAGAAGAGAACTAAGCTAAAAGTAGGCGGAACAAATTCCCGAGTACTTTATGCAACGGAGGAAGGACTCAGTTAATCTTTCCGCAATGGTGGAAGGACTCGGTTAATCTTGCAGCAACTGTGAACGCGGAAGCACTCACTTATCCTTTCCGCAATGGCAGAGGAACTCGGTTAACTCTTCCAACTCGCGACGTTGTGCTGCTCTTCCGTGGATGAATTTCGGTAATTCTCCCGAAACGGAAGACAAACTCGTTGATGCTTTCCGCAATGGTCAAAAAAGTTGAGCTAGTCTCTTCGGTTTTGGTGGCCACAATTAACACTGAGCATGCCGATTTGTCCCGTTCGTACGCCTCATTAACCCTGTTTTAGGTTCACATATACCTTATTAATTGCTCACACGTGCCAAAATCCTTATATAGGACACGAACCCCGTTGGATTTCAATTGTTTCTTGTTGCTTGAGAGCTTTGTTCCCGTTTTCGTTTGAAGTCACGAAGCACATATTCCAGGCTCGCCGGTTCCACAGCAAACGTCGGCATCCGCATAACGTTCATCTCGTCACAGGTTAGTACCCTTGCAAACCTTATTATAGTGTGTCCTTCTCGTTTAAAATGGCATGATTCATCGCTCTTTTCGTTCTATCCTAGCCATGGCGGGACTCTCAGAATAACCACGGCTATAGCCGACCCATGTGCACACTCGACTAGGCGTATTGAAGCCCTGATTGTGGACATAAAAGGCTCTAGAACCTCAAGCACCCACCACTTAAATGTTAGAATAACCTGCAGCATAGAAGCCACCTGCTTGGTAATATCGAGACCAACCTTGCCCATCCTTACACAAAAGATATAAGCATTTTTACACGACTATGGAGTTTTACGCCATTCTGCGCTTTGAAACAGGTTATTATCATGTTTTTCTCTTCCTATAGAACATAGAATACCCAGGCCTACTTTATGTGCATTGCTTTCGTAGTTCATAGTTACAATATCAACAGCGGAAGTAACCAAATTAAAGTTTTTCACAAGATTATAAAATAGAATGTGAAAGAAATGTTTTGAAACAGTGAAACAAGCAGGAATTGGAAGTTTTAGTTGGCATTTGGATCTTATCATTATAAGTAGAATGTTGGTTTGGATTGCTGACATCGCGCCATATATTCTTATTCATGTCTGATTGTTGAACAAGATTTTCAAAAATGGCTAAAGGTGGCAAGAGAAAGTCAAAGGCAATTGGCGAAAGCGCAAGAGTAGAAACCACATTCCAAGATACCAAGTGCACCACAGGTGTGCCCCCAGAAGTAAAATGGGGTGACGTATACCGCATGATAAGAGATTAGGACTTCCCTGAAGCTCTTCTTGAAGAAGAATATTTATACTAGAACATCAGAAACTCTTGTATATCCAAGGCATCCACACGTCCAGAGCTCTTTCCATGCTCAGAAGTAATTGGATGGATTTTGCATCATGCGAACACTGAGACAAGAGTTCTATCAGACAGCAAAGGAAATTTTTTTGCCTCATTTCACCCCTCCTATATCTCAACAGCTTACAAGTTTCCCAAAGCCCAGCAGTGGCTTGATGATGCATGGTTGGAAGAGATCCAGATGGATAATCTAGAGATGGCTAGGAAGTTGTTAAGTTTGGGAAAACAAATCAGGAAAAGGGATAGTGAAGAGTACGAGGTTCAAAATTTGAGGCCCCCTTTCAGATTGATCACTCTCATGTTGAGCAAAATCTTTGGAAGACCCGATGGGACAATGTTCATGCTGCAGTGGGTTCCCATCATCCACTACGTAGCGTTCAAAGGGACAATTTTCAACTGGGATGATATTCTATCAGACAACCTGTCATCAGCTATAATAGATGCACGAGAAGAGTTAGTGGAGAGAAAGGAAGAATGTTATATGACATCTTACTTAATAGATTGTATTGTGGCGAAATGCCCCTTTCCCAAGTTGGGATGCATATGGAACTCGGCTGATAGCTCAGTGTTCATCGCCTATAAAATCTCTTGGGCTCAGAATTACAAAAGGCATTACAAACTCATTTGTGAAGAGTTTATTATGCCCTTATATGAATTAATGTTCAATGAAGAACCCAACTGCCTATCTGAGAACGCCATGGAAGTTTTGGAGAAATATGGTGATTTCTATTTTTTGCCAGAAGGTACCTACATAAGAATGTATGGAGACTCCAAACCCTCGTATATCCTACCTAGGTATGTTACAGATTATATAGTCCACAAGGAGGTGGTAAGACAGGTATTCATTGATGGAATTGGTAGTACCTTGTACAAGGCAAAGAAGGATTCCTTCCCACCTTTACCATTTTATGTTGGGGATTACAAATTTTCAAAAATCACAACAGCATAATATTTTGTCGCAGAGCTGAAAGGATTTCATTTTGGGGAAAGGATTTTTCATAGGAACGATCCACAAGGCAAAGCTGCACAACATTGCAAAGAAATTTCCACTCCTTTTGAATATGCTAACTATTATGATAAAGACAAAGAAGTATATAGAGGAGTTAGCAATATGACCGAGCGAAGGATCTTCCAACTTGGGAAGGATGGAACCAGCTCTAGCTCTACGGTGGTCAAAGAAGCATTACAACGGCAAACAAAAGAGACCTTAGGAACTGCTGAAGCTCTCTCCAGAGAGGAACAAAAGCTCAAAGAACAAGCTGAGAAAATTCAAAAGGAAGTAAAAGAAAGGGACAATAAAACACAAGAAGACAAACTTCGAGAAGAAGAGACTCAAAGGGTCCAAGCAGTTGAAGATGAGGCTCGAAGAGTTCAGGAGGAGGAAAGAATCAGATTGGAAGAAATTGCTAAACAAGAAGAAGACGAGTAACTTAGAAGAGCACAAGAAGAAGAAGTGCAAAGAAAAGCGGAGGAAGAAAGGAAATCCAGAGAAGATGTTGATCCAAAGAATCCAAACATACAAAACTTGGATACAGACCTCTCTATAAGAGACCTCCCACTTGTTCCTTTCACTCCATCAAAAAAGAGTACAGTGTCCCAGTGGGAAAGGTTCGCTTATAACAAAAAGAGAAAGTCCATTGTAAAGGAGACAGTGACTCGAATGAAGAGTCCTTTCTGACCAGATATCATCACTAAGCATGAAACCACAATCATGCAAAGTACCGAGGATGCCCCTGATCTCATGGCATCCATATCTGTAGTCACAATTAAAGCAACCGCAAACAATGTACACGTATTAGGGGGCCAATTAGAACTGGAAAAGAAGAAATCATGTCAGTTGCAAGAGACTCTGGTCAAAGAACAAAATTATACGAATTTGATGGTTGAAAAATGTGACACCCTTATAGGAGAAAAGGAGGAACTAAGCAGAGCATTTTCAGCATCTAGAAGATAAAAAGAGAGCTTTGACGATCCAAATAAGAGCCCTGGAAGGAGAGAAGAAAGATCTTGAAGGTAGGAACTTAAGGCTTGAATCTAAAAAATTTGATGACGCCCAACAAATCGAGGATTTGAAGGAAAAAGTAGAGAAATTGGAAGAAAGCGGGGAATTGATGGAACGAAAATTGGAACTCGTGACTAGCAAGGTAGGTGATCTTGGTCCCTTTCATGAGCAGGCTTGTGAGATACTCAAGAAAAACCACCAACTTCAGGAACTTATATCAGAGGAGGTGTACAAGTTAAAAGCAATAATGGCCAAGGTCAGAGAGATTAACATGGAAGCCACTTGGGTTAAAAGGAAACATGCACACATCAGTAAGGATATAAAGGAACATATTGAATGGAGAGAAGGGAAATCGGGATTTCCGGCAAATCTTCCCCGTAAGTCTGTCACTGAATACGAAGCAGATGTGCGCACCTTGATATATTCCAAAGACCGCGGAGCAAAGTTGAACATTGTGACACAAACCACCTATGAACAAGGTGAGAATTTATACCTCAAGATATGAACTACTGAGGAGGCATGTCTAATAGTGGCACCCCAAAGTATAGAAGAGTTTCCAGATATAACCCAACGTTTATCCGAGTTGAATGATAGACTGAGCGCAGAAATTGGCTATGTGAGAAAAGTGGATGTATTAACCATAGAGGATATGGACCAGTTTACCAGCCAGGCTGCTGTTCATACACACCTCCTGGAAGAAAGCCTCCGAGGGGCAGCAGTAGAAGTGATCATTCTTGAGGAAGAACTCGCCAAGCAAGAGGTTTCTCTTAGATTTTTGCTCCCCTTAATTGGAAACAATATTATAAGAGAAGCACAGCAGTAGGTGAATTATATAGCTGAGGTGAACAGGACGCAAGTAGCCAACCAAGTATCAACTTCAACAACCCTAGCAGCATCAACAGTTCCAGCAGTGACGCCAGCTGTAGTAGAAATCTCAGATCCAATAGAGATGCCCATTCGAGAATAGCCCATTTTATTACATTTGCTAAAGTTGCTAGCGCGTCCTCTTGGATTTTGTATCTCTTTAGAATATTAAAATGACATCTGGAATTTAGTCCCCGCCCTTTTTATTGTTGGGAGGCTTTTATTTAATTTTGTAAATTAAACACTACATGACAAACTAGAGGAATTTAAAAGGTTAGGGTATAGGTGGTAGCTTGGAGCATTTTTTGTAAATCTATATATAGCTATTTAGAGAAGGAGTAGGGACTTTTGGCAAGTGGAAACGAATTTTCCTCTTGTATGAGAATTATTTCAGTTACATGAATAGAAAAGAATTTTGGCCTATGAAAAGTTGGTGCATCGCTTTGCTTTGGGCTGTGATGGAAGATTGCCGAATCATTTCTGCATGTTGCATACACATTTAGTGAGATATTTCCTGGCTCTTGTGAATTATTTCTATGTTGTGAATGATCTCGTGTCTTTGCAAAATCTTTGTACCTTATGAGTAATTGTATTTTTTAATAAAATCAGAGCTACTTGATATTATTCGCATTCTGCTGAAAATACATCTTTATAATTTGATGGCTATCTATTCAATTCTCTAGATGTTCAAATCAGTATTATTACTCATATTTCAAAGTTCTACTCCTTGCAAGGATAGGGTAATTTAGATTTTAAAAATAAGTTTAGAACATATTTGTTTTATGCATGCATTTAATCTAGGGCACATGCATATCATTTTAAACAAAAATACATAAATGGTGCGTCGGGCCGCAACCGATAAAATAAGCAAACCTTTATAAATTACACGGTAGTCGGAACCATTAATTGGATGGATTCCCCACACCAAACGGTGAGCGATCTGATTGGGATCGCTTACTGGGGAGAATCCCTAACTGATTGATGCTACGAGTTTCAAGGCATCAACGGTTTTTGGCGCTAGAAGGAGGGCCACTAGTGCATGGCTGGAAGAAGAGACCCTTTTGTTAATAAAGTTTCTACTGAAAACCCATCCGAAATAGCTATTCCAAATATTTCAGATTTGGAATCAAGAAATCAAGAAAATCCTAATTCTGAGACAGAACAGCAAGAAACATTGTACGTTGTCCCTTTTGAGGAAGTAAACCGCTTCAGAAGACATACTCACTCTTACGTTAGAAGTCTTGGAGGACTAACTACTATTCCCTTGTTACCCAGAATCAGAGCTCCCCGAAAGAACCCTCAGTGTACAAAAGATTCCATTCTCGTTCAAAGTCTAGAAGAATTATTAGACTTATCTCTAGAAGAAATCATTGAACCTTTTGATGAGGTCAGTCCCGAAACTCCTACGAATCAAGAAGAGCCACTTACACCAAAGCATACTCCTCGCAATTCACTAACGTATACACCACCACGTTCTCCACCAAGAGTCATGGTCATACCCTCATGGAGAGCAAGAGGAGCATTAAATGTGGTTGGACCATTCCATGATTTGCCTAAAAACCCAGAAAATGTTTTGCCTAAGTATGACCCTGGCAAAGGGATTTCTGCTGAAGATCACCTTAAAAGTTTGTATTTAGCTTTAAATCTCCTCAATGTGGAACACAAAGATGTGGTTTGTCGCCTGTTTCCTTACACTTTTGAACCCAAAGTATCCTCCTGTTACTTCAGTTTGCAAGCTAATTCGATAACAAGTTGGGACGATTTTGAGAAATGTTTTTAAAAAAAATATGGAAATCAGAAAACTGTAGCCACTCTCATTTAAGAATTGCTATCAATGAGAATGGAAAAGAATGAGAAAGTTCAATATTTTAACCAAAGATTCATGACATTGTTAAACAACTTCAGTGATTCCACAAAGCCCGCCGAGGAATGTCTGGTAGAATATTATACAACAGCTCTCAAACCCCCATTAGCAATGTTTGTCAAAAGAACAAAAAGGCCTACCTTGACAGAAAACTTTGAAGAAGCCAAGAAAGTAGAAGAGGAAGCGGACAACATTGCTAAACATTCTCTGGATCTGGAAACAAAATCCTCAGCTGTTAAAAAACCTTTTTTGTTAACTAGGGGTAAAGAAGAACCCGCAGCTGATTTAGAAAGTGTCATAAAAATGATGCAAAAGCTCTCTAATAAAGTAGTAGATATAGAGAAAAATAAAGCAACAAGCTCTTCCAGACCACCTTTCAAGCCATTTTATAAGAAAAGAGAAGAAAATGGACAGTCAACCTCACCAGTAAATAATTCTGTTGTGCTAAACTTAAATGAAATAGGCATGGACCACTTCTGCACCTTCCATCAAGAACAACACTCTGAGAAGAGCTGTCCACAGTGGATCAATTCAATGAGTTTAGTAATGAACCAGATGTTAGATGCACAAATGCCTGAGCAAAAATCCTCAGCAAGAACAAATTCCTGAGAGGGAGGAATCCACTCCCAACACCACGATGATCCTTTGGGATTGGATTCCTACCACAGAACCATCTCTTGAAGATTTTGTTGACGAAGTGCAAACAGCGTCAATTAATATCACTACTAGGAGTAAAAGCCCAGTGATTGATCAAACAACGGAAGTGCCTAAAGCTAGATCTAATTAAATACCAAAGCGGCATATAACTGTCATTCCACCTCAACCTAAGACAATTCCAGCAGTTACTCCCACAGTGACTAGGGAACCAGACTCATAAATAACCAAACAACCTCAAGCTTCTTCAAACAAAACAAAAAATCAATCAAAAGTTTCAAAGGAATGTGACATGAGCTACGATATAATCGAAGATATTAAGAAAACAAAAGCAAACGTGTCCATTTTTTATATGTGTAACCTGCCACAACAAAGAAAGAAGTTAATAGAGGCTTTTGAGCCACAACCAAGCACTTCATTAGAAAACATTGGCGAAAACCCAGAAATAAATGAAGCAAGTATTGGCAGGAAATAAAAATCTCAGACTCTACCTTTCCTCTTGACCTTTAAGATTTTTAATCACAATGTGCACAATTGCTTGGTGGATTCTGGTGCTAGTTCAAACGTCATGCCTCTATCAATTTGTAAAAAGATCAATGGGAAACCTATCCCATCCCCATCTCAAATCATTCAATTAGATAGAACTGTTGTCAAGGTCATTGTCGAATTGAAAGATGTACTTATTCGGTTGTCATCCGACTCGAGAGTATGTCAATTCATCGATATAATGGTAGTCGATATTCCTGAGGCGTATGGTTTAATTCTGAGTAGGGACTGGTCTGCGAAACTAAATGGCTACTTTGCAATAGATTGGTCTCATTTATGGCTTCCCTATCAGAATAGGCAAAATCAAATCAAAATATTAAGAGAACCGCACATGAAACAAAATGTCACTCAGCTAGAAGAAAAAAATGAAGCTGTAGCTTTTTCGTCGTCAGTTTTAGGGAACTATTTCCTAGAAATCGAACCTAGAAATTATCAGTCAGAAGATGCTAGCCATGATTTAGACAAACAGTCCGATTTCCTTCATTTTTCACGGACTGATGATATCGATCATAACATAGTAAATTTAGTCACTGACATTGGTAGTAATAACACTAACTTAGTTAAAGAAAAAAATATGTTTTGGACTCTTTACTTTGATGGCTCAAAAACTCAAGAAGGATACGGAGCCAATTGTATTTTAATTGACCTTGAAAAAAATAAACATTTTTTATCTTGTAGATTAGAATTTGAATGCACAAATAATACTGTTGAGTACGAAGCACTAATCCATGGACTAAATAAAGCCATTGGTTTGAACGTCAAATTTTTAAAAGTTTTTGGGGATTCATAAATATTTTTCCGGAAAATAAGGAATACAATTCATTGTCTTTCGCCACACTTAAAGGGATATCAGGATGAAGTTTTGGGATCTGATTTCATTTTTTGAAGCTTTCAATATTAATTCTATTCCTAGATTGAAAAACGTTGTTGTTGATTTTCTAGCAACTTCCGCTTCCAGATTAGTGCCTACTAATAATAAATGTACCATTGAATTAATTTTCAGTTCGTCTGTCCCAGATAACGTCACGAATCTGAGTGTTCGACGATGATGATCAAATCATTAGTTTCTTAACTAATGAAGATACCTTTCAAGAAGCCATTATCGAGGAAGAACAACATGATTCAGATTTACAAAATAAGGATGTTGTAAAGGGAAATTTCATGCCCAAAGGGGTGAGAACGCTTGAAGCATTATTTGATTTACAAAGTAAGTTTAGAAGACCTGTAAATGCAAAAACACACAGCTCATCCATGCAGCATGAGTTAATAAATTTAGGCACAGAAGATGAGCCAAAATATATTAATCTAGGTAAGTATTGCACGCCTGACGAGAGAAGTAAGTTCATTAAACTGTTCCAATAGTACAAAGATGTGTTTGCTTGGACTTATGACGATCTAAAAACATACGATACTCGTATCATTCAACACATAATACCAATGAAAGCAGGCGTTAAACCTTTTCAGCAACAATTAAGGAGGATGCATCTGACACTTGAACCTCTCATTCACAAAGAACTAAAAAAATTGTTGGATGCAAAGATCATTTTCAAAGTCTGACACTCCGAATGGGTAGCTAATTTAGTCCCCATGCAGAAGAAATCGGGAGAAATCAGAATGTGTGTAGATTTCCGAAATTTAAACAGAGCTTTCGATAAAGACAACTATCCTGTGCCCCCAATGGAGAAAATATTGCAGATGGTGTTAGGATCAGAACTTTTTCCCTAATAGATGGTTTTTCTGGTTACAACCAAGTGCTAGTAGCAGAAGAAGACCGACTGAAAAGTACTTTTTGTACAAAGTGGGGAACCTTTGCATATCAGAGAATTCCTTTTGGCTTGATAAACACAGGAGCCACATTTCAGTGAGCCATGGACATTGCTTTTCGAGGATTGGGCGGCCAATGTGTAGTGGTATATTTAGATGATGTGACATTTTTTTCAAAGAAAAGGGAAGACCACGTTGTCCACTTAAAGCAAATTTTCGATCGTTGCCGGAAATATGGTATCTCTTTAAACCCTAAGAAAAGTATTTTGTTGTTCTTGAGGGCAAACTGTTAGGTCATATCATTTCAAAAGAGGGAATCTCGATAGATCAAGAGAGAGTGCAGGCCATCAGCAAGATTCCCATGCCCCATAGCAAAAAGTCCATGCAATCATTCATGGGTACCATAAATTTTGTTCGAAGGTTTGTACCAGACTTCGCCCAGATCGTTAAACCTTTGCAACAAATGGTCAAGCAGAGTGTACAATTCAAATGGACAGACTTGGAAAAGGTTGCATTTAAAGATATCAAAGCTGCCATAGCCAAGGCACCCTCTTTAAGAAGCCCCGACTTCGATAAAGATTTCATTATGTACACATTTGCCTCTGATAATTCTCTCGTAGCTGTACTCACCCACAAGGCAGAATCAGCAGACGAATATCCAATTTCCTTTATGAGCACTGGTCTGCAAGGAGCTGAACTGAATTACCCGGTTTTAGATAAGCAAGCATACACCGTGTATTCAAAGCAGTAAAACAGTTCAGGCCATATATTCTAAAAAATAGAACTAAAGTCATAGTTCCTCATCCCGCTGTTAGATCGCTTTTTGTTCAGAAAGAATTGGGAGAAAGGAGAGGAAACTGGGTCATTTCCCTTCAAGAGTACAACTTAGAATTCAAAAAAGCTACTATCATTAAAGGTCAAGGCCTATGCAAGTCGATTACTGAAAATCCAGCTGATGAAGAGCTATATTGGAGGAATGAAGCCGAATTGAATGTGATCGATGTATGCCCAATATTTACAACTCCGGAGTCTTGGTACAGGGACTTGGTACATTATCTACAGTCAGGTTATTTACCATAACACTGGAGTTCGAAGCAAAGAAGAGCTCTCCGTCTTAAAGCAACAACTTATCAAATCATTGAAGGCGTACTCTTCAGGAAGAATTATGATGGTATTTTTCTCAGATGTTTGGAAAAAGAAGATGCAAGTAACATAGTGAGAGAATTACACGACGGCCCTGCTGGAGGACATTATTCTGGAGATACTACAGCTCACAAAATCCTCAGGGTTGGATATTATTGGCCCACTCTTTTCAAAGATGCTCATGCCTATGCTAGAAATTGTGATGTATGCCAAAGAAGTGCCAGAAATTTACCAAAGGCAGCAGGACCCTTGCAGCCATTTATTATCTCTGAACCATTCAAGCAATGGGGTATAGATATTATCGGTGAAATAAACCCAAATTCCTCGCTGCAACATCGATATATCCTAATAGCTACAGACTATTTTACAAGATGGGCTGAAGCCGTTCCTCTACGAAAAGTCAATGAAGATGCAGTTATCAACTTCCTGGAAGATAACATCATAACTAGGTTTGGGGTTCCAATTTCTCTAGTCTTTGATAATGCACCTTATTTTTCGTCAATGAAAATCAATGAATTCATGTATGAGAAAGGAATTAAACTGTATTATTCATCCAATTACTATCCCCAAGGAAACGGATTAGTTGAATCCACCAATAAAAACCTCATTCGAATACTTAAGAAAACTGTGATCGAAAACCAAAGAAGTTGGCACATAGCCCTCCGGAATGCTCTATGGGCAGACAGAGTTACTGCCAGGAATGCATTAGGGGTTTCCCCGTTCACCCTAGTCTACGGCAAAGAAGCCATTCTTCCTCCGAATATCCTACTCCCATCCTTACAATTGGCCCAAGCCTCCCGAGGTTCTAGCAATCAAGCCTTATAGTCTAGAATTGATACCTTGTTACAACTTGAAGAATCACGGCAAAAAGCCAAAGACCGATTCCATCATCACCAAGACATAGTCAAACGATGGTTTGATAAGAGGAAATCTGGTCAGAGAAATTTTGAAGTAGGCGGCTTAGTTCTCAAATGGGATCACCAGCATGAAGGTAAGGGGATGCACACCAAATTTTAGCACCTATGGGTTGGCCCTTACCAAATTTCTGAAAAGCTTGGTCCGTCAACTTATAAATTGAAAGATCTGCAAGGGGAGGAAGTGAATCTTCCTCTAAATGGCCTCATCTTAAAACAATACCTCGCATGAGTCCTAGAGGGACTCTTGTACATAAATAAAACATTGTCTTCTTTTTCTGGTTTGTTTTCTTTTGTTTTCATTTTTAATTGCTCTTGATTATCTTCTAGTCTGCTAGTTAGCTTGGTTGTCCTTTTGTTTGTTTTTCCCCTTTGTTTGAAGTCCTTTGTTTAAATAAAGCTAAGCTCAATTTTGGTGTAGCTGAGAGATGAGATTTCAGGGAGAAACTCAAAAGGATGGTCATGAGGAAGCTCACTTATAAGGGAATATATATTTGTAACTTTCCTTTCACTGATCGGTTTATTGGAATACAGAGATCATCTTTCTATTTGGTCAAAGTAACCCCTATCAAATAGCTAAGATTTAGCATTTCCTTCTGACTATCTTAGGGCCCCACCCACTCGAACATTAATAACTGTCTTAATAGGTTCACTATGGTAGACCCATGGAGAAGAAGCATGTCTCACAGATATATGGTATTTAAAATGATCCCATGTTGTAAGTAAAAGCCAAAAGGAATATGTCAAAGAGTCTGGTTTCCAGGAATTCTCGCCTCAATTAAAGCATGGCTGAGAAAAGCAAGGAAATTTTCAAATCAAGAAAGTTGTTCAAAATAAACCGGCCCAGCAAGGTTCTTCTTCGTCCGTGAAGCATTGAAATCAAACAAATCTTTCGCTCACACAAAAGGATAGGGTGGATTGAAGAACCTATATCAATTATTGAAAGAAGAAGAAATTTCTGGAAGACTCAAAGCGGAAAAAGTCATGAATTAAAGATACATCCAAAAGGATGTAAAATAGCATGGGAATGAGGAACAAACGAATATGTCTATGAGATATTGTCATGATCCTGTGGAGTCTTATACCAGTATGTTTCTAAAAGACGGAATTTTAAAATGAACCCCACATTTTGGCCCTTAGAGAGTTGTAAAGAAGTCTGGATCAAAGTTGCATTCTTCCTTTATCACCATTATGATGAGAGTGATCACTATATTCTTCGGAGCTAAACTATGAAGAAATTTTGTTGCATATGTAATCAGCACGTTGTAAGTTCCCTGACCATGAATTGAGTTTGTTTCAGAGATTTGTGTTCGCCAGCGAATCGCCAATTGTTGTTGCTACAACACTCCCCCCCCCCAAATTTCTTTGAATATTGGGGCCCCTCCTTAATTTTCTTAAAAGAAGAAAGCTTCCCTAGAATTTTGAGGCCATCAAAGTCTTTTCTACTTAGTTTTTGAAGAAGGTTCTTAGCTTGCCTCCTTTGATTTCTTTTTCTATTTTTGATCAAGCAAAAGACTTATATTTTGAGCCACAATGGTGAAGTTTTGAAAAGTAAAATTTCAAAAGCGGCGGAATTTTTGGACCAACCTTTTCGAAAAGATGGAAGAAAAGATCGAGCCAAGCCGCGGCGGCACCTCTAGCATAACTTGTCCGCAATGGCGAAAGAGTTGGGCTGATCTTGCCGACGTGACGGAAGATAACTAAGCTAAAAGTAGGTGGAACAAATTCCCGAATTCTTTCCGCAACGGTGGAAGGACTCAGTTAATCTTTCCGCAATGGTGGAGGAACTCGGTTAACTCTTCCAACTCCCAATGTTGCGCTGCTCTTCCGTGGATGAACTCCGGTAATTCTCCCGAAATGACAGACAAACTCGTTGATGCTTTCCACAATGGTCAAAAAAGTTGAGCTAGTCTCTCCAGTTTTGGCGGCCATAATTAACATTGAGCATGCCGATTTGACCCATCCGTATGCCTCATTAACCCTGTTTTATGTTCACATCTACCTTATTAATTGCTCGCACATGCCAAAATCCTTATATAGGACACGAACCCCGTTGGATTTCCATTGTTTCTTGTTGCTTGAGAGCTCTATTCCCATTTCCATTTGAAGTCACGAAGCACATATTCCAGGCTCGCTGGTTGCATAGCAAATGTCGGCATCCGCATAACGTTCATATCTTCACAGGTTAGTACCCTTGCAGACCTTATTATAGTGTGTTCTTCTCGTTTAAAATAGCATGATTCGTCGCTCTTTTCATTCTATCCTAGCCATGGAGGGACTCTCAGAATAACCACGGCTATAGCCGACCCATGTGCACACCTGACTAGGCGTATTGAAGCCCTGATTGTGGACATAAAAGGCTCTAGAACCTCAAGCACCCACCACTTAAATGTTAGAAGAACCTGTAGCATACCTCTACCCGTCATAGAAGCCACTTGCTTGGTAATCTCGAGACCAACCTTGCCCATCCTTACACAAAAGATATAAGCATTTTTACGCGACTGTGGAGTTTTACGCCATTCTGCGCTTTGAAACTGGTTATTATCATGTTTTTCTCTTTCTATAGAATGTAGAATACCCAGGCCTACTTTATGTGCATTGCTTTCGTAGTTCATAGTTACAATATCAACAGTAGAAGTAACCAAATTAAATTTTTTCACAAGATTATAAAATAGAATGTGAAAGAAATGTTTTGAAACAGTGAAACAAGCAGGAATTAGAAGTTTTAGTTGGCATTTGGATCTTATCATTATAAGTAGGATGTTGGTTTGGAGTCCTGACGTCGCGTCATATATTCTTATTCATGTCTGATTGTTGAACATGATTTTCAAAAATGGCTAAAGGTGGCAAGAGAAAGTCAAAGGCAACTGACGAAAGCGCAAGAGTAGAAACCACATTCCAAGATACCAAGTGCACCGCAAGAGTAGAAACCACATTCCTGTAATTTTTAAACCTTAACAGTGAAGAACAAACTTATATTGATTCTTAAGCATTAACAGAAAATACACAATGGCACACACATAACACAGATATTTTCACCTGGAAACCCTTAACTGGGAAAAACCAGCAAAACTTAGAGCCGCACTGCTCGTTTCATTATATGTTTATTCAACCATTTACAATACAATATATGGTATTCCGCAACATCTAAAACCCTAATTCGTTTACCCGAAATTAGGTTACAACCCTAATCCCTTTTACCGGGATTAGATAGAGTACAATGGGTCAAAATCGCGAAAAAGCAAAAACAACCCAAAAATTCCACGCAAGGGATCGTGGAATTTTTGAAAATCATGTTGTACACGCAGCCACCATGTGAAGAGATATAACATTCCCAACAATTCCAAGATACCAAGTGCACCATAGGCGTGCCCCTAGAAGTAAAATGGGGAGACGTATACCGCATGATAAGAGATCAGGACTTCCCTGAAGCTCTTCTTGAAGAATAATATTTATACTAGAACATCATAAGTAATTGGATGGATTTTGCAGCATGCGAACACTGAGACAAGAGTTCTATCAGACAGCAAAGGAAAATATTTTGCCTCATTTCACCCCTCCTATACCTCAACAGCTTACAAGTTTCCCAAAGCCCAGCAGCGGCTTGATGATGCATGGTTGGAAGAGATCCAGATGGATAATCTAGAGATGGCTAGGAAGCTATTAAGTTCGGGCAAACAAATCAGGAAAAGGGATAGTGAAGAGTACGAGGTTCAGAATCTGAGGCCCCCTTTCAGACTGATCACTCTCATGTTGAGCGGAATATTTGGAAGACCCGATGGGACAATGTTCATGCTGTAGTGGGTTCCCATCATCCACTATGTAGCGTTCAAAGGGAAAATTTTCAACTGGGCTGATATTCTATCAGACAGCTTGTCATCAGCTATAATAGCTGCACGAGAAGGGTTAGTGGAGAGAAAGGAAGAATGTTATATGGAATCTTACTTAATAGATTGTATTGTGGCGAAATGCCCCTTTCCCAAGCTGGGATGCATATGGAACTCGGCTGATAGCTCAGTGTTCATCGCCTATAAAATCTCTTGGGCTCAGAATTACAAAAGGCATTACAAACTCATTTGTGAAGAGTTTATTATGCCCTTATATGAATTAATGTTCAATGAAGAACCCAACTGCCTATCTGAGAACGCCATGGAAGTTTTGGAGAAATATGGTGATTTCTATTTTTTGCCAGAAGGTACCTACATAAGAATGTATGGAGACTCCAAACCCTCGTATATCCTACCTAGGTATGTTACAGATTATATAGTCCACAAGGAGGTGGTAAGACAGGTATTCATTGATGGAATTGGTAGTACCTTGTACAAGGCAAAGAAGGCTTCCTTCCCGCCTTTACCATTTTATGTTGGGGATTACAAATTTTCAAAAATCACAACAGCATAATATTTTGTCGCATAGCTGAAAGGCTTTCATTTTGGGGAAAGGATTTTTCATAGGAACGATCCACAAGGCAAAGCTGCACAACATTGCAAAGAAATTTCCACTCCTTTTGAATATGCTAACTATTATGATAAAGACAAAGAATTATATAGAGGAGTTAGCAATATGACCGAGCGAAGGATCTTCCAACTTGGGAAGGATGGAACCAGCTCTAGCTCTACGGTGGTCAAAGAAGCATTACAACGGCAAACAAAAGAGACCTTAGGAACTGCTGAAGCTCTCTCCAGAGAGGAACAAAAGCTCAAAGAACAAGCTGAGAAAATTCAAAAGGAAGTAAAAGAAAGGGACAATAAAACACAAGAAGACAAACTTCGAGAAGAAGAGACTCAAAGGGTCCAAGCAGCTGAAGATGAGGCTTGAACAGTTCAGGAGGAGGAAAGAATCAGATTGGAAGAAATTGCTAAACAAGAAGAAGACGAGAAACTCAGAAGAGCACAAGAAGAAGAAGTGCAAAGAAAAGCGGAGGAAGAAAGGAAATCCAGAGAAGATGCCGATCCAAAGAGTCCAAACATACAAAACTTGGATACAGACCTCTCTATAAGAGACCTCCCGCTTGTTCCTTTCACTTCATCAAAAAATAGTACATTGTCCCAGTGGGAAAGGTTCGCTTATAACAAAAAGAGAAAGTCCATTTTAAAGGAGACAGTGACTTGAATGAAGAGGCCTTTCCGACCAGATATCATCACTAAGCATGAAACCACAATCATGCAAAGTACCGAGGATGCCCCCGATCTCATGGCATCCATGTCTGTAGCCGTGGTTAAAGCAACCGCAAACAATGTACATGTATTAGGGGGAAAGTTAGAACTGGAAAATAAGAAAGCGTGTCAGTTGCAAGAGACTTTGGTCAAAGAACAAAATTATACAAATTTGATGGTTGAAAATGTGACACCCTTATAGGAGAAAAGGAGGAACTAAGCAGAGCATTTCAGCATCTAGAAGCTGAAAAGAGAGCTTTGACGATCCAAATAAGAGCCCTGGAAGGAGAGAAGAAAGATCTTGAAGGTAGGAACTTAAGGCTTGAATCTGAAAAATTTGATGATGCCCAGCAATTGAGGATTTGAAGGAAAAAGTAGAGAAATTGGAAGAAAGTGGGGAATTAATGGAACGAAAATTGGAACTCGTGACCAGCAAGGTAGGTGATCTTGGTCCTTTTCATGAGCAGGCTTGTGAGATACTCAAGAAAAACCACCAACTTCAGGAATGTATATCAGAGGAGGTGTACAAGTTAAAAGCAATAATGGCCAGGGTCATAGAGATTAACATCGAAGCCACTCGGGTTAAAAGGAAACATGCACGCATCAGTAAGGATATAAAGGAACATATTGAATGGAGAGAAGGGAAATCATGATTTCCGGAAAATCTTCCCCGTAAGTCTGTCACTAAATACGAAGCAGATGTGCGCACCTTGATATATTCCAAAGACTGCGGAGCAAAGTTGAACACTATGACACAGACCACCTATGAACAGGGCGAGAATTTATACCTCAAGATACGAACTACTGAGGAGGCCTGTCTAATAGTGGCACCCCAAATTATAGAAGAGTTTCCAGATAGAACCCGAATTTTATCTGAGTTGAATGATAGACTGAGCGCAAAAATTGGCTATGTGAGAAAAGTGGATGTATTAACCATAGAGGATCTGGACCAGTTTATCAACTAGGATGTCGTTCATACACACCTCCTGGAAGAAATCCTCCGAGGGGTAGCAGCAGAAGTGATCATTCTTGAGGAAGAACTCGCCAAGCAAGAGTTTTCTCTCATATTTTTGATCCCCTTAATTGGAAACAATATTATAAGAGAAGCACAGCAGTGGGTGAATTATATATCCGAGGTGAACAGGACGCAAGCAGCCAACTAAGTATCAACTTCAGCATCCCCAGCAGCATCAACAGTTCCAGCAGTGACACCAACTGTAGCAGAAATCCCAGAACCAATAGAGATGCCCATTCGAGAATAGCCCATTTTATTACATTTGCTAAAGCCGCCAGTGCGTCCTCTTGGATTTTGTATATCTTTAGAATATTAAAATGACATTTGGAATTTAGTCCCCGCCCTTTTTATTATTGGGAGGCTTTTATTTAATTTTGTAAATTAAACACTACATGACAAACTAGAGGAATGTGAAAGGTTAGGGTATAGGTGGCAGCTTGGAGCATTTTTTGTAAAGCTATATATAGCTATTTAGAGAAGGAGTAGGGACTTTTGGCAGGTGGAAACGAATTTTCCTCTTGTAGGAGAATTATTTAAGTTACATGAATAGAACAGAATTTTGGCCTGTGAAAAGTTGGTGCATCGCTTTGCTTTGGGCTGTGATGGAAGATTGCCGAATTATTTCTGCATGTTGCATACACATTCAGTGAGATCTTTCCTGGCTCTTGTGAATTATTTCTACGCCGTGAATGATCTTGTGTCTTTGCAAAATCTTTGTACCTTATGAGTAATTGAATTTTTTAATAAAATCAAAGCTACCTTTGATATTATTCGCATTCTGCTGAAAATACATCTTTATAATTTGATGGCTATCTATTCAATTCTCTAGATGTTCAAATCAATATTATTACTCATATTTAAAAGTTCTACTCCTTGCAAGGATAGGGTAATTTAGATTTAAAAAATAAGTTTAGAACATATTTGTTTTATGCATGCATTTAATCTAGGGCACATGAATATCATTTTAAACAAAAATACATAAACGGTGGGTCGGGCTGCAACCGATAAAATAAGCAAACCTTTATAACTTACACAGTAGCCAGAACCGTTAACCGGACGGATTCCCCACACCAAACGGTGAGTGATATGATTGGGATCGCTTACTGTGGAGAATCCCTAACTGATTGATGCTACGATTTTCAAGGCATCAACAAACCCCTAGCAAAATGGGGTTCATGAAAGAAAGAATAGAACAATATGTGAGGATGCTAAAGCCATGATGTGTGATCAGGCTCTGCCCACATCCTTATGGGAAGAATACTTTAGCACTACTATGTATACTCAGAACATAATCCCTCATGCTATTTTGGGAGAAAAGACTCATGAAGAGATTTTCACTGGCGAAAAACCAGATATTGGAGACTTGTATATTTTCGGTTGTCCTGTCAACATTCATGTACCAAAAGATAAGAGGACAAATATGTAGCCATCAAGAAAGAAAGGAACATTTGTTGGATATAATGAATACTACAAATATTACATAATCTATGTTCCAAGACAAAGAAACATTGAAGTCAACAAAGATGTAACATTTTAGGAAGAGGATGCCTTCAAGCGTTCCAAAGAACTTTAGTGTGATTCAGATATGGAGGAGCATGATACTCCTGTGATGGAGGATCTAGGTTATTATTCTCCCCTTTCAGAAGGTGAGAGGGAGAATCCATATGAGTCTGTATATTCGCTTGATCCTAAAGAGCCATAAGATATTATAGAAATATCACTTGAAGAACCTCCTACTAAGAGGAGATCTGCATGGTGTCGAGACATTCTGCAAGAGGTAGAAAAGCATGGTGCGCCACCAGGCTCATCCAAAGAGTGAAAGAGACCTGAAATTTTTTCAGGATATATAGCACAGATGAGTCACATCAGTGATTAAGAACACTCTACCTATGAGGAAGCCTCTAAGCACCAAGTATGGAAATATGCCATGGTAGAAGAATACAAATCTATCATGAAGAATGATGTGTGGGAAGTGGTTCCTAAACCGGACGTGAATTCAATAGTAACTTCCAAATGGCTTTATAAAATCAAGCATGCAGATGATGGAAGTATTGAAAATTATTAAGCAAGATTTGTGGCATGTGGTTTCTCACAGAAAGAAGGGATAGACTATGAGGAGACATTCAATCTTGTGGCCAGGTACACTACTATCCAAACCATAATTTCCCTTGCTTCAATTTTGGGTTGGAAACTTCACCAAATGGATGTGAAGATTGCCTTCCTCAATGGTGAGGTTGAGGAAGAGGTTTACATACAACAACCTAAGGGGTTTGTAATTCATGGGAAGGAGTGATGTATGCAAACTTAATAAATCCTTGTATGGGTTCAAGCAAGCCCCAATGGATTGGTATTCAAGGATTGACATCTATCTTTTGAGCTTAGGATTCTCCAAAAGCGAAGCTGACCCCAACCTATACTTAAAGGTTGTGAAGAACCAACCATTTATCTTGGTTCTCTATGTTGATGACTTGTTCGTTACTATAGAGAGGAGCAACAGATAGATTGGTGCAAGAGGGAGCTCACTTCTGAGTTCGAAATGAAATACTTAGGTCTTATGCAATATTTTCTTGGTCTAGAAGTTTGGCAAAGGAAAGATGAGATCTTTCTTTCTCAAGGAAAGTACACAGTTGATGTATTGCAGAGATTTGGTATGATAGATTGTAAGTCCATGTCTACTCCAATGGTATCTAATCTAAAGAAGCTAAATGAGTCATATTCCTTGTTGGATCTAGTGGGTCCTACCATGTATAGATAGCTCATTGGCTCCTTGATGTACTTGATACATAGTAGACCAGACATATGTTATGAAGTGAGTATCTTGAGTCAGTTCATGTATGAGCCAAGACATAGACATTGGGTTGTTTCCAAGCATGTGCTTAGATGCCTTCGAGGTACTATTGCTTATGGAATTAGATATGCTTCCAGTGGTGGAGTGATGTTACTTGGATATGCTGAATCCAACTGGGGTGCTAGTATTGTGGACCAAAAGAGTACATCTGGATTTTGTTTTAGCGTGGGATCAACTATGATCTCTTGTTCCATTAGGAAACAGGGCTCTGTATCCTAGAGTACTATAGAAGCAGAGTATATTGCAACTAGTACTGCCTACAGAGAAGTTGTGTGGCTTAGGAAGCTACTTTCTAGGTGGTTCGGTGAGAAGCTTGAGACTACAGTCATTTGCTCCGACAATCCGAGCTGCATTAATCTCTCATAAAACCCTATGTTTCATGTCATATCAAAACAAATTGAGATGAAGTATCACTACATCAGGGACATGGTCCAGAGAGGTGTTGTATGACGTCAGTACATTGCTACTCGTGAGCGGATTGCATATATGTTGACTAAGCCTCTGTATGTGACAAAGTATAGGTACTTCTGAGACAATATTGGCATGAGATAGAAATCCTCCCTCGTTGAGAGGGAATGTTAAAGTTACAACATCATGAGTCATTCTCCAACTCAATCTTGTGTGTTAAGATTGAGCCTTGTGTGTCGAGGCAGTTCCTTATAGGATCCTGATTTGGACTCAGGAAACTTGGAGAAGAATCTTGAGTTGGACTCAAGAATGGTTAAGATTCTGTCATGTCCCAAATTTGGAATTGGGTCATAATGGCCTAATCACATTGGCCATATTCATTAGAGTTTGTAAAATTGATGTTAAAGGTCAAATAATTGCCAAGGAGGAAAATTACTAGTTTCCTAGGTTTGGGGTGGAAGATTTGGGATTTGGAATAATGGGGATAATAAATGATGTTTGAACATTAGAGTGGAATAACTATTTAATAAAGGATATAAATAAATATATACAAGTGAAAATCAAAGTGGCATTTGATCATGAAGACACATGGAGGAAGTGGGACCCACATATGGCTAGATTTCCCCACTACACTTGGCATCATTCTCTCACCAATTCGAATTCAAGGTGAATGGTAACATACTTGGGGGAGTCCAAAAGGTATTATTAATGGCATGAATCATCCAAGGTCGAAATATAGAGGAAGAGTAACTCCCATGGAAGAGGAAGAGACAATTTGGAGTTAGTGAGACACTTGGGCTAGATTCCCTAGCTCTATGACAACAATGATGAAGATGCTATGACACCTATGACACAAATCAGACCTGAAGGCTGACATATGACATATATGACATGTCAGGGCTAAAAATAGACACCAAGAGGGCGCTCAAGGGTGTTAGGGCATCTAAGATGCTTCCACATGTGATTTGGTGGAAGTGGGAAACTAGGAATTGTTGTACAAGTGGCGTTCTTTGGAATCTCTTCCCAACTTGAGTGGCATGAGTCTCTTGGAAGGAATTCGACCCATGGAGGACATTAGAACCTTATAAATGTCAATAACAAAGAATGAAACCATCTTTTGATCATTTGTAGAATTTGCAATTGCATTTGTGAAGAGGGAGAGCTAGTGGATGACTAGTTTCTTGCCTTAGCCAATTTCGAGGGTGAAAGATTCCCATCCAAGTTGGTAATTGGAAAGGCCATTCAGACCTTTCATTTGGAGCTTTAATGGAGTCTTTATTTGCAGGTGTAAGCTACAGATCAGCTCATGGTTTCTTCTATTGCAGCTTACTCCTTCAACCATTTCCAGATTTGATGGCATATTCTTGATCCTTGAGGGAGGGCGTTTTTGGTGAGCTATTGTACTCTTTGGGGAAGCTTTTAATGCCCCATTTCTTTTTTAATATGAATTAAATACTCTTTTTTGCATCTCCAAAAAGTTTCAGGTCGAAATTCCAAGTAGAAATGTATAAATCTCATTTTTAATGGAAGAACAATGTCATTTCCCCACTACCTTGTTGTGAGCCAATGTATTGATGATTATTTCGAATGAATGGATGATTATCTGATATATTTGGGATCAATATACTTCCATGGATGTCTTATACAAGTTTCATGTACTGTACTTGAGCATTGAAGCATTTTTACTCAATTTAGTTGTATTGGGAGGTGAAATAGTGCCATTTCCCCAAGGGTCGAATTGGGGATTTTTGCAGTTGAATGGGAGAGGGTGAGAACAGTTGTAATAATCCATTAATGGTGCATATGAGACTTTAATAAAATAATTAACACATTACATACCTCTGTTCGTAAATTTGAGTGGGTTTGGAGGCATTTGGGAAGCCATTTTCAGTACTTACCTCAGGGGGATTTGAACCCCAAATTACTAGTAAAATTGCATAATTGGTCCAGAATCTTAAGAGAGTTTGCAGAGGTATTTTTGTGGACATATGTCATCCATAAACATCATATTCAAGTTCTAATATAATTCATACACCTTCCTTGAATATTTGAAGGCATTTGGAGTCAATTTGAGACCTAGAGACCAATACTAGTCAAAGGAAAATCACTAGTAAAGTTACCTACATTGATCAGAATTGAAAGAGGATTTGCAGAAGTATTTTAAAGGTTCAAAGGCATCCCTGAAACACATATTCGTGTTCCAATATCATTCATATACCTTCTCAGAATATTTGGGATCATTCGGGGCAAATTTGGGACCTAGAGATCAAAACTAGTCAAAGGTCGAACTAGGGAAAAAAAGTGGAAAATTGCAATTTTAATAAAATTCCTAATAAGGGACATTACAGTGGTATCAGAGCATGGTCTTGGAACCTGATGTGGTAGAACATTAATGAAGACCAGGAGTCAAAGAAATAATCCACCACCCTTAGAAACTGAAACTAGATGTACTTTGGTGAAAGGGAAGAAGTAGGAGAAGAAGTGCATTCATTGGTCACCATGAGTAAGGATGAGAAAGGAACCTTAGAGGAGAATGAGGAATTTAGAAAATTACTTAAACCATCCTTTGAAGACCAGTGGAGGCAATACTTTCAAGAGTTCAGATTGTTGCTTAGTGAACTTGGAAGCAACTCGGAAAAAATAATGAGCAATGGTTCTCTTTTCAAGGAAAAGGATGAAATAATTTATGTCACAAAAGAGGAACCTAATGTAATTGTGGAACATGAGGTACATGTTGATATGCAGGTTCTTGAAGATGCTACACTAAAACAAGAAGAAGGACAAGCACTTGTCCTTGTTCAAAGGGATTATGAGTTGCCTCATGGAGAGAGTTGCAAAGCCTTGGAAGAGGTACATGATCTCACAATAGTTGGACCAGCCAATTATGGAGGAGATGAATTAAATATTTCAATGGGTAAGAGTTGTAAAGAATTAAAGTTGGTTCATAATTCCTCACCCCACACTTCTTTTCCATCCACATCACTTTGGGATGAAAATTGGGTGAAAGGTTTTTTTCTAGTGGTGCCACATGAGGGGTATGAAACTCCTACCTCTCCTTTTGATGATGACATGAATAGAGCACCTCATTATTTAGAATTGCAGCAGCATATTTCTTTACCTTATGATGATACATATCCTCATGGATGTATGGATGAGACTTATTTGAGTCCTTTCAAGTCTCCTTGTTTTTCCTACTCATTATTTGGTTCAGATTTTAGTGGAGATTCTTCGTTCACTTCTTGGATGAAAGAATGCATGGCTGGATATTTTGATGCATATCACGTTCTTTTGGAGCAGCACTATCGGACATGGGATTCTCACCTATGTCATTGGAGCAGATTTGATTGGTCACTTGAAGATTGTATGCACCTAGCAAATGGTGGTCTACTTACTTGGAGGTATAAACACTTTCATGATTCTTTGATGAAGCATCTTCTTGATGTACATTTTCATTATGTTGTTATGTACTTTGATGATATATATTTTGTACTCATGATGTTTGGAAGAATGCATACAAGAAAATGGGATCCAGGAATCCTCTTATCTGATGGTATGGGTTGGAGAGCGCTTTTAATTGTTGGGGTGCAATACAAGCAATGGGACCCTGGAATAATTTTTGCTTCATTGGTTTGAATTTTTTTTTGGGAAACAAGCAGTATGGGAGATGGATTTCCCACTTAATAAAGTGAATTTTATCAGAGTAGTGCAGCAGCAAGCATGGTGGTTCCTCTCTAAAATATTCAAGGAAACTCAAAGACCTCAAGGTTGGGCAATTCAATGGCAACTTCAAAGAATTATACAGGAAGCAGGTTCTTCAACACCCATGTTTGAAATTGCTTGAGGACAAGCAATATTGGGAAGGGAGGACTTGTCATGTCCCAAATTTGTAATTGGGTCACAATGGCCTAATCACATTGGCCATATTCATTAGAGTTTGTAAAATTGATGTTAAAGGTCAAATAATTGCCAAGGAGGAAAATTACTAGTTTCCTAGGTTTGGGGTGGAAGCTTTGGGATTTGGAATAATGGGGATAATAAATGATGTTTGAACATTAGAGTGGCATAAATATTTAATAAAGGATCTAAATAAATATATACAAGTGAAAATCAAAGTGGCATTTGATCATGAAGACACATGGAGGAAGTGCGACCCACATATGGCTAGATTTCCCCACTACACTTGGCATCATTCTCTCACCAATTCGAATTCAAGGTGAATGGTAACATACTTGGGGGAGTCCAAAAGGCATTATTAATGGCATGACTCATCCAAGGTCGAAATATAGAGGAAGAGTAACTCCCATGGAAGAGGAAGAGACAATTTGGAGTTAGTGAGACACTTGGGCTAGATTCCCTAGCTCTATGACAACAATGATGAAGATGCTATGACACCTATGACACAAATCAGACCTGAAGGCTGACATATGACATGTCAGGGCTAAAAATAGACTCCAAGAGGGTTCTCAAGGGAAGCTAAGATGCTTCCACATGTGATTTTGTGGAAGTGGGAAACTAGGAATTGTTGTACAAGTGGCGTTCTTTGGAATCTCTTCCCAACTTGAGTGGCATGAGTCTCTTGGAAGGAATTCGACCCATGGAGGACATTAGAACTTTATAAATGTCAATAACAAAGAATGAAACCAGATTTTGATCATTTGTAGAATTTGCAATTGCATTTGTGAAGAGGGAGAGCTAGTGGAGGACTAGTTTCTTGCCTTAGCCAATTTCGAGGGTGAAAGATTCCCATCCAAGTTGGTAATTGGAAAGGCCATTCAGACCTTTCATTTGGAGCTTTAATGGAGTCTTTATTTTCAGGTGTAAGCTATAGGGCAGCTCATGGTTTCTTCTATTGCAGCTTACTCCTTCAACCATTTCCAGTTTTGATGGCATATTCTTGATCCTTGAGGGAGGGCGTTTTTGGTGAGCTATTGTACTCTTTGGGGAAGATTTTAATGCCCCATTTCTTTTGTAATATGAATTAAATACTCTGTTCTACATCTCCAAAAAGTTTCAGGTCGAAATTCCAAGTAGAAATGTATAAATCTCATTTTTAATGGAAGAACAATGTCATTTCCCCACTACCTTGTTGTGAGCCAATGTATTGATGATTATTTCGAATGAATGGATGATTATATGATATATTTGTGATCAATATACTTCCATGGATGTCTTATACAAGTTTCATGTACTGTACTTGAGCGTTTGAAGCATTGTTACTCAATTTAGTTGTATTGGGAGGTGAAATAGTGCCATTTCCCCAAGGGTCGAATTGGGGATTTTTGCAGTTGAATGGGAGAGGGTGAGAACATTTGTAATAATCCATTAATGGTTCATATGAGACTTTAATAAAATAATTAACACATTACATACCTCTGTTCATAAATTTGAGTGGGTTTGGAGGCATTTGGGAAGCCATTTTCAGTACTTACCTCAGGGGGATTTGAACCCCAAATTACTAGTAAAATTGCATAATTGGTCCAGAATCTTAAGAGAGTTTGCAGAGGTATTTTTGTGGACATATGTCATCCATAAACATCATATTCAATTTCTAATATCATTCATACACCTTAATTGAATATTTGAAGGCATTTGGAGTCAATTTGAGACCTAGAGACCAATACTAGTCAAAGGAAAATCACTAGTAAAGTTACCTACATTGATCAGAATTGAAAGAGGATTTGCAGAAGTATTTTAAAGGTCCAAAGGCATCCCTGAAACACATATTTATTTTCCAATATCATTCATATACCTTCTCAGAATATTTGGGATCATTTGGGGCAAATTTGGGACCTAGAGATCAAAACTAGTCAAAGGTCGAACTAGGGAAAAAAAGTGGAAAATTGCAATTTTAATAAAATTCCTAATAAGGGACATTACAGATTCATGTGTTGAGGCAAGTGCTTTGTATTTCAAAGTGGTGATGTTGTATAGTATTGATATTCAAGGCTAAGGTTCTGTGTGTTAAGATAGATCCCCATGTATTGAGGTGGTGCCTCATGTGTTGAGGTGATGCTTTGCATGTCGAAGCTAGTATGGTGTGTGATGTACTACTAACCATGGTTGAGCTATTAAGTCTTTCCTAGGGACTGGACACCCCTAGAGTGAATTACTTTAGCATATAACCACTTGAAACGATAATAGGACAATATGATCACATCACTGGGAAAATATCCTTGGTATATTTGCTATGATAATTAAGCTGGCACATGTGGACCATGTAGATAAGACAAGAGATAAAGATAAGATGTGATAATATATGATATAATTTGAATTACACATAAAAGAATTGATTAGGAGAGAATTCGAATTGTTAAAATTTAGTGAAGACTTCAGTAAATCAAAGGAGAACTCGAATCGATCACTACAATGATGTTAACAAGAAAGAATCAGTCAAGATAATTAACTAAGTGATACTGAAGAAGATGTATTTAACTAAGTGTTATTCCATGATGACACTTATGTTAAACCAAAAGAATACATTTATGTTAAACTAAAAGACGACACTTGAGTTGCGATAGTTGCATGACGACACTTAAGTTAGCCACCTGACTAAGTGGGAAAGCTTTCGGTTAAGGGGCGATTTCATCCTAAGACTCAATTCAATGAATTAATGCACTGCATGAGAAGTGGGGCACACTTATTCATGCAATATTGATGCATCCAGATGGAGGATGAGTTCATAATGAAGTTAGAAGACAAAAATAGAAGCCGATGCATGTGAAGAATATATAAATATGTTATACAGGATTAATGAATTCAATGTGAAGCAAATTCTCTTCTCCCTTGAAGGAAATGTGCTTCTCTTTGTGTAGGATATTATTTTGAGTCTCTCTTCTTTATCTTTCTCTTACTCTGTACTTGCACCGGGGGTGCTTGATGTAAAAGACATTCTCTGTTATCTATCAATTTTTGGGGGTTTTATCCATCAAGTCATAAAGGGTTTCCCCAGAGTAAATTCATGTGTCGAATGTGATTTCTTATGTGTATCATTTTTATTTGATTTCAAGTACTATTGCATTTCTGAATTAAAGATAAAAAATTAACATATGTTCCTTGTGCTTAGCAAAAAAATCAACTAGAGCTCTACAGGGTTCTCATTAATCCATCATAGCCATGACACTCCTTCCAAATACCCCACACAACACAAGGAAGGAATTTACCTTCATTGATCCACAATTCCATCAGGAAATCCAACCCTTACAGTGCTCACCAGTATGTGCAGTAAGAGTCCAACTTGCTGTATGTTATTGGAGAGCCTCCTACAACATTAATCATGGCTTCTCAAGTATCCAAAAGTATCAGAACCCATTGGGTAAAGTTTCATAGCTTCCCAACCTCCATGCTCACCTACAACCATCTATTTTCCCTTCCAAAATGCAGCTTTATCATGAAATTCGAATTTTTAGGTTAAACACAGTCTGGTAAGGGAGGCGAACAACAATGTAAACTCTACATGGTGTAGAAAACATGCATGGGAGAGTGAATAAAAAGAGTTATAAATCCAAGGATATGAGGTAAGGTTAAAAAGACAATTGACATAGCTTCTGACCATAGAATAAGTAGGACTACTAACAGCTGACATAACTGTCACAACCCCCATGCTTCAATAACTACATGAAGTGATTTTTCCCACCAACCTCACATAAGCATTCATTGATTGGGTTTAATAGTCAAGAGAAGATAATTGGCTTATTTAAGTCACATGGCAAATTTTGGATGAGTTCTAAGGTTGACACTTGGAAACATGGGATTTTGTTTTCCATAGACCCCCTTTCCTCTTCCTTTCTGATGGAATCATAGCCCCTTTAGTGCTCTTTACACAACCATCTTGGACCATTTTATTAATTTCCATCACAATATTTATATACATTTCAAATTGGTATGATAAGCCAACCATACGGTCCAAATAAAAATATATACATCATGCATGCCTATCTATTCACTAGTCGGGACTTCGCCTTGAAATCCACACTAGGAATCCATAGTAGCATATTTACATCATTTTCATAATTTTGATTAAATACATTCCAAGTCAAAATTGGGGGTATTGCAATCCCCTTCCCCTTGGAATAACATTGTCCTCAGTGTTTTCTCAAAATCAAAACAAAAATGTGTATGCCTCTTTCATGGAATCTTCCAACTCCCACATAGCCTCTTTGGGACCAAAGTGCTTCCATTGCACCTTTACCTATCTGATGGATCGGTTCTAGAGCAATGTTACCTTCCTGTCTAGGATGCATAGTGGCTCGGTTTGGAAATATCCCTCGGGTTCAACCTAAATCACATCCCAATCAATCACATGGTTAGGATCATGTACATATTTCTTAAGCAAAGAAACATGGAAAAAATTATGAGCTCTATTGTTAGTAGGAAATGCAATTCTATATGCAATTGGACCTATCCTTTCAAGCACTTCAATTGGCCCACAATATCTTGGTGATATCTTGGCACAAATTCCAAGCTTCAAGGAACTCTTCCTTGGCCTCACTCTAAGGTAGACATGATCCCCAACATTGAATTCTCTATGCATTCTATTCTTATCTACATAGCTTTTCTACCTATCTTGGGATGCCTTTAAATTCTGCCTAATTTTTGTAACCTCTTGTTCCATTTCCTTAAGCAATTCTGGCCCAATTAAAATTTTGTTCACTAGATTATCCCATGTCACTGATGTCCTGCACTTTCTGCCATATAAAACTTCAAAGGGACTCATGCCCAACGAAGCTTGTTTTCCATTATTATATGCAAACTCTATCAAGTATAGATAATATTCCCACTTTGATGGTTTGTCCATCACATACATACGAAGCATGTCTTCAAGTATCTGATTTACTCTTTCATTTTGTCCATATGTTTGTGGATGGTAGGAAGTGCAATTCAATTGTGTTCCCAAGTCTGCAAAAATACTTTTCCATAAATTTGAAGTAAATTTGGTATCTCCGTCTAAAATTATTGCCTTAGATAATCCATGCAATCTGAAAATTTCCTTCATGAAAATATTTGCAATGGAATCTATTTCATATGTGGATTTAACTTGTATAAAATGTGTTGATTTTGAAAAACTTTCCACCACAACCATGATAGAATCATGTTGTTTCACACTCATTGGAAAACCTATAATAAAATCCATAGAAATTAATTCCCATTTCCATTCTAGAATTGGCAAAGGATGCAACAAACTTGTTGGGTGTTGATGCTCAGCTTTCTCTTATTTACATTTCATGCATTTAGATATATACTCAAAAATATTGCTTCCTAGAATTAACAATTGTTTTCTGATATCCTGGGTGAATAGAATATGACATTTTATGGATTTCATACATAACAATCAATTCTCCTCAAGTCTGCCACATTTGGAATATAAATTTTGTTTTTTATAAATAATAAGTCCATCCTCCTCCAATTGATACCCTTCATACCTCTTTTCAAAATTCCATTATTGTAATTTTTCTTTTACTTGCACATACAATTCATCTTCAGTAAAATAATTGGCAATCCATTGTTTTAAATCTGATTGGCAAGTTGTGATCGATGCCACATGCATTTCATGCATCTTACTACTAAGTGCATCAACCATTTTATTTTATTTTCCTTTTATGTGTTTGATATGAAAATAAAATTCACATAAAAATTCCATCCATCTAGCTTTCTTGGCATTTAATGTTGGTTGCTCAAATAAATATTTTAGACCACAATGGTTTGTCCTCAATTCAAATTTTACGCCCATTAAATAGTGTCTCCACATTTTTAAAGTGTGCACTGTGGCTTCAAGTTCCAAATCATATGTGGCATAATTCTTTTCATTATCCTTCAATTTTCTAGACTCATAACACACCACATGATTTTCTTGCATAAGATCTCCTCCAAGTCCTTGTCACGTCCTTGTCACGTCCTTGTTTACATGCAACTGTACACACCACAAATTCACTTTCTGGGTCTGCAATTTTCATAATTGGAGCACTTGTAAGAATCTTCTTCAACAACTGGAAGCTTTCCTCGCATTTCTGGGTCCACTCAAATTTTGTTCCCTTCTTTTGCAAAGATGTGATTGGGTGTGCAACCTTGGAGAATATTTCAATGAATATTCTATAGTAACCAACAAGACCCATAAAAGATATTACATCTGTGACATTCCTTGGAGTTGGCCAATTCATAATGGCTTCAATTTTTTTCGGATCCACTAATATTCCTTCTTCTGAAATAATGTGACCCAAATAATGAATTTTATTCCTGTAAAAGTCACATTTGCTTAGCTTTGCATACAACTTATGATCCCTTAACAATTGCAAATCCATTCTCATATGTTCTTCATGGTCCTCTTCATTCTTAGAGTAAATAAGAATGTCATCTAGAAAAACATGAACAAACTTTTCCAAATATTTGTGGAAAATGTTATTCATGAGACACATGAAGGTAGTTAGTGCATTAGTTAGACCAAATGGCACCACTACAAATTCATAGTGTCCATACCTTGTTCTGAAGATTGTCTTGAGAATATATTCTTCTGTGATCCTTACTTGATGGTAACCAGACCTCAAGTCTATCCTTGAAAATACTTTTTCCCTTCTCATTTGATAAAAAAAATCATCAATTCAAGGCAATGGGTACTTGTTTTTCACTGTTACCTTATTCATCTGGCTGTAATCAATACATAGCCTGAGTGTGCCATCTTTATTTTTCACAAATAGTACAGATGCTCCCCATGGAGACACACTTGGCCTTATGTGTTTCTTTTCCAATAATTTTTGTAATTGCATTTTCAATTCTAATAATTCTGGTGTGCTCAATCTGTAAGGCATCTTAGACATTTGTGCAACTCTTGGCACAAGATCAATTGTGAAATCAATGTCCCTCTTGGGAGGAAGTCCTGGCACTTCATCGCGAAACACATCCTTGAATTCTTCTAGCACATGATGGTCCTCCAATTTTGGAATTTCATGTTCCGTTGTGTCCAATATATCGGCTAAATATAATTGACAACCTTTCCTACAAAACTTCTTCAGCTGCATGGCTGAAATATGCCTAACTGAAATTTTCTTTGGAATTCCTTTCACAACCCTTAGGTTTCCTTCATCATCAATGCACTCAAAACTCTTGTTTTATCAATCAATTTTAACTCTATGTGCTTCCATCTAGTCCATTCCAATGAGAATGTCATACGAACCAAGTGGTAAAATATCCAGATCTGTATAAGTGGACAATCCACCCATTTCTAATGGATATTTCTCCACCACTTTGTTAGGATATTCCTATACTCCATCCTAGTCCCACCAGTATTTTGATCATTTACATTTTCAGTCATGCATGCACCTTTTAGGGTTTGCATGCATTCTAGGGTTTGCATGCATTTTGCATGCATCCCAGTCATCAGTCCAACACCTAGCCCTCAGTTAGCCAGCCCCCAGGAGCTTCTCACTATTCAGTTTTAGCCCTCCAGTTGCTTAATGTGCCCTTCTTCCTTGATTTTAGGGAGAAACTCGCCCTCCTTCACCTACCAGTCCAGTTGTCACTCAGTTACAGTCAGTTACACTCAGTTACACTCAGTTACATTCAGTTACACTCAGTTACACTCAGTTACATTCAGTTACACTCAGTTACACCTACCAGAGTTAGTTTGACTAATGGTTGACAGTTACTTGAGCATTGATGACTCCACTGATGATGATGAAGACTTCCAGTTGCGCTCTGATGATCATGAGGACACCTAGTTGTGCTCCGATGACACTCCAGTGATCCTTTGATCACTCCATGAAGGCTAATTCGAATTTCCACCTTAGGCATTCGAATTCCTCATGCATTGTATTATTTATATGTCCATTTGTGATTAATAATCTAGTATGACTTAAGTATTATTGCTTCTATCTGAGTTCTACTGTACCATATTATTATGTTGCTCATTATACTGCATGTATCACTCTTCTTCTATTTTCTTGCTTAATCATAATTATTCTCTTGTGAGATACATCATCTCTTAGATCTGCTGTGAGGATTTTCACATGGTATCAGAGCATGTTGAGAGAATTGTTTGTCTCCATTCTTGAGAGTTTTTTGCAGGTTATTACCAAGATTTCGAGTGCAGCAGTTGCAGCAGTTTCTGCATTTTTGCAGCAGTAGCAGTTGCAGTTATTCTATATTGTTTTTGCAGGTCCTCTACAGCTTCAATGTATTCATCAGGAATTACTCCTCTTGATCCACTCAACTATGATGAATGGAAACAAAGAATGATAGCAGACTTGAAGATCCATGATCTTTTTTATTGTTGTTTTGAAAGAGAGTTCGAATCCCCTGAAGAGAAGATTGACTGGTTAAATAAAAGAGACATGCACTTTGCAGCAATAATGTTTTCTTTGTGTGCATACCAGAGATTCCAATTCAAATACCGTGATGGTGTTGAAATTCCAAGAGAGTTATGGACTCCAAAAGAGATATGGGCTCACCTGGATGGAAAATTTGGCAGAGAGAATGAAGGACTTGGTCCCAACCCATTCGAAAGAAAACAAAGTGATGCATTCGCTCCTCTTGATGGTCTCTCAGATCATGAACCAATATCATTTCATATTGAATTTGTTGACAAAGAACTTGCAGATTCTCCGCTCATGCTCAAACTTTCTTCTCTTTCTGTGCCAGCTCACACTCTAGATATTGCAGAAGGTCCTAAATCCTCTCTTGCACCAGAGTCTGTTGGTTTGCATCATGATCACATGATTATTTCAGAGGTCAAATCAGCTAATGGAGGTAATGCATTCGCTCCTCTTCAGCAAACATCTCTTTTATACTACTATATGATCATAAATTCATGCTTTCAGAAGGTCATTGAAGAATATGGCCATTTCCATTCGCTTGGGATAATTTCTCATGCATCTACTGGTTTTGATCTCACCTCTCATGGTTCAAAGGAGATCTCAAGAAGCCATGATTCAAGTCTTGTATCTAATTTGGGTTCTAAGCAATTACTGCTTGGAAAAATTTCTCATGCATATGATAGTTTTGATCTCACTCCTGCTGGTTCAAAGGAGATCTCAAGAAACTGTTTTGAAAGTCTTAAATCTGATTTTTGATTTCAAGCAAACATGTAATAGTTATTTTTGGCATAATCTCACCCATGGTGGTTCGAAGGAGAAGACAAAGGACTATATGCACATTCAAAAATTTGATCCTACCTCAGCTGATTCGAATCACAGGTTCAAGGATCATTCTAATACTATTGGATTTGTTCTCATCACATTCGATCTGAAGAGCAAGTACAAGCACATGCTTTTTGAGCATGATCCACTTCTTCCCAAGAAGAAGATACCTCCAGACATATGACCAAGCATCACACATGCTTGATTTTGGAGCTTTTATTTTTTATGTGTGACTTACAGTCTATTTTTTGAGGAGGGGGTATGTTTCCCATGAAATTTTCCCACTTCCTTGGTTTATTGATTGATATTATTCATTGTATTGGGTGACCTTTGGTCTTAGTTACCAGGGTCCAGGATGGATTAAGGGGGGGTGTTAGGATATTCCTATACTCCATCCTAGTCCCACCAGTATTTTGATCATTTACATTTTCAGTCATGCATGCACCTTTTAGGGTTTGCATGCATTCTAGGGTTTGCATGCATCCCAGTCATCAGTCCAGCACCTAGCCCTCAGTTAGCCAGCCCCCAGGAGCTTCTCACTATTCAGTTTTAGCCCTCCAGTTGCTTAATGCGCCCTTCTTCCTTGATTTTAGGGAGCAACTCGCCCTCCTTCACCTACCAGTCCAGTTGTCACTCAGTTACACTCAGTTACAGTCAGTTACACTCAGTTACACTCAGTTACATTGAGTTACACTCAGTTACATTGAGTTACACTCAGTTACACCTACCAGAGTTAGTTTGAATGATGGTTGACAGTTACTTGAGCATTGATGACTCCACTGATGATGATGAAGACTTCCAGTTGCGCTCTGATGATCATGAGGACACCTAGTTGTGCTCCGATGACACTCCAGTGATCCTTTGATCACTCCATGCAGGCTAATTCGAATTGCCACCTTAGGCATTCGAATTCCTCATGCATTGTATTATTTATATGTCCATTTGTGATTAATAATCTAGTATGACCGAAGTATTATTGCTTCTATCTGAGTTCTACTGTACCATATTATTATGTTGCTCATTATACTGCATGTATCACTCTTCTTCTATTTTCTTGCTTAATCATAATTATTCTCTTGTGAGATACATCATCTCTTAGATCTGCTGTGAGGATTTTCACACACTTCACCAACTTTTCTTTTGGTTCTTGTGGCTAGTTAGAGCAACCATGAGTTACTATGCTTGGTTTTCTTAAAAGCACAAATCTCAACAATTTTAGGACTGACATAACTGTGAGTAGATCCAGGGTCAATCAAAATAGAAATAGACTGCTTAGCAATCTCACCTCCAATCCCAACCATAATTGATTGATGATCTGTTTGGAAGTCCTCTAGTGCTGCATAAATCCTAGGGACAATCCTTGCCATTTGATCCATAGTTTCAACTTCTTGAATGTTTTGAACTTGATTTGCACTCTCATTTCGATGTGGATAGTTTCTAAGCAAATGGTCCTCTCCACATCCCCAACATTGAAGTGGCTCTCTTGGTTTGTCTCCCATCATCCTAGTTGGATTTGTTAAACCTTGTGTGGTTGCCTTAGCTTCTTTCTTAAATGAGGAGGCTTGAAACCCTTATTTATTTTCTCCAACTTCTCATTTTTCTTGTCCTTCCATGCCTTGTGGAAATCTAGCTTGATTTTGGCTTGATCATAACAATACTTGGCCTTTCTTATGGACTCATGTAGAGTTTCAGGCTCATCAAACTCAATTCTATCTTTGTAGGATTGAGGCAGCCCACTTAGAAAATGAAGAATTTTGACTTTATCATCTCTAATATATTTCACATATCTCAGCAGCTCCAAAAAATTATTTGCATATTCCTCCATAGTGATTTGGCCCAATTTCAACTCATGGAATTTTTAATTTTTCCATCATAGTACCTATCAGAGAGGTACTTTTGCTTGAAGTATTTCTTGAATTGCTTCCAAACAATTTTCCTTTCATTGATCTTCTTCACTTGGCTAAGGTGATCCCTCCATATAGATGCTCTTCCATCCATACTAAATATAGCCACTCTTGCTTTCAAATTCCATGAGTGGTCTTGGACATGTATATACTTCCTCATCCCAAGAAGCCAAGCCTCACCTTCTTGACCATATTTCGTCTCACTATCGAATGTAGGAGGTTTGTCGTTCCTAAATTCTTCATGTGAGTTTTTCTTTGAATACCTCTTCCTCTTCTTCCTATGAGATGAAGAGCTTGATCCTTTAGCGGAATCCTTGGAGTCAAATGACTAACTAGAAGAGATTTCAGGAGTATATGACCTGCCTCTAGAAACTCTTATTGAACTATAGTACCCCTTGTGAGAATGCCTTCTTGAGCTACTCCCACTCTTCTCCTGATTTTTAGAATGATGTCCAGAGTTAATATTCCTTTGAATTTATGTCATACTTTGAAGCATAGCTGCATTTATATGATTTTGATCTTCTTGAGCTCTAAGTAGGCTCTCATTTTCTACTCTACAACTCTGGAACTCCGCCCTTACGCTCCTCATGTTTTTGTAATGTTTGGCTGAGTTACTTGGTTTCTTCTACCATTGGATTCCATCTCTTCATTCTCAATCTGTATATTTTCTCCCATTGTACCTGCCTCAACTTCATAAGGATCATGTGCATTATCCATGATGATGACCTTCTCGGCCCAACCAAGACCAAATATTTTCCAGCTATACTATACTCATTGTTGAACCCTAACAGTCACTGATATGATTTATGAATCTGCAAAAAGTGTTCATATAACATAGTTGTTAGATTTATTAATTTCTTAGAAAGTCAAAAATCAATTTTCATATATTATGGAAAATACCCACATTGACAGTTTTTGTCAATTATGGCTACATGCACTTTTCTGATCAAATTCTAGAAGCATATGAATCACTAATTCATAATTTATCTTCATAAAATTGTTCCCCTTTAGACAATATTTCCATTGACTATAAGCATGTTCAATCCTAGATTCTGAGCTCAAAGTTGCAGTCCTCCAAAATTGTCAAATTTGGCCCAAATTTTGCACTTTTCCTAGAGGTGCATTTAACCCGAGACTCGGCCAACTTTAGACACATGTAAAAGATCACCTATGGAGAACCAGAACAACTTCTATATTGGAATAGATAATACATATGATGAGGAATACTCAGCAATTTTCAATTCTCTGATATGATGCTTCAGTCACCTGCTATAAAATTCTGGAATTTACTACTGTTATATTTTTCCACTTCTTCCAAACTTATAAAAATTTTGTAGTTCTGTAATACACCCTCACAATCCAAAATATGACCACATTTTTGCTGCTCTAATGACCATTATGAAACCCCACATCCAACTTTGTTGATAAAAAAAATGGGGTTCAAGGTGTTGGAATATTCTCACCATCTTATTTTGGTCTTTCCTGCTTTGCATGCATCCATGCATTCCATGCAACACTCCATGCATCCATGCATTGGCAGTTGAATCCCCTAGTACCTCGTCCCTACTTTGGGCCCCCTGGAGATTTTTTTGGCCATCATTAGCCCTCCTATCCACTCAAAGCGCCTTGGTTACATCATTGAAGTCCAAATTTGCCCTCATGCATGATTTTAGGAGTTAGCACAATCAATTCCATGATTTAGGGCACCTTGTCCCCTTGATTGCCTAGTTAATTGACTGTTACACCTAGGTTCGTTGCTACTGAGTGTAGGAGCACCTATTTTGACCACTACAAGTCAGTATTTCACCCCCTTGGAGTCTCCTCCCTATTTTGGTTCCCACGTGATTCATTTATGCTCATTTCTACCTCAGTTAATTGATTATTCATCATCAATGACCACTGAACCTTATCGGGAGATGGTTCCAATGCAAACTAAGCCTATACTTGAGGTGAATTCGAATCCTCCGAGGAGTATCAAATTCATTCTATTGTAACATTCTTTTATTACCATCTTACAGCTGATTAATGTATCAACAACATTTTTTCATTTGTGTTTCAGTTTTATGAGTGAATTGATCCATGTCTTTGTCTAATTCTTCTCAGTAATAACAATGTGAAATTGTGAGGATTGTTCTAGCTCAGTGATCTATCCCTGTGGAATTTCACATGGTATAAGAGCTCATGAGAGATTTTGAGTGCAGTATTTCCAGCAGTAAATTGGGCAACTACTTTCAATAGAGCACCAGAAGCCTCTGGATTTCCACAACAAATCCTAGTGCCATTGCATTGAATTCATTGGAGAAATCCTTTGAGGTCTATCCAGGTGTGAAGGATCCAGATAAAAGTGCCTATTTCCCTAAAGTAGTGTTCAATATATTCAGTAAAAATCCTCCATATATTTTTCCATTTTTTTTGTAGGTATTCTACAACAGCTTCCATGAATCTGAAAGCAATTCCTCCTCTCTCTCCATTCAACTATGATGAGTGGAAACCAAAGATGATAGCATATATGAAGAGACAAGATCTTTTTGATATGTGTATTGGTGTTATGAGAGATTTTGCTTCTTATGAAGAAGATAATGATTGGCTAAATGAATGTGACAGAGCCTTTGGAGCAATGTGTATTGCTATGTATCCTAGTATGCGCTACCTCATGGAAACTGTTGAATATCCAAGTGATCTATGGGCCCAACTGGACAAATCATTTGGAAAAAAAAATGAAGAGATTGGTGCAAATTATTTGGAGAACAAGACCAGTGATACCTCTTTAAGTGTTCTCTCTAATTATGTCTCAGCCTCAATCATCTCTCATGATGAAGTTGTTCAAAATGAAGAAGAATCTACAGATTCAACACAGAAAGTTCACGTTGAAGACATTCCTTCCTCTGTTTCTCTAGAAGTTGAAGACAATTTTGAATTGTCCCCTTCCCATGCAGTTGATGCAGATGAAAGTGATACAACTAATGAAGATGATCCTTTTGTAGATATTATCCATTCCTCACTCGTGTTCTCAATGTCTTCTATTTCAAATTCTGAGCAAGATATGTTAGTTACTACTCTAGAAGTTGAAGAGAATTTTGAATTCTCTACTTCCCATGAGCCTGTTGATGTCTAGAATGATGATCTAATGAATGCTTTGGAGGTTAAATCAGAGTTTGGAGGTGATGCATTCGCCCTCCTTAACCACATGCTTCATATGAACTTCTATTTGATCATTGGCACATGCTCTCATAGTTTTACTAAAGATGGAGGACACTACCATTCGCTTGGGTTCAAGTCTCAGGCACATTTTGGTGATTTTGGTTTTGATCTCGCCCCTGTTGGTTCAAAGGAGATCAAAAGAAACCTTCTATCAATTCTTGGAGCTGATTTAACTTCCACTCATCAGAAGTTCAAGTTTCAAGAGAAATTAGATGTGATTGGAGCCAATCCTACCTCAGTTGGTTCGAATTACAGGTTCTAGGATGATATTCATATTTTGGGATTTGTTCTCACCATGTTTGGTCTGAAGAGCAAGTTTAGGAAGCCTCCAAATTCCCTTGCATCCACTGAAGGAGAATTCAAGCACATGTTTTTGAAGCATGATCCACTTCTTCCCAAGAGGAAGATACCTCCAAGCATTGAATCAAGCATCACACCTACTTGAGTCTTGAGCAACAATTTTTGGTGTGTTTCAGTCTATATTGAGGGGGGGGGGTTTTCCCACTGATTTTTTCTTCTTTCCTCACTTGTTTATATTGTTGTACGGGGTGACCTTTGGTGTCAGTAACCAAGGCCCTAATTTTCATTTATTTTTCCTCATAGTCCGGCTTAAGGGGGGGTGTTGGAATATTCTCACCATCTTATTTTGGTCTTACATGCATTCCATGCAGCACTCCATGCATCCATGCATTGGCAGTTGAGTCTCTTAGCACCTGGTCCCTACTTTGGGCCCTCTAGAGCTTGTTTTTGGCCATCATTATCCCTCCTATCCACTCAGAGCGCCTTGGCTACATCACTGAAGTCCAAATTCTCCCTCATGCATGATTTTAGGAGTTAAGACAGTCAGTTCCATGATTTAGGGCACCTTGTCCCCTTCATTGCCTAGTTAATTGATTGTTGCACCTAGTTTCACTGCTACTGAGTGTAGGAGCGCCTATTTTTACCACTACAAGTCAATATTTCTCCCCCTTGGAGTCTCCTCCCCTATTTTGGTGCCCACATGATTCAGTTATGCTTGGTTCTACCTCAGTTAACTGATTATTCATCATCGGT
The DNA here is from genome assembly GCA_027924585.1 of Larix kaempferi. Taxonomy (NCBI): domain Eukaryota; kingdom Viridiplantae; phylum Streptophyta; class Pinopsida; order Pinales; family Pinaceae; genus Larix; species Larix kaempferi. Next base: position 1,259,169 of record BSBM01000475.1, read on the forward strand.
GGCCACTAAACCTTATCGGGAGATGGTTTCAATGCAAACTAAGCCTATACTTGAGGTGAATCGAATCCTTCCAAGAGTATCGAATTCATTCTATTGTAACATTATTTGATTTCCAGCGTACAGCTGATTAATGTATCAACAACAGTTTTTCATGTGTGTTTCAGTTTTATGAGTGGATTGATCCATGTCTTTATCTAATTCTTCTCAGTAATAACAGTGTGAAATTGTGAGGTTTGTTCTAGACCAGTGATCTATCCCTATGGAATTTCACACAAGGGGGCTTGACCCCTTGCAACCTCCCTCCACCGCTGCAAGGCGGGTCGAGGGCACCGCCGTTGTTGTTTTTTTACAAATAAATCAATTTCATGCAATTTGGCGCATAAGCCTTCCTTTGATGGAGTCCCATGAATACCAACACAGAAATAACTCCCAGTTCTTCTTTATTCTAAATATGTATTCCTTTGATGGAGTCCCAAGAATCCCAATACTAATATGCTTCATGTCCAGTCTTTCTGCAACGCTTGCACTTCATATATGATCTTCTACTTGAGTTGTTTCTTCCTCGTCTGAAATTTCTTCTTCCTCTGCCTCTTTCCAGCTATCTCCCTTGGAAGGGTCTTTAGGCTTGTTCTTTGCTTTCTGAGCAAAGAAAAGAGATTCTCTAGTATTTTCATTTGTCTTATTTCCAAATGCTTTCTCTCTGTCTGCAATCTTCTCTACCAGGGTGTCAAAATTTAGGTCTTTGAACTTGTCACTTGCTTGCAAAGATTCAAGATAGTTGGAGTGAGTAGGATAAAGAAACTTTACAAATGCTGCAAGAGGAAGGTTTTGTTTCACACAAGAGGCTTGAATCTTGTGCATGATTACTCTGATCTCATATGCAACCAGCATGAGATCATTATCTTTTACTTCTAGACTAAATAGCTTTAGCATTAATTGAATCACTTCCATTTCCGAGTGTGATTCATACAAATCTTTTAGAGTCTTTAAAGCTTCAAAACATGATTTTGTAGGAAATATATGTTGGCTCACCTCTTCACTGACAGAGGCAGAGATCATGGCTAAGGCTTTCTTGTCTTTGGACTTCTAAATAGCAAGTTCTTTTTCTGATGTTGGAGGCCTTGGAATTGAAGTGATGGCAGTGCCTCCGTCGGTGTGAATGGTCTTTCCTTCGCAGATGTTGTCCCACAGATCGTTGTAGACGGGTGTAGCATTGATCTTCCTCCACCATTATGGATAAGTGTCTTTGTCAGTGAGGGTAGCACCAACTATGGATGCTATAGAATGCATCTTATGTAACTTGGACTTCAACTTGCAACTATTAGGCAGATTATATAGCATAAAAGATAGAGGTTGCAGATTATATTTATGCTCCCTGCTTTACAAAATGTTTCTTAATGTAATTTAATCATGCAGCACTTATTGCAATTTAGACGTCTCTAAATTCTAAATTGCAATAATTAAGTTGGACATACGTGCATTATGATTATGATATCAAATACTGTCGAAAGATTACATCTATGTAATGATTAAAATATGCCAAACAATGTGATTAATTAAGACATGGCGTTATACGTATTTAATTAAGGATTTGGATACAAATACATATAGAATAATGATTAATCAATTATAATTGTTAATGGACCGATTATAGTTGATTAAAAATAGCAGTAAATTGAGCTAAATAAGGAAATCAGAATTTATTCTGATTTATTTCAGTTTTTTCTGAAGTTTCCCGATTTGAAGTTTTTTGTAAAATCGGAAACTCCAGATTTCTTTTGGACTTGTTTCCAAGTATTAGCTAAATTTCAGCAGCCCCAGGATTAGAATCTTTTTCTTTGGCACTGCTATAAAGGGCTGAGTCTCCAAGGCTTGCAATCATCAAGAAATATTTGTCTGCTCCATTGAAGACAGGATACTCTACAGAGAAAAGGATTGCAAGTTCTTGGAAGGATTCGAGAGCCAACAACTCAAGACCAGGAGCGTATCAACCCAGAGACTATGGAAAGTAAGTTCCGCTGTGCATTAAGTTTATTTTCTTGCATGAGAGTAGATCTTGGTTAGGGTTTAAAGCAATTAGTAAAACCCCACAATTGGTATCAGAGCCTCCCTTATGTAAGAATTGCAGTTTAAAAATCCAAGTCTCCATGGCTGAAATTGCTGTGTGTGAAAACGATTATGAAGTATTGCTTTTTTTTTTTTTTTATAATCTCTGGTTGGTGGCCCTCGGTAACTTTGACGCAGAGGAAGAGAGTAAATTCCCGTATTATTATATATTTTGATTTTTAGGAGTCTCTGCGTTCGATTTCAATCTTTCTCCTCTGTCATTTATTCACTGAGATCATGCATATGCCCAGATCGATTTCAATCTTGCTTCTCTGTCATACAGTCACTGTGATATTGCATATGCCAGATCGAGTTTCGATTCTTGCTATCTGTCGTAACCCTTTCATACTTTATGTTTAAAGAAACCTGCTGGATAATTTATTCGACCCCACCGTAGGCCAGACCTTGGGCGAATAGTTAATTCGGATCTCGGTGTAGCACTCCATCTTATCTTTTATCAGATCTCTGAAAACCCTAAACTCAGTACGAGAATCACTGATCTGCGATCATAAGTTCTAAAATCCGATCTGTATTTATTTATTGGGTAAAACTAGATCCACATTATGGCCCGCTGTACTTGAATGTTTTAGTCCACATTCTTTTGATGAACTTAAACATCGCCCCTGTAATCCAGATCTCTATAAGCTCTGATACCAATTGTGGGGTTTTACTAATTGCTTTAAACCCTAACCAAGATCTACTCTCATGCAAGAAAATAAACTTAATGCACAGCGGAACTTACTTTCCATAGTCTCTGGGTTGATACGCTCCTGGTCTTGAGTTGTTGGCTCTCGAATCCTTCCAAGAACTTGCAATCCTTTTCTCTGTAGAGTATCCTGTCTTCAATGGAGCAGACAAATATTTCTTGATGATTGCAAGCCTTGGAGACTCAGCCCTTTATAGCAGTGCCAAAGAAAAAGATTCTAATCCTGGGGCTGCTGAAATTTAGCTAATACTTGGAAACAAGTCCAAAAGAAATCTGGAGTTTCCGATTTTACAAAAAACTTCAAATCGGGAAACTTCAGAAAAAACTGAAATAAATCAGAATAAATTCTGATTTCCTTATTTAGCTCAATTTACTGCTATTTTTAATCAACTATAATCGGTCCATTAACAATTATAATTGATTAATCATTATTCTATATGTATTTGTATCCAAATCCTTAATTAAATACGTCTCTAAAAGCACGAATCCTTGCTTTTTGCCATTATAGAAATCTCAGATCGCTAATTCGTTTTTAATTCTGGTCCTGCGTGTTTTGGGTGTCCTCTGTATAGAGTTGTATGGAAGAGCATTGAGCCTCTGTATTTTTTCTGTCTCGGTGTGTTTATTTATATTTTCGTTGCCGAGAAAATCGTTTATGCTGGAGATAGCATTCTCTGTTGCCTGCATGAGTATGTTTACAAATATATATTGTATGTTGAACACATTGGGCGTGTTGTATGCTTGTATGGCATTTCCATTGCATGCTGTTTTTTAATGCTTGGTTATGGAAACGCATGCCATCAGTGCTGCGGGGGCGTGCAAGCTTTGCACGCCATTCTTTGTGAAGGCAGGATGGTTCGTCGCCATGGCTGGCAGCTGCCCGCTCACACTTTTCAGGTCCTGCTTTGGAAGCCCTTTTCTGTTTTTTTTTTTTTTTTTCTTCGTGATCTTGTTACTTTTTTGGCTTTTACATGAAAGATTTCATTAGAGAGCTCCGTGCATGTTTAGCTACCGAATTCTGGTAAAAATGTCGAGTAATCTCGTTAATATTTGGTTAATTTAGAAAATTAGTGCTTTTGGCCGAAAATATCAAAAGTAATTTCGGTAGAATCTTGAAGCAATGAAACAATGCGTGCTTCTGCTACAAAAGATTCACTGGAATTCTGGTTAGTTTAGAAATTTCGCATTCTGCAGAAATTAACAGAAAATTCAGTGAAATTTGTGTTGAGCTGCAATGCTTTTGTTTCTGTGAACGAAAAAAAAAAAATACTGTAAGCGAGTGAAATTTTGCATTCTGGGAAGAATTTTTTCTTTGCTTCAGAGAGAGAGTATAAATTTACTATTATCATTTTTGCTAAGCTTCATGACTTCAAATTTCCCAGTCAATTTTAATTACACTATGGAGGCCCTGGAGTACTTCACTGACAACTTTAAAAGAATTTTAGGCCGCCATGCACTGGCTGCTTTTAGCAGCAGATCAAGAGCTTCTTAATATTATTTACACTTAGATGAGTATTATTTTGTTACTTACTGGTTTGCAGGGGATTCTCTCAAGCATTATAATCAAACAATATTTGACTAAATCTATGCTTTTCCTTCTGTTCTTTAAAGCCGCAAATGACTTGCGTGAGGGATTTTGCAACAAGTTACGGTGATTTATTTTTCTGAATTTATTAAATGTAATTTACATGGAGATATAGGTCTGTCGGAAGCACCCTTGATTATGTCAATTGCGAAAGTATTCACGTACATATCATGAATTGTATAAAAGCGATGTTGTTTTATATATTCTATGAAAATGTTTTGTTCCATACATGGTGTAAAAGTGATTTTGTTTCATATATATTGTATGAAATGCTTTTGTTTCATATATTGTATACAAGTGGTTTTGTTTTATATACTATATAAAAGGGTTAGGTTTTATATATATTATATAAAAGGTTTTTTGTCTTACATACCGTATAAAATATGTTATATCTTATGTAGGATATAGTTGGGTATGCTATAAATATTTTATGCAATGAGGAGGTTGCATATGGTTAAGATGTATTACATATTTTATACAATGGTTGTAATGTACATATGTTTCATGCATTGAATTTCCTATGTATTGATTTTAGGTATAATTTTAGAATCTAACTAAAGGCATTTTACGTATACATGTGTTGTTTTCGCATGAGTAAAGCATTGATGTTCGCAAAACGAACCGCTCTGTGTAAGACGATTGCAAGGATGACTCATGACAAGCTCAATGGACGTGGGTGTTAGCTTTCCCAAAGGAGGGTTGGCACCTGCTAAGTTGTTTGGTGCATAAGGGTGATGTATAACAAATAAGTTACAACACACATATGCTGGCAATGTCTAGAAAAGCATTTGGGGCTTGGTGCACCAGGTCCGTTAGTGACCTGCCTTCCCCACTTGACTGGCCCGGTAGTTAGCAAATGGATATGTCAATCTGGCCCAAAGGCGGAAAAGACAATAAGGTAATGATTGCGCCCAAAGGTGTTTTTCATTATTGAGTGGTGTTTTGGCTAAAAGATTCAATGGAGCACATAATTTAATTTAGGCCTTTAGATGGATTTTAGAATTATGATTAAAGATCAAATCGTGATGTATAATATCTAATCTTTCCTTTTGTTCTTCAATTTTTCAGATCTAAACATAATGTCAAATCTAAGTCAAATTAAGCCCCTCATGGGGAACAATTTCAAACAGTGGGAAGAAAAGCTGAAACTAGTCTTAGGGATCATGCAATTGGACACTGCACTGAGATTTGATCGCCCCAAGCCCAATAAAGAGGGTGAAGAAACTCCCCAAGAGAAGGCTGATATTGATAGATGGGAGCATTCAAATCGCATGTGCATAATGGTGATGAAGCAAACGATCCATGAGACTTTTCGGGGCATAATACCTGATACAGAGACCGACGCTATTAAATACCTTAAGGCCCTTGAAGAGAAATTCACAAAGAGTAAAAAGACTGAAGTTAGTACACTCTTTGTGAAGTTGGCAACAATAAAATACAAGGGAAAAGAAGGGATTAGAGAGCATGTTATTGAGATGACAAGACTGCAACGTACCTTGAAAGGGCATAATTATGACATCTCTGATGAAGTCCTCATTGAGTTCATTTTTCTGTCTCTCCCGTCCAACTTTAGTCAATTCAAGATGACTTATAATTGTCAGAAAGGGACATGGACACTACCTGAGTTTGAGGCTCAGTTGGTACAGGAGGAAGAGAGACAGAAAATGACTAAGGGGGAAAGTGCTCATGTAGTAACATCTAATCATAAGGGTAAAGGCAAGAAGCGCAAGTTTGCTGCCAAGGTAGCTGCAAACAATGCCGCGCAGAAAAGCAAGAAGGAAGATACTTCTGCGAAGGCAGAAGAAAGGAACTGTTTTTTCTGCAAAGCGTCAGGACATACAAAGAAATTTTGCACTAACTATCATGCATGGTTGGCAAAGAAAGGTATGTCTCTTACTTTAGTTTGTTCTGAAGTTAATTTAAGTTCTGTATCTAGATATACTTGGTGGATAGATTCAGGTGCAACGACTAACATCAGTATGTCGATGCAGGGTTGCCTAAGCCATCGCAAGCCAAGTGAGGCGGAGCGCTACGTTTACGTAGGAAATGGCAATAAAGTAGAAGTGAAAAGCATAGGAAAATTTAGATTATTATGTAAGACAGGATTTTATTTAAGTTTTTATGCTTTAGTGGTTCCATCCTTCAGAAGGAACCTAATTTCTATATCTTATTTGGACAAAAACGGTTATGTATGTTCATTTGGTAATGGAAAATTCAGTTTGTGTCAAAATTCTAAGCTTCTTGCTTCTGGTATCCTGTCTTCTTATGATAATCTTTATTTTCTAGATATAGACACTTCACATTCAGAGGCACTGCATGTAGATAATAGAAAACGTAAATTAACTTGCGAGAAATCTCCAACATTATGGCATAAGCGATTAGGACATATCTCTATGAAAAGGATAGAACGTCTTGTGTCTAATGATATTCTCCAACCTTTAGATTTTACAAACTTAAGTGATTGTGTGAATTGTATAAAGGGAAAACAAACTAATAAACGTAAATATGATGCAAAAAGATGTAATGATGTCTTAGAATTAATTCATACGGATATCTGTGGTCCTTTTCCAAAAGCTACAAGAAATGGTCACCGTTACTTTATCACATTCATAGATGATTATTCAAGATATGGTCATATTTACTTAATAAAAGAAAAGGCAGAAGCATTAGACGTGTTCATAAAGTTCAAAACGGAAGTTGAGTTACAACTTAACAAACGTATAAAGTCCATTCGTTCTGATCGTGGTGGTGAATACTACGGTCGTTATGATGGATCAGGAGAACAATGTCAAGGTCCCTTTGCAAAATACTTAGAGGAATGCGGAATTGTGCCTCAGTATACGTTGCCAGGTTCGCCTGCAATGAATGGTGTTGCTGAACGGCGAAATCGCACCCTTAAAGACATGGTGAGAAGTATGATTGCTCGTACAACTCTACCTGAGAATTTGTGGGGAGAAGCCTTAAAGACTGCAGCATACATACTTAATAGAGTGCCTACTAAAGCAGCTAACAAGACCCCTTACGAGTTATGGGTTGGGCGCAAGCCTAGCTTGAATCATTTGAGAGTTTGGGGATGTCCATGTGAAGCTAGGCCTTATAAGCCAAATGAAAAGAAACTGGACGAAAGGACCATTAGTTGTTACTTTATAGGCTATTCTGAACGATCTAGGGGATACAAATTCTATAATCCAACAGAACATACAGTTTTCGAGTCAGGAAGTGCGAAATTTTTTGAGGATAATGAGTTTGTGGGGGGAGATATGACAAAAGATAGTATTTTTGAAGAAGAAGAGACGAATGCGAATGAGACTATGGACCAAAGTCCTGGTTTTGTTCAAATTCCGATTGCATTTAGAAATGAGACTATGGACCAAAGTCCTAGTTTTGTTCAAATTCCGATTGCGTTTAGAAATACATCTTCTGACAATATGCAAACTTCATCATCACAAATAACTCAGTTAGAAACTCAACATGGAATAGAGAACACAAATGGACCTGAACCCAACCCAAACCCTGACATTGACATGACAAATGTTGATGGCCTAAGGCCTGTGGGAGATTCAGAAATTGATAATGATGTTCCTCCTCCTGTTGAAGATCAAGTTGTAAATGAACCTCAAGAAAATCTAGTACCTGTGCCGATTAGGAGATCTACTAGAGAGAAAAGATCTACACAATCTAAGGATTATGCATATCTTCAAGAACATGAGTTTGACATTGGCATGTTTGAAAATGATCCTGTTAATATCAAACAAGCTATGGAAAGCTCTAACTCTCAAAAGTGGATTAATGCCATGAATGAAGAGATGAAATCTATGTATGACAATGACGTTTGGGATATCGTTCCGTTGCCTAAAGACAAGAAACCCGTTGGTTGCAAATGGATATTTAAGACTAAGCGGGATTCTAAAGGCAATGTTGAAAAATACAAGGCACGTCTTGTTGCGAAAGGTTTCACACAGAAAGAAGGCATTGATTATAAAGAGACTTTCTCTCCAGTTTCATCGAAAGACTCTTTAAGGATTATATTGGCGCTTGTAGCACATTATGATTTAGAACTTCATCAGATGGATGTAAAGACGGCGTTTCTCAATGGTGACATTGATGAAACGATCTATATGAAGCAGCCAGAGAACTTTGTATCAGGTGATGCAGGGTCTATGGTTTGCAGACTTAAGAAATCTATCTATGGGCTAAAACAAGCATCTCGACAATGGTATCAAAAATTTCACAAAATTGTTAGCTCATTTGGTTTTGAGTCTAACATAGTAGACGAATGCATATACCTTAAGTTCTGTGGGAGTAAAATTATTTTCTTGGTTTTATATGTAGATGACATATTGCTTGCCAGTAACGATAAGGACATGTTGCATCAAACTAAGAATTTTTTATTTAAGAACTTTGAAATGAAAGATCTTGGTGATGCATCATTTGTTCTAGGGATTGAAATACTTAGAGATAGATCTCAAGGTATTCTAAGGTTATCCCAGAGGAACTATATCGATAAGATTCTAACAAGATTTGGCATGGAAAACAGCAAACCAGGAGATACCCCTGTATCAAAAGGAGATAAGTTTAGTCTAAAACAATGTCCCCAAACTGACTTAGATAAAAACATCATGAAAGATATTCCCTATGCCTCAGCCGTGGGTAGCATCATGTATGCACAAGTATGCACGCGTCCAGATATTGCGTTCATCACTGGAATGCTAGGGAGATATTTGAGTAACCCAGGTATGGAACACTGGAAGGCAGCCAAGCGAGTGTTGAGATACCTAAAGAGAACAAGGGACTATATGCTCACGTATCGGAGATCGGAACAGCTCGAGGTCATTGGATATACTGATTCTGATTTTGGAGGATGTGTCGACAGCATGAAGTCAACATCAGGATACATCTTTATGATGGCAGGCAGTGCCGTGTCATGGAAGAGCGCTAAGCAGTCATTGGTAGCCTCCTCCACTATGGCAGCTGAATTTGTTGCATGCTATGAAGCATCTAATCATGGCGTATGGCTGAAGAACTTCGTCACAAGTCTGAAAATTGTGGATTCTATTCAGAAACCACTCAAATTATTATGTGACAACAATTCAGCAGTGTTATACGCAACCAACAACCGAAGTTCGTCAAAGTCAAAGTACATCGATATTAAGTTTTTGGTTGTAAAAGAGAGAGTGCAGAATAATGAATTATGTATAGAACACATAGGTACAGACTCCATGATTGCTGATCCTCTTACTAAAGGATTACCACCCAAGAAGTTTCACGAACATGTTGCCCGTATGGGTGTAATTTCTATTTAGGATAGTGAGAAAATGTGGGAGTCTGAATATGTTTTAAGTTTTGATGTTCTATGTAATGCAATTGTAAACATTTTTGATGATATATACAAGTTGCATTCAGTTTCGGTTTCATTATTTCTTTCTTTAAAGTTTAATTTTTGACCTCATACAGTAAAGTAAAGGTGACTCAATTAGAAATAGGCACGTATAATCACACTTGCGTGTAATTTCTAAACTATATGTCCAAATCAGATTCATGTCATTCAGTTATGTTGGCAGCGTGATTTATGTCGGTTTAGTTGCGAATAAATGTGACAAGTGCTGCTTAAGTCCTTTGTTAGCATAATTGATGGACGGAATTGTTTAAGAAATACGATAAGAAAGACAGAAAAGTTGCATGCAATAAAGTTAAGGATATATATAATCAAAAGGTTGCACTTGTCCATGTGGGAGATTGTTGGATTTAGAGACGTCTAAATTGCAATAATTAAGTTGGACATACGTGCATTATGATTATGATATCAAATACTGTCGAAAGATTACATCTATGTAATGATTAAAATATGCCAAACAATGTGATTAATTAAGACATGGCGTTATACGTATTTAATTAAGGATTTGGATACAAATACATATAGAATAATGATTAATCAATTATAATTGTTAATGGACCGATTATAGTTGATTAAAAATAGCAGTAAATTGAGCTAAATAAGGAAATCAGAATTTATTCTGATTTATTTCAGTTTTTTCTGAAGTTTCCCGATTTGAAGTTTTTTGTAAAATCGGAAACTCCAGATTTCTTTTGGACTTGTTTCCAAGTATTAGCTAAATTTCAGCAGCCCCAGGATTAGAATCTTTTTCTTTGGCACTGCTATAAAGGGCTGAGTCTCCAAGGCTTGCAATCATCAAGAAATATTTGTCTGCTCCATTGAAGACAGGATACTCTACAGAGAAAAGGATTGCAAGTTCTTGGAAGGATTCGAGAGCCAACAACTCAAGACCAGGAGCGTATCAACCCAGAGACTATGGAAAGTAAGTTCCGCTGTGCATTAAGTTTATTTTCTTGCATGAGAGTAGATCTTGGTTAGGGTTTAAAGCAATTAGTAAAACCCCACAGCACTCCCTAGAAAACTATTACATATGTTTTTTCAACAATATACAAGCTTTTCTTTCACAACTTCTCATAGAAGAAGAAATTGCAATGTTTCTCCAATATCCCTGAGATAAAATAAAATAGTTCTCACCCTCTCAAAATATAATAATTCTCAAATAAACCGATTCTCACCCTCACACAATACAATGATATGGTATTTCAAATAAAGATGCAATCTTGCATCTTAAGACACCATATGGCTAACAATAAAACATTTTCCAGGAAGAAAAAAGCATACCCATGTTTACAAAATGATTTGATGATCGTCTAGGAAGTCGGCCAAACCTCTGGAAACTCCACCAGAAATAAAACTAAAACTTTTTACCGGTCATATCAATTTTTAACTCCACATCAGAAATTACTCAAAAAAGTTCAAAGCTCCAAGAATTCTTCACCATATTTTACTGATAGCCGCATTAAACACGAGTATTGTAATCTTTCTCCACCTTAAAAAATTAGGGTTTGTATTAAAAGTATTACCTCCTCGCAAAATTTAGGGTTTTGCATATTATATATCTCATGGAACTATGGATAGAAGACTTCCATGGAGCTTGAATAGTGAGATTGTAGCTCACATCTTTAACGGGTCCACAATATGTCAACAACTCTCGATATGGCAGGTCGCAACAACTCTCGATATGGCAGGTCGCAGCTCTTCATCAATCAGACTCCACGCAAATCTGGATAGCTCGAGGTCACAGCTTCAGGTCTCCACCTCACGCAATTCTTATGGATGCAGCATATGGCACTTCATTCAAGTGTATGTCACTTCCACGCAGCCATCAATTAACTCTCGAATCTCCTCTTAATGCAGCTCTGGAAAAGGCAAGTGTATTGGGAAGAGAGTAGGCTCACGATATGGCAGCTCCACGTGTAGTATCAAACTTCACACACGACTTTTAAATTATGGACACAACAACCACAAAAACTCGTGGATTGTCTCAATCAAAATCCACGTAGCATGCAGCTAGTTGTAATCTTCATGCATGTGGTCTCGGTCAGTTCACAGTAGCGAGTGGAGAAGAGGGGTTCAAAAGAGATCCCACACACTCAATATTCATGAATTCTCCACTAGAAACAATTTGCAGATTTCGTAGTGACAGCTCGCGGCTCTTCTTGGACGTAGCTACTCTAGCTTCAACATCTCCACCAGACTTAGCATAAACAAAATGTGAATGATTCCTTCATGCAATGTTTCCAAAGGCAATTGCATAAGAGAGAATGAGCCTTCCCATGCATCAAGAGTCGAGCAGTTTCAGAATTAGGATTTAGATGTAGAAAGATAGGCGTTAACCTTCAAGCAGAGAGCAGGTTTGCAGAATAACGTAGATTAATGCAGGACTTAGCAAGCAGGAGGACGCAGAGGGCAGGCATGAGAGCCTGAGGAGGAACTCAGGTCCAAAAATAAAGAATCTGACAGGCACAACTATGGCAGGCAGGAGCTATTTCAGCTTTGATACCAGATGACAGAAATAAATTTCGGTTCTTCAATTAATTCATACGCAAAAGCCCTTATTTATACATAAAAGATGAGACTCTTGGACTTCTGATTCCAAGAGATCCGTTGGTGTAATGTCCCTTGGCCAGAAAGGACTATTTTCTTCACTAAGTGGTTAATGCATTTAGTTTATGAGTACTATCAAACACTTCTTCACAAACTCTAGTTCACTGTAGGAGCCTCAAAACTTAGTTTTGGATTTGAATGCTGAAGGTTGAAGATGTTTAGATGACTGTCATGTCTAGTTTGGCCAAACTCCTCATTTAGTTTTGTATGCTATCAACTTGTTATTTGGAAAATGTTTCTTAAATGATATCCAATTAGTCTTTACAAACTTAACATCACAAATTTACCATGTGAGGAAACAAGTGCTGTAGATTGCATTGGCATTCATACAACAATATTTGACAAGTAAATTTGATATAAAATACTTTCAGAGCAGAGACTCCATTAGAGAAAAAGGAAGACACTTACAGGAAACCGTAGACCATAACAAAGTTGATAAAAAGGGGAAAATATATATAACTGATATTCACGAACAAACCTCTGATTTTGTCAATAAACATGTTACCAATGAAATTTCTGAATGTTTCCCACTGAACTTAATATACTAGTGGTTGTATAAGTCCAATAGAAGCGCCTAGCTACACTGTAACAAGACTTTCCTCTTCCCAATGGTAACTAAAATGTACAGCAGTGACCCCAGGCGTCTTCTCTCACAATTGGTTATAGTATGAGGTACAATACCCATCAACTGCATTCTCATGTAGATATGCACAATCACACTTGCAGTGGAAATGAAGGTAAACAATGCCAATATGGGAACCATATATGATGTTACCCACTTGTAACAATAACACTGACGAAGTAGAGGTCGATTTTCCTCTTGGAAAGCGATGGGGAAAAATAAGAGTGTTGCAATTGCTCTTCAAATTACTTGGTTTCCAACATAGTTGTCTTTCACTGGAAAATGTTGCTACAAAATCAATCCACTAAACTTCAACAACCATCTCTGCTTCACAATTTGGGATAAATCTCATCAATATGCACTCTTTGAGATGCCAACAAGCCAGCAATTACTTCCACAGAAGTTATGGTGTGTCTCTATAGTGATATGCCCTCTTCCACAACCAACAAATACACCCTCACAACTAGCTTCCTGTAATAATAATGGATTGTTAAGTCTGATAAAGAGGAACTTGCCTTCTTCTCCACTTGATCCCTGTAACTTGAACCTCCAAAGAAATGGCTTACTTCCTCAAACAAGCGCGCCTTCCATACTATGCATTAAACTTCATAAATCCATATCCGAAGATGAACTAATAGTACCAATCCACACATTGAATATCAATGAGAAATATGAGGTGATTTCTCCACCAACAAGAGCTAGGGTAGATTGTTGTGTTGAAATATTGTAACTTCTAAGAATATTCTATTTGTACTTTATCCAGAGATGTTTCATTCCTCCGTCGGGACTTTATTGTATATCCGGAGATGTTTATTCCTCCGTCGGGATGTTGTAACTAGGGTTATTAGACTCCCCTAGTGGGGTTGGCCTTGATTTAACTGTTTAGGGGTTATTAGACTCTCATAGGAGAAGTCGGCCCAGTTAGAGAAAAAGCCAAGTGAGGTAAAGTATAAATAGAGGATGTGTGATCCTCATTTAACACACTCACTCATTCATTCAATCACTTGTGAATTGCCCATAGGAGAGAGAGAGAGAGTTGCGAAGGAGGAGGAGGAGCACCTGTTTGGGGTTTACATCTTTGTATTTGTTGGTCATCTATATTGAGGAAAGCTTTGTTGGGTTTTCTACACCATGAGGGTTTCCCAGGATAAATCCGTGTCTATATTGTGATTGTGTTTCTTTAGTTATCTTTATTATGCTCTTGTTGTGAATTTTATGCTAAACTTAACATGGTATCAGAGTTAGCCTGAATAGGACATCTTTCACAAGGTGAAAATACCTCTCTCTCCTCCTCCGGTGAAAATTAGGGTTTCTGCAAAAGTTGGAATTTTTGGAATCTGAGAGCATGGTTGGATGCTCCTACTCAAAAGAAAAATTCTAAGCCCTAGATCGAATTTTTGAGTGGGTAGAACCCTAGGATAAGTCAAACCCTAGTTTGACTTCTAGACCAGAAAACCAGAAAAACCAGTAAACCAGAAAACTGCGAACATGTGCACCAGTAAACCAGAAAACTACGAACCTGTGCACCAGTGAACCAGAAAGCTGCGAACCTGTGCATCAGTGAACCAAAAAAGTTGCGCACCAGTGAACCAATGAACCAGTAAACCAGAAAATCTGTTGTTGATCCGAATTTCGTTGGTCAAGCTTGAAGGGTGAAAAGTTGAAGTTTTCAAAAGTCAAGTACACCAGTCAACTGAATTCAATCAAGCACATCTCCTGGTAAGGTCAACTTTGCATTTTAAGAATTTTCAATTTTTGGTGACCTCCTGGATATCAGATGGCCCCAAGCACTAAGCTTGAGGACAAGCTAGATGGTATAGAGAATTTCCAGGCATGGAAATATAGGATTGGTCTCATTCTTGAAGAGAATGATCTTGCCCAATACATCAAAGATGAGGTTGCAGAACCTGCGGAAGATGAAGCTAAAGAGAAGTACAGGAAGGATATGATTAGGGAAAAGAGAATCATTGTTGATTCTATCAAAGACCAATTGATTCCCCAAGTGTCATCCAAGAAGACCCCGAAGGAAATGTATGATTCCCTCGCCAGATTGTATGAAGGGAAGAACATCAATAAGAAGATGAACCTGAGAGCTCAATTAAAGAGCACTAAGATGAATCAAGGAGAATATATTCAAGATTACTTCACAAGGGTATCCCAATTCAAGGAACAACTAGAAGCCATTGGAGACAACCTTTATGAAGATGAACTAGTCATGACTGCTCTCAATGGTCTCACTAGACCTTGGGATTCATTCATCCAAACCATGTGTGCTAGAAAAGAAAGCATGAAGTTTGATATTGTATGGTCCAGGATTGCATTCAAGAAGAGGCTAGAGTAGCCAATAGAGAGGTCCTACTCAAAGAAGATAATCAAGCATTAGCCACCCATACCAAAAGAAGAAGGAATCAATCCAACTTCAAGAAGGAAAGCCACAAGGAGTCTCAACCTCCACAAAGGTTTCAAAAGAAAAGAAGAACCACTCCAGAAAGAAATTACTCTTCATTCCAATGTTTCATTTGTCACAAAATAGGACACATTGCTAGGGATTGTCCTTCAAAGAAGAAGAAGAAGAGTTTCCACCACAGAAGACATCAAGCACATCTAGTAGAAGATGATAGTGAAGAAGAAGAGGATGAAGAACCTCCCAGGAAGCAAGCAAAGGAAGAAATCAAAGAATATGTCCTGTGACAGTTGTGATTCAAAGCACATGATAGGACAGAAGAAGACTCTCTCCAGTTTAGAAGAAAAGGAGTCCTATCACAAAGCTCTCTAGGAGAATAGGAGAAGCAACATACAATATTGATGATGATCAGAAGACTAGGATCAAAAGGAGATCCTACCAAACAAACAAAGATAAGTATTTGAATTGTCATTTTTGTTTAAATGATAGTATCCAGTTGTATATATATGTATTAGGATGTTTGCAGTGTTATGCATGTGATGGGTAAGTAGCGTATGGTGCTATACAACATTCCATTGCTACTTATCTAGAGTGAAACATCTTTGCTGACATATTGGGAGTAGTGCACGCTCTTAATAATGTCCTGGTAGAGATGGAAGGCATCTATAAAGTTATCATATGAATGTGGGATATGGATGAATGTTGTAGCATTGGCTAAGATAGTATGACTTATGTTTTTTATGCATTTATTTGGAAACTATGAGATGTTTCTAACCATACTATTGGATTTGACTTGTAGGAAGTATCCTACAACGATCACCTACAAATGAAGAATGATGAGACTTGTTCCATAGAACAAGTGACAAATATTCAAAACTCCAAAAGAAGTGTTCATAGGGAAGAAGCCTGAGGTAAGCCACCTCAAGATATTTGGGTGCCCCGTATCTGTCCACATACCAAAAGAGAAGATAACTAAGCTGGACCCTTCCAGAAAGAAGGGAATACTTGTTGGATATTGTGAAGCATCCAAGGCATTCAGAATATACATCCCAGGATTCCATCACATTGAAATTATTAGAGATGTGACATTTGATGAAGAAGCAGCTCTCAAAAGAGCCAGTGTGAAGAAGTATATGAAGAAGATATACCTCCTAGAAATACAGAAGCTGTCTCCTTCCCTGAAGAAGAAACACCAGAATACCATGATATGATAGAACCTCGAGAACCCCCACCTATGAACATATCACAAAAGAGAAAGCCATCATGGGCAAGAGAAATTATACAAGAAGCAGAAAGATATGGAGCTCCAGAAGGCTCCACCAAAGCAAGCAAGAAACCAAAGCCATTTTTCAGCTATGTGGCTTTGATGTGTGATCTTGTAGATCAAGAACCTACCAGTTATGAACAAGTAGTTCATAACAAAGAATGGGTAGAAGCAATGACAGAGGAATACCAGTCAATAATGAAGAATGATGTTTGGGATGTAGTTCCCAAACAAAAGACAAAAGTGTGCTATCCTCCAAGTGGATATACAAGATAAAGCATGTTGCGGATGGTAGCATTGAAAAGTATAAGGCAAGGTTTGTGGCCAGAGGATCCCTTAGAAAGAGGGAATTGACTATGAAGAAACATTTGCACCAATTGCAAGATACACTTCCATTAGAACCATCATGGCACTTGCATCTATGATGAAGTGGAGATTACACCAGATGGATGTGAAGACAGCCTTCCTGAATGGTGTGATTGAGGAAGAAGTGTACATAAAACAACCATAAGGATTTGAGGTTGAAGATAGAAGAACCCACATATGCAAACTGAAGAAGGCTTTGTATGGGTTGAAGCAAGCTCCCAGAGCTTCCTATGGAAGAATTAACAGCTTCTTGACAAGCTTGGGCTTTACCAAAAGTAAAGTTGATCCTAACCTTTACCTTAAGGTTATGGATGATGAACCTATTATACTATTGTTGTATGTGGATGATCTCTTTCTAACATGAAATGAGAAACAGATCATGGAAAGCAAGAAGAAGTTGGCTATAGAATTTGAGATGAAAGATCTCAGATTGATGCATTACTTCCTAGGTCTGGAAATATGGAAAGGCCCAGAAGGTATCTTTCTCAATCAAGGAAAGTATGTTGTGTAAATATTGAAAAGATTTGATATGTTGGAATGTAAAGCCATGGCCACTCCCATGGATACCAACTTAAAGTTGTTGGCTGATAAATCGTCAGAATTAGTGGATATGACTCAGCACAAACAGATTATTTGGTCACTGATGTATCTAACGAATATTAGACCCGATATATGCTTTGTTGTGAACACCCTGAGTCAGTATCTAGTTGAGCCTAGACGTGTTCACCTGATAGCTGCAAAGAATGTGATGAGGTACCTAAAAGGTATGATAGACTTTGGTCTATATTATCTTAGAGATAATGATTTCAAATTGTATGGATATACAGATGTAGATTGGGCTGGAAGTGTCTCAAACAGAATGAGCACATCGGGTGGATGTTATTGTATGGGATCTGCTATGATCTCATGGTTTAGCAGGAAGCAGTCCAGTAAGGCTCTCCGCACAGCTGAAGTGGAATACATAGCAGATTGCTCTACTAGTTGTGAAGTGATATGGATTCGGAAGTTGTTATCAGGACTATTTGACTTAGAGATGTACCCCACTATGATCTTGTGTGACAACCAGAGTTGTATCAAGATGACTGAGAATCCAGTGTTCCATGATAAGTCAAAGCACATAGAGATCCGATATTTCTATATACGGGATATGGTGCAGAAAGGAGCTATAAAGCTCGAGTATGTGAGCACTGATGAACAAGTTGCTAATGTATTGACCAAACCTCTGTCTCGAGTAAAGTTTGAGTATTTCTTAGACAAGCTTGGTGTAGTTCAGAAGGAACCTCCTCGAAAGGGGGAGTGATATGGTCGATAATGATATTTGGATACTTGTATCAATGTGGATACCTGTATCGATGATAAGATTGCCTATATCAACGGTAAGGTCAATGATGAGGATACCTGTATTGATGATGTGGATACTTGTATCGATGATGAGGATACATGTATTGATGATGTGGATACTTATATCGATGATGAGGATACTTGGATCGAAGATGAGGTTACATGTTCCGATGATGAGGTCAACTATAAGGATACCTGTACCGACGATGAGGTCGATGTGTGGTCCTTAGACTTTGTCTAAGTAGGCGAGTGGATTGTATCATCATTGGATTTTATGTCCTAAAGAGATCAGGATTAACCATCTTGTAAGTGGTTGAGGATTAATCATCCTTAGACAATGAATCCCGTAATTCCGAAAGGAAGGATAGTCTTAAATTTTGATTGTGATGGGATTAATCATCCCTAGACAGTAAATCCGGTAATTCCGAAAGGAAGGATAGTCTTAAATGTTGATTGTGATGGGATTGATCATCCCTAGACAGTAAATCCCGTAATTCTGAAAGGAAGGATAGTCTTAAATACTGATTGTGATAGGATTAATCATACTTAGACAGTAAATCCCATAATTCCGAAAAGAAAGATAGTCTTAAATGTTGATTGATAGGATTAATCATCCTTAGAAAGTAAATCTCGTAATTCCAAAAGGAAGGATAGTCTTAAATGTTGATTGTGATGGGATTGATCATCCCTATACAGTAAATCCTGTAATTCCGAAAGGAAGGATAGTCTTAAATATTGATTGTGATGAGATTGATCATCCCTAGACAGTGATCCCGTAATTCCGAAAGGAAGGATCATGTGTGTTGCAGATGATGATGTTGTTGATCAGGAGATCCAGATGATGTTGTTGATTGGGAGATCCAGACGATGATACTGTTGATCGAGAGATCCAGATGATGTTGTTGATCGGGAGATCCAGACGATGAGGCTGTTGGTCAAGAGATCCAAATGATGATGTTGATTGAGAGATCCAGATGATGTTGTTGATCGGGAGATCCAGACAATGAGGTTGTTGATCGAG
Source organism: Larix kaempferi (assembly GCA_027924585.1). Classification (NCBI taxonomy): domain Eukaryota; kingdom Viridiplantae; phylum Streptophyta; class Pinopsida; order Pinales; family Pinaceae; genus Larix; species Larix kaempferi. Next base: position 1,278,586 of record BSBM01000475.1, read on the forward strand.
AGATCCAGATGATGTTGTTGATCGAGAGATCCAGACGATGAGGCTGTTGATCGAGAGATCCAGATGATGTTGTTGATCGGGAGATCCAGACGATGAGGTTGTTGATCGAGAGATACAGATGATGATCGAAAGATCCAGATGATGTTGCTGCTGTAGTTGATCAAGTGCTCCAGAAGATGAAGACTCGGTACTGAGGATGTTGAGGATCCAGTATTGATTACATTCTAGTAATTGGTTGAGTTCCTGATGATGATTGAAGAAAGCTTCCTATGATTTATAGATGTATCATGTATGATGTTGATGACTCCTTGCTCCTACAGATGTTGTTAGAATATCCTTCTCGTTAAGGGGGAGCGTTGAAATATTGTAACTTCTATGAATATTCTATTTGTACTTTATCCAGAGATGTTTCATTCCTCCGTCGGGACTTTATTGTATATCCGGAGATGTTTATTCCTCCGTCGGGATGTTGTAACTAGGGTTATTAGACTCCCCTAGTGGGGTCGGACCTAAGTTAACTGTTTAGGGGTTATTAGAATGTAATGTCCCCATTCAAATAAGTGCATAGTAAGACAATCCCATCAATCCTACTAGTTTCCTAGGTTGGATGGGCACATGTGGGATGGTAATAAGGAAACTAATAAATGATATTTAGACATTAGAAGGGTTCAAGAATTTAATAAATATGATGAATAAATAAATTCAAGAGAAATTCTAGGTGGCAAGTGGTTTTGGAGACATATGGAGGTGGTGGGACCCACACTAGCTTGATTTTTCAATGACACATGGCAGCTCTCTCTTGCCAATTCGAATTCATGGGAAGGTGAACACTCTTGGGTGAGTTGGTAATTCATAACACATGGCATTGAGCATATTAGGTCGAAATGGGAAGGAATAGTAACCTCCATGGGAGAGGAAGAGTCAAATTGGAGACTAGTGGACACATGGGCTAGATTCCCTAGTTTTATGACAACAATAATGAAGCATCTATGACATTTTATGACAAAATTCAGACCTGACTTCTTACACCTGACCATTATGACATGTCAGCCCCAAAAATAGGCTCAAGAAGGCGCTCATGGAGTTGGAGGCATCTAAAGAGACTCAAATTCGAATTTGGGAGAAGATGGAAGGTTGGAACTAGGAGACAAGTGGCAAATGAGGAATATTTTCTAAATGGAAAATTGTTGAATCTATTGAGAGGATTTCGACCCCTTGAAGGCTAATGTTGGTTATAAAATGTAGAAATCAAGTATGAGAATGGCTTTTGATGATTTGAGAAAAATTGCATTTGTGAAGAGAGAGCTAGTGGATGACTAGTTTCTTGCCTTAGCCAATTTCGAGGGTGAAAGATTCCCATCCAAGTTGGTGTTTGGAGAGGCCACTCAGGTCTTTCATGGTGCTTTAATGGAGTTTGTATTTTCAGGTAGCAGCTACAGGAAGTTTCATGGTTTGGTTTAGTGCAGCACTTTCTCTCCACCGTTTCCAGTTTTGAAGGCATATTCGTGCTCCTTGAGGGAGGGCGTTTTTGGTGAGCTATTGTACTCTTTGGGGGAGATTCTAATGCCCCATTTATTTTTTAATATGAATTAAATACTTTGTTCTTAATCTCCAAAAAGTTTCAGGTCGAAATTCCAAGTAGAAATGTATAAATCTCATTTTTAATGGAAGAACAATGTCATTTCCCCACTACCTTGTTGTGAGCCAATGTATTGATGATGATTTCGAATGTATGGATGATTATCTGATATATTTATGATAAATATATTGCCATGGATGTCTTCTACAAGTTTCATGTACTGTACTTGAGAATTTGAAGCATTTTTACTCAGTTTAGTTGTATTGGGAGGTGAAATAGTGCCATTTCCCCAAGGGTCGAATTGGGGATTTTTGCTGTTGAATGTGAGAGAGTTAGAACAGTATTAAAAATCAATTAATGGTGCATATGAGACCTTAATCACATAATTAACACATTATATACCTCTGTTCATAAATTTGTGGGATTTTGGAGGCATTTGGAAGGCCATTTGCAGTGTTACCCGAGGGGGATTTGATGCACAAATTACTAGTCAAAATTACATATATTGATCAGAATACAAATCAAGTTTGCAGCAGTATTTGGAGGGCCATAAAACATCCCTGAACCTTATATTCAAGTCTAAATACCATTCATACACTCCTACAGAAGATTTGGGATCATTTGGGTTGATTTGGAGGTCAAAACAGTAAAACTAGTCAAAGGTCGAAATTGGGAAAAAAAAGTGGAAAATTGGGCATTTTAATAAAATTTGAAAAAGGGATATTACAAGTGGTATCAGAGCATGGTCTTGGCACCTGATGGTATTAACAAGAAGCCAAACAAATAAAACACCACCCTTTGAATCAGTAGTTGAAGAAGTTTTGGTTGAAGAAGAGATAGTAGCAGAAAAAGAGTTCTTTTCTAAAACAATGGGTAGAGAGGAGGAGGAAAAATTAAGACATAAGGAGGAATTTATTGAAGCCTTAAAACCCTGTTTTGAAGGACTTACCATGGTTATGCTAGATATGAATAAACAAATGATGAAAGGTTTCGAATTGTTGGGTAGCCAACTTTCAGGCAAAGGGATGATAGGAGATAATAGTGGTTCACACTCAGGGGAAAAGATGAAAGGGAATGAGCATATTTTCTCAAGTACAGGACCTCATAATAGACCTGATGAATTTCAAAGCACACAAAGGCATACTGCACCTAAATTTCTCACACCCAAAGAAGAACCCAATCTTGAATTGGATTACAAGAAACTAGTAAATGATTGGAATGATTTGAATGAAGAGTGTAAAAGAGGTGTACCACTCAGTGACTACATTGATGCTATGCAAAAGATTAAAATGAAGGGAGACAATAGGAGTCCATTCCAAAACAAAGAATTGAATAGTGCTATTGGAAAAATGTCACTTCCTACTTTTGATGGTTCTTCTCAAAATTCTGCTAACACTTGGGTGCAAAAATTGGATGTATATTTTCAGCTGAATCCTATGTTGGAAGAGGATGCATTAAAAATGGCCATTTTGCATTTGGAAGGAGATGCCAATGAATGGTGGTTTCATGGGCTGAAAACCTTGGGTCATAATCAGGTTAAAACATATGGAGAATTTGTTGACAGGGTACTAGAAAGATTTGAACAAAAAGATCCAGAATTGCCTTTCAAAGAACTAGCTCAATTGAAGCAAACTGGGTCCCCTACCGAATATATGTTGGACTTTCAAAAATTATCAGTCAAGGTGGCTGATGTATCTATGGGAAGATTAGTATTGCTGTTCACTGAAGGTTTGGCTGAACCCTTAAGAGGTTTGGTCAAATCCCACAAGCCAACTACATTAAAAGATGCAATGAGCTTGACTAGGGATCTCCAAAATGTGCTTCCTAGAACGAGATTTCCTCCTAAGCCTAGCTATAAATTTGAAAAGAAACCTTGGCAAAGGGATGGATATGATAAGAAACCTTGGCAAAGAGAGTCATTTGAGAGGAATAAAAAAGAGGGACTAAACATGGATGAACTTAGAAAAAAGAAACTATGCTTCACATGCTTCCAACCATGGACACCGGGGCACAAATGTACCAAAGGAAAGGCTCAATACATAGAAGTATTTTCTGATAATGAGGGGTATGATGGGGGCATGGATGAAGATGGACATATTTCAGATCAAGAAGAGGCATATGAGACAGCAGTAGAAGAGGAAATACAAGAAGAAAATCAGCCTTCACCGGACAAAGCAAGAATGGCAGTGCTTTCAGCAGTACCTCGCTATCATACTATCCGATGCAAAGGTGTGGTACAAGGACAAAGAACTTCAGTTTTGGTAGATGGAGGAGCCACTCATAACTTCATTGATGCAGAGATGGTAGAGAAAAGAAAGATACCTATTGAACCATTTGATGGCTTCACAGTTGTCATTCCCGGTCACAACACAATGCAATGCAAAACATGGGTTCCAAAGCTGCAAGTCACCGTAGGTAACTATACTTTTGTTGATAGTTTTTATGTGGTTGATGTTGTTGATACTAATGTGGTTTTGGGAGTGCAATGGTTGTATTCAATAGGAAAGCATACAGTAAATTATCAAATTCCCGAAATGAAATTCCAAGATTCAAAAGGAGTACAAAGAGTTGTGAGAGGGCAACACACTTATCCAAATCAAGTAGTGACTTGCAATAGCATGAGATCTATATTGAGGCATGGGGATATAGAATGGTCTGCTGAATGTCATATTACATCTCCCAAGCCAACTATAAATATTGTCAAACACCCAAAGGAGATAGAGAGACTTTTGCAAAAATATGAAAAGGTTTTTAGAGACCTTCCACATGGTAGGCCACCAGATAGGGGGGTTGAGCACAGTATTGTTTTGGAGGAGGGTACTTCACCCATTCAAATACCACCTTATAGACATCCTAAAAGGTTTAGAGATGAGATTGAAAAATCTATCCAAGAACTCCTAGAGTTGGGGCTCATTAGACCAAGCTCTAGCCCTTATGCTTCTTCAGTGGTGCTAGTGAAGAAAAAAGATGGAACATTGAGAATGTGCATAGATTTCAGAGCCTTGAACAAAAAGACTATCAAGAATAGGTATCCTATTCCTAGGATTGATGAGCTCATGGATGAGCTACATGGGGCCAAATACTTCTCAAAAATTGACCTTAGATCAGGGTATCACCAAATTCGAATGAAAGATGAAGATGTGCAAAAGACCGCTTTTCGATGTCATTTTGGCCACTTTGAATTTCTTGTCATGCCTTTTGGGTTAACTAATGCTCCAGCCACCTTTCAAGCATGTATGAATAGGATATTTTGCAAGCAACTAAGAAGGTTTGTTTTGGTTTTCTTTGATGATATTCTCATTTACAGTAAAACATGGGAAGAGCATTTGCAACAATTAGAGATTGTGTTGAAAATCTTGCAAGAAGAGTCCTTATTTGCTAAATTATCAAAATGTGAGTTTGGGATGAAAGAACTACTGTATCTTGGGCACATTATTGGGCAAGAAGGAGTGAAGGTACACATGGAAAAAATCAGGGCTATCTTGGAATGGCCATCACCAAAAAATATTACCGAATTGAGAGGCTTTATTGGCATATGCACCTACTACAGAAAATTTGTGAAAGGGTTCTCCAAGTTGACTTCTCCACTCACTGATTTGACTAAGAAGGATGCTTTCAAGTGGGATGAAGAGGCTGAAAAAGCATTCCAAAAAATGAAAGAGGTAATGAGTAGTTGTCCCATACTTGCACTTCCTGATTTTACTAAACCTTTTGTTGTGGAATGTGATGCTTCAGGTGGAGGAATAGGGGTTGTCCTAAAGCAAGGCCAACACCCCATAGCCTTTGAGAGCAGAAAGTTGCAGCCTCATGAAAAACTTTACTCCATCTATGATAAAGAAATTCTGGCCATTATGCATGCATTGGCCAAATTCAGACAATACTTGGTGGGCAGCAAGTTTGTGGTGAAAACTGACCATAATAGTCTAAGACACTTTCTCACCCAAAAGGATCTAAATGAAAGGCAACAAAAGTGGGTAAGCAAGATTCAAGCTTATGATTTTGATATTGAATATTTCAAAGGAAAGAATAATATAGTAGCAGATGCTTTGTCAAGAAGGCCTTCCTTTTCTCTCATGGATATTGCCAAGGATTGGAAAAACATGCTACTAGTTGAATATGCCAAAGACAAATTTGCTTGTGATGTGTTGGATGGAATCAAAGGGGATGATAATTATAGGATTTTGAATGGGCTGATATATTATAAGGGAAGAATTTATTTAGTTCATAACTCCAAGCTCAAGTACCGAATTTTGCAAGAAGCACATGATTCCCCACTAGCGGGCCATCCGGGGATCTTCAAAACTTATAGACAGTTGAGGCAAAGATTTTTTTGGAAGGGGTTGAAGGAAGATGTTCAGAAGTATGTGAATGAATGTAAAGCATGTCAACAAAACAAATCAGAACTTACATGTCCAGCCGGCCTATTACAACCATTGCCCATTCCGGAGCAAAAATGGGACAGTATTTCCATGGATTTCATCACAGGATTGCCTAAATCCTTAGGTAAGGATTGCATCTATGTGGTAGTTGATAGGTTGACAAAATTTGATCATTTCTTTGCTGTTACATCATCTTTTAGTGCTGCGCAAGTGGCTGATATTTTTTTCAAAGAAATCTTCAGATTGCATGGGCTCCCCAAGAGCATTGTCAGTGATAGAGATAGTAGATTCATGGGTGCTTTTTGGCAAGAAATTTTTAGATTGGTAGGCACTCAATTGACTCCAAGTACCAGCTATCATCCACAAACTGATGGAGAAACAGAGAGGGTAAACCAATGGTTGGAAGGATACCTAAGAAACTATGTGGGAGGGCAGCAAAAAGCATGGGCAAAATGGCTACACTTGGGTGAGTTTTGCTACAACACCACTTATCATATGTCAATAGGAATGTCTCCTTTCAAAGCATTATATGGTTATGATGCACTTACATTTGCTGACATTATATTTGGTGATAGTAGAGCCCCAAAGGATAAATATTGGGTGGAAGAGAGCCAAGAAATTTTAAAGCTCTTGAAAGACAATTTGCAGGTTGCTCAAAATCAACAAAAACAATATGTTGATAGACATAGAGAAGAGAGAACCTTTCAAGTCAATGATTTAGTATATTTAAGGTTGCAGCCCTATAAACAAACATCTCTCAAAAAGAATGGAGCAGAAAAATTAAAACCAAGGTACTATGGGCCATACAAGGTAGTGCGGAAGGTTGGAGAAGTAGCATATGAACTAGAACTTCCGGAAGGGAGTAAAATCCACAATGTATTTCATGTTTCTTGTCTTAAGAAAGCTCTTGGTCAGAAAATCATCACTTCATAAATACTTCCTCCTTTGGATGATGAAGGTCAGCTCACACTTGTTCCGGAAAATATTTTGAAGACACGGGAAAGAAGGTTGAGGAGTAGAATCATCAAAGAATATTTAGTGCAATGGAAGGACTTACCAAATGAAGATGCCACATGGGAAGAGGAGAAGATTTTGCAGAATCCAAATTTGAAATTGCTTGAGGACAAGCAATCTTGGGTGGGGAGGACTGTAATGTCCCCATTCAAATAAGTGCATAGTAAGACAATCCCATCAATCCTACTAGTTTCCTAGGTTGGATGGGCACATGTGGGATGGTAATAAGGAAACTAATAAATGATATTTAGACATTAGAAGGGTTCAAGAATTTAATAAATATGATGAATAAATAAATTCAAGAGAAATTCTAGGTGGCAAGTGGTTTTGGAGACATATGGAGGTGGTGGGACCCACACTAGCTTGATTTTTCAATGACACATGGCAGCTCTCTCTTGCCAATTCGAATTCATGGGAAGGTGAACACTCTTGGGTGAGTTGGTAATTCATAACACATGGCATTGAGCATATTAGGTCGAAATGGGAAGGAATAGTAACCTCCATGGGAGAGGAAGAGTCAAATTGGAGACTAGTGGACACATGGGCTAGATTCCCTAGTTTTATGACAACAATAATGAAGCATCTATGACATTTTGTGACAAAATTCAGACCTGACTTCTTACACCTGACCATTATGACATGTCAGCCCCAAAAATAGGCTCAAGAAGGCGCTCATGGAGTTGGAGGCATCTAAAGAGACTCAAATTCGAATTTGGGAGAAGATGGAAGGTTGGAACTAGGAGACAAGTGGCAAATGAGGAATATTTTCTAAATGGAAAATTATTGAATCTATTGAGAGGATTTCGACCCCTTGAAGGCTAATGTTGGTTATAAAATGTAGAAATCAAGTATGAGAATGGCTTTTTATGATTTGAGAAAAATTGCATTTGTGAAGAGAGAGCTAGTGGATGACTAGTTTCTTGCCTTAGCCAATTTCGAGGGTGAAAGATTCTCATCCAAGTTGGTGTTTGGAGAGGCCACTCAGGTATTTCATGGTGATTTAATGGAGTTTGTATTTGCAGGTAGCAGCTACAGGAAGTTTCATGGTTTGGTTTAGTGCAGCACTTTCTCTCCACCGTTTCCAGTTTTGAAGGCATATTCGTGCTCCTTGAGGGAGGGCGTTTTTGGTGAGCTATTGTACTCTTTGGGGGAGCTTCTAATGCCCCATTTCTTTTTTAATATGAATTAAATACTCTTTTCTTCATCTCCAAAAAGTTTCAGGTCGAAATTCCAAGTAGAAATGTATAAATCTCATTTTTAATGGAAGAACAATGTCATTTCCCCACTACCTTGTTGTGAGCCAATGTATTGATGATGATTTCGAATGTATGGATGATTCTCTGATATATTTATGATAAATATATTTCCATGGATGTCTTCTACAAGTTTCATGTACTGTACTTGAGCATTTGAAGCATTTTTACTCAGTTTAGTTGTATTGGGAGGTGAAATAGTGCCATTTCCCCAAGGGTCGAATTGGGGGTTTTTGCTGTTGAATGTGAGAGAGTTAGAACAGTATTAAAAATCAATTAATGGTGCATATGAGACCTTAATCACATACTTAACACATTATATACCTCTGTTCATAAATTTGTGGGATTTTGGAGGCATTTGGAAGGCCATTTGCAGTGTTACCCGAGGGGGATTTGATGCACAAATTACTAGTCAAAATTACATATATTGATCAGAATACAAATCAAGTTTGCAGCAGTATTTGGAGGGCCATAAAACATCCCTGAACCTTATATTCAAGTCTAAATACCATTCATACACTCCTACAGAAGATTTGGGAGCATTTGGGTTGATTTGGAGGTCAAAACAGTAAAACTAGTCAAAGGTCAAAATTGGGAAAAAAAGTGGAAAATTGGGCATTTTAATAAAATTTGAAAAATGGATATTACATAGAATCTCCTAGGAGAAGTCGGCCCATTTAGGGAAAAATTCAAGTGAGGTAAAGTATAAATAGAGGATGTGTGATCCTCATTTAACACACTCACTCATTCATTCACTCACTTGTGAATTGCGCATAGGAGAGAGAGTTATGCGAAGGAGGACGAGGAGCACCTATTTGGGGTTTACATCTTTGTATTTGTTGGTCATCTATATTGAGGAAAGCTTTGTTGGGTTTTCTACCCCATGAGGGTTTCGCGGGATAAATCTGTGTTTATCTTGTGATTGTGTTTCTTTCAGTGATCCTTATTATGCTCTTATTGTGAATTTTATGCTAAACTCAACATGTTGCACTACCAAACCTCTTCACTTCATCTTAGGGTTTTGTCCAAGAGAAGCTTAGAAGCTCAAGAGCTCTCTATTTTAAAAAATTCAATTAACAAGAATGAATGAGAATGAACTCTCATGTACTTTTTATATTTTCTCATTTTCCCCTTTGTGACTTTTCGACTTCCCTTGACCGTTTCTCACTTTTAATATTATAAAGTGACTTTAGTGAGAAAATGACCCGTTTTGTCTTTTAATTTCATTTTGGACCCCTTTACACTTTTTCCATCACTTTTTAATCTAAAGCGGCTTTCATAAAGTCACTTTATGAATAAATTATTAATGTCACTTTATAATGTCATTTTTTAATTGGTGGCATTAAATAATTGATTGATTTCCTTCTGTTTTCCTCCCATCATTTAAATCTCTTTGTCTTGGTTCCAACGAGCTATTACACTAAGGTGTTCCCTCAAATAAAATGCCCCAAATAACACCCTTAGTGCCATTAATTAATTTATTCCCAATAATTCTCCCAATTTACGGGAATCGTCGGAATGCAATGGAACCACAAACAGACGGTGCAGAAATGATCCTGACAATGAATAACAATAAATAGAATAGGCTAGGGCCCCATAAAAATCCTCCGATATCTCTAGTAACATAATCGCACTTCTCTCACCTGCGTAACACAAGCCTAGAAGCATCTCCAAATGTAGACAGGGGAATCCAAAATCGGGGACATTACAGTTGGATTCTATAACTCTTCATCTTCCCTAACTGAAATATGAAGGAATTTACAATATTTTCAAAAGTTCTTGTAGGATTCCAACATTCACTGTAGATTTTTGCTGACCTGGAAAGGTCTTGACGTGGCTTCACACGTCCCTGAGGTGTCATATAGGTCCTACATGTCACCCTATGACGTGGCCATGTCACCTTCCACCCACCACACCACCATACCACTCAACCTCGGGCGTTGATGGTTTTCCCGCTACCAAATTTTGAAGAATGTAACTTCAGAAGATATTCTTATTTGTATTAATTGTATCATTTGTATTGTACACCCTACAGGGATTATTATTGATGTAATTGATCATGTAAAAGTCATTGAAAGAGTCAATGTAAATCCTAATTGTTATGTTGCTTTGGAAATATCCATAAAAGATTATTTTATTATGAATTGGAAAAGTCGGCCCAGTTAGGAAAGTCAAGTCGGCCCTGTTTGTTAAAAAGAGAAATTCATGATTAGTATAAATGAGGAGCTCATTTGGTCACCCCACTCACTCATCAAATTCGCATGAGTAGGAGAGATAGATTCAAGTGAATAGTTGCGTTTGGAGTCTTCTTGTTTTGGGTCATTGTACAAGGAATGCTATTGTACATTCTGACGAATCTATATAGAAGAAGTTTTCTAGGTTTTTCTGCCCCGAAAGGGTTTTCCCAAGATAAATTGTGTATTATTGTATATGTTGTGCTTGTTTATCTTTGAGTGATCCTTAATGTTATTTCTCTTAAAAATCTAACATGGTATCAGAGCAGGCCTGAAAGAGAACATTATGGAGCTGCTGCAACTGCAGAAAATAGGGTTTCTATTTCTGGAAGAGTTCTTCATAGATCAGCTGAAAAAGAGGGTCCAAGAAACTCACCTCACTAGGGGGCATCTTTTTGTCAAAGCAGAATTTCAATACGAGAAGTTTCATTTTTGGGCCCACCACTACAACTCGGGAAACTAGGGCATCAATTTTTTGGAGTATCTGTCCATAGAATAAGAGAAAAAGTACCATTGCTCAGCACCTTGGGAAGGTGCATATTTTCCTCCCCTCAGATTTTCAAGACCCAGAAGTTGAGAAATTAGGGTTTCTATGACAAACCCTAGGACCTCCTGAAGCCGTATCACAAAAATAAACTTCTAATTGGAGCATCTCATTTGGTAAGTTAAACTCTTTCTATTTCCATTTTAGGTTCTCAGTTATCAATTTTATCAAGATGAAAAACCATACCAAGCTTGAGGATAAGCTGGAAGGGGTTGAGAACTTCTGAGCATGGAAGTATAGGGTGATTCTCATCCTAGAAGAGCATGAATTGGACAAGTATGTCACAGAAGGAGTTGCAGAGCCAAAGGGAGATGAGGATAAATCAAAGCATAAGAAGAATCTAATAAAATATTAGAGGATCATAGCTAACTCCATCAAGGATCACTTAATCCCACACATCTCTTCTCTAAAGACTCTGAAAGAGATGTTTGATGCACTGAAGGGACTGTTCGAAGAAACCAACATCAATAGGAATATGACCTTGAGGACTCAACTCAAGGCTGTGAATATGCAAAGCAATGAAAGCATCCAATATTACTTCACAAGGGTCTCCCAAATCAAAGATCGATTGAGTGCCATTGGAGACGAGGTTGAAAATGCAGAACTAGGGATGACTACCCTAAATGGTCTTCCAAGATCATGGGAGTCATATATTCAAGGGTTATGTTCTAGGAAGAAACTCAACTTGTTCATTGCACTTTTGGAATCATGAACCCATGAGGAAGCAAGGATTGCAGCTAGAGAAGAAAAGTTAGGTGATGAAGACAATCAAGCTCTGGCAGCTCATGCCAAGAGAGGTAAGAAAGAAGATCGTCATCACAAGAGATCACACAAGGGTAGAAGACATCCTAAAGAATATTCAAGTTTCAGATGCTACCATTGTGATGAGATGGAACACATTGCTAGGAATTGTCCCAAGAAGAAAGGAAAGAAGAAGGGAAACAAGAAAAGACATCATGCTCATGCTGCAGAGGATGATGAAGCAGCTATGCACAAGACAAGAAGAGGATTCTTCAAGTGATAAAGAATATGTTTTGATGTCAGCACTCACAGGTACGGTCTCACTTGGTAATAATGATTGGATTGTTGATAGCAGTGCTTCTAAGCACATGACAGGTTTCAAGGATGCTCTTAACAACCTCATAGAAAAGGACTCACCTCACAAGGTGAAAATAGGAGATGATTATCAATATCCCATCAAATGGGTAGGAGAAGCTTTGTACAAGCTTGAATATGGGAATCCTATCAAAATGAAGGATGTTATATATGTACCTGGATTTAAGAAGAATTTACTTTCCATCTCAGCACTAGATGAGAAATGAGTCATAGTAGCATTTGTTGATGGCCAAGTACTTATGTGGCCCAAAGGTAAAACCTTTGATGGTGCAGTAGTAATTTGACTACAAGAGGGAGGATTATACAACCTCAAGGGACAACCGGAACAAGCCTTGGTTCATGAAACTATAGAACCAAGTGAATTATGGCATTGAATATTTTCTCACATCAACTACAAAGCATTACCAATGGTGAGCAAGATGGTAAATGGGATACCTGAGATCCAGACCAAGCATGAAGGCATATGTAAAGGATGTGTGAAAGGGAAGAATGTAAAGAAGCCATTTCCAAGTAGCAATAGAAAAGCCAAGGAGATTTTGGAGCTTATACATTCAGATGTTTGTGGGCCTATGTCTTCCAACTCACTAAGCAGGTATGCCTACTATGTTTCTTTTATTGATGATTACTCTCGTAAAACATGGATCTATTTCTCAAAATACAAATATGAAGTACTTAGCAAGTTTAAGGAATTCAAATCCCTTATAGAAAATCAGACTTAAAAGAAAATAAAAATATTAAGATCAGATAATGGAGGTGAATTTACCTCAAGAGATTTCAAAACATTATGTAAATATTCAGGGATTAAGAGGGAGATGAGCACTCCCTATAATCCACAACAGAATGGGATTGCATAAAGGAATAATAGAACAATAATGGAAGTAGTGAAGGCCATGATCCATGATCAGGACCTTCCAATGCACTTATGGGTGGAAGCAACAACAAAAAATAGTATATGTTCAAAATAGAACTCCTCATTGTGTACTTGAAAACAAGACACCTGAAGAGATGTTTACAGGAGAGAAGCTAGAAGTCAACCATTTCAAAATATTTGGCTGCCCTGTGTACATATGTGTTCTGAAAGATAAAAGGACCAAGTTGGAACCTTCAAGAAAGAAGGGCATCTTTGTTGGTTATAGTGATTCATCAAAGGCATAAAGAATATATATACTAGGCTTCAAGAAGATCGAGACTAGAAGAAATGTAACCTTTATTGAAGATACAACCTTTAGCAAATCAAGGCAGATTCACTCCAATGAAGTATGTGAAGAAGAACCTGAGACTCCTAGAGTTCGAGATACAGTGATGGAAGAGCAGATTCATGAAAAACCTGAAGATCATGATATGACTGAGCCACATAGACCTGTAGATCCACCGAAAGAAGTGAACACACACAAGAGAAAACCAGCTTGGGCACGAGAGCTTATTCAAGAAGCAGAAAGGTATGGTGCCCTAGAAGGGACTTCCAGAGAAAGCAATATACCTTGACCATACTCCAACTATGTGGCATTGTTGTGTGACATCATTAATGTTGAACCTTCCAGTTATGAAGAGGCAACTGAAAATAAATTCTGGAAGGATGATATGATCGAGGAGTATTAGTCGATCGTGAAGAATGATGTCTGGGAAGTGGTTCTGAGACCAGAAGGGAATTCATTAGTGTCTTCCAAATGGATCTACAAGATCAAGCATGCGACATACAGAAGTGTCGAGAAATACAAGGCAATATTTGTGGCTCAAGGTTTCTCCCAGAAAGAAGGCATAGATTATGAGGAGACATTTTCTCCCATGGATAGATACACTTCGATTAGATCTATACTTGCTATAGCCAAAGTGATGAAATGGAAGGTACATCAGATGGATGTGAAGACTGCCTTCCTGAATGGCGTAGTAGAGGAGGAAATGTATGTGGAGCATCCACTATGCTTTGAGACACATGACAGGCTGACTCATGTGTGCAGGTTAAAGAAATCCTTGTACGGTTTGAAACAGGCACCCAGGACATGGTATGGAAGGATTGACGGGTTTCTTATGAGCTTGGGATTTACCAAGAGGAAAATGGATTCCAGCCTTTACTACAAGGTTGAAGAAGGAAGTATTATGATTCTACTATTATAAGTAGACGACTTGTTCTTGACAGGTGATGAGAAGCTCATAGCAGAAATGAAGTGGATGCTTGCTGCAAAGTTTGAGATGAAATACCTGAGTATGATGCATTACTTATTAGGTCTTGAGGTGTGGCATAATCCAGAGGAATTTTTCTTGATTCAAGGAAAATATGTGGTAGATATCCTGAAGAGATTTAGGATGATGGATTGTAAGTCCATGGCCATACTTATGGCATTGAATTTGAAGTTGCTAAGTGATACTTCTTCAGAACTGGTGGATGCCACAGTATATAGGCAGATGATTGGTTCATTGATGTATTTAACAAACACACGGTCTTACTTATGCTTTGCGGTGAACACTCTTAGTCAGTATGTGGTAGAGCCAAGACATGTTCACCTGGTTGCGGCAAAGCATGTGCTGAGATACCTAAAGGGTACAGTTTATTATGGCCTCAGATATGCATTAGATCATAAGATTAACCTACAAGGTTATGTGGATGCGGATTGGGCCAGGAGTGTCACGGATAGAAAGAACACATCAAGGTATTGCTTCAATTTGGGATCAGGTATGATCTCATGGTTCAGCAGGAAGCAGACAACAGTGTCACTCAGTACAGCCAAAGCCGAGTATATGGCAGCTTGTTTGGCAAGCTGTGAGGCAGTGTGTCTTCGGAAGTTTCTATTAGGGTTGTCTGATATCAATTTAGAGGCGACTTGTGTCTTTTGCGACAACCAAAGCTATGTGAAGTTGTCTGAGAACCTTGTGTTTCATGGCAAGTCGAAGCACATCGATATCAGATATCAATATATCCAGGATATGGTGCATAAGGGAGCAGTGAGGCTCTAGTACATAGCAACAAAGGAGCAGATAGTCAATGTCTTGACCAAGCCTCTGTCAAGATTGAAGTTCGAGTACTTCATGGACAAGCTTGGAGTGGTCCAGATCAAGAGGGAGTGATGATCTCAAACGAGATAGAAGGTAGTCACGGTTCATGTGATGTAATACAGTCTCCTAGGATACGGGACGATCTGGACATATGGTTAGGTAACGCAAGTAGTTGCTGTGTGCAACGTAATGGAGCTCTTGGGCTGAACACACCAGATGAATTGCTCAATTCGTGGAAGAGGACAATTGCATCTAGTATGAAAAAGGATCGTCTCTGCAGGATAGTTGCATTTGGTATGAAAAAGGACCAGCCATAGAAGATATCTACATCCAGTATGAAAAAGGACTGGCTCTGTAGTGGTGTGGATTCAGTATGAAAAAGGACTGGTCAATGCACGGGTACACCAAGTATGAAAAAGGACTAGTCACTGTACGGGATTATCCAAGCTTGGTTGGTTGTATCTACAAAGTTACTCGATGCATCTCTAAGGGTAGATCCCAACATGGTTGGCGGTATCACCAAGGCATATCCTAGTGTCAAATGTAGGTTCCCCGATGGACTAGGTTGAACTAGTGCATGTAGGCTCTCCAATGGACTGGATTGAGCGGGTTCATGTTGACTGGTGGTATCACCGAGGGTAGATCCCAACGTGCTTGGTCGTATATCCAAGGGTAGATCCTAGTGTGGTTGGTTATATCTCTGAGGGTGGATCCCAGTATGATTGGTCGTATCACCAAGGGTAGATCCCAACATGGTCAGCGGGATGTTTAAGTCCTAGATTGGATCTAGACACTGGTCACATCCAGCATGAAAATGGGTTGGCTCTGTGGAGAGTTGCATCCAGCATGAATAAGGGTTGGCTTTGTGAAACTTCTTATGATATATAGATTTGGGAGATGTCATATGTCAATAGTTAGAGTACAAGGAGTGCAATAGCTGGAAGACGATGGTGGTGATGTCAGAAGAATACCTTCCTTGTTAAGAGGGAGTGTTGAAGAATGTAACTTTAGAAGATATTCTTATTTGCATTAATTGTATCATTTGTATTGTAAACCCTACGGGGATTATTATTGATGTAATTGATCATGTAAAAGTCATTGAAAGAGTCAATGTAAACCCCAACTGTTAGGTCGGCTTGGAAATATCCGTAAAAGATTATTTTATTATGAATTAGAAAAGTCGACCCAGTTAGGAGAGTCAAGTCAGCCCTATTTGGTAAAAAGTTCAGGTCATGATTAGTATAAATGAGGAGCTCGCCCTCCTCATTTGGTCACCTCACTCACTCATCAAGTTTGCATGAGTAGGAGAGATAGATTCAAGTGAATAGCTGCTTTTGGAGTCTTCTTGTTTTGGGTCATTGCAAGAGGAATACTATTGTACATTCTGACGAATCTATATAGAAGAAGTTTGTTGGGTTTTTCTGCCCCGAGAGGGTTTTCCAGGATAAATTAATGTGTACTCTTCTCTATGTTTTGCTTGTTTATCTTTCAGTGATCCTTAATGTTATTCCACCTAAAAATATAACACCAAAAGCGGTAACGCGCCCTAACGAAAGCGGTTTCGGAAAAGCTCCTTGGGGAGGCGTTGTCAATCAAAAAGTGACACGTGCACCAAGCGGTTTTGGATCATCGTGCCACTCGTCTCATTTTATCCAATGTGCACTTTATCGGCACACGATGAGTCTTAGCCATTGATATTCCATATGATTTGAAGGTCATATCTTCGCCTACCTTTTGCTAACCACCATACACATTCCCAAGGCGTTGTGAGCCACGACCGTCGATCTTATCTTTCATTTGATGGTTAGATCTCTATCACCTCTGCACTTCATACTAAGTAGTCACATCCATGCGGGTCCAATGTGCCTGGTACACATGATGCCTTCTACCCGCGTGGACCCTCAATGTCACCTGTCCATTTGGCATGGGTGGGACCCACCTAAAATTACCAATTTTTTTTTTTAAATTTCAGATTGTATGAAATATTTAATTTCAGAGTAAGGGCTTATTACCAAATTATCCTTGGTCCCTTATCCATCACATAAAAAAATACGACCTTTACATAAGTATTTTCTTATTTATGCCTGTAACTGTGTATTTGCGGCCCACACAACTCCGGTGTTATAACTAGAAGCTTTGATACCACTCTGTAATGTTCCCATCCCTCAATCCAGCCAACAAAGTGGACATTAACTAAATAGAGGCCTCTAAATTTCACCCCATAACCACAATTACGAATTTATACAGCTATAATGCATGTGTAGACATGGAAATAAAAACACATGGCGGAAATAAAATTGATCCACAGACACACAACATGCAATTCCAAGCAAATTATCACATGCATATAAATTAAAAATCATTGCACATCAGATACATAAGAATATTTATATTTAAACAAAGAATATCCAAGCAATTGGCTGTGTAAAAGCGATTTTCCAACCAACCTTAGGCACTATGTCCAGCATATACTCTTTCTGCTGAGAGGCCACCCCCAAGATGGGCTATGAGGCCACCAGGGCAAAAGAAACACCTACAGGATTCTATCTCTCATCCCACAACCCATTATGTTGTCAAAGTTACAGCATCAGGAGTAATTCTCCAGGTCAATCTTGTGTGTCAAGATTGAGCCTCGTGTGTCGAGGTAGTCCCTAATAGGAGACTGAGTTGGACTCAGGAAACTTGGAGAAGAATCTTGAGTTGGACTCGAGAATGGCTAAGCTTCATGTGTTGAGGCAAGTGCTTTGTATGTCAAAGTGATGATGTTATACAATCTTGCTAGTCAAGGCTAAGGTCTTGTGTGTCAAGACAGATCCTCATGTGTTGAGGTGATGCTGTGCATGTCGAAGCATGCATGGTCTATGATGTACTACTAACCATAGTTGAGCTATTAAGTCTCCCCTAAGGACTAGCCACCCCTAGAGCGAATTGCTTTAGCATATAACCACTTGGAACGATAGTAGGACAATATGATCACATCATTGGGAAAATATCCTTAGTATATTTGATGTGATAATTAAGTTGGCACATGTGTATTATGCAGATAAGACAGGAGATAAAGATAAGATGTGATAAGATTTTAGAGAATTCGAATTTCACATAAAAGAATTAATTAAGAGAGAATTTGAATTGTTAAACTTCAGTGAAGACTTCAGTAAACCAAAGGAGAACTCAAATTTATCACTACAGTGATGTTAACAAGAAAGAATCAATTAAGAGAGTTAACTAAGTGATAACAAGGAAGATCTAGTTAACTAAGTGTTATTGCATGACGACACTCATGTTAAACCAAAAAACGACACTTATGTTAAACTAAAAGATGACACTTGAGTTGTGACACTTGCATGATGACACTTAAGTTAGCCATCTAACTAAGTGGGAAATATTTCAGTTAAGGGGCAAGTTCATCCTAAGACTCAGTTCAGTGAGTTAATGCACTGCATGAGAATTAGGGTGCACTTCTTCATGTAAGATTGATGCATCCATATGGAGGACGAGTTCATCATAAAGTCATAAGATAAAAATAGATGTCGATGCATGTGAAGAATATATAAATATGTTATACATGATTGATGAATTCAATGTGAAGCAAATTCTCTTCTCCCTTCAAGGCAATGTGCTTCTCTTTGTGCATGATGTTATTATGAGTCTCTCTTATTTATCTTTCTCTTGCTCTGTAATTGCATCGGGGGAACTTGATGTAAAATACATTCTTTGTTATCTATCAATATACTAAGTAAGTTTTTGCTGGGTTTTCTCCCTCGAGTCATAGAGGGTTTCCCCAGGGTAAATTCATATGTCGAATGTGATTGCTTATGTGTATCATTGTTAAGTGGGAAAGCTTTCACTTAAGGGGCGAGTTCATCCTAAGACTTAGTTCAGTGAGTTAATGCACTACATGAGAAGTAGGGCGCACTTCTTCATGTAAGATTGATGCATCCAGATTGAGGAGTTCTTCATCATGAAGTCAGAAGATAAAAATAGAAGTCGATGCATGTGAAGAATATATAAATATGTTATACAGGATTGATGAATTCAATGTGAAGCGAATTCTCTTCTCCCTTGAAGGCAATGCGCTTCTCTTTGTGCAGGATTTTATTATGAGTCTCTCTTCTTTATCTTTCTCTTAATATATAATTGCACCACAGGTGCTTGATGTAAAAGACATCATATGCTATATATCAATATACTAAGGAAGGTTTTGCTGGATTTCTCTCCCTCAAGTCATAGAGGGTTTCCCCAAGGTAAATTCATGTGTCGAATGTGATTTCTTACGTGTATCATTGTTATTTGATTTCAAGAACTATTGCATTTCCGAATTAAAGATAATAAAAAAAAATTAACATGGTATCAGAGCTCAGGGTGTGAAAGAGATAAGTTCAGCAATCAAGCTTGAGCATACGTAGATCCTGAGTGTGCACAGTACTTGAAGAATTATGGATTCAATCTTAGTAAGACCGGAAGACCGTCTTGAAGGAACTTCAAACTTCAATACTTGGAATGCCAGGATTCTGAATATCTTGCAAGAGCATGATTTCGATGTATATGTATCCAATTTTATTGAAGAGACTACTTCTAATGCAGGGTGCATTACCTTCAAGAATAATCAATCCAAAGCAAAGAGAATCATTTATGATTATGTGAAAGACAACTTGATGCTCGTGATCACTCCATTGAAGACCGCAAAAGGAATGCTTCAACACTTTGACAAATCTTTATGAGAAGAAGGAACCCAGTCAAAAGAGAGCATTGAAGAACAAGCTTCAAAGTCTAAAGATGGAAAAGGACAAATTTGTG
Source organism: Larix kaempferi (assembly GCA_027924585.1). Classification (NCBI taxonomy): domain Eukaryota; kingdom Viridiplantae; phylum Streptophyta; class Pinopsida; order Pinales; family Pinaceae; genus Larix; species Larix kaempferi. The sequence continues at coordinate 1,298,493 of BSBM01000475.1, forward strand.
GCTTCCTTCTTCACAAATATATCTCAAGTAAGAGATCAACTCATGAGAATTGGTGTGACTATCGATGATGATGATCTCATTCAGACCGATGTTGGTGGTCTTCCATCTTCATGGGATACATTTTTGGCTGTAGTAAATGGTCTAGAAGTGCAAACTAAATTTGAGAGATTGTGGCATGATTGCCTGCAAGAAGAAGGGTGAATCCAAATCAAGTATAATACCTACAAAGAAGAGAACCTCACTCTTGTGGCACGAATGAAAAGAGGTAATAAATATCACAAGAAATTCTCTCATCAAAAGGAGAATGATTTCAAGAACTTTGATAAGTATAAGGTTAAATGTTTCAATTGAAATAACAAGGGCCATTATGCAAGAGAATGTCGTGCAAAGCAAAGAGGAAAGTTCAAGGGTAGGTTTCATGCTTCTATAGCTACAGAATATGAACCTACAAGAAAGAATTCATCCGATGATCAAGAGACAAACAAGGAGTACTATCTTGTCTCAACCATTTTTGGATCCATAACCACTAGTGTTGAGACATTGTTGGTAGACAGTGATGCATCCAAGCACATGACTGGATATAAAAGCACTATCACATAGCTGAAGGAAAAGAAGTTTTCATGTAAGGTGGAGCTTGGAGATAATACCACCTATTCTATCCAAGGCATTAGATCCACTTGTTTTCAGCTAGATTCAAGAGATGTACTGCATGTGGATGAAATTATGTTTGTCCCTGGATTGAAGAAGAACCTCTTGTCTATTTCGGTTCTAGAAGATAAAGGATTTAGAGTTATCTTTATGGACAACAAAGCACTAATGTGGCCAAAGCATGAAGACTTGAACTTTGCATCGGTTATTGGAGTTAGAGTGGGAGGTCTCTACAAAGTTCTAGAAAACTCATTCAAGCTATGATCCATGACATAGTCAGTCCTTGTGAGACGTGGCATAGAAGTCTTGGTCATCACCATTTCAAAGTGCTTCCCAAATTGCAAAAGATGGTGAAAGGTATGCCCATGTTTAAATCTGATTTTGATAGTGTTTGTAGAGGTTTCACTCTTGGAAAGAACATTAAGAAGAGTTTTACAAGTAGTACCAAACGATCCAAGGGGATCCTTGACTTGATTCATTCTAATCTATGTGGTCCTATGTCTACACCCTCCTCGATCGGTTATTTTTATTATGTGCTTTTCATACATGAATTCTCTCGCAAGTCATGGGTTTATTTTCTGTAAGCAAAGAGTGAAACTTTCAACATGATTCAAGAGTTTAAAGCATTGGTTGATAATCAAACTGGGAAGCAAAATTCGTGCTTTGAGATATGATAATGGAGGATATTTTGAGACCCATGAATTCAATGAATTTTGTGGAGATGCAAGAATAAAAAGACAGTTGACTGTACCCTACAACCCCTAGCAAAATAGGGTTCCTGAAAGAAAGAACATAACAATATGTGAGGTTGCTAAAGCCATGATGTGTGATCAGGATCTGCCCACATCCTTATGGGAAGAAGCCTTCAGCACTACTGTTTCTATTCAGAACATAATCCCTCATGCTATTTTGGGATAAAAGACTCATGAAGAGGTTTTCACTAGTGAAAAACCAAATGTGTGGGAAGTGGTTTCTAAACATGGCAGGAAGTCAATAGTAAATTCCAAGTGGCTTTATAAAATCAAGCATGCAGCTGGTGGAAGTATTGAAAAGTATAAATCAATATTTGTGGCCCGTGGTTTCTCACAAAAAGAAGGGATAGACTATGATGAGGCATTCGCTCCTATGTATAGGAACACTACTATTTGAACCATAATTTCCCTTGCTTCATTTTTGGGTTGGAAAATTCACTAGATGGATGTGAACACTACCTTCCTCAATGGTGAGGTTGAGGAAGAGGTTTACATACAACAACCTAAGGGGTTTTTTAATTCATGGGAAGGAGTCCCATGTATGAAAACTTAAGAAATCCTTATATGGGCTTAAGCAAGCCCCGAGGGCTTGGTATTCAAGGATTGACAGCGATCTTCTAAGCTTTGGATTCTCCAAAAGTGAAGTTGACCCAACCTATACTTCAATCTTGTGAAGAACCAAACATTGATATTGGTTCTCTATGTTGATGACTTGTTCCTTATTGGAGAGGAGCAACAGATAGCTCGGTGCAAGAGGGAGCTCACTTCTGAGTTCGAAATGAAAGACTCAGGTCTTATGCACTATTTTCTTGGTCTATAAGTTTGGCAAAGGAAAGATGAGATCTTTCTTTCTCAAGGAAAGTACACAGTTGATGTATTGCGAAGATTTGGTATGATGGTCTATAAGTCCATGTCTACTCCAATGGTGTCTAAACTAAAGAAGATACATGATTTAGATTCCTAATCGGATCTAGTGGGTTCTACCATGTATAGATAGCTCATTGATTCCTTGATGTATTTGCTACATAATAGACCAGACATATGTTATGAAGTGAGAATCTTGAGTTAGTTCATGTCTGAGCCAAGACATAGACATTGGGTTGCTTCCAAGCATGTGCTTAGATACCTTCGAGGTAATATTGCTTATGGACTCAGATATGCTTCCAGTGGTGGAGTGATGTTACTTGGATATGCCTACTCCGACTGGGGTGATAGTATTGTGGACTGAATGAGTACATCCGGGTTTTGTTTTAGCTTGGGATCAACTATGATCTCTTGGTCCAGCAGGAAACACAGCTCTATATCCCATAGTATTACAAAAGCAGAGTATATTGCATCCAGTACTGCCTACCGAGAAGTTGTGTGGCTTAGGAAGCTACTTGCTGGGTTGTTCGATGAGAAGCTTGAGACTACACTAATTCGCTTTGACAATCATAGCTACATTAAGCTCTCAAAAAATGTTGTGTTTCATGACAGAGCGAAACACATTGAGATGAAGTATCACTACATCAGATACATGGTCCAGAGAGGTGACATAAGACTTCAGTACATTGCTACGCGTGAGAAGATTGCAGATGTGTTGACTAAGCCTCTATCTGTGACGAAGTATAGGTACTTCTGAGACAAGCTTGGAATGGCATAGAATGCCTCCCTCACTGAGAGGTAGTGTTAAAGTTACAACATCATGAGTAATTCTTCAGGTCAATCTTGTGTGTCAATATTGATCCTTGTGTGTCGAGGTAGTGCCTTATAGGAGCCTGAGTTGGACTCGCGAAACTTGGAGAAGAATATTGAGTTGGACTCAATAATGGTTAAGCTTCATGTGTTGAGGCAAGTTCTTTGTATGTCAAATTGATGATGTTGTAGAGTCTTGTTAGTCAAGGCTAAGGTCTTGTGTATCAAGACATATCCTCATGTGTTGAGGTGGTTCCTCATATGTTGAGGCGATGCTTTGCATGTCGAAGCATGTATGGTGTGTGATGTACTACTAACCATGGTTGAGCTATTAAGTCTTTCCTAGGGACTGGCCACCCCTAGAGTGAATTACTATAGCATATAACCATTTGGAATGATAGTAGGACAATATGACCACATCATTGGGAAAATCTCCTTAGTATATTAGATATGATAATTAAGTTGTCACATGTGGGTCATGCAGATAAGACAAGAGATAAAGATAGATATGATAAGATATGAGAGAATTTGAATTGCACATAAAAGAATTAATTAAGAGAGAATTTGAATTGATAAACTTCAATGAAGACTTCAGTAAATCAAAGGAGAACTCGAATTGATCACTGTTGTGATGTTAACAAGAAAGAATCAGTCAAGAGAGTTAACTAAGTGATATTAAAGAAGATCTAGTTAACTAAGTGTTATTGCATGACGACACTTAAATTAAAAGACGACACGTATGTTAAACTAAAAGATGACACTTGAGTTGCGACAGTTGCATGCTGACACTTAATTCAGCCACCTAACTAAGTGGGAAAGCTTTCAATTAAGGGGTGAGTTCATCCTAAGACTCAATTCAGTGAGTTAATGCACTGCATGAGAAGTGGTGCGCACATATTCATGCAAGATTGATGCGTCCAGATGGAGGACGAGCTCATCATGAAGTTAGAAGACAAAAATAGAATCCGATGCATGTGAATAATATATAAATATGTTATACACGATTAATGAATTCAATGTGAAGCGAATTATCTTCTCCCTTGAAGGCAACGTGCCTCTCTTTGTGCAAGATATTATTTTGAGTCTCTCTTTTTTATATTTCTCTTGCTCTGTAATTGTACTGGGGGTGCTTGATGTAAAATACATTCTCTTCTATATATCAATATACTAAGGAAGGCTTTGTTGGGGTTTTATCCCTCAAGTCATAGAGGGTTTCCCCAAGGTAAATTCATGTGTCGAATGTGATTGCTTATGTGTATCATCGTTAATTGATTTCCAGTACTATTGTGTAATGTCCCCCAAGGATATAAAAAGGTCTTAGGGACATATCATTTGCTCTATAGGGATAATTAGAATATTTTAGCACAACGGAATAATTTTATAAATATTTAATTTCATTTTCTACAATTTAATTATGACAAAATATCGATAATTCCAAATAAATTAAAATAAAATTCATAACTGATCAAGAAAATTGAACCAAGGTTGGGAAATCTTATCCAACACTATATAACATCATTATGCATCCATCCCAGACTATAACAGAGTTTACATGCACCTAAAAAGGTCATTTTCACTTAATCATGATTAACTAGTATTTAGTGTACTAATTGCGACACTTGGCGCATAATTGACGACACTTAACATAACTTCATTTGTTTATCACTTAATCATCATTTATCAATACCAATGGATAATTAACACCTAATATCATGTAAATAAGGCCTAATTATCATTTTCGAGTTAATTAAACAAAACAAATACGAAAACGACTCCACAAGACTAGTTAACTAGTATTTAACACAAACAACTAGTCTTGCATGAATTCAACACACAACCATGCCAATGAACCAAAAAGTGAACCTACGGCCATTATACATATATTTAAGCATGCAAATACAGCTAAATAAATTTTCATTTGCAGGTCAGATCCTTTCACATAAACGATGATTCTTTCAAGCTAAATCAATGCAACTAGTTAATAAACACTGCTAGGAATTTAACCCAACCAATTGTACTGAGTTCCGGAGCACACCAAGGCGAGGGTAAAGATCTGGAAAATATCATTCTACAGCAAAATTAAAGTACAAAAAACAAATCATATGGCTGTACATTCCAAAATTTACGAAAACATAGATTCAATCTACAAACTAGTTACCAATTTCCACCGATTTGAAGCTAGTTTCTGTTTCTAGTTTCCAAATGAAAAACAATAAGAAATTATTGACTACTGTAGCTCATGGACATAATATTAGAGTTCCACTACAGCCAAATGGTTGTATCTTTCCACTCATAAAAATTCCTCTTATTAATTCATCAAACTAGCTAAATCTACTTCTCCAAATTGGCTAGAAATTGAGGAATCAAGTAAGATAAATGCATAAACAATTTGCAAAGTCATTTGGAAGCCATTCCAACTCTAAATACCATGTATTATCAGTATTATCAGAGGTATAATTCATGTAAACATTTCTTCAAACAATTCTCATGCAAATTCATAAATCCATTTAAAACAATTCTTTCGAAGGAGCTAGTGAATGGAAACAAAACTAGGATTTTGATAAGCAAATCTAGAACTATATAGGAACTCTTCCACACATTTCTTCATACATTTCAAGTGTAATTATCATATCTAAGATCAGTTATCTCACTCAGGCATTTTCTCAAACATTTCACATGCCAAGTCTCGAACTACATAAAACAACCCAACCGGTGAACTAGTTTTCGAATATAGGCTAGAAACATTGTAGAGAGGTGTTTCCAATCATTCCTAATATATTGCACAATAAAAGTACACATAATATAAATAGCATAGGCACAATTATCATATCTGTAGCAGAGGTTCCAAATAAACATTTTTCTCAAACACTTGCTCACAAAATACCAAAACTAGTTAGTTATTTTTCCCCAAAACTAGTAGCATAATGTAACTAAAATCTATGAGAGATTTCTTCCATAATTAGCTCATATATTTTCTCATACATTTCATGTGAGACCATATAAGAATCAGATCAGATCCAAGTAATTCAAATAAACATGAAATAAAGTACTTATCTTGCAAAATACGCAACTGAAATCCACCATGCCATGTTCCACCCAGCCTTAGACACAATGCAAGCCAAAACTCACTTTGCAATGGCTACCCCTGAGCCAAAACCATGATGCCATAAGAAAGAGTGCACTCAACCACAAAACCCATCTAACATTGGTCCAACCACAATCCAATGGCAAGTGGATTTCGCATCACTTCCAATCCAGGATTTCCAGTGGCAATTCCAGGACAAAGTTTTCAGGAGAAATCAGTCCAACCACAACCCAATGGAAAGTATTCCCCTACTTCCACTCCAAGGAAATTCTAGTGGATCCAGGACAAAATATTCAAAAATATATCATTCCAACCTCAAATCCAATGGCAAGTGGATTCCACATCACTTCCAATCCAGATCTCCAGAGGCAATTCCAGGACAAAACAATGGCAATTCCAGAGTAACTCAACTTGGGCACAGGCTCAGCAAGGGTGCACCAACCAGCAAAAACTCATGTCAAAAGAAACCAAAACAAATCACACTAGTACCATAGAAAAAAAAAGAGCCAAGAGCATGCATAACCAACAAGAGAGACTACCCAACACAAGCCAATTGAATTCCTTCATGAGCCATTCAAATTGGGAGAGTGAGGGACACAAGCATGAGAGTTACATTCCAAAAATAGTAAATAGGAGTTACACATCATGAGGCTACACCAAGATACACACTAACCCAACTCAATAGGGCGCACTAGGTGAGAGAGAGAGAGAGAGAGACTCTAAAACCAATAAAAATTAATCCCGGAATAAATGAAACCAAGAAGTAACATAACACGTGAGGGTACACAGCCAAGAGGGTCCACCAAGTCCACAAGAAGGTTTTATAACATAAACATAGACACAAACACAAAGGTAACACGTTTCCCACAACCCCTTGCTCATAACATCATGGTTCCTCATACTCTCTTTTGTGGCATCGGTCGATCTTGTTGTTTTATTTTATTAATTAATTAATAATGTCCAACATAATAATAATAATAATAATGTGCAAGCCATAGTCCCGACACCTCGTGCCACATCACAACAAAAATAATAACCACAACATGTGTCCAGGGGCTAAACCAAAGGGTATTACATATTGCATTTCTGAATTAAACATAAAACAAATTAACATCTTCTCCCTATGCTTACCCAAAAACTCAACTAGAGCTCTACAGGGGTCTCACTAAGCCATCACAGCCATGGCACTCCTTCCAACTGCCCCACACAACACAAGGAAGGAATTTCCCTTCACTGATCCACAGTTCCCTCAGGAAATCCAACCCTTGCAGTGCTCACTAGTATGTGCAGTAAGAGTCCAACCTATTGTATGATATTGGAGAGCTTCCTGCAATATTAAACCATGGCTTCTCAAGCATCCAAAAGTAGCAGAACTCAATGGGTAAAGGTTCCTAGCTTGCCCAACCTCCATGGTCACCTACAACCATCTATTTTCCCTTCCAAAGTGCAGTTATGTCTTCAAATTCGAATTTCTGGGTTAAACACGGTCTGGTAATGGACGCAAACAACAATGGAAACACTACGTGGTGTAGAAAACATGCATGACAGAGTGAATCAAAAGAGTGTTGACTCTAAGGATATGAGGTAAGGGTGAAAAGAAAATTGGCATAGCTTCTGACCATAGAATAAATAGGACAGCTGACATAACTGTCACAACCCCCATGCTTCAATAACTACATGAAGTGACTTTTCCCACCAACCTCACATATGCATTCAATGATTGGGTTAATTATCAAGAGAAGGTAATTGGCTTATTTAAGGCACATGGCATATTTTGGATGAGTTCTAAGGTTGACACTTGGCAACATAGGATTTTTTTTCCATAGACCCCCTTTCATCTTCCCCTCTGGTGGAATCATAGCCCCTATAGTGCTCTTTACACAACCATCTTGGACCATTTTATTAATTTCCAACATAATATTTACATACATTTCGAATTGGCATGATAATCCAACCATACAGTCCAAATAAAAATATATACATCTTACATGCCTATCTATTCACTAGTCGAGCCTTGGCCTTGAGCTCCGCAATAGGAATCCATACTAGCATATTTACATAATTTTGATTAAATACATTCCAAGTAAAAATTATGGGTATTACAGGGAACCATGTTAATCATACAAGAAGGACATGAAGATGAGTGAATAGGGGTGCCCGGCTATGACAGAATTCATCAGATGAGGAAATAAATCACAATGCCAATACAAATGCTAAAAACCATAACGAGGCAGAGGTATTTGATGCTGCTCCACCATCAACCAAAGTGCAAGTAGTTGGTTCATGCAAGAAGATGAGTGCTATCAGGTGCTGGACAAAATAGGACATGATGAAGGCCATTGGCGATTTAGAATTTAATGGATATTATGTGAGAGCAGCTATTGTTACCGGACAATCCACTCGACCAGAGGCGAGCCGGATCTCCCTAGCTCAATGCGAATCTAGAACAAATAGAACAGACTACAAACACATTTCCTAGATCTACTTAAGGATCAAGTACTAGATGTCTTACCTCTTTGATTTCGCTATCCTTTCTCCTGAATGTTGCTCCACGTCCCACGGTCATGAGATCCAAGCTGCAAGACCTGTTAAGACACAAAAAAGAGAAACGAGTAAAGAGCATCTATACAATAAGAGATCTATGTAAACAATTAAGCAGGTAAACAACACAACATCATTACACATTAAGAACGATATTGGTGGAAAGCATTTGTATTACTGCAAATAGAGGAGTACATGATAGACATATAGAACCACAACCAATGACTTAACGTAGCAGCCCTTCTCCGCACAAGCCAATTGCCAAGACCTTCCAAGGAAGCATGAATTCTCCAAGAGGTGAGTGAGGGTGTCTAAGAGAGATTTCACCAGCATGTAGATACCATAGTCTTCCTCCCTTTGGTATGGGAGTGAGCCTCATATATATAGGACTAAGTGGATGATATTATGAATAGGATAGGTTGAGAGATGGTAGGAGAGAGATAGGGGATCTTCCCAATGAGTTAGGGGTCGAGTACCAACTCTCCAAGAGATCAGGGATAAGCCCCCAAATGAGCAAGCTTCGAGAAAGATCTCGAAATGGCTATTTTTTCCCATTAACAGACCTCGGCGCACTTTGCTATGGAGCAACCTGCGACGTCGCATGTTGCTAGTGTGCAACCTGCGACGACCTCTCAAAAGGTTGTACAAACTGAGTACAAATCCTCTCAAATGAAAACTTGGTCCAGATGACTTCAGGGATGTATACACAATGGTCCCGATGACTTCAGGGATGTATACACAATGGTCAAGATGATGACATTATCACAACGGTCATGATGACAACACTTGGTCATAACGACGGTACATGCAACGGTCATGATGACGACACTAGGTCATGACAATGACACTTGCAACACTTGCGACACTTGTGACACTTGCACAAGGGTGACGACATTTTGGTGTAACAGAATGCCCCCCAAAGCATGAAACTGTTAAGGATGTACAGGTGAAGTGCTTTGATAGAAAAAATGGCAAAAGACATGTCGGATGAAGGACGTTGCTGCAGTACAACTGACTCTGAACTGACAATCTCATATGTAGTACAACATGGCTGTCGACCAACACATTGCAGATCCATGGGAGTAATGACCGACCTAACATAATCATGGCTACTAGACACAAGCGTAGATCCATGATGAGATGATAACACAGCCATGACCAATACAAAAGTGGATCCATGTAATATGACTCAATACAAACTCCATCGCAACCTAGGTAAAACATGACTCCCCAGGGTCTTCAAGCTGAACCCGCAATGATACGAATCTATCCATGTGATTAAAAATGTCTTGACATCGAACATGGTAGAAACCACTTGATTACCGTTCATTGATGTAAACCGTTAACAAGTGCGAGGGAGATCACCATTAATGTAAATGATTCCCAAGGTATCACAGTACATATCATCGAGCGTGAATAAATGAGTTGACGTCGAACGCAAGATGAAATCTTTCAATCAAGAGTCAATGATGAAAGCGAGGTGACCTACCATTGAGGCATGCAGGACCAAGGTACTTGACTGGTTTCTAGATTCAATCCTTGGATGATGAGTTGAAGTCGACAAGGATGAATCCGTCGAAGGAGGGCCATAATGAATCCCCCATCAATTGACACGAAACACGACAAAGAATGTGTAGATTGGATTGGATGGTACAATAACATGCAAGACTGACTCAGAGTAGACCAACATGATCGAAGGTATACTGACTGCAGATGATAAATGATATACATATTCTTGAACATGGGCATGGCATGACTTGGCAGTATTGACATGACGAGAATGATACCAACCCCTAATGCAACTGATGGTGGAAGCATTCTTTGGCTGATCCAAAGGAGCGACGCGACTCATGGAATTGACAAGACTCGAGGACAAATAGATTATCCAAGTACTGAATGCAAATGAAAATGAGTGCCATGTTCAAGAACGACTATATACTGCCACTAAGGTATGTAACACAAACACTTTCCTTTTTCCCCATCATGAACGATGAGTGCCTCATGTGTTTTTTAACGAGCTTGATGAGGGTAACCAGATGCTCGGTATAGCTCATCTCATAGATGAGTCCAATCCCAAATGTTTTACGAACCTGGGAGAGGAGAGGTTCGTCCCATAATGGGCCCTTCAATGTTTAAAATTTAACGAGTCCAGAGAAGGAAAACTCGACGTCATTTCATGTTTAGAGAGTCTGAAAAGAACTAAAGGAGACTCCAACGGTCCTTTTTCGTAAAGTTAGCCTCATCGCCCGAAAAAGGGTAAAACAACGTGGGAGAGGACTCTTCCAGCCATGGTTGGTTGGAGTATTCATTTTTCATAAATAGTGCTTCATGGTCCGAAAAAGCGGTAAACTATCACCAGAAAGACGATCATTCAAATGCTTTTACAAGCGTGAAAGCATCAAGGTCGCTTGGCAATCTTTTCCTATTTAGGGAGTTTGAAAAGAGCTTAAAAAGGACTCCATGAACAACTTTGTCATGGTTGATGACCGAGTACAACAAAGGAAAAGTAAACTCAGCACAGTTCATTTTCCGTAAATAGTCTAGCGAGGCCGGATAAAGTGATAAACCTATACTCGTTAGACACACCTTTTTACTCAACTTTTTAACGAGCACGAGAATGGTATCAAAAGCACTCGGAATCTTTTTCATATTTGAACCAGAGCACGAAAAATTAAAAAGTAAGCTCAAACCACTTTTCATGTTTTAACCAGAGCAAGAAAAAAAAGTGAAAAGTAAGCTCAAATGCCATCTTATTGTTTTTAACGAGCTCGAAGATAGGTTGGAAGAATGCTCATGATGTATGCTTCATTTTTTAACGAGCTTGTAACAGAAAATGAACTATGCTCGGGATAATTTTCATGGTTTAATGAGCTCGAAACCTAAAATGGAAAGTATGCTCGAAAATGTTCCCAATGGTGAACTTTTCCCCAACATGGCATCCATAGGTTGGTGTGTGCCCCCAGCATGATTGCTAGAAGTAAGTGACTTAGCTCCAACGTGGTGTGGAGAGGCGATCGATTTGACTTCAACGTAACTTCTAGAGGTTGAAGACATGCCCCCAAGCTTCATTTCATTCGCCTAAGGCATAGGCGGGTGAAAATAAGGTTCAGGTACTAAGTCTACGAGGAGACTTGACTCAAAGGGAAAGGATATGTTTCATTTTTTAACGAGCTTGACACAGGAATAAAACTCTGCTCAAAAGACTTATTTCATTATTTAAAGAGCTTGACACAGAAAGGGAACTATGCTCACGGTGAAGGCCCATTGATGGGTTGCTTCCCAACGTGATGCCCAGAGGTTGGAAAATGTCCCCAGCATGATTGCTAGCGGCTTAACATGGTGGTGTTCCTTCAACATGATTGTTGACGGTACGACATGTGACATGCCCCCCAAGCTTCATTTCGTCTAAAAATGATGCTTGCTAACCCAACTACCAACCTGGCTACTAATATGAAAAATGTTCACCAAGGGGGGGAAAACGAGAATCAAATGAAATGAAGGTTCAAATTCTAACTCTAGCAAGAGACTCGAACCGATGGGAGGGAGATCTATTTCATTTTTACACAAGCTTGAAATAGACAATAACTATGCTTGAGGAGGCCCATCTTATTTTTTAACGAGCTTGAAATGGAATAAAACTATGCTCGAGGGGGCCCATCTTATTTTTTAACGAGCTTGAAATGGAATAAAACTATGCTCGAGGGGGGCCATCTTATTTTTTAACGAGCTTGAAATGGAATAAAACTATGCTCGAGTGGATTGGTTTCATTTTTTTGCAAGCTTGAAACCAAAGGTAAACTATGCTTAGGGTGGTTGGTTTCATTTTTTAACGAGCTTGAAACATAACATAAACCATGCTCGTAGGAACCTATTTCATTTTTTAACGAGCTTGACATAGAACGGGAACTATGCTCATGTGAAATGGTTTCATTTTTATGCAAGCTTGAAATCAAAGAAAAACTTTGCTTGAAGGTTGGTTTCATTTTTTAACGAGCTTGAAACATAACATAAACTATGCTCATACCCCCCATCCTCAGGGGGAAGAAACCACTAAAACATGCGGAACATTTAGGGAAGTTTGATGACTAGGAGTCATATGATGAGTGGGTGTCACAAAGGAAAGCTGATCAATGGTCACAATATTCTCATGATGAGGAAAATACATCACTCGAAAGAGTGTGGACACTACAGCTTTCATAGCATAGACATAATCACGTCCAAGGAGCATATTGAAATCTAAAGGACCTTGGACAACCATGACATCAACATAAACCGTTTTACCTCTCAACGTGATAGGTAACTATGGGAGAATCCCTAAAGGTCTGGTAGGCCTTCTATTAAAAGCCAAAATCTTGTTAGTTACTAGCACAAGCTGAGGAGAACCTATAGCTTTCCATGCGGTTGAGGATAAAATACTAACAGAAGCTCCCTCATCAACTATCGTACGAAATATTTCTTTATCGGAAACTCCCACAGATATTTGGAAAGGAAGACGAGATTCTGTTAGACCATTCCAATCAAAGGAAATGACCTCAGTACTTGGAGGGGGTCCTGTAGAAATGGACAGGGTTTCCCCTTGCCTAGGACATTCTGAACTGATTAGGAAAACATCAGCGGTTTCCAATTCACTCTCACTTCGAAGATAAGAATGAGACGAAGATTGTGTCATGGTGACTGCTTCAGTCTGGACTTTCTCCAATGAAAGAGCGGGATCGAGTGGAGATGACAGCGACTCAATCACTTCACTCTCAGAAGGAAGAGTGGGATCAATTATAGATGAAACTGAATTGACCACTTGGTTAACCAGCGGGGGGTCGAGGGACAACTTATTATCGCTTGTTGGAAGCACCTGTTGAGAGCTAGTAATATCTTCCAACCACCGTGAAGCTTCATCCATGCTTGGACAAAGGTAAGTACGATGCATGCCCTTGCATATCCAACAAGGGTCTGCGGCTCTACCCTTCCGACCCTTCACCAATGGGTCACTAGTCGAGGGAGTGTCATCAACATGATGGCCAGAGGTTGACGATACAAGCGGTTTTGGTTTTTTAGACCACACTTCTGACACACGGGAAATACCGGGACAATTCTTGAGAAGGTGATCACCCTTGCAAAGTTTGCAAGGGAACTTTGGCTTACGAGGTGTTCTCATAGAATGAGTGCCATCAGAGGCAGATGGTTGACGCATGGTCTCTTTCTTAACTTTCTTCTTCTTAATCTTCCCTTTCTTCTTCTTCACGCCAGCCTTCTTACTAACATCATAGTTTTCAGTAGGAGAAGAGGAAGAGATGGAAGCCGATTCAACTTTCGACGGAGAAGGAGAAGGGTCATCATGAGATTGATGCTCATGTGGTGAAGGACCTAGTCCGACATGATTGGTGCACTTGACGTAACCAGATTGGAGAATAACCATACTGGTAATCCTATCGTCAATCCAAGAAGACTCAACGTAGCCATAAAGGGAGGACCAACAGTTCCACAAGGGGAATAACAAATGGCATACCTTGGAAAGGTGCCTCCTGGTTGGTAGTCTCGGAAGAGTCTCCCATATCTAGACTTCCTAAGAGTCTCTAAAGTACCATACAAGTCAAGCACTACTCAAGTCTAAAAGCAACAAGCAAACTGTGTGAATAGGAGTGGATTCAAACTCTGGAACCTCATGGGATTATCAAGGCATCGCAAACCGCTATATACTGCAGGGTCCAACAATATGACACGACAAGGAGGATTGGGACCGTACCCTTGCCTGCATACCCGATTACCTGGACAGTACGTGCGTGCTAATCTCCCCGAGTGCTATTCTCGGTGTATTGCTTTGCCAAGACGGCTAAATGGTTAACTCGGTTGGTTTCAGGAATCCTAATGGTGTCTCCCGATATACGCAAGGTACATGGGAGCTCAAATCCGTAGTGGTGTTGTCTAATGCACAGTCGTTGGCACAAGACCTTCCGATATATGTGTCAAGTACGTGATACACCCTTCGATATATTCCAAGTACGGATTATGGTACTTGGTGGGTACGTGAAGGAGCTCGATATACCAATGTACATGGAAGACTATAATACCCCTGGACTACAGTGCTGGAAAATAACGACAGCTGCCACGCTTAACGACGTCGGAACACGTCTCTAACTTACACACAAGTTGCTAAATGATTTTAACCTAATCTAGCGTTAATTTTATCTTGTACGGTTAGGTGGATGCATGAGGTGAGTACATAAATGTAAACATAATGCAATCCTCAACTACATGATAATGCACATTTTCCTTTCCTTTTCAATGAAAACTACTTAAGGTAGGGAGAGATTTTTCTTTCTTTCAAACCAAAAGTACTTAAGTAGTAGCGAAAAGAAGAATTCCTTCCTAGAGTGCAATAATTCTAACTTTCTGCAATAATCAGCCAAAAAGTGTAAAGAAAATGAAAGATGCAGCTAATCTTAACAATGTGTAAGACAAAATGATGAAGCACTTTTCAATTTTCAAATGCATGTACCAAAAATGAAATTTGATAACTCAACGCTTTTCATATCTATATGCAGAAAGTGAGAAGATATCTACAGCACTCTAATCTTTCAGAAATTCCCAAAGAAAAATGGCAAGCACCCAAACAACTCAAAGGCACTCAAGAGAGGTTCAAAATCTACCAAATGCAATACTTATAACTCATTTCCTATCTTTTTACACTTGAAAAAGACACATCTAAGCCATGAAAGAAGGATTCCACTAACGTTTCCAATCAAGTGCAAGACAAAGAAAAGCATTTAACAATCTTATCTAACTCAAATGCACACAAATCTGAAACAAGCCTTTCTTCTTCTTATGATGATAAGACCAAGAATATCAAATGATCAAAATAAAGTAAGAAGAATATTTATGTTTTCCAAATTCATGAATATAGCAAAAGAGTGACAAAATCAAGCTTTTCTTTGAACTAAAGCGGAGACAAAGAATCAATCTTCCCCAACAATGATTGAGTAGCTCAGTATGTAAGGGAAAAAGGATGCATAACCCAAGAAAGAGAGGCTCAAAAAGATATGGATATCCAACACTCTTCAAGTCTTTAAAACAAGCTAGTCACGCCAAACCAAAACTGATCTCAAAACCTTAAGATGGGTCAAAACGACTGATGAATGCACGATTTCAAAAATAGAACCCCTTTCGCTTAAAAATGCAATCAAAACACTAGTTTTGACTCAAAGGGCCAAACATGAATCCAAATCCCAAAAGACCCAAAAACCAATACAAACAAGCCAAACAAAACACACAAATCAAAGATGGGATCTCTGGCTGGATCTTGCAGCACAAAGGGAGTTCATACAGCAAACCAAAGTTCAAACTATCAGATGAGGGAAGGGATGCCAGTATGCCAACTTTTGGCAGATCGGCGCACTCTGTCTTTACACACAGTGCGACGTCGCAGTTTGCCTTCACGGGAGGTGCGACGATGTCGCAGTATAGCAATGTAAAGGATGCAACGGGTGACTAACAGGTGAAGAATAGAGATTCAGAATGACACAGTGTCGCTCTGTTTCCACTGCCCAGGTGCGACAGGCGAGTTCTAGATTAAAAAATGAACCAGATATCTCAATAATGAACCAAAAACAGGCTTGAAACTGAGTTGTACAAACTCAAAGGAAGAAGATCAGGATCTTCAACGTGAAGATCTGACAATGGAATCAATCCTAAGAAGGAGAATGGCAAGAAATGACAACAAAGCTTGTGACAAGTAATCAACTGAAAATGACTCAGATTAACGATCACTAAACAAGAATACTCCCCAGTGGAGTCGCCAGATTTGTTACTGGACAATCCACTCGACTAGAGGCGAGTTGGATCTCCCTAGCTCAATGCGAGTCTAGAACAAATAGAACAGACTACAAACACATTTCCTAGATCTACTTAAGGATCAAGTAATAGATGTCTTACCTCTTTGATTTTGCTATCCTTTCTCTTGAATGTTGCTCCACGTCCCACGGTCGTCAGATCCAAGCTGCAAGACCTGTTAAGACACAGAAAAGAGAAACAAGTAAAGAGCATCTATACAATAAGAGATCTATGTAAACAATTAAGCAGGTAAACAACACAACATCATTACACATTAAGAACGATATTGGTGGAAAGCATTTGTATTACTGCAAATAGAGGAGTACATGATAGAGATATAGAACCACAACCAATGACTTAATGTAGCATCCCTTCTCCGCACAAGCCAATTGCCAAGCCCTTTCAAGGAAGCATGAATTCTCCAAGAGGTGAGTGAGGGTGTCTAAGAGAGATTTCACCAGCATGTAGATACCATAGTCTTCCTCCCTTTGGTATGGGAGTGAGCCTCATATATATAGGACTAAGTGGATGAGATTATGGATAGGATAGGTTGAGAGATGGTAGGAGAGAGATAGGGGATCTTCCCAATGAGTTAGGGGTCGAGTACCAACTCTCCAAGAGATCAGGGATAAGCCCCCAAATGAGCAAGCTTCGAGAAAGATCTCGAAATGGCTATTTTTTCCCATTAACAGACTTCGTCGCACTTTGCTATGGAGAAACCTGTGACGTCGCATGTTGCTAGTGTGCAACCTGCGACGACCTCTCAAAAGGTTGTACAAACTGAGTACAAATCCTCTCAAATGAAAACTTGGTCCAGATGACTTCAGGGATGTATACACAATGGTCAAGATGACGACATTATCACAACGGTCATGATGACAACACTTGGTCATAACGACGGTACTTGCAACGGTCATGATGACGACACTAGGTCATGACGACGACACATGCAACACTTGCGACACTTGTGACACTTGCACAAGGGTGATGACATTTTGGTGTAACAGCTACAAAGAAATATGGTATTGCACCTACGTCATTGCATTATTGGCTAAATGGTGTTCTTCATACCAAGAGGAAAGGGCATGTTACAGTGTTAACTGAAAAGGAGGAAGAAGTGGTTGTTTGGTGTAAGGAGATGGCCGACATGGGCCATGAGATGGAGTTGATACAACTAAAATTGAATGTGGCACAAATATGCTAGTCAAGGCCAAATCCATTCGTAGATAGATTTCTCGAGAAATCATGGTGGGAAGGTTTCAAGGTTAGACACTGAGAACTTATCTTGCTAAGAACAAAGGGCCTAGATAGAGACAAAGCTTTGAATTTGTGCCCTAAAATTTTGTCTAAGTTCTACGAACTCGGTCAAGCACATATTAGAAGCATTCATATGGTCCAGCACATATATGGAACTGTGATGAAACTAGATTACAGGAAAGTAGGGATTGTGGCATGCGGGTAATTGCTAAGAGATGCAGTAGGAATGTGCCAAAATTCTACCTAAAAGTAGGGAGTGGATTACTATTCTATGTTGCGTGAATGCAATCGGTGCATCGATCCCTGGGTTTTATTTATTCAAGGGAACTACCCAGCCAAAGAATTATATCAAGAACTGTTAGCCAGAAGCATACATGGTTGGACATCCCAATGCATGGATGACTAAAGAATTGTTCATGGATTGGCTTTTCCATTTTCCACATCTGTGCCTAGTGGTGTATATCCTAAAAATAGGTGCAAGAAATGAGCCAGAAAAATAAGGAAATTGCGAAGGATAGGAGGGTAGTGAAGATTGTTCAAGCGGAACAACGAAAGCATGAAATGTTGAAAAGAGAGAAGCAAAGGAAAGACAAAGAATATTATAAACAACTGGCAAGACATGAAAGTAAACAAAGAAAGGTCCAATGAATACAACAAAAGAAGTAGGGAGTATGGAGGAGGTGGAAATAACTATGGATGAGAACGAGCTAAGGAGGATGGTCTCATTCAATCAAATTGCATAGAATACAGGTTTCTTCCAAGACCTTATAAACATCCACATCCCCCAATATCATCCACCTGGGCCACCTCCCCCCTTTCTTCCAGCCAGTGTAGGGGCCAATCCGAGATGGCCTTTTCCAACACCTCCAAACAATCTAGGGGTATTGGGTACAAGTCAGAGATAGGGGTTTTCGATTCCTCATTGGCTGCAAGTATCAATATGGCATCGGGCAAATGTAGGGAACTCAACACAATCTAATCAAGCAAATGTAGGCACCTCAAACAACTGGGCTCAGGAAAATGTACGAGGCTCAACAAGCTTGGGTAATGAAGAAACTTAGCCTCCTGGAGCATAAGGATGAAATACGTTTATGCCTAACCACATGCATTATGGGTTTTGTTAAATAGGCATTTTTTGGATGACTATGCATACAGTTCCATGGTGTATAAGTGAATAGTATATACTTGAAGTTATATATGGCAGCATAAGCTACAAGGTAATGATATGTGGCAACATAAGCTAGTTTGAAGCCTCTTTTTTGATGAACCACCTTTCCATATTCATGGAGGAAAACATTCATTTTTTGATAAGATTGCTAGTGGTTTACTACTCCTTGAATTGTGGATCTAGGAGATTGTTTTGAGTATGGTGCATGTGGATCTGCACTAGAATATGAAGGGATTAACTCCTAATTTATATATCTATTTTTTGACACTTCATTTGGCATCTTTATCACCTTGGAGGGTGAGTTGTATGAGCCCTTGAAGTGGATTCACTAGCCCATTTCATTCTTTTCGGCATCTTTTCAGTATCTCAAGGATTTTGGCCAATTGATGATTGGGAGTGCTTCACCTTTCAAGTTGGAAACTGATCATATTGAGGTATTAATTAATATTCATGAGGACAATGTTGGCAAATGATGATGTTGAAGCATCAATTAATCTTTTCAATGAAATGTTTGGATGGAGTAAGGGATGGGATGATATTTAAGTAAGCTACAACTACATGATATTTAAGTAGTCTACATCTTTCAGAATCCAGTAACATGCTTCCAAATTTCCCTTGAGACATTCATCCACTCAATTAGTCAAGCTAAAACCTTTGCTACATGCTGACCCACACTTTATACAATAAGTATGGCCGAATATTTCTTTTGCTCGTGCACTAATATGACCAGGTATTTTAAATAGTTTTGTACTTCTGGTGTCCTCTACACATTCTCCTACAAATAAGTTTCAGTATTTCATTTATCAATACCATTCAAAGTGAAACTACTACAACTAAATACCATTCACTAAACTACTGCAACTACACCATTCATGTTGGACATATGCATCCTATTGATTATGGCCTTAATGGATTCCTTAAATGGTGACTTCAACCCAACTAATTCAAAATTAAGCCAACACAGACACTACTAACATCAATGGGCAAGGGAAGAAAATAAAAATCCATAGCAAACCAAGATCTATGATCTCAAAGGTTTAAAAACATTAATGCCAATTTTCATCCATATCTAGTGTACATACCGGGCACTAAAATCAATCAACGAATTGTTATTGATTTTTAAGCCCAAACAATTCACAATAAAGCCACCACAAACAATTCACAATAAAGCCACCACAAACAATGCACATATCTTGTGTACATCTCAGGCACAGAAAGAATTGAGGGGCTAGTCATTGAATTTTAAGCCCAACCAGTTCACCATCATGACAACAGATATACACTCCCATATAAACATTCATTTTTAAGTGCAAGCAATCCCTAATCAGGCCAACACGTACACTTCCAATATCAATGGGCAATGGAAAAATTCAAAATCCATAGCAAGCAAGTACCTATATTGTCGAGAAAATAATCCTTAGTGTTAGGGATATTATTATGTTATCTCCCTATTCACGTGAGGAGAATACCAAAATTCATAGGTGAATAGAAAGAGTTACTCAGGATTCCAAGAGACCACTTGGGAAGTTGAACTCAAGGGTCATTCTCACGTATATATTGTACATTTATGAACGAGAATTAATGTGCTTAACACCTGTCTTTTTTGTCCTTGTGGTTATTCTATTTGTGTATCTAGCTTGTGTGCCCATCCAATCATTCATCTACCCATATGGGAACCTAACAGTGGTATCAGAGCATATTATTGACCTGTGACCAGTGCTATTTTGAGAGATGAGGTTTTGCATATTCACAGTCTCCTATCCTCCTCCAGTCTGCTCCTTGCATTTATTCTCTATGTGAGAGAATTTCTTCCCTGCATTTGCACGTTTATCTGGCATATTAATTATTCTGCATTTGTACGTTTATCTGGAATATTAATTATTCTACTAGACCTACTCACTTGCCTGCCATTTCAAGCATGACAATTTATCTTTTTCCACCCAAACATTTAATTTCTTGTCAATCCTACTCACACCTCTGCAGACTCTCTAGCTCATGGCTTTATTGTGACCAGATACAATTATTCTTTGGTGAATGGCTGCAATTGATGTAATTTTCGATGTGTTACCTCTCCATCCCCATCGTTCGATCTCTCCATATCCTCATATCTTTCGACCCACGATTTGTTCTACAAATTCTAGTAGCCAAGGGTGTTCTTTCCACTGTCTCTAACATTGCCATCATAATCTACATTTGGTTCTACACACTCACTCCTTTTTGGTGGAGCTATCTTCAGAAACCCTAATATGGAGTTGGAAGAGCATTGAGGGTATGCATATCACAATATTTTCAAGGCTGATTATTGTTGTGTTTGGAGTGACCTAATCGTGAACTATTGAAGTGATGACTCTCCAAGTGTGTGGGATATCTCCTTCCAGTGCCGTGTGGGGAGCTGATATCTATCCACCAAATCATGGAGTCTTGCGTGTTGTTGCGTGGAGACTGGTGTATGGTGAAGTGTGGTGAAGAGTTGGTAAAATCGTTGTCCATTTTTTAAATGTGAGTGAAGGCTCCAAAATTAAGGTTGTCTTGGTATCTATCCAAGTGAAGTGTTATCTATTGCGTGAAGAGCAGTGGCAGCTGCATTTCAACTGGGGCATTTCCACAGGTGAAGAAAGAGATGTGTTCCAATTATGTGTTGAAATTTGCTAACAGTGGATCCATCTTGTTGTTGTGATCTTCACTGAGATTGTTGTTTGAAGACTATTGCATTTTTGGAGTTCTGGAAACATTGATACAACTACCTTGAATGTGGAGCTACCTTGAAGTGGAGCGATTGAGGTGGAAACCCTAATCCACTATCTCTACGGTGAAGAATGCAATGATTTGAGTATTGGATGGTGTGATGGAGTTGAAGTATTGGATGGGGTGAACTCCCATTCATCCTTTGTTGCAATTTTGTGAAAGTTGTCATGGTATTCCCATCTTTATAAATATCACCGGTATTTTTATTATAAAGTTTTGTTGGTGTTTTATTATGTGTTAAATAATTCCAATATTTAAATTGTCAACCCGAGGAGGGAGCTTATGAGATGCAATCACTATATGTGCAGGATTGAAGGCTTGAGCTAACCTAAGCTGACTAAAGATGCAAATGTGCTAACATGCAACTATATGATTTTAAACTACTCGCATGACTTTCATAATTCAATTGCAAGAATTTATTATATCTATGAAAACGGAAAACTGATTAACAAATGAGGTGAGTAGGAAAATAAATAAAGATGTTTAATTGAACTGAATTGATTTGGAAGCAAGTAGAAAACTTGATAAAGATATTTATTATAGATGTAAGTAGAAAATTTGATAAAGATATTAATTTCTGATCCAAATCTGATATCATGAGCATCTTCATTATTTGTATGAATGGAAACTAGTCTTATAATTAACAAGTTAAAACAACTTGGAAAATGGAATTATTAAACTATATCTGGAAAAACAAACCATTTAGAAACAAGAATAATAAGTTCAAAACAATAACTAATTAACAAATCAGATATGAAGAACTTAATTATGGAAGAAGGTTGAGAAGAAAGTTTAAGAAGAAAGAAGAGAAAGGAGGAAATAATGATGAAGTTATAAAACAAGAGTTAAATTACATCTAAAACCATTAATTAGGAGTAAGAAGAATTGTGGTTGAGAGGTAGAAGAAGTTAGATTCTGAGAAAGGCCTAAAACAATGCAGAAAACACACAGGTCCGAATGACGATCCGAACACCGGTCTGAATGGCGGTCCGAATGACAGTCTGAATGGAGGAAAATGAGTTAAGTTAAGGAAAAGAAGAATTTTGGATGATTTAATTACCAACTGGCTTTATGCAAATGATCCTACTGTGCATAGGCAGTAGTAGAGAGATTATTTAGAGGCTAAACTAATAAAGAATTATCTACTCTAATCATTATCTAGGTAGAGGAATTATTTCTATGAGATGTGAGAAGAATATTGAGATGGAAGAAGAAAGAGTTAACCTACAACAAGTAGGAAGAAGAACTAACAGAGGGGAAGAAGGGAGAGAAAGGAATGCTAACTATGGAGGAATTTGGAAGCAATATATAATTATAATGATGGAAGAAGAATTGGAAACAAACTACAAATTATTAAACTATTGGTCGACCATTCTTAGCTCAGAAGAAGGGAGATTACATTAACAGCAGAATATTAATTACAGAGGAATTAGGATGACCTACACAGAAAAACGAAGTTAATTACACGCACAAGAAAATAAACTAGTTAATTGCAAAAAAGAAATGCAGAAAAAGATAAATAAAACCTCCAGTTGATGAGGGGCCCTTCCCAACAATCAGAGGAGAAACTAAGTCAGCTTAAACGACTATCAGGAAAGCATCAATGTATTGAAACTTCCATTGATCTGAGAAAATTACATAATACTTTATGCAAAAGTAACTGTTATCTCCTGTCTATTCCTACGCTATCTGATCTTACACATCTGCTCATATGGATCTGCATTTCTCCACAGGAGACGCCTTTATATAAGTTTACAATGGGAGAGAGGGTCGATGAAGTCAACCTCTCTAAAAAAAGCGGTCTTTAATGTCATACAACGGCTGCAAGGTGGCTCACAATAGCGCATAGGCCAGTTTCCTACTTCCACGGTGTCGACCCTATCCAATATGAACAACTGCGTGTTCGTTTCCTTCAACCATGGGCAGAGTGTCAGCTGGAGAGTTGGATGAACAGAACAGATGACTCCTAGAGCGTCAACGTGGACAGAGCGAAGGCAGACGAGGATTCTCTAGAACGTTGGCGTGAGCAGGTGACGTGATACCAAGCTGAATGCGCAAGAAAATCGGAGTTGAAGAGTTGATGTGGCGTGGAATTGTGTTGGTAGGCTGAGCGTGGGGGGACTAGACTCCTCTAGAACACCGGCATGAACCAACGTGCGTGATCCTTAGTTGAACGAGCAGAAGAGTTGGAGCGTAGAAGTGTTGACGTGGATGAGAAGTGTGATGTCGAGCTTGGACGACCTGGGGACGAATCTTCCAGAACCAAAGCTCCTTAACCGTGACCACCACGTGGCTAACAGAACCCACGTGCCCATCTTTGCTATTAACGGCCAGAGATATGCTAACCGCTGATTTCGCAGGCTGAACGGGAGGCTGAACGATGGGTTGAACGTGTTTGAGCTTTAACACGTAGCACATGGACTGAACGAAGGGTCATTTGAGAAACATAGCCTGTCAATTAAAACATAAATGTCAATTATGCCCAAAAAATGCCATTTGATCATAAACAAATCATAATATAATGAAATATAAACAAGATTTGTATAACAAGTAAATATATGCATACCTGGGTTGTTTGATGGGATGAATGGTAAAGAAAATAACTTAATATAGCAAAAGATGATAGAAATAATGCCATTTCGAGTGATTGAATGATAAAAAATAGTGACAAAAATGGACGTCAACACTCCCCCAAACCGAAGATATGCTAGGTCCCACTGAGCAAAGAGAAAAATAAATAAGGAAGAAGCGGATGCGGTTGGATGGACTCGGAAAGGATGAGAGCGAACAGAATGATGGTGAGGATCAAGCAGGGGTCAGTTTTAAAGCAAAGTCCAATTGAATGTTTGAAAAATCATGAGATGGAAATTTGGCACATTTAAATGATCATGCCATTCTTCATAATTTTTGAAACGTGTACCATAATAAAGATATGTGCGTTAACGAATTCATATGGTTTGTGAAATATTCAACCATGTCCAAAGTAAACTTTGGACATGTTGAAAGGAAATTTTCATCATAGGATTATAACATAGTGCATTAAAAATCATGATGATCTTTATAAAATGTGGGTTCACATGTTGATTCTTTGCATATAACTTTAATGAAAAGTTAAAACCATATGATAACCAGATAATAATTCTGAAAAATCGCAATAATGCATGATTAATCGATTCATTGGGTGAAGTCGAGATGAATTAAAGGAATCAGATCGTGTGCAGAGATGATATTTGATTAATCCCTGATATGGTTAGTCAATTAGATTCATCAATAAAATTTCAAAAATTAACTACCTTAGCACACTTAATCATGATTTTATAAGCTATGGTTTCATTCGGATCATTATTCATTTGATTCATTCGATCCTTCATACAGACTATTTGTCTGTACAAGATGTGCTTGCTGGATCTGATTGTCGTTGATTATGCAGAAATTTCTGAGGTTGTCAACACACAAAATGATGATGTAAACCTGCTTTTATGAAATTCTTAGTCGCTCTTCTTTGTTCAACATGGATCAGAACAGTTTTCTTTTTCTCTTATGTTACTTGCGTTATTCCTGAAACAACAATTTATTGTATAAGAACTTTAATTGTATTATAAGTAAATAGAAAAATAGAAGCAATTATGAATCCTAGTAAACAGATAAAATAGAAATAATTTTGAATCCTCCCCCAAACTGAAGGAATGGCACGTCCTCGGGCCATTAAGACTGAGTTGTATGCTTCTTATGTAAACATTCTAGATCAACATCAATTAGTAGGAATCCTAAAAACATCATTATTCTAAAAACTAGAACTTTCTGAGAAAAATATGTATTCATGATATGACCAAAACAATATCATACTAAGTCAGATTCTTTAATACATGAAAATTCATCAGTTTATGCTCATGAAGACCACATAAAGAATAATAGTGTAAGAGATGCAAAAAATGCCATAGGAAAAACTAGTCGTCCATGACTCATTGTAAAGATCTCTTGTCATCCAAAGAATATAGATAAGGTTCACCGTAAAGTTTGTGAGATCTACTATAATTATGGGTCCCATTTCTAGGATAATCATATCCTAGGTATTGTTTGAATTAGATGACAGGGTCCAAGTCCAACTTACAGCCATTATCTAATGACAGTATAAATAATCGGCCTAAACATGTGTTTGTATACTCAGGTTTTTTATGTGCCATCTAAATAGCAAAGCGTTAACCAAACCTCTTTTACTCGATATTGCCCCGCTGCCAGCAAGCCTGTTCAGTACCCTGGCGGGTTTATCTTGGTACCATGCAAGCATAGCCCCGCTGCCAGCAATCATGTTTAGTACCCTGACAGGTTTACTTGCACTTACCGAGCTTCCTTGTTTGAGATTTTACTTAGCATGGACCTGCTGCCAGCGAGCCTGTTTAGTACCCCGGCGGGTTTGCTTCGTATAATGATATATATATATATATATATATATATATATATATTTGTAAGGAAGCCAGTTGGTACTAGAGTGTGCTAAGCCTACTAAACACATAATTCAATATTTTAGCATGAAGCTTATGAGCAACTTTATTTATAATGGCCTAAATTACAGATCATGTCAAAAGATAATAACTTAAAGTTGTTCTTTGACTTCATAATCTATCTTCTTCATAAAAGGTCAGTAATGTTCCCCACAAAATAGAAAATATCACCTACTTTTAGGCTACTTTTTAAAGGTGCTTTAGAGACAAGTTTTGATAATGAATCCAAGATGAACTAGGAGTCCATAGGTGTAAGATTGAGTTTTGTGGAAATCATAATAATTAAAGTAGGTCTTTGAGTAACTAGTATGATAAGAAATATGCATGTATGATGTAAGATTGCTTTGGTTTAGTCATTAACATGATCTTATCCTTAGTTCTTTTATTTTAAAGGAAAACAGAAAGTGAAGTTGTATGAATATCTAAAGCTAACTAACCACATACAACTTTTTATTTATATACATACTATCCTATGCTATCTAAAACAAAGAAAAACTCATTATTCAAGTGTAAGAACTTTTCCAATGTAACCATGTGCGAAGCAAAATGAAAAACGTACATATATCCACATATGAAAAATTTAAAGCAGCGATTACCTGGATGTGGAGAATCAACCGACTTACTTGCTTTTGCAACAGAAGGTGTCGAATGAAGGAATGGTATTGTGGCCTCATTACCTCTTGGAACCATCTTTCGATGTAATCCTGATACTCATCTTCCTTCCTCATGTTATACAGATCTTCTTCTTCTGAATGTTCAATTGCTTGAGGACATGAAAGATCTATCGATAGATATGTGGAGAACTGTTCAACATTAGGTCTCTCTCCATCAAATGTAGTCACCAAGTTTTCGGTTTCCTTGGCAGACTGGCAAGGAGATTCGGTTTGTAGCTCACGGGACTGTGGTTCTTCTATTATTTCTAGAGAGGTAGATAAATTCTTGACTTCTGTCAAGATGTGTTCTTCTTGAGAAGAAGATATTGCGATCCCAGCTGCCGCTAGGATTTGAGAGAGTTATCTCATGCTGACGGTCACCTCGGAATCCATTTTGTCGGTTGATAGATCCTACTTCACACATGGATTAGTCCCTGGGTTCTTACAACACCCAAAAAAAAATTATGTGTTTTTAAAGACTTTATGTTACAAAAAAAAATTTGCGAACTAAAACACACCACACTTGCTGAAAGAATAACACACCTGAAAAGAAGGAAGACAAACTTTATGAAATAAATTGCAGAAAATTAAATACTTAGATGTACAAAAAGGAAATCATACTTGTGTGGAAAGGAACAACAAGGATTTGGGGCACCCCACTATAGTGGATGCGCGGGTTCTTACCTCTCGTCTTACCGTTCTCCCCTCCCCCTTGTTGTGTAATGTAAAAGCATCCTATCTATCCCTATCTACCTAGACTCCAATCCCTTTAGCACCTCCCCGGAAACGGCGCCAAAATGTTGGTGTTTTATTATGTGTTAAATAATTCCAATATATTTAAATTGTTAACCCGAGGAGGGAGCTTATGAGATGCAATCACTATATGTGCAGGATTGAAGGTTTGAGCTAACCTAAGATGACTAAAGATGCAAATGTGCTAACATGCAACTATATGATTTTAAACTACTCGCATGACTTTCATAATTCAAATGCAAGAATTTATTATATCTATGAAAACGAAAAATTGATTAACAAATGAGGCGAGTAGGAAAATAAATAAAGATGTTTAATTGAACTGAATTGATTTGGAAGCAAGTAGAAAACTTGATAAAGATATTTATTATAGATGCAAGTAGAAAATTTGATAAAGATATTAATTTATGATCCAAATCTTATATCATGAGCATCTTCATTATTTGTATGAATGGAAACTAGTCTTATAATTAACAAGTTAAAACAACTTGGAAAATGGAATTATTAAACTATTACTGGAAAAACAAACCATCTAGAAACAAGATTAATAAGTTCAAAACAGTAACTAATTAACAAATCAGATATGAAGAACTTAATTATGGAATAAGGTTGAGAAGAAAGTTTAAGAAGAAAGAAGAGAAAGGAGGAAATAATGATGAAGTTATAAAACAAGAGTTAAATTACATCTAAAACCATTAATTAGGAGTAAGAAAAATTATGGTTGAGAGGTAGAAGAAGTTAGATTCTGAGAAAGGCCTAAAACAATGTAGAAAACACACAGGTCCGAATGACGATCCGAACGTCGGTCTGAATGGCGGTCCGAATGACGATCCGAACGCCGGTCTGAATGGCAGTCCGAATGACAGTCCGAATGGAGGAAAATGAGTTAAGTTAAGGAAAAGAAGAATTTTGGATGATTTAATTACCAGCTAGCTTTATGCAAATGATCCTACTATGCAAAGGAAGCAGTAGAGAGATTATTTAGAGGCTAAACTAATAAAAAATTATCTACTCTAATCATTATCTAGGTAGAGGAATTGTTTCTATGAGATGTGAGAAGAAGATTGAGATGGAAGAAGAAAGAGTTAACCTACAGCAGGTAGGAAGAAGAACTAACAGAGAGGAAGAAGGGAGAGAAAGGAATGCTAACTATGGAGGAATTTGGAAGCAATATCTAATTATAATGATGGAAGAAGAATTGGAAACAAACTGCAAATTATTAAACTATTGGTCGACCATTCTTAGCTCAGAAGAAGGGAGATTACATTAACAGCAGAATATTAATTACAGAGGAATGAGGATGACCTACACAGGAAAAATGAAGTTAATTACACGCACAGGAAAATAAACTAGTGAATTACAAAAAAGAAATGCAGAAAAAGATAAATAAAACCTCCAGTTGATGAGGGGCCCTTCCCAACAATCAGAGGAGAAACTAAGTCAGCTTAAACGACTATCAGCAAAGCATCAACGTATTGAAACTTCCATTGATCTGAGAAAATTACATAACACTTTATGCAGAAGTAACTGCTATCTCCTGTCTATTCCTACGCTATCTGATCTTACACATATGCTCATATGGATCTGCGTTTCTCCACAGGAGACACCTTTATATAAGTTTACAAAGGAAGAGAGGGTCGACGAAGTCGACCTCTCTAAAAATAGTGGTCTTTAATGTCATACAACAGCTTTAAGGTGGCTCACGACAGCGCACAGGCCAGTTGCCTACTTCCACGGCGTCGACCCTATCCAATATGAGCAACTACGTGTTCGTTTCCTTCAACCATGGGCAGAGTGTTAGCTGGCGAGTTGGATGAACGGAAGAGAGGACTGTTAGAGCATCAATGTGGACAGAGCGAAGGCAGACGAGGATTCTCTAGAACGTTGGCATGAGCAGGTGACGTGATACCAGGTTGAATGCGTAGGAAAATCAGATTTGAAGCGTTGATGTGGCGTGGAATTGTGTTGGCAAGCTGAGCGTGGGGGGACTAGACTCCTCTAGAACACTGGCATGAACTAACGTGCGTGATCCTCGGCTGAACGAGTAGAAGAGTCGGAGCGTAGAAGTGTTGACGTGGATGGGAAGTGTGTTGTCGAGCTTGGACGGCCTGGGGACGAATCTTCCAGAACCAAAGCTCCTTAACCATGACCACCACGTGGCTAACAAAACCCACGTGCCCATCTTTGCTTTTAACGGCCAGAGATATGCTAACCGCTAATTTCGCGGGCTGAACGGGAGGCTGAACGATGGGTTGAACGTGTTTGAGCTTTAACACGTAGCACATGGACTGAACGAAGGGTCATTTGAGAAACACAGCCTGTCAATTAAAACATAAATGTCAATTATGCCAAAAAAATGCCATTTGATCATAAACAAATCATAATATAATGAAATATAAACAAGATTTGTATAACAAGTAAATATATGCATACCTGGGCTGTTTGATGGGCTGAATGGTAAAGAAAATAACTTAATATAGCAAAAGATGATAGAAACAACGCCATTTCGAGTGATTGAATGATAAAAAATAGTGACAAAAATGGACGTCAACAAGTTTTCATCTCTCTTTTGATTCAATAGTGGATATTTAGTGACTTGTACACATCAAAGTATTTATTTTTAACTCAAATATTCGGGACATATTACCCTCGAAGTATTGGATGTACTACTCATGTGGTGATTTCATGAAAGCAAATTTTTACACATCAAATGCATCCACTGGAGCTAGACGGAAGTCTATGGTGGAGTTCCATATAGAAGCATAGAAATACTATAGCCTTACAACATGCTGTAGAAAATATCTTTTGGAGCCATGACCATGAACTGACCCTGTGGAGATAAATCCTAATCTGTGCATTCTTCACTCTCATGACTTGGGCATACTCATCCTCTCCTCCATGTGAAGACTCTCTATCATGGAGTTGTATCATGGATACAAGAACATGAAGGGCAATGTGAATACTATCATTGGTGAAGTGTGGACCTATCACTTTTAATACAACTCTCCATCTACGGTTTCATGAACTAGAGACTCCTTTTCCATGCGTGAATACAACTTTGCACCATTATCAAGGAATTATGCAAATAGGAACATTGTGGCTCCATTCCCCTGCGCTTTTCATAGTATTTGGTATGTTCTTGATTGTTTATGCACTTGGTTCACATCACCTTAGAAGTTTTCTTTCTCTCATCAGTAAAAAACAATGCCCTTTATATTCAGAGTTAACTTTTCATAGTGAACTAATGGACTGATCTAATGTTGTTAGAGTAGTAGAGCCCCTCTCAACTTCCTAAATCATCATTCGACGACAAGATGTTCTGGATAGGATAAAAATGGTAACTACATTTCTTTTCTTTTGCATAGTGGTTTTATACATATTCACCAAGCACATTGGGATTTTGAAGTTGCAGCATAAATTGTTTGGCTCAATGAGAACATATGCTACGAATAACAATCCAATTTCAGACTATGCACATCATGCAAGCTATCGATATCTTACATATGATGAGTGTACATGTTGGAACACCTGAAAGAAAAGTTGCTAGGGATAAATGTGCTCCCTCAGGTTCAACAATTATTGACAAAAGCGAATAGAAAACTAGGTTGAATCCAGCAAATATCTATGTGCAACTAGATATATTTGGTGTTGCATTGAAGTGATATCACCATAGAACTATCGTGGAAGATTGTGGAGCTATAGTTGAGTGTCGAGACTTGGTGCTTATTATGCTCACTAGTGCACATTGAAACCCTAATTTCATGTGGGTGAGAGATACAAAAACCTAACTTGATGTATGGAATTTGTTTCCAAAATTTTTGTTGGTAGTAAACTTGTATTTGGATACTAATAAGCTTGGAGGGTTAACCTTTCATTACCAATAGGATTTTATGCTTGGATAGCACATATTTGTATAATTGTTTGTAAATCGAAGGCTGTGGTGCAAAAATAACATAGATTGTACTGAAATAGATTAGTGCCTGCAAAAATCTCATATAGCATGTAGAAACATAAAATGAAATTTTTTGTAAGAGGTGGCAGAGACATAGACTTGCACCCTTCTTCTTTGTTTCTCAAACACTATTAAATTGCAAGCATTGTGAAGAAAAGTTGTAGTTTTGAAAAAAAAACTGCAACAAAAGTGGAGGATTGAAATTCATCCCACTAGCCTATATAAGTATCCATCATAGATAGAAAATATTTCCAAAATATTTCAAACCAAAATAGGGTTGGAATTCATCCCAAGCCAATGGGTCGAAGGCATGCTCTTAGTCTCATTCAGAGGAAAAACAAAAGAAACCAATTTCCATGCAAATTTAAGAGACCAACAAAATCAAGCAATCAACATATTGTTTGAGACACAACACCCAGACATGTTAGACGAAACCACCAGTTTATTATCTCATATGTAATAAGTTACCAAATCAAAATCCATACCAAACCAAGATCTATAATCTAAAAGATTTAAAAATATTAATGCCAATTTTCATCCATATCTAATGTACATCTCAGGCACTGAAAGCAATCAACAAATTGTTATTGATTTTTTAGCCCAAACAATTCGCAATCAAGCCACCACAGACAATGCACATATCTTGTGTACATCTCAGGCACATAAGGAAATCAGGGGCTAGTCATTGAGTTTTATGCCCAACCAATTCACCATCATGACAACAAATAAACATTGCCATATAAACATTGATTTTTAAGTCCAAGCAATCCACAATTAAGCTAGTACATAAACTTCCAATCTCAATGGGTAATGGAAAAATTCAATCCACAGCAAGTCAATATCTATATAAAACTAGACTATATAAGTCTTCATCATAGATAGAAATATTGACAAAATATTTCAAACCAAAATAGGTTTGGAATTCATCCCAATCCAATGGGTCGAAGGCATGCTCTTATTCTCATTCCGGGGAAAACAAAAGAAACCAATTTCCATGCAAATTTAAGAGAGTTATAGTGGAAGATTGTGGAGTGTTGAGAGGGCCATTTAGCGGTATTTTGGTATCATCATGTATTAATGTGTGTTTAACTAATGAGTGGTTGGAGCAGGTGTACCGCTCCAACATCTCCACTTATTGTATAAATACTACCTCAATGAATGAATAAGATGAATGAACGTTCCGTTCATATCATAATCTTCTTGATGGTTTATATGTGTATTCTTATGCTGTGCTTGCTTGAATATGTATTGAATCAGAGCATTCAACAGTGGCGTCGTTGTCGTTCTCCATTCGGTCTGGGTGACCCAGCAACAGCAGATGGGGACCGGTTCGAACCTGAAATAAAGCGTGAGGTAGAAGAAACCTGCAAGAAAACGTTAAAGACTGCTCGTGCCGTTGTCGTTCTCCATTCGGTCTGGGTGACAGCAGCAGCAGCGGATGGGGATCGGTTCGAACCTAAAATAAAGCGTGAGGTAGAAGAAACCTGCAAGAAAACGTTAAGGACTGCTCGTGCGCGCGTGGAGATGATCGAGGATATGCAAAATCTGTATGATGAAAGCATGCAAGCTCGCTTACATGCTCTGTTCGAGTTAAGGATGCTTCTAGTTGTATTTGCTGTCGTGCAAAAGAAAAGATCGCCCGACTCCAGGAGATGCAAAGAATCCCTGCAAGATGTACCCAGGCTAAAGGTGCGTTACTGAATTCAATTGGGAGAGCCCTCGACCAGCTGATTTCAACCAGTATTATTCAATACACCGGAAATCAATTCATGAAGACAGGCCAGGCTTTGATGTTCATCCGCTATACAGCCGACCACTCCAGTGGATATGCACCCGACCATTCCAGTCGAGATACAACAGACCACATTTAACACTGTAAGGACTGCTTGAGCATTAATTTATTTGTGAACAAATTTTATCTATCATAGAAATTATTCTGTCGAAATCTGCCTGCTTGGAATCCGTCGAATACCAGTCATCGATTGCCCCTCCAATCCATTAATCCAAATATTCTGTCGATTCACATATCTATTGCCAGCGCATTGAACATCAATAAATATTCAGAGAATGAAGGAGTCGACAGTTAACGGGTTGTGTAACGATCGAGTTGTTCACTTTCTTGTCGAGCCCAAGCTTCAGTCAAGCATCCATCATGGCCTAATTTTAGTTATGATCGACTGCCAATTTATGGAGCCTATTGATGGAAGGATTTTGACGACTGTTGCAGTCGGTCCATTCCCATCCTTCAACCGTCGACTCTCTCTTGACAAGATTAAAGCATGCAACCTTGTCAACTGCGCTGACCACTGATCAAAGATTTTAGCAGACTGCCATCAACCACAACTTCCAGTAGATTCATAATCAACAGATTTTCCCATCCACTACTAGAAGCTACCGTCTACCTTCGCTATTACCGTAAATATTGAAGGGAAATATTACTTATGTTATGAAAGATTCGACCATTGACAACAGTTCGTCACTCACCAGCTTGGGGAGTCGGTTGTCGGTTATGGATACATTGCTCACATATGGAGACCACATTGTCGGTTATGTGTCTATTGTTTATCAATTTCCTGTCACCTACATTGACTGACTATTGATAAAATAATCTGTGCGTATAAGTCTATTGACCAAAAAAGCCTCGAGAATTTGTCGACTTATTTTGTCGTTTAAGAATTGAAAAGAAAGAAGTCGGCCATCGACTTGTGTCGACCTTCTATTTGAAGAACCGACGTCGTCGACCAGAGTTCATTGTTTATTCAGTTGACCACACGTTTCTACTAAATGTATTAAATGTTTTTTTGAGTAGTCACTCCATGGCTGAAATTTACCTATTAATGTTGGTCAATTGTTAATTTAATAATCTTCTTACTATGGTCCGGTGGAAGTGTCGAGAAAAAAAAATTGGTTGAGGAATCATATTTTTGGTCCCAAATATTAAAATATGGCTATGTAAAAAGTGTTCGATGCATAATTATGGTCTACGCAGGAATGTTTTCTACTTTTTGTCGATCGTTAATTTAATAATCTTCTTACTATGGTCCGGTGGAAGTGTCGAGAAAAAAAATTGGTTGAGGAATCATATTTTTGGTCCCAAATATTAAAATATGGCTATGTAAAAAGTGTTCGATGCATAATTATGGTCTCCGCAGGAATGTTTTCTACTTTTTTTCGATCGTCTATATTAATGATAGAGTTTAATTTTGGTCGACGAAGTTTTTGGGCGGTATGTGCAATGGGTAATGGTCGAAAAAGAAAAAAAAAAGTGGCCAATGATCATGTAAAGTTACTCGGTACCGACCGCTTGCCTTATTATTGGGTCACTTTATTTTTTAAAAATGGTTGAAATTCATCATGGTTGGGTCACTACCTTGTCGAAGTTTTGTATAAAGGGTTGTTCAAGTTTATTGAACCATGTATATTCATAAATTTGTAAATCAAGTCGGTCTCTTGCTTATCATTGTCAGTCGAGTCAAGTCAAGTCGAGTCGAGTCAAGTTAGTCGACCACGACCAATATCAATCGATATTGACCACAAGTAGCAAACCATTCATAAACTTGCAAGAAGCCTCACAACAGAAGTTGTTTACAAAGACCATATTCAAGCAGCAGCCACCTTACATCACACACAAGAAAGAGCTTAATGATCACATGATGATGCCACAAAGAACACTTGAACTGATTGAGCCTCCCGGTGCTAAAATATAGAGACATCTCTTTAGTGTGATTTCAGAAGTTTGAAGGAAGTTGGTGAGCTGGTGTAAAGGTAGAGTGTGGAATCCCAGAAGTTCCTGGACCGATGGAGATGAAAGCCGGCAGGAAGGTGAAATGGTGAGGCTCGATTGACCACTACCAAACTGTTGACGAAGGATAAAGAAATCACGACTCAGGGTTGTTTTTGCATATCTTCTTCAGGACGAAGAAGTGTTTTGTTGGTGGGGGAGATGTTGAGAGGGCCATTTAGCCGCCTTTTGGTATCATCATGTATTAATGTGTGTTTAACTAATGAGCAATTGGAGCAGGTGTAACCACTCCAACCTCTCCACTTATTGTATAAATACTACCTCAATGAATGAATAAGATGACTGAATGTTTCGTCCATATCATGATCTTCTTGATGGTTTATATGTGTGTATTCTTATGTTGTGCTTGAATATGTATTGAATCAGAGCATTCAACATGGATCTATTGCTGAGTGTTAAGACTTGGTGCTTATTCTTCTCATTGGTGCACAATGAAACTCTAATTTCATGTGGGTGAGAGATACGAAACCCTAACTTGATGTTTGGCATTTGTTTCCAAAATTTTTGTTAGTAGTAAACATGTATTTGGATACTAACAAGCTTGGAGGTTAACCTTTCATTACCAATAGGGTTTTATGCTCGGGTATCACATATTTGTATAATTGTTTGTAAATTCAAGACTGTGGTGCAGAAATAACATAGAGTGTGCAGAAATAGACTAGTGCCTGCAAAAATCTCATATAGCGTGCATAAACAAAAAAGGAAATTTGTTGTAAGAGGTGACAGAGACAGACCTGCACCCTTCTTCTTTGTCTCCCAAACACTGTTAATTTGTATGCATTGTGAAGAAAAGTTGCAGTTTTGAAAAATAAAATTGCAACAAAAGTGGAGGGTTGAAATTCATCCCACTAGACTATATAAGTATTCATCATAGATATAAAATATTGACAAAATATTTCAAACCAAAATAGGGTTGAAATTCATCCCAATCCAAAGGGTCAAAGGCATGCTCTTAGTCTCATTCAGGGGGGAATAAAAAGAAACCAATTTCCATGCAAATTTAAGAGACCAACAAAATCAAGCAAGCAACATATTATTTGAGACACAACACCAAGACAAGTTAGCCGAAACCACTAGTTTATTATCTCATTTGTAATAAGTTACCAAATCAAAATCCATACCAAACCAAGATCTATAATCTCAAAGGTTTAAAAATATTAATCCCAATTTTCATCCATATCTAGTGTACATCTCAGGCATTGAAAGAAATCAACAGATTGTTACTGATTTTTTAGCCCAAACAATTCGCAATCAATCCACCACAGGCATGTTAGCTTTTCAACATTTAATTCAATCTGATATAGGATCTTAACTGAGACAACAACATGTACAACATATCAAGCACAAGAGACAAGAGACACAAAGCATTTCACCGGGGAAAACCAAGAAGGTGAAAAACCCCGCAACTTCCTCAGAGATAGAATGAGCACCAATACAAAGATCACAAAGATGAATCCCCAAAAGATAGATATCTGCAACAGCAAGAGCTCCTCCTCCACTTGTGCGCACTCCTCCTCTCCCTCACTAATGCGAAGTGAGTGAATGTGTGAATGTATAAAATGAGAGAGACACACTCTCTATTTATACACTACTTCACTTGTCTTTTAACTCTAACTAGGTCGGCCCCAACTTAACCACTTAACATAATGTTGATTGGGCCGACCCCCACTAGGGTGGTCTAATAACCTTTTAACCCACATGACTCATACAGGGCCGACCCCCACTAGGGTGGTCTAATAACCCTTTAACCCACATGACTCATACAGAGCCGACCCCATCAAGGTGGTCTAATAACCCATCAATTATAAGTTACAACACTTACAATATAACTTGTGACACTTGCAAGTACAACTGACAACACTTCCAATCGGAGGAATAATACATCTCCGTTGGGGATACAATAAAGTACAAATACAATATACAAGTGAATATCTTCCGAAGTTACAAATACATCAACACTCCCTCTTAACTA
Source organism: Larix kaempferi (assembly GCA_027924585.1). Classification (NCBI taxonomy): domain Eukaryota; kingdom Viridiplantae; phylum Streptophyta; class Pinopsida; order Pinales; family Pinaceae; genus Larix; species Larix kaempferi. The sequence continues at coordinate 1,335,821 of BSBM01000475.1, forward strand.
GGAAGGTATTCTCTTGACACAGGTCATCAATACATATAGGCACAAGTCTTCAATTCTGGAGCTGGATCATCATCACTAGATCACAGAGCATCATCGTTACTACTGATGTACTCGTCATCTCGATCACTGGGCTATCTGTCAATTCTTCTCGTCATAGGAAGTTCTACAGAGCCATCCATTTTTCATGTTGGTTGTAGGCCTAGCCTCCTGTAGGTCTTCATCATCTCTGCGAGCTGGCCATCCCGTGGAATCCTCAGGACTAATTACGTGCGTCAACAAAACCTCGAAAGAGTATCCCAGGATCCTTTATGTGCCTAAGCACGACCAGCAAGATCTCCCAGGGAGCTATTACATGTGACCATCACAAAACCTTAAAAGAGTGTCCCAAGAATGTTTATGTGCATAGCACGACCGACAAGAACTCTAAAGAGCATCCCAGCATCATTTATGTGCCTAAGCACGACCGGTAAGATCTCCAGGACTGATTACATGTGACCACCACCACAAAACCTTAAAAGAGTGTCCCAGGAACGTTTATGTGCATAGCACGACCGGCAAGAACTCTAAAGAGCATCCGAGGACTTTTACGTGCCTAGCACAACCTGCCCGGATCTCCAGAACTTATTACATGTGGTCCCCACAAAACCTTAAAAGTGTTTCTTGCCCAGCAAGAACTCTAAAAAGCATCTGAGGCCTTTTACATGCCTAGCACATCCTGTCCGGATCTCTAGGACGTATTACATGTGGTCTAGCAAAACCTTAAAAGAGTGTCTTGCCCAACAAGATCTCTAAAGAGAATCCTAGGCCTTTTACGTGACTAGCACAACCTGTCTGGATCTCCAGGACGTATTACATGCTACCCTTGCACAACCTGTCCACGGCCACAGAGTAGAAATCCTAATACTCAAGATCAACATGATCATCCTCTCATAAAGCATCATCCCGATGATCATGATCATACTGATCATCATCATACAGTACATCATCTTGATGCACATCATCATCACATGATCATCGTCCTGATGCATATCATCATCGCATGATCATCCTGATCATCATCACAGCATCGTCATGATGCATATCATCATCGCATGATCATCCTGATCATCATCATGTAAAACATCATCTAGAGCATCGTCCTGATGCTCATTACACATGATCATCCTCTTCAAATCCTCTCGTCATCCACGGAGCACAGCCCAGATGCACATCATACAACAATTACACCACCAACATGGGAGAACAAATCTACCACCATTCGGGGAAGGCTCCAGGCCTTACTTTTTCACCATGGGAGAACACATCTACCACCATGTGAAAAATGGATTCAGCCCTTACATCTACACCATGGGAGAACACATCTACCACCATGTGAGAATGGCTCCAACCCTTACATCTGCACTATGGGAGAACACATCTACCACCATGTGAGAATGGCTCAGCAATTACATCATGACCATGGGAGAACACATCTACAACCATGTCAGAAAAGCCCATGTGCATCTACATCTTTTGGACTCATCACTTTCCCTTGGAAGGAACCTCGATCTGAAGTATACCAAGCCTCTTTCCGAAGTACTCGAACTTCACTATGGCTAGTGGTTTGGTCAACACATCTGCAATCTACTCATCCATCGCAACATACAAGAGCTTCACTGCTCCTCTCTGCACCATATCCCTGATATAGTGATATTTGATCTCGATATGCTTCGACTTGTCATGGAACACCGGGTTCCCTGACAACTTCACACAACTCTGGTTGTCACAATAGATACAAGTAGCGTCCAACTGGATATCAAATAAATCATATAGTATCTTCCTTATCCATTGTGCCACACAACTAGCCGAACAAGCTGTGACATACTCTGCTTCAGTTGTACTCAGTGCTATGCAGGACTACTTCCTGCTAAACCAAGAGATCACACCTGATCCCATACTGAAGCAGCACCCCGAAGTGCTCTTCCTATCTACAGCACTGCCTGCCCAATCTGAATCAACATAACCTTCCAGGTTAAACTTTTGATTCGCATCATACTTGAGCCCATAATCAACCATACCCTTCAGGTACCTCAGAATATGCTTTACAGCAATCAAGTGAACATGTCTAGGATCCGTCAGGAACTGGCTCAAGGTGTTCACTGCAAAACAAATATCCGATCTCGTGTTCGTCAGGTACATCAAGGACCCAATCATCTGACGATACATCATGGCATCAATCGACTCTGATGAAGCATCACTCAATAGCTTCAGGTTCGATGCCATAGGTGTGGCCATGGCCTTGCAGTCCATCATCCCAAATCGCTTCAGGATATCTACTACATACTTCCCTCGTCCAAGGAAGATTCCATCCGCACTCTGCCACACCTCCATACCTAGAAGGTAATGTATCATACCCAAGTCCTTCATCTCGAACTCGGCAGCAAGCTTCCTCTTCATGTCGGCAATCAATCCATCTGGTATATCTTCCACTTCATCACTTGCCTTTTATTTCTCTATGTTGCCATCTGCAGCATGCTTGATCTTATAGATCCACTTGGAAGTCACAACAGACTTCCCTTTTGGTCTCGGGACCACATCCCAGACATCATTCTTCGTGATCGACTGGTATTTCCTCGATCATGGCATTCTTCCATTATTGCATCCCAGATCCTGGGAACTTCAGATTCTTCAATATCTTCAATAGATAGTTTTCTTTGAACTTCGTTTGCTGGAACAAATGTTGTAGTCCTTTTGTAGGTGATTGTACATGATCTTTCCTACAAGTCAAATTCAATTGCATGATTAGAAACTTCTCATAGATTTCAGAACAAATTCTTACACATAAAGATATATGTCATACAATCATGCAATTATCTTAGCCAATGCTTCAATACAACATTTATCCATATCCCGTAACTTTCTAGATGCCTTCCATCTCTACCAAAACATTGTTAAGAGTGTGCACAACTCCCAACATGTCAGCAAAGAGGTTTCATTCTATATAAGTAGCAATGGAATGTTGTACAGTACCATAGGCCACTTACCCATTACTTTAGTAGTATCTTGTTCATTAATGCAACTTTTCTAAAATGCATAATATACATCCTAAATCTAAGAACATGTACATGACTGAACGACATCATTTAAGTAATAAGAAATGACAATTCAAATACTTATCTTTGTTTGCTTATTGGGTGGACTCCCTCTCAATCTTTGCTTCCTTGCAGGAACTACTAGAGTGAGCTCCCTCTTGATCTTTGCTTCCTCATAAGTAGAGCTTCTATGTGATCCATGACTATGGATGAGTCTTTGTCTTCATGTCACCATGGTCTTATGTTCTTGATCTAGAACTTGATTTGTCTTTCGTGATGTACCCTTCATGTTAGTGGACAACATCATCCTCATACAACACCACAATGTATTAGTACAATCATAAGTATCACACCCCTAATCAATGAATGTCTTCTATCATTCTCATGCAAGACAAGTCTAAAATTGATCAATATTGTACTAACCTTAATAATATGAAGACAAACATATCATAAACTTAATCATGAACAGATTTCAAGAAATACCTAAATCTCCTCAAGTCATACCTCTCGGGATTGTTTGTAGTCTTCGTATGTAAGGCCTTAGCCTCATCTCCCTCTGGAACTGGAACTTCTTTACTTATGTAGGTGTCCAATTCATTCTCTTCTAGGATTAACCCAATCCGTTTTGATTTGTTGAAGCTGGATCTAGAGCTGGCTAGGGTTTGATACAGAAACACTAAAAATCCAAAATTTGAATTTCAAACTTTTGATTGGATGAAAAGATGCGCCTTGCTGAGCTGATCAAGGTGGTATACTTCAATTTTGAAATCTCCAAAATTTGACCCCTCAAAATTGACTTTGAAACTTTCAGATCTTCTAAACAAAATCCTGAACTAGGGTTTGATAATGCCCGTGGTTCTACCCAGCCAAAAAGTTTGATCTTGTGCTCTAAAATTCAATTTTTTTTAGGAGCATCCAGCCGTGGTCACAGATTCCAAAAAATTTCACTTTTGTAGAAACCCTAATTTTCCACCTTTCTGATCAAAATCCTGATTTAGGGTTTGATGAAGCCCGACCTTCTACCCAACCAAAAATTTTGATCTTGGCCTCTAAATTTCTATTTTGATGAGGATCATCCAGTCGTGGTCTCAGATTCCAAAAATTCCAACTTTCCCCGAAACCCTAATTTCACGTAGCAGTGACGATCCAAAAATGAAAGTGCTCAGAATCAAATTCTATTTGGACAGAAATATATGCCATATTGTTTCTGATGTATCTCTGAAATTTTGGATCCTCATGGTCTGAAACTTCGGGCTGTGATTGACCTGTCATCTTTCCAACCCCATAGATCTGATCTCAAATGGATTCTCTGAGAGAGAGATATGCCAAGTGTCGCAACGTGACCTGTTTATGGGATGAAACAGTATAGCGAACTTGTATGGCATGCCACGTGTCACAGTTTCAACTTCGGCCTCTGAAACCCGGACCTGTGAAACTACATTCCTTTCTCTAACTATCACTTTTTACAGAATTCCATTTGGAGCTTCCTAGCCCGAGACATGACCTTTTTTCCCAGGTCACCTGTTTAGGGTTGCATTCTGGAAGAGGAAGAAACCCTAACTTGTACGGATCATATCTCACAAAGTACAATGAATATGAGGCTGTACTTCGGACACAAGGTACATGGACATTTCATCTTCGACCTGTAGAAGTTTTAGATCCTGAACCTTCACCAAAATGGATTTATAGCGAAAGTGGCATGATGACTGGATTTTACTATACCAAGCCCTAGCTTGTGATTTGCAACAAGTGTCATAAATGCCATACCATGCCTTCCTTCAGGCTAGCTCTGATACCATGTTATTTTTTCAGCATTTAATTCAATTTGAGCTAGGATATTAATTGAGAGAACAACATGTACAACATATCAAACACAAGAGACAAGAGACACAAAGCATTTCACCGAGGAAAACCAATAAGGTGAAAAACCCCGCAACTTCCTCGGAGATAGAATGAGCACCAATACAAAGATCACAAAGATGAATCCCCAAAAGATAGATGTCTGCAGCAGCAGGAGCTCCTCCTCCACTTGTGCACATTCCTCCTCTCTCTCACTAATGCGAAGTGAGTGAATGTGTGAATGTATAAAATGAAAGAGAGAGACACTCTCTATTTATACACTACTTCACTTGTCTTTTAACTCATATAGGGCCGACCCCATCAAGGTGATCTAATAACCCATCAAGTATAAGTTACGACACTTACAATATAACTTGCGACACTTCCAAGTACAACTAATGACACTTCCAATCGGAGGAATAATACATCTCCATTGGGGATACAATAAAGTACAAATACAATATACAAGTGAATATCTTTAGAAGTTACAAATACATCAACAAGGCAATGCACATATCTCGTGTACATCAAGGAAATCAAGGGCTAGTCATTGAGTTTCAAGCGCAACCAATTTACCATCATGACAACAGAGAAACGTTGTTAGATAAACATTGATTTTTAATCTCAATGTATTGGAGAAAACTCACTATGGCTTGGGAATACCACAACAGACAGATGACTACCAAAAATCAACTCAATTCTCAAAACAATGCTATTATAAATGACAATGTTAAGATAATGGAGAAATGTAACCAACCTCGATCCAAACGTTTGATGTAGATCCCCATTGGAGCTTTCAATCCATGCACTTGAAATCTGCAAATTAGTCTTGACAGCCAATATCCAACAAGTACATTTAATATATAAATGGAATTAACATTATCAATAACAATGGTCCATAATATCACAAGCAAATGTAACCCAATGTATAATAAACAACATTCACAACATGATGGACGAGAATATGAGTATTTCTATTAATAAACAAGAAGAAGTACAAAGTGATACGACCTCTTGCCGGCAACCAATTTGAACCAAGATCTAGATCAATCCACTTGTGCCTCCACCACTTCAATCCTCCATGAATGGCAAACTCAAACTATGAAAGGAGTTTGGAAGGTGAACATAAAGGGTTCACAACTACAAGGATCAATGAGTGTAGACTTAAGATAGGGCAAAAATCCACTAGAATTCTCTTGCTATTCTCTTCTTCCTCCCGTCCATAAGCCATATGTGCTCAATATATAGTCCTCTCAAAGGTAGGTGAAAGGACACATCGAGGCATTACTCGGGAAGATGGAGAGCCAAAGGTCACCCAATGACCGCTTTCTGGGAGTAAAAAGTAATAAAATAGTGGTTTTTACCATTTTACTTGATACCCACGGGCTATAGTGATGCAACTCACGGGTACGCCTGCTATAGTGATGCAACAGGCAGGTAGGAATAAAAATAGGGCAAACTAGTATCTCTGAAGGATATAAGTGGATCTGAGTCACTAAAATGGATCCTACAGGCCAAATAATGCTGATGCTCACAGGGTGGAAGATTACGATGTAACAGATTCCCCCTAATGTGTGAGATCAGAGACTGATGCTATGATGGCCAAAATACATTATAAAACTCTGAAGTGGAGTGATGGAGACACAAGTGGAAAGAGAAGCTCACTCGTCATAATACAATAGTATCTCTGAATACATTTCGGTATAGTACAACAATCTGATACAATGGCCATGAATAGGCAGTATATAATAGATACATGTTATAAGTGATCATAGCCATGATCCCTCTACAGTAAGATATGGTCTTCTGCTGAAAAGAAGACAACTGGTGCAAACTGGAGGTACAAAATGCTGAAATCTGAGAGGTGATATCTCAGGTGTAAAGTCAAAGTCATAAGTAGCATACTGAATGCTACAATCGCCTGGGGTTTTCTACACAAGTCTTCGACGGTGCAAGTCCCATCAAGTGAATAAAGGAGTTGGGGTCGAACCTGATAAAACATCGTCTGATTACCGCTCAATGATGTATATCGTTAACAGACGCGAGATAACCCACCAATCATGAAAATGGGCATCAAGGCATAGAGCACAATCATCAGAGTGTGAATAAATGGGTTGAAGTCGAACACTAGGATGAATCCATCAATTAGGGGACATTGGTGTATTCCCAAAACTGTCGATGGCGAGAGAACCTACCACTAATGATTGCAAGCCTCAAGGTACTCAACTGAACTCTATGCCTCAAGTCCCGGAATAAATGGGTTGAAGTCGACGGAATGAGACTTGCTGGAAGGAGGGCATTAAGGCATCCCCCATCGACCAGCACGAGGTACCAGCAATGCTGAAAGATTTGTAAGATCTCAGTTGAAACAGACTGACTCAATAAGGATCGCCGACATGCAATAGTCAAGAGAACTGAGGAGTGGCCGACATCGGTTTCAGGACTTCCTTTGAACAAGAGCATGAGCAGATGGATAGACTCAAGCAGCATAGACTTGACATAAACTGTGCAATGTGGGAGGCATTATAGAGGGCTCCATAATGACTGGAAGCTTAACCAATCGGTGGAGAAAACTGAGAAACAAGTACAGCTCCTAAGGCCCAATTATAGTCCCGACTCATAATATACAGATTGGAATGAATGCTCTATTCAAAGGCGACCCAATAGCTGCCAACAAGAAATTGTAACCATAATCTCGTCCAGCTTTTTGGAATATTTGATTTTTTTGGTCTTTTCATATTTGGGAAAAGCTTGAAAAAGAATAAAATTGCTTATAGTACAACAGGTGAGGGAACGAGTGTCAAATAGCTAGCAGACTAGTCCCAAGCAGTGGAACATACCTATGCTCAATGCAAGGAAGTGCGTGCAGGATGTGGACACTCGGGGGAATGTTCCCTCAGGGTAAAGGGTCATCAAGATGCGAAAGATAAATTAAGGCTCTACTTGGCTCGGAAGGTAAAGTGCTCAGGCACATGACTAATAAGTGAGTAAGCGGGAGCCGACACAAGGCTCAAGCGACAAGCAGGATAATGCAATGCAATCACAACTCGACATAAAAGGGAAGTCCTTTTTCGTAAAGTTAGTCTCCTCACCCGAAAAAGTGTAAAACAATGAGAGAAGAACTCTTCTAGTCACGTATGACTAGAGTATACCTTTTTCGTAATTAATCCACAAAGGTTCGGAAAAGGGGTAAACTAATACCTAAGTGGATGTCGCTTCAAATCCTTTAACGAGTTTGAAATGACAATTATACTCGGCAATCTTGTTTGATTTCGAAAAGTCTAACAATGGCTTAAAAAAGACTTTATAAAAATCTTTTCCGTAAAGGTTTAACGAGCCTGAAAAAGTAAACTCGTGACCTCCTTACTGTTTTTAACGATCTCAAAGGAGAGATGGAAGAATGCTCGTAATAGGAGCAGACGAGTGTCAAGGGCATGCGAGACTAGTTCCAAGCGCATGGAACAAAGCTATGCATAATGCAAGGAACATGAGCAAGATAAGGACACTCAGGGGGTGTCTACAAATTCGGATGGAAAAAGGTTCAAATGCATCATAACAACGGGGAGGCCTAAACCTATATGCAAGGTTCCGAATATGCCTGCCATGATCGAAGCAAATGTCGAAAAGGACTAGTGAACAAGTATAAGTCCAGCTAAGAATCCTGTCTCCAAGAAACATAAGTACCAAGATCATCTCTAAAACGTACGTAAAGAAAAATCTGATACAGGTCACTATGGTAGAAAATTTTTCAACTTCACTATTATCACCCTCAAACATAATGTAGGGAGAACTAACCACTGAAGGTGCCATAGTACCAACACCCAAGGGACCAAAATGATCAACTTCGGAATGAAGAGCAAAGCTGAAGGACGTGGAGGAATCTGCAGTGGCAAATTCATCATCACGAGAGTTGGAAATTCTAGAAGTAGAATCGAACTCATCAGGATCATCGATTCGGGGATCTATAGGAGAGTCTACAGACTCATCACTAGGGAGATCAAACTTTAATGTCAAACCGGGGCTAGACAAAACTATGCCTGGATCAGAATCCAAATGCATGGCAGGTTGTACTCGAGGCTCATCTCGTTCAATAAGATCAAGGGTGGGAAGGAAATAAAATTGATGATGAAAATCCTCCCAAGGCTTGTCATTACCATTCATGGCCTCAATAAAAACTTCATCTGAAGGTAGAATACCATCGAGGCAATCATGTGAACAAGATAGGTCGACTGCATGCGCGGGCAGCATAACGGGATCTTCCTCTACTGCCCATGAAGAAGAGAGATCCGAATCTTCAATGGCTTGTTGAACATCTTGAGAAGCAAGCTTGATTACAGACAAGGGCATATCCATTCCGATGTGAGAAAAGTCTCCAGACGGGGAACTCGTGGAAGGTGGATCCCACGGATCACTAAAATATGAGGTTCGGAAAGGTACATTATTCAATGGAGGAGGCGCATTATCAGAAATGGTTTCAATAAAAGCAATGGGTGAAGGGAAATCATAAGATCCCATCAATGAAGGGTACATACCGACACCCATGTTCCCAGTTATCAGCTGAGAATGAGTAACCTGCGGGACTATGGATCCCGTGGATGCTGTGGAAGAGGAGTTAACGAAATCCAGCTGATTGATGGTCACTATCTTGCCTTCGTGAGGAAAGAAGATAACTCTGAATACAGTGGACGCGATAGCTTTCATGGCATACATCCAATTCCGGCCCAGTAAAGGGTTGTAGTCGATGGGCGCATCAACCACCTCGACTTCAATAGGCATAGACTTACCTCCCAAGGAGACAATAAGGGAATGGATAATTCCATGCGGCTTAAATGAACGACCGTCGAATGCAGTAAGCGTGGTTCTAGACGCGAGTAGGGGAGGAGACCCAAGAGCTTTCCAACAAGCTAACGACATTACTAACGCAGAAGCACCTTCATCAACCATAGTACGTTTGACAAAACTCTGAAGGCACACCACCTGGATTTGAAAGGCCACGTGGTAGGGTAAGCGAGGTTGAACATCAGTAGTATCGAACTTGATAAAAGTGGGACTTCCCCCATCCTGAACTCCTAACGCACTCAAAAGAGCATGCTTCTAAGAAGGACATGCTTGCAAAACTTCAAGAGCCGACATGGCACACGGAGTTTGGCTCAAATATTCTACAATGGAGTAGCTGTGGGCGGCTCGAGCATTAGGATTATGCGTAGAGCGCTTACGAACACCTTTCGGTATCCGCGGCATAATAGAGGGCTTCTCGATATGCAAGGAATTGTCAGGAGGAGGGGAAGGCTCACTCCCCAAATTGGGTTGTGGTGCATCATAATCGCGCTGACGAGTGGCAACACTAACCTCTGACTGAACCATGTTCACACATCCATAACCACTAGTATTGGAACAAGACGTTGTCGTCTCAGTAGGTCCATAACCGGTGGTGGGAGCATGCGAAGCCATGTTTTGGTGATGAGGTAGGGGATCCTTCAACACAGCTGGGCTCTGTGCCAAGTGCTTCGATGCTTCTTCAATTCGAGGACATAAGTGAGTAAGATGATCCTCCCCACAAAGCTTGCAAGGGAATTTCACCTTACGCCTAGGTTTACGATCCCCGCCAGCATTACCGTCTTCCCGAGGAGGGTTGGCATTCTCTTTACGAGGAGTATTACGATTGCTATTATTATTACTTCCATTGTTTCCACCCCTACGATTATTTCTCCCATTTTTCTTACCACCAGGTTGTTGGTTACCCGATGGTTTCGTTGATTGCACGTTGTGTACATCAAACGACAGAGTGGAAGTGGACAAGGTGTGAACCTGTCCGGGAGTAGACTGGTTTAGCGACAAATTTTGCATTTGATTAGCTACCAAGTCTACAGGGTGAGTGCATGCGGACCCCATGATGCCATCGGCATGTGGTCCAGGAACTGACGTAGGCTCATGTCTTGTTCTCGGTGCATCAGGAATAATGTCATACAAAATGCCAGACTGAGAATAAAGTAGATCTAACTGCTGGACTTTCAAGATAGCTTGTTCCTCAGTCACAATGCCGGACATCGAAACATCCTTAGCAATGTATGGGAGTAGAGACTTGAGGAACCATTCCAACAGGAACTCTGGAGGAATGTTGGTTTTCACTAATCTCTTCCGCCGACGCCACTCTTGAACGTGGTCAGAAATATGTGTGGCCTTATTCTGACGGAAGGTGGACAACAACTCAGTACCAGTATCACAATGAACCGGTAACTGGAAATGGTCTAAGAAAACCAAATCAATCTCGTTGAATCCCCTATAGGTGTTTCCGAGCAACTCCACATACCACTTCGCGGCTGCCCCCGTGAGGGTGCGTTGAAATAGTTGTAATCTAATGGAATCATGATTCAAAGAGTTGGAGGAGCACCAAAGGTGAAACGTCATGACATGATCTCTCGGGTCCTCACCACCTTTCCCCTCAAACTTCGGAATGTCCGAAGGGAGCTTGGTAGGGACCGGGGGCTAAGTAGGGTCGTGACACACCGGATCATTCGTGAGCTTTGAAAGATCCAGGAGATTCAAGCATGCAAGGAACGGGAGTTGAGGCTGAAAATCTTGATTATAAGCCCCCATAAAAGGTTGGTTAAATGGAACTGTGTTATAAGATGGACCAAAAGCTTGACCATGAGGATTAAACTGCTGATAATGAGGACCTGACGGACCATAAGCTTGCCCATGGCCATAAGATTGATAACCTCCTCCTGCCTGACCCATTTGAGAGTAAGCAGGTATATGCGCATTTTGGGCACCATATTGGGGTGGTGGGTGATACTAGTGGCCAGCACCGACTGTGTTGTAGTAAGGGTTTCCACCATGAGTATGGGGCATGTATGTCCTATTCATAGCGGGAACCATGTTGTAATGACCGTAACGGTAGGGTATGTTCCCACCCCCAGCATTAGGATTAGCTTGAGCAGTCGTGTGATGACCATAAGCATGAGAAGTATTCCCAACTCCAATATTGGTGTGACTAGTAGCAGGGATAGTGGCGTGGTGTCCATGTGGATAAAAAATATTCCCACCCCCTACATTAGCATTACTAGTGGCGGTAGTGGACGCAAAAGTATGCGGTATGTGTCCACCCCCGTGGTTGGGAGGAACATAATCATTCGTAAAAGTAGTCTTGGGTTGACGAGTAGCGGCACCGGTATTAGGTTGTGGATGGCAAGTCGTGTTCCGAACAACGTTCCGATTAGGTTGGGTATTCCTAGGAGGTGGTCGTGTTCCAACATTAGCATTGTTAGGAATCTAACTAGTCCCCATACTATGTGTGTGGGTGGACAACGTAGTGCCCCCAGCGAGGGTACTACCCCCAGTGGGTAAGTATGGCTAACACTTTGACTAGTGCCAGCATGACTACCAACCGTAGTGGAAGGTTTGACAGTACTATGACTAGGCATACCAAAAGAGAGTGCGGTGGGGTTGATCGTAGGGCCAGTTTCATCATGTGACTCAGGCATCCCGTATCTAAAACTGCGTGGAAACAAAGGAACGAAAGGCTCGTCCTGTTCTTCGTCCTCGGGTAAGTCGGGCATTCCGTAAAGATAATTATCTGGATTCGAAGGATCAAATGGATCTCGTTCAAGTGGATTAGGCCAAATAGAACCAGGTTGAGTCTCAGGTGGATCACCTCCCCACTCCTCACGAGGAGTATGGGGATCGGAAGTATGGTCAACTCTACCCGAAGGAGTCGAAGGATTTTCCTCAGTATCAGAATGTGTAGCAGTCATGACGTCTTGGACGTAAGTCATGTAAGAATCCGAAGACTCAGAGGGAGCCCTCCGATGTCCTCTAGCAACACGGCATGAAATCTCGGCTGGCTTTAAACCAGCCAACCGACTGGACCGGCGGAGCGTAGGGCTCTGTGCCACGATATCTCTGGAGAGAATATATAATCAAAATGCCCCCCTAAAGGCCAACTATCGATAAAAAACAGTAAATCAAAAGCACACACCTAGAGAAACTACAGCCAAGAGCAGACAAACAGAGTGGCTAAATGAGCTCCCGACACTAGAGCCGGTATGTCTTGCCTAGGAGAGGCTTGAGACTCCCAAACTATAGCCGGAGGTAACAGAATCAGTTATAGAGACACCCAGGATTCACTACGTGAACAGGGTCAAGTCCACTGCACAAACACAACTGTGTTGTCCACTCCCTATCTGACTCAGGACACAAACAACATAACCACTGCAAGTACCCTGTGCGATACCTAGGTAAGGCAACTATGGTCACCGCAATATAACTAATGCTCAAGGGGACAGTCGCAGGTGGGATCCGTCATATGGGCAGGGTAGCTAAGCCCGAAGCACAAGAGGACGAACCTCCGGTACCCCCAGATATGAACAAATCCTGGATATATCTCCCACGTTCAGCCGGTATCAAGGGGATATCTCCTCAACCAACCTCCCGTGACCTCGTGCTTAACTTTGGATTGAGTAGAGTTTCCCGAGAACACCGATCTATACCATGGATTCCTCCACTCCCTGGTCAGACACCTAATGTTTCGTCTAGTAGTCTTGGATTGTTAACTCACAATGATCTATTCCAAGACTCTAAACCTATGCTAGTTGGTGTACCCTATAAATAAAATCAGTCTAATCAATTTTAAGATTAAGTGTTAATTTTAGTGGCTGTGGTTACTCAAGGGATATGAACGTGAAACTAGTGATGTGTAGACTCAATAGTATGCAAAATCGTCCAATCCTAGACTCATCTATCCAATAAAACAATGTCACTAATATGCAAAATCAACCAACAATTCCGAAATAAAGATGCCATCTTTTATCTTTTCAATGCACAAGAAGAACCTAAATGAAGGCAATAAGCACTCAATGCAAGATGCAGTACATGAAAGTAAAATATTTTTGTATTTTCGCTTATAAACAAGAAGGAAAATGCAAAAAACTAAATGTATATTTTTGTATTTTTTCAATATAAATGGAATGAAAAAATGCAAGCAAAATCCTACTATTCAGTCACTGAAGTGCCAAGAAGATCACTAAGACAACCCAACAGATCCTAAACAGCAAGACTCAGCCAAAGGAAAGAGCTCAAAAGGAAAAAACCAAGAGGCTAAATCCAAAGATTGGTAAAAAACCAAGAAGGCTCAACCAAGAGGAACGAAGAGTTCTGGTCACAACCAAGGCATGAAACAGTCAAGAAAGAGGCCAACAAAGACTCAGGAACAACCAAAGCCAACCCAACAACAACCAATAGCCATAAACCAACAAAATCCGGAGTTATACACTACTATCGAAGGAATACCTGCGGGTACCCGCGAGCAGTAGAGTAAACAAAGGCGGGTAGACGCGGGCATAACTAAGCTAGCCCGCGGGTGAGGAAAGGCAAATGGTCAAATAAAGAGTCCAAGGGCTCAGAAAAAAAAAAAGCAAGTTTTCTATGGTGTATCTTAATGGCCAATCAGTGACACAGAGCTTCGATAAACAACAACTCTAATTAAGGACTAATGCTCAAAAAATTTCCCAAACATGGATGTTTTCCCTAGCGGAGTCGCCATTTCTGTATTGGAGAAAACTCACTATGGCTTGGGAATACCACAACAGACAGATGACTACCAAAAATCAACTCAATTCTCAAAACAATGCTATTATAAATGACAATGTTAAGATAATGGAGAAATGTAACCAACCTCGATCCAAACGTTTGATGTAGATCCCCGTTGGAGCTTTCAATCCATGCACTTGAAATCTACAAATTAGTCTTGACAGCCAATATCCAACAAGTACATATAATATATAAATGCCATTAACATTATCAATAACAATGGTCCATAATATCACAAGCAAATGTAACCCAATGTATAATAAACAACATTCACAACATGATGGATGAGAATATGAGTATTTCTATTAATAAACAAGAAGAAGTACAAAGTGATACGACCTCTTGTCGGCAACTAATATGAACCAAGATCTAGATCAATCCACTTGTGCCTCCACCACTTCAATCCTCCATGAATGGAAAACTCAAACTATGAAAGGAGTTTGGAAGGTGAACATAAAGTGTTCACAACTACAAGGATCAATGAGTGTAGACTCAAGATAGGGCAAAAATCCACTAGAGTTCTCTTGCTATTCTCTTCTTCCTCCCGTCCATAAGCCATATATGCTCAATATATAGTCCTCTCAAAGGTAGGTGAAATGACACATCGAGGCATTACTCGGGCAGATGGAGAGCCAAAGGTCACCCAATGACCGCTTTCTGGGAGTAAAAAGTAATAAAATAGTGGTTTTTACCATTTTACTTGATACCTGCGGGCTATAGTGATGCAACTCGTGGGTATGCCTGCTATAGTGATGCAACAGGCTGGTAGGAATAAAATAAGGGCAAACTAGTATCTCTGAAGGATATAAGTGGATCTGAGTCACTGAAATGGATCCTACAGGCCAAATAATGCTGATGCTCACAGGGTGGAAGATTACGATGTAACACTCAAGCAATCCACATTTAGGCCAGCACATACACTTCCAATCTCAATGGGCAATTGAAAAATTCAAAATCCATAGCAAGCCAGTGCCTATATAAAACTAGACTAAATAAGTCTTCATCATAGATAGAAAATATTGACAAAATATTTTAAACCAAAATAGGGTTGAAATTCATCCCAAGCCAATGGTTCGAAGGCATGCTCTTAGTCTCATTTCGGGGAAAAACAAAAGAAACCAATTTCCATGCAAATTTAAGAGACCAACATAATCAAGCAAGTAACATATTATTTGAGACACAACACCAAGACAAATTGGAAAAAGTAATTAACATAAGTCTTTGCCACTTGTAGAAAACCATCAAATTACATTTCAAGTAGAGACAAATTGAATTTCATTTTGAAACAATGGGTGGAAAGCATTTATCGATGAAAACCATAACATTTACCATTCCTAGAAAATTAAAACAAATCTTTTAGGGAACCCTTTGCAAAATAGGCGAAGTACATGCCCTTGCTTGGGTAAAAACAAACAACATAACAATAAACACAAATAACCACCAAACGTTTCCTATTTCCAAGCTAGGTGAATTCATGGTGTAAATTTCCAGTATGGTAAACCATGTAAACCACTTTGAGACACAACCCTTGCACAAAGACCATAATCATCATTGAAGATTGAATGCATCTAACACTAAATAATTTTATTTTTTCTCCCAAACCCAATAAGAAAACCACAACCTCGTAGCATGCTTTCCAAAAGAGCAAACCAACTCATCACATAAGAAAAATGATTGTGACTAGCCCAAAAACCCCCATTTTGAGCAACCATTCCAGAGAGTTCAAGGGAAAATGCAAGCAAGAGTCCAGACAACAACACACAGAGGGAAAACAAGGACAATATCAAATGCAAGTAAGAGGGAAACAACCAAATGAGAAGATGAAGCTCTCCAAAAACACCAAGCTTCGAACCTTGAACCGAGGCAAATGAGAGTTGTAACATTAAAACAAATTACCAAACCCTAATAACCACTTAATTGTTAACCATCAAAACATCTAATTCCATTATTTGTATATTTAAAAAAAATCCACAACGAAAATTCATCACAAAGAAGTCTCAGAACTTGAAACCCTAATTCAAAAAACAAGTATTCATTAAACTTTACAGCAAACCCATCACAAAATTTGTAGTAAACTCAACATTGTTCTCTGTAATTTTTCTTTTTACAAGCCATCAACATTTACAGAGCTAACATACATAAAGCAACCGACATAGTGAACAGACAAGAAACATAGAATGCCACAACAACGTTCCCATCATCTAAATGGCGTGTTGAAAAACACAAGTAGATGAAGCCAATAGGAATAGAGGGTTCCTCCAATAGCGCGTCCTGTTAGATTTTGTAGCTCAGACAAGTACTTCTACGTGGAGGTGTCTAGCATATAGAAGTGGTCCGAGAAGAAACTCTCTAGACAACCCTGTAAAATTGAGGAGGTGTCTAGCATAGTTAATGGAGGATCCATGGTATTATGTGTCTCGTGGTACTCGGTGTCCCATGGTACTCGGTGTCCCATGGTATTGACATAAAATGAATGTTATAAAAGAGTCTATGGATATTTGTATAGATATCACATGCAGGAGTGAATCATATCTCTTGTTGAGTGGTCACAACACAATGGCAAGAGTGAGTCATATCTCTTGTGTGTTGGACAAGACTGATTTATATCTCTTGTGAGTGACAGGAGTGAGTCATATCTTCTGTTGGGGTTTGTCTTTTCTGCTTAGGGTTTGGACATAGTGAGAGTTAGTGGTCTAGGATCCGATGATTCATATCTGAAATCCTATCATTGAAGTGTTGATCAACAAATCTTTAATAAAAGACAAAACTATTTGTTGTTTTTCCCCATTGGGGTTTCCATGGTATTTATTGTGTTCGGTTTTCTTTGTAATGGTTGCTTATTAGTGTGTTGCATTTATCTTTTCAGTAATTGTGAGTTAATTAATTAGCTACATTCCGTATGACTTCTAATCATACAGTGTACAGTAATTGTGAGTTAATTAATTAGCTACATTCCGTATGACTTCTAATCATACAGTGTACGGACACTATGTGGTTCGTTCCTGCAAATATTGATCCATTATTCTAGTTGGATCAGGAGCTAAGTAAAAATCGATGGATCAGGCTGTCAGGGATGTAGATCGAGCCGACAAGTGAAGTTGGGCAGTGGCGAGATCACGGGTTGGTGGAATGGCTGCAAAGGTGCAGGCAGGCGTAGATTGCAGGAGCACACAACAGTGCCAATAGTGCAGGCGAGAGGATCGACACGCTGGCAGACATGCGATGTAGAAGGCACACCTGCTGTGGTCGTGATGACAACGTTGCGAACTAGCCTATGAGAGGAGATCGTGTACAGAGTTGCCATCGTAGTTGACAACAGTGTGAGCTACTGGGTGCAGGAAGGTAGTGGGCCTTATGGCTGTATCTTGGGAAAAAGGTAGCTCCAATGGGAAGTGGTCGTGCAAAGGAGCGCGTGGCGACCTGAGGTTGTAGAGAGCTTGTGAGCTGGGATATAGTGCGTGCTTGGGTTGGAAGTACCATGGGATCGTTGGTGTGAGGCTGCGGGATGGTGGTCGTTAGAGTTGAGCTGACGATGTGTGGTTTTTGTGTCATAAGATTAGGTGGAGGCAATAGTAGGCTCAGCAGATGCACAGGCCGTGGACTTAGAGAAGAGCGATCGCAGCAGTTGGACGTGGGGCATGATGACAACCAAGAAGTTGTGGGCTACAACCATTAGGTACAAAGAAGGGCCGCCACAACAAATCGGTGGCTGAGTGCTGTAGATGGTTGTAGGTGACACAGAATGGAGAAAGGCCTGCCGCTCAGAAGTGAAGCTGCTAGTCGCCAAGTACGCCACTGGAAACCATTGCTGAGCAGGGCATAAGCTCAGGTAGCTGTGGGTAAATTTGGGGTAGACCTCCGGCAGGGGTAGTAAAGTTTTGGGCAACTGTAGAAACAATTGGGTAGGTGTAGTAAAGTTCTGGACAACTATAGAAACAATTGGGTAGGGGGCGAAAGTGCCTATAAAAGGCTGTGGGTAGCTCAGGAAAGCTGTAAAACAACCTCAAGCAGGGGCATAAACAACTCAAATATTCCTAGAAAGGTTTGAGCAGTTCCCAGAAACCCTGTGCAACAGAAAAATGCTGTGGGGTAAGATGTACAGGTTTATGTGACAACCTGTAGTTGGTTCAAGAGGGATTATGGAGCCTGGATTAGTGTTAGAGAGGGAGCGTGAGGCTATTCTTGGTAGGCCTACTTGGTATGAGATGACACTAATAGATGAGGAGCACAAATTATCAGATCAGAGTGCAACGGATGCAACCGAGAAGTCTTCCAAATTAAAGGGAGCAACTGCAGCAACAAAGGATTTGATGGATCCAAGTGGATGCTCCTCCATAAGTACCTTCCTCGCTAAGAGGGAGTGTTAGATTTTGTAGCTTAGACATGTACTTCTACGTGGGGGTGTCTAACATGTAGAAGTGGTCCGAGAAGAAACTCTTTAGACAACCTTGTAAAAGTGTCTTGTGTAATACTTTATGGTGAATGGTATTGGAGGGTCCATGGTATTATGTATCATGTGGTATTGGGTGTCCCATGGTATTGACATAAAATGAATGTTATAAAAGAGTATATGGAGATTTGTATAGATATCACATGCGGGAGTGATTCATATCTCTTGTGGAGTGGTCATAATACAGTGACAAGAGTGAGTCATATCTTTTGTTGGGGTTTGTCTTTTCTGCTGAGGGTTTGGACATGGTGAAAGTCAGAAGTCTGAGATCCCGTGAGTCATATCCAAAAGCCTGTCATTGTAAGTGAGGATTAACAAACTTGCGATAAAAGACAAAATGGTTTGTTGGTTTTCCCCATTAGGGTTTCCACGGCATTTCTTTTGTTCGGTATTCTCTATAATGGTTGCTTATCAGTGTGTTGCATTTATCTTTTCACTAATTTTGCATTCATTAATTACTGGCTTAATATAAAATATCGAGATTGTAACTATGATCTAGTATATTGAAAATTTCACATCCTCCATCAAACAATCAAACGATGAGCATCTCCACTCCATCCAAACGAGCAACCACTTACAAACAACACCGAAACAAAATTGTGATTGAGCTACTGTAGAGGAGGGTTATCACCTCCATAGGCGTCGTCCCACTCCCCACCATCCTCAATAGACCATTCGTCGACGTATGAGCCCAACACATGCCACCACATTGTTGAACGAGCATGAGAATAAACCATGGCATGGTGGAAATACCATCCAGGGTGCTCACCTGATTAGCAAGAAGATGCTCAAATAAACCATGCCATGGTCACATTAAAAAAACTAGGTGAATGGCCTTAACCCAGAGTGAGGATAAGGAAAATGGTTTGTACATGCATGTGCAGGTGTAAGGGTGCACCATAACCTGGGGGGGGGGTGGACGCTCACCCATCGGACTCACTCAAAATTGCACAGGGACGAGAGAAGGTGAAAACATGCATCCAAAATGAGGCATTCTGAATTGGTCGCTCACCTACCCAAGACATGGCAACGTTTAGGGAGACAATGTCGTACGTCATGTGGATTGCCACATGGTTTTAATGACGTGGTAAGGGAGGGTGCACGACTACTGGTGTCCCTCACCCTAACAGTTGTAGCTCCATTGTGCCCATTAAACCTTGCAACATTTGCTTGGGTTTTCATAACCCAATTTCTCACTAGGGATTCTATAGTACCAGTTCCTCATATGAGACTGTCACAAAGGAAAGCTGTATATGTATATCTATCCTCTATAACTAGATCATTGACCTGTGTAAGGCATAAACCAGATGAAGGATCACATAGCCTAGGTTCATTTTATGACCATTCATGAAACCAATAATTACTACGAGATAACTTCAATGGACAAGACTTGGTGCTTTTGTGATCATTCAGAAAGTGCCAACAATTATAGGCTCTATCTACGTTTGCTTGTCACATGAATAGAAACTTGCATAGCCATGTGCTTTACAGTTCAGTATGGGCCTGGAGATGTTGTCACGACATAAAATAACAAAAATTAAAATTGGCATAACAAATTTCTTGAGGTGTAAAAAAAAATTACAGCTTAAGAAATTGGATCCCTCCCCGTGCTTGATAGATTCGAGTTTAAGATAGATCTATACTGGTAATAAGTCATTCCGTGCTACAAAGCTTACACTGGTAGTGCATTTTTTTGGCTAATTGATCCATTACAACTGTATTAACATATAAAACGTTGAGATGTTTCGGCATATAAAACGTTGAGATGTTTCAACATATAAAACGTTGAGACCTTTCATGGCACATTCAACCATAATCTTGACATTTGAGCAACATAAGGTATTTTAAGAGGCTTAATTAACACAAAAATGATCCTCTTTGTAATTCTCATAATGGTTTACTTGATGCCCTCATGGTTCTTTGTGATATTTTGCAGGTGGAGTTGGTTAGGTTGGTACAAGAATGAGTTTCCTTGGCAGTGTAAATTATAATGTTGTTTGCAACAGTAATTGTTACAAAAAAGATGAGATGAAACCCTAGAATGGACTTGCTATGAGGTCTGTAGTCGGCATTTGCGCTCTCAAACGTGCATATGACATGCATAGATAGAACAAGGAATATCTCATTCAAATGACTTTTCATGATTGCATCTCTCACATCATGGATACCAAGTCGATAAACCAATTGAAGAACACTGTCTACCACATCTTGGTTGCAAAAATAATATCTTTTGCAGTATATCCTTGATAAAATCTCTTTGTCTGTGTTTGAACGGAATTCCAATCTTTTCAATGCGACAGTTTTGAATTTTTGAATCTTCTCTTCATATGATTTGATCTCGTTTGTATTAGGATTTAGTTGTACATGCCATAGTAAAAAAAAAGCACAATTCTTTTCTCCCCGCTTGACCACCATTACTATTTCAAGATGACTTTCAAGTGTTTTTTTACTTTTGGACACCACTGTGAGGGCTAAGGGATGACAACCCAAAAATTTTAAAGTAATTTTTAAATCCATTTGGCTCATTTTCCATTCATTCCTCACTCTTTTATGAGGTTTTTGACAATAAAAACCCTTGTAATTTTATGTTAATTTTTAGCTTAAAATTCCTTTCTCATCCTGACATGGAATCTAATTAGGATCATCATGGTATATGATGCTTCACAATCCCTTCTTTTGTTAACACATGGGCCAATGGCCACATTTACATCTATGTACTTGTGTCTTTCAATAGTTAACTTGCTCATAGACCCCACCAATGCATGGAACACATGAGTCCTTGCCGCATGCCATCTTTTTGAATGAGGAGTGAGATCCATTGGTACATCCTATCCCATTCTTCACTCAAAACCTAGATGGAACCATTTCTATAGATCATGGTGTGGATCCAATGACCCACAAGCCATCAAAATAATTTTGCAACCTCCCTTCCAAAGTACCTCAAAAAATTTCATTGGAAGGCAAAGAACATTCTATTATGATGGCTAAACATTCATCCTACAAACTCGTCTCACATTACATCCCATTGGGCCCCATCTTCTCTTTAGCTTATGAGCCCATGCCATGTGTCACCCATCTATTAGCAACAAGACTTTTGGGCTCTCCTTTTCTCGACTCTACTTAAACTATCATGGATTTCCCTCCACCATTGATCTCACTCGACAATTGGACAACCAATACATCTTTGAAACTTTTGGGGCCTCCTTGTCTAAACCTTCTCAAAATGCTTCATTACATGGATATGATCACTTTGATTGGATGATCCTCAATTGTCTTGTGACGACTCTACTCATTCCACCTTGCTAACTATAATTAACCAGTTCAAGTGCCATATGATACATGGTCTACCTCCATTTGCTCCTCCACCATGAATTCAAATGGACACTTGCCCCTTATCACTCTTGTTCTCACAAATGAAGTTTGACACTATTTTCATATATGTTCCTACATTATGACCTCCTCGAAAAGCCACAAGTTGTCCATGAGATTTGAACCCCTAGCCTCAATGAGACCTACCATATTTGTTACTTACTCTTTCCCAAGGTCACAATGCTAACCATAGCTTGTGAGACTCCTTAATCAACTCATTTATGTGTGTTCAACATGATAAAATTAACACAATGCTCATTTAGGCCTTTTAAACAATTGACATACAATTGTGAACTCCATCATAATTTTTATACGATTTTCCCATATTGACTTGATGTTGTAACCATTATTTGGCACCACTTTGTAGCGTACATGGACACTACCCTTGACCATGAGGGCACTTAATTCAAAATTTCTTCTTCATTCACAAGAAATCAAATAATGTAAATAAAAACATAACTTATTCTCCACAAATCCTTATTGGAATTCATAACCATTTTATGTATAGATCTCATATAATAATTGGAATTATGTAATTAAGGAGTACATGTAAAGCATAGACCAAACATATAACTAAAGTTGAATGCTTGTTTTTAAGCAAGAATTTGTGCATCAAATTGATTGCAAATGAGTGATTGACCACATAACCATAGGAACTTGTTGTAGATTCCACCCCAAACTAGGATATGAAGCCACAAGGGAAAATGATATATATTGGCTATGATTCTCTCCCATTGCAACCCACAATACTTAATAAAACATACATAACCAAACATCTACCATAGTTTCCCTCAAGGAAAGCTTCTCCAAGCATCTCACCCAACCATCTAGGAGTCACAAACCTCTCCCTCTCATCCACACATAAAACGAGTTCAAGAGATCCTTTCTTTGCTATACAGTCCCTTAAGAGTCCATCCCCTCGAGTGCTCAAATGTAGGCATGAAGAGTATGAGCTGCTGATTGCTCTTGGAGAGCACGTAGAATTGATAAACTTTGGCTCATCACCTAGTCTCTCAACTCACTCTACAACCATGGATTTTCTCTTCAAACACTATTCATGCCTTCTCCTTCCAACTACAACCCTATAGCTTAACACATAATCTCATGTTACTCAACCTCACAAGTTTCTCTTGTTGGTTAGAGGCTATGGAAACCATGGAAGGGTGCTTGTTATTGCAACAAGATGGAGATTGGACTCATAACTAATGGAGAAGAGGATCTCCCGATGAAAATTACATATTACACATGCACGAGTCATGCATACCTTCCCCAAGGATATGGCGAATTTGCTTGGTACACATAAGTCAAAGGTAGGTGGGATAATTTTCTCATGAAGCATGGGCAAAGGGGCAGTTCTTCTCGAAGGTCATTTAGCGACAATGTTATAATGGGTTACTCTTTCCAAGGATCCCCTTTGTTGTTCCCTTCTCATGGGCTCATAGCTCCTTATTACTCAAACAATCTTTGTGGTGGTTATTATATTATTCATTATGCTTTGGTTATATAACATTTAAAGATTACACCACAACCAAGCCCACAACTTAGACTCATGACCATCTTGACTATCCACTGGTCAAGCCTTTGCTTGGGAAGCTATGGGTACATACAAATCATTTTTACTATTTACATTAAAGAGTCGTTACAACTCAACCCTCCCAACTTGATACCTGTCAAATAAACCACATCATTATGATAGATTTTTTGGATTTAATTCTGTTTTAGTTTTAAAACATTCTCAAAATTTATAAAGTTTTAAAACATTCTCAAAATTTATAATAAACTATGAAAATATACATTTCAAAGTTTATAATAAAGTATGGAAATCTACATTCTCAAACTACATTATAACAAATAATACATGATTTAGTCTATTACATAACAAATAATACATGATTTAGTCTATTACAATGGAGGGATTAAAATTAATATATTACAGGAACAAATTTGGTAAAATAGATCTAGCTCAACAAAAACATTTATAAAAAATCACTAGTGTAATTCAAAGAGATTATTAAAGTCTCTCTCCCTCCTCTTTTTTTTTAAAGAGATGCCACATGAATGTTATCTTACAGGCGGTCTCCTTAAACCCTTATTTTACAAGGACCTTGCAAACGGTCCCCTTAAACCTTACCTTACAAGGACTTTACTTGATTGGCAAACGGAGCTCTTTGTGACCAGGAGGATACCTAGTTTCTTCCTAAGAATTTTCCGATATACCTATCCCGATAAATCACGTTGCCTAAATCTTATGCACTTCTATGCATAAACAACGACGGAAGAAAAAACCAGTTTAGGAACAGGGCGCTCGAAGAGAGGAGCTGGAATGGAACGAGAAAGAATAACAGGGACGCCATTAGACAAAGATGATTGCGAAGAACCACAATAACACCATCGCCGAAGGCGGAAGCAGCACGAGAAGAGTTTGAAGATTAAGAATGAAAGAGAACATCAGAGGAAGATGAGGAAGATCATGAACGACAACAGAGGCACCCAAGTAAGCAAATTTTTCGTAAATCACAAACACATACAAGTCCTCTTCTACATTAACAGTAGCCATAGTCGCATTGACAATTCGCCTCTGTCAAAAGGGCATGTAGATATTACTCATTTATTACCAGCAAAACCCAAAATACCCACATCCACATCACCGAAGAATCGATGTTGTCGGTTTTCAACCAAAAGCAGCACGCCCATCCGCACTAGTGTTGCAGATGGCGATGAAGACGCATTGATAAGCAATGCATGTGCAATTGTCCGAGAAGAGCGTTGGGATGATTTGGGGGCCTCCACACTGCTGAAATCTACGCTGGCCCCTCTTCATGTATCTCAAGTTCTTGTGAAGCTAAGAGAAGAAGCCCCATTGGCTCTTAAGTTCTTCAGATGGGCAAGCCAACGGCAAGGTTTTCATCATACAACAGAATCGCATTGCATGATTGCCCACATACTCTATAAGGGCAGAATGTATCATCATGCCCAAGAGATCCTCAAGAGTCTTGTGAGGGCACAGAAACGTGAACACCCAAGTCCAAACCTGTTTGACATGGTGAGGGCAACACAGAGGGCATGTAAGTCGCCTTCCAGAGTATTCGATGCCCTTTTGAGGGCTTACACGGAAGCTAGGATGCTGGAAGAGGCCTCTGAAGTTTATCATAGAATGGGGAAGTTTAGGATTGTTCCCACTGTTTATGCCTGCAATATGCTTCTGCATAGTTTTTGGAAATCCGATAGAGGAGACTTAGCGAGGAAGTTCTTTGCAGACATGAAAGGCAGAGGGGTTCTTCCCAATGTTTTTACATACAATATTATGATTAATTTCATGTGCAAAGAAGGGGATTTGCAGTGTGCAAGGAGCCTTTTCAATCAAATGAAAGAGATGGGCTGCCAACCGGACATTGTTACTTACAATTCACTGATTGATGGATATTGCAAAGAAGGCAAACTAGAGGAAGTGAAGGGGTTGTGTGATGAAATGCAGGAAACTGGTTGCAAACCTGATGTCATTACTTACAATACTCTCATTAATGGGCACTGCAAGCAAAGGCAGCTACAGAAAGCCTTAGATGTCCTCAATGACATGAGAGAAAATGGTATCTTGCCCAATGTGATCACCTTCAGTACAGTTATTGATGAACTCTGTAAGGAAGGCATGATGCAAGAGGCAAACAAGTCCTTCGAGGCCCTCAGAGGACATGGCTTACATCCCAATGAGTTCACATTTACTTGTCTTATTGATGGAAATTGTAAAGAGGGTAATCTGCAAGAAGCTGCCAAACTTTATGATCAAATGGTAGCATCTGGTTTAACTCCTAGTGTTGTTACATATGGGGCTCTTGTTGATGGTTTATGCAAGGAAGGAAAAGTACGGGAAGCTGAAGATATTTTCAAGAAAATGTCGGAGAATACCCTGACTCCTAACAAATTTATATTCACTTCCCTAATTGATGGGCATTTTAATCAGGGAAATATGCAAGAGGCATTGGAAATTTTTGATAAAATGCAAGAGCAAGGTATTGAACCAGACATTCAAGTCTATGGTGCTGTTATCCAAGGCCTTTGCAATCTATGTCAGTTACAGGAAGCCAAAAAAGTCATCAATAAAATGATGGGAAGTGGCCTGGACATCAATGATGTTATCTATACCACTCTCATTGATGCATATTTTAAGGAAGGCAATATGCAGGAGGCTGTCAATTTGCATAGTGAAATGTTAGACCAGGGTATTGCTTCTGATCTCATCTGTCATTCTGTTCTCATTGGTGGGTTTTGCAAACAAGGCTTACTACAGGAGGCAAAAGTTCGTTTTGATAGAATAAAGGAGTCAGGCATGTCACCTAATGCAGTCACTTACACATCACTCATTGATGGGCTTTGTAAAGGTAGCAGTTTGCAGGAAGCTAAGCTGCTCTTCAAGGAAATGTTAGAAAATGATTTGGTTCCTGACAAGATTATTTATACTGCCCTGATTCATGGAAATTTAAACGAGCGTGATATTCATGAGGCTCTTGACCTGAAAAGGAAAATGATAGAGAGTGGTATTGAACCTGATTTATATACATATTCTTCTCTTATATGGGGACTTAGTAATGAAGGCCTGATGCAAGAAGCAAACTCTATTTTTAGTGAAATGATTGGGAAGGACATTGTGCCTGATAGTATTGTTTATAGCATCTTGATGAGAGGACATTTCAAAATAGGAAATATGGAGGAAGTTTACAAGCTGAAGAGTGATATGGAAGAAAGAGGCATAGCTCCAATATAATTACTTCTTGCAATCCCATTAAAAATCAATGTAATAAAGAGAATCTATAAAGGGTTGGTAAGGGTTGTGATGAAACAACAACAAGAAAACATGTATCTTTAAGTTTTGTTTCATAGAAAATTTGGCATCTCACCTTTTCATCAGCAGGTACTTCATCATTCAAAATGAATCAATGACATCAGGTGATTTGTAGTTGTAAAAATCTCATAGCCCTAATGGCTATCATCATTTTGATTTGGGAATGCTTCATGATCCTGCAATGGATCATGACATTGAGGCCTCTTAGAAGGTTCCACTTGAATTTTGATCTCTCTGAGCGAAGCCATCAATGTGAGTCAACCTAGGAAGTGACTAACCCTTTGTTGCTTCGGCTAGTAAGGTTGACATTGGACAATCACTATGATGTGCACCTGTGCATTTGCAATATTTGAATTCTATGTTTGATCCTTAGGGGCCTTCGAAAAGAATTTTCTCAACTTGGAAGACTGGGAATTGTGGTTGTCAATCCAATCGTTTAGATTTCAATTACCTCTCTATCTTGATTTATCAGAGCAGGATTGCAGTCAGTGGCCAACATTTTCGGGGGTATAACTCTGCACATCAACATATGTGTCAACCTGGAATGCTCTTGGAAGCAACGGCTATTACTTCAATTATATCAATTTCAATCAACTGTCTTTCTGTATTTATGAATGCGGGATTACATTCAGTATTGCATCCTATTTTAGGGGCATTGCTCTGCAAGTAAAACATAGTGATGCTGACATATTGCTGTCAAAGAGTTCTGAAATCACTGTGGCACAAAGGTACGCTTATAAGAAAAATTCAAAATAATACCAAGGACAACTTTTATGACTGAAAGATATTATGTTTCTATTTGCTTAAAGGATAGATAATGGTGGGCTATAAGGAAAAAACAGATGAATATTTATATTCTTAGTATCTTACATAATACAATAATTTGGACATTTGTATTTCTCAGAAGATAGTTCATAGGTGTTTTGGATCTTGTCCTTTTTCTGATTAAATTACCGTTGATGATGTGCAGCCGACGCAAACCAAATTATATGAATAAGCAGCAAGTCTACAAGTGAAGTCCGATGGGGATTGGAGCAAAGAAAGGTGAGAGTTTGATTCATCAAGCTCTGATAATGAATGTGTCTTCAGTCTGTCAATCTTGTCGAATTAAACAACATTTATGCAAGTATTATCTGCTATGTCTTTACCAAGAAGCACTTTCAGATCCATCTTGGAAAATGTGAACAGTAGTGCTCAGCAGCCAACATGGAACTGGTAGATCGATATGAAGAATCATTCTTAACGAATGAATGGATGACTTGAATAACTATATCTTCAGTAGCTTCAATTGATCCATATGAAATTCTAGGCAAAGACTCAAGTATCGGTCTAATTCTGTTTAATGCAGTGCAGTCAATGTACAATTGAATTTCATCCTTTCATTTTGCCATTTACAAATTCTAACTATCCATGACTATCCATCCTATAATTGCTCCTATTATTGTTAAATCTCACGGTCTTACAAACATTTTGCATCCACTGTTTCAGCTTTTAGGGAATTGGTGTAGTAGCTGCCGAAGCTACAACCAAAGCATTTGAAAGTGGATTGCTTCACACGGGTGATTTAGGAGTCATTCGTGTTGATGGCTACCTTGAGCACAAGGATAGATCGAAAGGCATTATCATGTCAGGGAGTGAGAATGTTAGCAACATTGAAGTTGAGATTGTTGTTTATGCCCATCCAGATGTACTTGAAGCTACGATTGTAGGGCAACCTCATGATTATTGGGGTGAAACCCCCTGTGCTTTGGTGAAGCTGAAATTATTGAAGAAGAATTAAATCCTGATAACATCATCAATTTCTGCTGCTTTATTTACTACATTATATGACTCCTTGAACTGTTGTCTTTGAGACATACTGAAGACTCCAACAAGGGAAATTTGAAAGTATCTTCTTCAGGAAAGAACCAAAGTTTTAGGCACAATCTTTCCCAGAACTATAAAAAGGATTGAAAGTCTCCTTATATAAATTACAACATTAGTGATCTCCAAATTAACAAGCTCACATAATTTTCAGAGATTGCCAACGCTGATATCATATAAGCTTTGGTTTAGTTTATATAGAGGAATTGGGTGTTTTTCTGTGCAATGAAATAATGTTCTTACTATATATTGTTTATGCTATATAATATATATTAATTTTGATCAGTGAGGATAATATTGCATCTCACACAAGAAACAAACTCGAGACATTTAACTTATTTGTTGTGTATAGTAGAGTCATGGCCAATAGTACCCAAAACCTTTCTTTTGGTGCACTGGATTTGTGTGTGTTTCTTGTGTTTCTAGTAGAGACAATGCCAGTGGGATCCAAAACCTTCTTCCCTTCAAATGGATTATTTTTCTGCTCATTTATTCTATCAACCATAAGGGTAACCTTTCTAAAAAACCTGCTTCTGATCCTAACCCATTTGATAAAGTAGATTGCCTCTCCCTTTGATTGGCATATTTTGAGGAAAAAGGAGCATCTGCACTATTCAAACCTGTTTGTTCTGTACAGAAAGAATCCAAAGGAAGAAATGCGAAATGCTTCACACTGGAATTTTCCTTCAAGTAAACTGCCTCAAGACTTCTGCATAGCTTGTATTGAGTTTGAAGATTTTGAGAAAACCTAAGTGTAGCCCAACGCTGAGAGGAAGCTGATACACTGCTGATGGTGTATATATTTTTATTTTCATTCCCAAAACTATCTTCCTCAGTCTTTTCTTCTATCTAGCATTGCCAAACATTGAGATTTGGGAATTTTTACTAGAGGCCAACAAGAGTTCCTGCTGCTAAGGTCCAAACCTAGATGTTGCATGGAATGTGATAATCCCTCAATACCCCAAATCGAATTTGGCTTCTCATATTACACTGGATATATATAGAATGCCTCCATAGGCATTGCAAGGATTGCCCCATAGAGGGCTTGAGGTATTCGACAAAAGATTTTTTCTTGAGGGAATCATAGCTTATTGCTGTAGCTTCAGCTTTTTTGAGCATCTCCTTGGATCTTTTTTAGGATTTCAAGTGAGAATCAGTTCTCCATGAACCATTTGAAAATGCATACTTTACACTTTGTAGAATCGATTCTGCTTCAGCAACTCTTCCTCAATGCATCAAACATATACCAAGATTGCACATTTTGTTATTGTCTGGTTCATTTGATAAAGCTTGCCTGCATTCATAGAATGAAATAAAGCTCAGCCATGGCCAAGAATTTGTTAAGAAACTGAAGAAAATAGATCACATATTTCATCGAGGCATCGATAATTTTGTCTTTGTCCCTATATATTTGTTTCTGCAGCTATATAATTAGATTGTTGCATATAAGCCCTGTAAATGCCCAAAATGATTTTTTTCAAAATTCATGTTGGGCATTCAGCACTGGGGGTTCCTAAGATATTACAGAGTGAACTCGGAATTACATAGTTCACTGTTTGGCGTCAATGGTTCGTGAATGCTAAATCAGACTTAGCAAATGGTCACAGATCTTCTATTGCTTAGGGGTTGAGATTGGACAGGTTCTTGTCAGGTGATTCATAGCAGGTACATGCAGAGGACATGTCACGCTTTTATCAATACACAGATGGACAGGTTTGAGCAGATTCAATACTATTTTCAGCAGGTGCCTCCAGATTTATTTTTAGCAGGTTGCCCATGTGTGCGAGTCATATGCAGTTTTTGGATTATGCATGGGGGATGCTGACTGTCAAATGTGTTAGTTTACTTCGTTGCTCCGAGCTGGTTTTCCATTCACCTCCAGAAGGTCAGGATTGCTTGGTTGAAGGTAGGATGCATTTGTGAAAGAGAGATTCTTGACAGTGAGTTGATACCATGAAGATTTAATTTTATCACAAGGTTGGGTGCATTAGTTTAGGAGTTATTCATTTGCTTGAGGTGAATTGAGTGCTGGGAGTTACACCTTGTGGAGTAGGACCATCTTCTATTCTTGGTTGGATATACTTTGGGTGTTACACATGCCATGGCCATGTAAGGCACACTCTTGAGGAGTTACTTATGCATCATGGAGGGCGCATTAGTTAGGGGTGAGGGCACACTATTCTAGGTGGAGTTACTCTTTCATACAGGGTGCAACACTGGCCATGTTAGCGGGTTTTGTAACAACCTTTGCTCTTGGTCTATAAAAGAGATGGCTGGGCGCATTTAGCTACAGTTGTGCATGAAAGTTTGTTTGTTGGTTGCTGTAGAAGCTCGTACTTGATACCAAGCTACTGTAATATCCTCTTAGATCGTTAATAGTGAGTTATGTAATTTCTGCTACAGTTTTTCATCTTGCTGTTCATGACCTCCAGACTTAGTAATTTTTAGATCTGCTATCCATAAGGGAAGGATTGATCTAATCATGTGATATCCTCTGTCTACACTCTTGAACAATTAGTCATTTAATTCTGTAGTAGCAGATTCAGAGTTTTGATAGATGTTTAAGATATCTGTTGAGTTATGCTGTAGGATTTTATTCTTTTGAGTGCAGACTTGTTTATCACGTGTTAAAAAATTGACATGGTATCAGAGCTGTGCAACGGAATTCTTCTGACCAGCGTATTGAGAATGCCTCTGCTTGTGAGAGGGAACTGCTATTGAAGGATTTCAGTGGGTGTGCTGCCCATAAATCTCCAGAGAGTGGAGTGATCTGTGCCTGACAAAGGCACTAGGACCTGTGAGGGGTTAAGCTCCAGAGATTGGAGGTGTTTCATGCCTGAGAGAGGCCACTGTTGTTGTTGATGTCCATGAGGGGTAGTTTGAATCAGTAGTGGTTGGTTGTTTGTTTTTTGGCTGATCTGTTTTGTCTAAACTGTGTTTAAGGAATTCCTGGAATGGCTTCCATGTCAGGTTTTGGAGTGTGACTAGCTAGAGGGAGGTTCCAACTTTACTCCATGGAAGTGTAGATTGCAGACATTGTTTTTGGAACTATGGAGCATAGTCGAAGGGAAGGCCAAAGTACCAATTTATTCCCAGGAACTGATCCATATTAGTGGGTTTTGTAACAACCTTTGCTCTTGATCCATATTTAGCTTACAGTTGTGCAGGAAAGTTTTGTTTGTTGGTTGCTGTAGAAGCTCATGTTTGATACCAAGCTACTGTAATATCTTCTTAGATTGTTGATAGTGAGTTATGTAATTTCTGCTACAGTTTTTCATCTTGCTGTTCATGACTACCAGACTTTGTGATTTTTAGATCTACCATCCATTAAGTGAAGGATTGATCTAATCACGTGATATCCTGTGTCTACACTCTTGAACAATGAGTCATTTAATTCTGTAGTTGCAGATTTAGAGTTTTGATAGGTGTTTAAGCTATCTGTCTAGTTATGCGGTAGAATTTTATTCTTTTGAGTGCAGACTTGTTTATCATATGTTAAAAAATTAACATGGTATCAGAGCTGTACAAAAGAAGTCATCTGATGAGCGTATGGAAAATGCTGCTGCCTGTGAGAGGGAACTGCTATTGAAGGATTTCAGTGGGTGCTTTGCCCATAAATCTCCAAAGTGTGGAGTGATCTATGCCTGAGAAAGGTACTAGGACCCGTGAGGGGTTAAGCACCAGAGATTGGAGGTGCTTCTTTCGTAAGAGAGGCCATTGTTGTTGTTGATGTTGAAGTTTGTAGCTCAGACAGGTATTTCCGCATGAGTTTGTGTTAACTTGTGGAAATCGTTGTTAATACCTCTCAGAACATTGGAAATTCACTTTAATAATTTAATTATTAAAGTGAATGTCATTTTAGAATTAATTGAGGTTAATTTAATAAAATGCGTAAGCTTTTGGCATTAGTGATTTAAGTTAATTAAATGAATCTTAGCCATTGATCTCAAGTGGGGGAGATCTAATCTCAACCATTGATCACTTAGGAGGTTAGGGTTTTGGCTCATCTCAAGATTATGAAAGGCAGCCAAGGTGAGAGGAGAAGACACACCAACACACAAGCATTGAGTAAGTGACTCATTTCGAAGAGTAGAGAAGGACTTTTACTTTCCAGATTTGGCAGGGAGTGTCAGGTGCCCAATGAGGGCAAATAGGCAGAAACTCAACATAGGCAGAAAAATAGGCGTCAAAGCACGGAATTCTCATTAATAAATGCACATATCAATACATGAGAATGACCCTTGGGTTCATCTTCCCAAGTGGTCTCTTGGACTTCCCAATGTCTGTTCATTAGCCTTGATGGATTAGGTTCCAAAAAACCTCCCCTTAATCCGAAAGGGTGTATATGAGTCCAAGAAAAGAGAGCTGAATAACTAGAAGTGGACAACTACCAACTACTGAACATTTCCAACTTGACAATCCGACTATGCTAAGCAATTTAGTAGAAGTTGATAACTTCTACTAAATACAAGTGCTCTCTGAAGTAGTGGTTTTGGTTGACCACAAACCAAAAGGGATAGTAGAAGCTGATGTCTTCCTGGCGATAGTAGGTGGTTTAAGGATGACCACAAACTCTTGAACTTGGCGACAACTTTGATTCTCGCGTAGAGGTTTTGTCTGGAACTTGGCATGAAGGCTTAATGGTTCTCTGGAAAGTGTTGGTTTGGGGACCACCATTTTATGTCTAGCAGAAGCTGAAGTCTTTTGCTAAATGGGTGGTTTTACGTTGACCGCAAACTTTGGAGCTCAGTTGAACATCGTGCTGACTTGGTTCGCTTGTTTCTAATTGTTCATCATCCCCCCCTGTCAGGAACATCGTGAGGAGTGGAAGGTCTCATGGTGGTTATGAGTGTCAACACTAGACACAAAATACCACAAACACATGAGTACTTTGGAGCAAGGCTCTCTTCTGTCTTCTGACTACATCTCTGAATCTGGCATCTGAAATTGGCTGTGGCCCATGCTTGCTTGTTCTGGCTTACTTGAGGAAGGCTGTGACTACTTGTTGTTAGATTGATAGGGCTTCGAAACTTGAAGCTTGTATGTCAATGATATTCCCCCTTGTCAGGTGCAAGGTGAGAAGTATGAAGACTTTCTTTTGCAAGATGTGTCCAAACTTTAAACTGCATTCTTTGAGACATCTTCTTGACTGCTCTGCCCTATAAATGTGCCTGTAGGTAAAGGCAACAAAAACACATGGCTATGGCTCCAATGGAAAAATATATCAGAGGTAGGTTTGAGTGTCAAAACTAGACACTACAAGCTCAATAAACAAAGGGTGTCAGGTTCTACCGAGAATGCACCCAATACAATTTAACTTAGTTTTATTTATTTGACACTTGAAAACAACTAATGCAAGTGTCAACATGCAACATACAAGTAAACTTACAAAAAACATTATTTGCAAGTTACACACTTATGTGGAATTTGATGTTGAATTAATCTTCAAAAATGAATAGTTTACCTCTGAACCCTTCATTGATGCTCTGTTGTGATGTGAAGGCCACAAAAACACACAGGCCTTCATATGATAAAAGTCATTGCAACGAAGATTTGTTGTACTGCTGTAATAAAAGGTACTGTAGATGCTCCCGAATATGGCATAAAATTTATATTCTCTTCGAATGCATTCCACATAGATGTCCAAATGAAGCTCTCCCATGCTAGATATTATTGTCCAACCACCGTCTTTATCTAATCCCACAAGAAATGTTGGGTCTTCTCTATGAAATCGATTCAATTCTTTTGAGAATTGTCCACCTATGTCTTTGGTTGAAGTTGCAATTGCCAAAGACATTACAGGCTTAGGAACATTCATAGATGTCATAGTGTACTGTTTGGATCCATCAGTGAAGGTACCACCTAATGCACAGTCTATACCAAACACAACTACAATTTGTCCAACGTGTGCTTCTTGAATATCCTCCATCTCATCAGAATGAATCCGTACAAGGCATGGAACTTTAATTTTCTATACATTCACCATGAAATCTCCTCTTCGAATGGTGCCTTCATAAATACGCAAATAAGTTAACTATCCAAAATGTCTCTCTTCTAATTTGAAATCCAAGGCAACAAGAGGTCTCCTTGGATAAATGGAAGAATTTTACACCGATTTGAGTTATCACAACAGGTAGCAAGTATATATTGTACTACTTTACAGATTAAAAAATTTGCCACGACAAACTCCACATATTATTCACTGATTGAAATGGATGCCCGAACGATGCTATCTCCATAGACGAGTAATAGAATATATATATGGGTGATCAGGGACCTTTAGATGTATTGAAACCGATGGGAGGAGTACTCGGACCAACGAATTAAACCCAACTATGTATACATATGATAATGACAACATGCCCGATCTCTTAATTGTTCAATTGTTTTACCTAAACGGATCACAACGACCAACTTCGTCCTACTTGCTTCTCAGCTGGCACTGCGTTGTATGCTATGCGTTCCTGTCAAGAGATAGACTGGAGCAACCCACTTGTGACTTATCTACAACAATCTTCATAGACAATATGCAGCTTCGGGTCTGTTGAATATCCAACCCTCAAAAATCGCTTGAGCATATCGCTTGTATTGAACCTGCTACATTGAAAAAATATTGTGACCTTTAATACTAATGCTGACTCAATTGGAAGTAATAGAAGAAATGAGAGAGAATGCAAGTCAAGTAGATTAGGCTAGCTTGAAGTTTATTAATGGAGACCATGAAATTTGCAGGTATGAGTGCTAACATGTTAGAGGGAGCTAACGCAATTGGCGTCACGGGTTCGATTTGCGACATGGAGAGAAGAATGGAGGAAAGATTGAACACGGACATGTCACGATGGATGGCCGAGCGAAGCAAGCAAGGATAAGGCCCGTAGTTAAGGTTAGCTAGTAACTAGAGGGAGCTAACGCAAACCACAATAGAGAGGGTTTTACAGTTTTCCAAAATCGCAAAGAGCAGTTATGCACAGGTCTGAGAAGACAAAGGGTAGTGGAAAAAAATATGGCAGGACAAAAGGAATCACACCAGAAAAATGCCCTCACAAATTAGGGTTTGCAGGTTTTCCAGAGCTTATGGTAGAAGGAGTTGGCAGGTCTGGAGGAATCTCTGCAAAATCACACAGGCCTAGAGCTATTCTTGGCTTTGATACCACTGTTAGGTGCCCAATGGGGGCAAATGTTAGATTTTACATACATCCATAGCATAAAAAATTTACTTGCATGAATTCAAAAGGATCACTAGAAGAAAGACAAAGCACATAAACATTAACACAAGAGTTTTATCCCGGGAAACCCAAACGGGAGAAAACCCAGCAACCTTCGTATAGAGATGATAATTCCGAGATCAGAGTACAATAATGAAAGAGAAAAAGATGGAAATACTTTCCAATTAGAAACCCCATAAATAGTCTTCTCCTTCTGCAGATGTGAACTTCTCTCTCCAAGTGATGCGAACTTGTGTGAAGTGGATGAGTGAATAATGAGGTGAACTTTACCTCTATTGTTTACCTAACTGGGCCGACTTCTCTTGGGGAGCAATAAATAATTTAATTTTAATTTTTCTTTTGCTTGTTTTTCATC
This sequence comes from Larix kaempferi, assembly GCA_027924585.1. NCBI lineage: Eukaryota > Viridiplantae > Streptophyta > Pinopsida > Pinales > Pinaceae > Larix > Larix kaempferi. The sequence goes on from BSBM01000475.1 coordinate 1,372,419, forward strand.
CCAAGGTTTACATTGATTCTTTCAAGGGTTTACATAATTAATTACATCAAGTTCAAGTCCCTTAGGAGGTACAATCAAGTACAATAAAATACAATAATAATATCTTCCGAAGTTGCACAAAATCCAACACTCCCTCTCAACAAGGAAGGTATTCTTCGGTCTTCATCAACATCATGGTCATCTGGGTTTCATCTATACATCTATACTGTCTCCATCATCTCTATACATACTGAAGGTTGTCAACACAGTCTCAGTCCTTCGAGAAGTGTCATCAGGCATCAACTCCACCAGTCCTTCGGCGAGTCCAAGAGAGTCTCTCCATCCTACCTCGATGTTTGAGAGATAGGCTTTACCATCTACTATCTGTCCGTCTCATTTGTCGATGGGACCCTCCCATACCTGGTTGAGAACCTGAACGAGCAAATGTGCACGACCATCTACTTCCTGTTCATCTCATCCGCCAATGGGGTACTCCCATACCTGGCTGAGAACTTGAACGGGTAGAGGTACCTATGCAATCATCACATGGCCATCTACTCTGTCCGTCTCATCTGCCAATGGGATTTCTCCCATACCTGGCTGAGAACCTGGATGAGCAGAGGCACCTGTGTGAACCCGACCATCTACTGCCTATCCGACTCATCTGCCGATGGGATTTCTCCCATACCTGGCTGAGCACCTGGACGAGTAGAGGCACCTGGGTGAACCTGACCATCTACTGCCTGTCCGACTAATCTGCCGATGGGATTTCTCCCATACTTGGCTGAGCACCTGGACGAGTAGAGGCACCTGGGTGAACCCGACCATCTACTGCCTGTCCGACTCATCTGTCGGTGGGATTTCTCCCATACCTGGCTGAGCACCTGGACGAGTAGAGGCACCTAGGTGAAAGAAGGGTAAGCATCTCTATGTCATCTCTCCCTCTCAAGGAGGGACACGTTCTCTTCTACTCCAAGTCTTTCGCGAAAGTATTCGAACTTCATCCTGGAAAGAGGCTTGGTGAGAACATCTGCAGTCTGGTCATCTGTTAGAATATATTGTAACTCGACCGCACCTTTCTGCACCATATCAGGAATGAAGTGATATCGAATCTCTATATGCTTCGACCTGTCGTGAAATACATGATTCACTAACATCTGCACACAGCTTTGGTTATCACAGTGAATCACGGTTAGCTTTGGAATCTGGCCAAACAATCCTGCCAGGAGTTTACAGAGCCATACTACTTCTCGAGCTGCTGTTCTAGCAGCCATATACTTGGCCTTTGCAGTACCGAGTGCTACTGAGTTCTGCTTCCTGCTGCACCAGGAAATCACTACAGAACCCAAACTGAAGCAACATCTGAAAGTACTCTTCCTATTTGCAACACATCCGACCCAATTTGAGTCTGTAAATCCCTGCAATCTTAGGTCACATTCTAAAGCATATCTTCGACCATATCCCACAGTGCCACGCAAGTATCTGAGCACATGTTTTGTAGCAATCCAGTGAATCTGCCTCGGCTCACACATAAACTGACTGAGAGCATTCAAAGCAAAACATATATCTGGTCTGGTGTTCGTTGGATACATCAAGGACCCAATAAGCTGGCGATATATAGTAGGATCAATCAAATCTGAATCTGAAGCAAAATCCCTCAGCTTCTCCAAATTTGTATCCATCGGAGTAGCCATGGACTTGCAGTCCAACATTCCGAATCTCTTCAGAATATCTATGGTGTATTTTTCTTGACCTAGGAAAATATCCTTCTGCCTCTGCCATGCTTCTAATCCCAAGAAAGCAATGTATCAATCCAAGATCCTTCATTTGGAACTCAGAGGTGAGTTTCTTCTTACACCATATGATAAGTTTCTCATTTCCGGTGAGAAACAGGTCATCAACATATAACACCAAAATTAGTGGCTCATCATCCACAACCTTGTAGTAAAGGTTGGGGTCTGCATCACTCTAATGCAACTTACACTCCATGGCTGAAATACTAGCAATGATCGATCTGGTGGAAGTATACAGGAGCAAATGTCTCATCATAATCGACTCCCTCTTTCTGAGAGAACCCTCTGGCAACAAATCAAGCCTTGTGTTTTTCAACACTCCCATTTGCTCTATGCAAAGTCTATTGTGCCCATCTAGGCCTCTTCAGGCCTACTGCAACATCTCTGGGAACATCAACTGGCTTAATTGGATCAATGGAATCGATGGGTTCATCCTCTTCTGCTAGCTCCCTCTTGAACTGGAGGGGGAGATGATCTCATCTCCTTTGGTTCTAGCATTTCTTCATCATCGATCTCCATGTCTGATCCTCTGCCTTTCCTGACAACCATCTCTTCTTCAAAGGTCACATCCCTGCTGACTTCAATCTGTTTGGATCTTGGGATGTAGATTCTATAAGCCTTTGAAGACACACTGTATCCCACGAAAGTTCCCTTCTTGCCTGAAGGTTCTAACTTCGTTCTCTTCTCATTGGGTGTACATGTATATCGACTGGACAACCAAATATTCGAAGGTGGCCCACTTCTGGTTTTACTTCTGTGAAAGCTTCCTCCGAGGTCATCCTTCTAGGATGAGAGTCATATTCCTGGAAGCTTCCTGTTGAACGAATTCATGTGTCCACCACTTGTTCATTCAGAACAAGTCACATCATCATTTTCTTGTAGGCCATATCACATGGTCTTTTCCCTACAAGTCAAATCTCGACTGATGATTAGTGACATTGCATAATCAATGTAATGACAATAGTTTACACAGACATCTCAGCTAATACTTTAGCACAACATGTCTTCCAAACACATCTGGGAACTATTTGGATGTCTGCTATCTCCATTAGAACATGCCATCAAGAGTGTGCACTACTCTAAGCATGCAAGAAGGAGATATCATCTAGACTAGCTCCGACATGTGTTCATGAAATGTTGTGTAGCTCAAATAAATAAACCAAGGTAAACTATATCAACTGCTCAACATACTTCCTGATAGATCTGCATATAATTAAGACATATAAGACAACACAGATATATGTAAGCAAGAAAACCAAATACTTATCTCTTATTGTTTTTGTGTGTGGGCTCCCACTGCCTTCTTGTGGGAACCATGAGAGATCTCTGTTCTTGCATTCTGGATCTTCATATCTCCTAGAAGAAGAACTCCGAACGATCATCAGTCCTTGACTTCTTGTGATGATGGTCTTCTTCTACATCAGCAGTTGAGGCTTCATGCTTCCTTTTGATTGAACTTCGACAATTACTGGCATAATGACCATATGCCTTGCACATGTAGCATTGTATATGAGACAAATCCTTCTTCTCCTTCTTCTGATCTGGAGGAGGACTAGATCTCCTATCTTGGTGCTTGTGTTTGTAAAACTTTCTTCCCCTTCCCTTGCCTTTCTTGGCATGGGATACGAATGCTTGATTCTCCTTAGGTTGAGTGCCATGAAGTCTCTGTCTTGCTTCTATTCTTGTCTCTTCCTAAGTGCAATCTGTCCATAGCTTATCAAATTTGGGAAGCTTGGATCTATTGCTTATACTTTGAATGAAAGACTCCCAAGATGGTGGGAGACCATTTAGAGTAGTAATGACAAGCTCCTTATCATCAATGGGATCTCCACTGGTACTAAGCTTGTCCCTTAGTTCTGTGATCCCCATGAAATATGAGGCAATGGATTCAGACTTGGACATCTTCATATTTGATAGCTGCCATAGCTTATCAAATTTGGGTAGCTTGGATCTACCGCTTATACTTTGAATGAAAGACTCCCAAGATGGTGGGAGACCATTTAGAGTAGTAATGACAAGCTCCTTATCATCAATGGGATCTCCACTGGTACTAAGCTTGTCCCTTAGTTCTGTGATCCCCATGAAATATGAGGCAATGGATTCAGACTTGGACATCTTCATATTTGATAGCTGGTTCCTCAATGTGAGTGTCACATTGATACTACTATGTTCAAACAACTTCTTTATGGTTTTGAACATCGTTCTAGTAGTCTTCTTACCTGAGATTTGAGGAACCAAGTGATCTCTAATTGAGTCCACCAAAATCTTTCTTGCTCTGGCATCATTCTTCCTCCAGCGAGATTTGTCTTCTTCGGCTTCTAGTTCTAGGACCTTTGTTGGAATATCTAACAGTATTGAGAGGGGGGGGGGGGGCGTAAATCAGTATTGTCTTCTTTTTCCTTTTATTAAAACAATTAGTACAAGACACACAAATAATCAAACAAGTTTAGGACAAGATTTTATCGTGGAAACCTCAAAGAGCAAACCACCATCTCATACTCATTAAAAAGATGAATTTTACAAAATTGTTTATCTGCTACTACAGAAAGGATGCAACTACACCCCAGATTTTGCCTGCTGCTACAGGCGAGGATGCTACAACACCCCATATATTCTTCCTGCTACTACATGCAAGGATGCAACGACACCTTGTTCTCCAGCTTCTATTGGATGAAGGCTACGACCCCCAACAGGCTTCCTGCCTGCCCTAGCACCACCCTGCCACCCTAATTTGATTTCATTAGACTTCCAGATCTTCTTTATGTTTTCAAACCTGTCACTGGTTTTCCTTCTTTGGTCTTTGTCTACAACTGTTGCTACATAGATCTGGCTCACAGAGACGACTTCTTTCACTCAACACTCTGTCTATAAATACCTTCTAACATGTTTTCTAAGAATGCATCTTCTCATAGTTGCACCTTTTCATTCTTAGATCGTGCCTCTTCATGAAAACACAATTCTTCATTTTAATAATTCTTTAACTCTATTTAGGTTTATCAGTCATGACTTTCCACAACAAAAATCTTTCCAAAATTGCCTCTCCGCAATGATAATTCTGTACCAGAATTCCTTCCGTTGTTTTTTTTTAATCTGCAATTTCCTCTCCGCAACAAAAATAATTTTGCAACGATCTTTCCGCAATCTCCTTTCCGCAGTGGTTTTTTCGCAATTTCCTTTCCGCAAGGATTTTTCCGCAATCTCCTTTCTGCAGTGGCTTTTCCACAATTTCCTTTCCGCAACGATTTTTCCGCAATCTCCTTTCCGCAGTGATCGTGGACTGTCTGATCTTGATCAACAGTGGATTCTCTTTCTGAAGCTTGCGGATTGTGGATTGCGGAACTATATTTCGATTTTTACAAACTAGCTTCCACAATTTGTCTTCTACAAGACTTCTTCCGCAAGTCTCTTTTCGCAAGGTTCTTCCTGCAATGACTGTGGACTATCGGATCTTGATCAACGGTGGATTCTCTTTTTGCAGCTTGCGGATTGCGGACGTGCCTTCAACTTTTCCTGAAATGGGCTTTCGCAATTTCCCTCCCGCAATTCCTTTTCCGCGACTCTTTACAACCATCGATTTCTTGCCGGTTCTTTCCTATCCATTGATCTGAGATCCGATGCGAATCTCACCTTATCTTTGCGGATCCGTTATCTTCCTTACACCTTTCTCTTGCGGAATTTCTTTGGGGTGTCAGACCTCTTGCGGCTTTGATCTCGTCTGTCGATCTGCTGTCTCCGCAAGAACTTTACTTAATCTTGCAGATTTCTTATCTTCCGTTCACGTTCACATCGTGATCTCTTTCCCATCGCTGATCCATCTTTTCTCCTTTAATTTGGATCGTCCAAATCTCTGCAAACTTCAATCTTTGCAACTCTTCAATTCTACATTGATTAATCAAAAAATCAATCAATCACTCAATCGATCATCACCGGACTTGATTCCCTTGCTGGATCTGCACATCGACTCCGTGGTTTTACACACACAGAGATCATTCATACATCCGCTGCAACATTCAATCCTCAAAATCCCTTACTTCAGGCTACGCATACACGCAGTGATTAATCAAGCATTTACACAGATATCCCAAACTGTCAATTGATTCATTGATACAGAGATACACAAAGATTCAACTGTTAACACTTCAGACATAGATTCTGTTGATGTATATGTAACTTCAGAATGTATTTCATATATGTATATTGTACTCCTATAGAGATGGTATTATTCCTCTATACGGAAGTGTTTGTATTCCTATAGAGATGTTATTATTCCTCTATACGGAAGTGTCGTCATTTATATTGTAAGTGTTGTAACTTATACTTGATGGGTTATTAGACCACCTTGTTGGGGTCGGCCCTGTATAAGTCATGTGGGTTGAAGGGTTATTAGACCACCCTATTGGGGGTCGACCATGTGGGTCAAACGGTTATTAGACCACCCTATTGGGTGTCGGCCCAGTCAGCATTATGTTATGTGGTTAAGTTAAGGCCGACCTAGTAAAGGTTATTAGGCAAGTCAAGTCAAGTATAAATAGAGTGCGGGAGGCACTCTATCTCATCATTCTATTCTCTCTCACACTCTCGGGAGAGTGGCGCACTTGTGGAGGAGGAGAAGCTGCTGCTAGGAGATGTCTATCTCTTATGCTTGGGTTGTATCATTGCTCTATCTATCTCTGAGGAAGTTATTGGGGTTTTTCACCTTTATGGTTTTCCCCAAGTAAACTTTGTGTCTCTTGTGTGCTTGCATTATTGTGTTCATGATTGATATGCTGTACATGTTGTTCTCTCAGTTAAGATCCTAGATCAGATTGAAGTAAATTCTGAAAAATTAACAGATTCATGCGTACACACAGAGACAGCTTAATTAGTTTTCTTTATTCACATAGGAACCTGATACAAACATGGTCGCTTCATAATAGCACTAAAACGCCACCATGTGTCTTTTACATGCCATATCATCATACATGCCATGTCATCACCTCCTTTGTCTTTCACTGAGTTCACCTTACCATCACGTCCTTGGTTATTACTTTGTCATTACTGAACTCCTTTGACATCAATGACAACCATATCCAACATTCTCCCCCTTTGGCATTGATGGCAACCACTCCTTGATTTACTCCCCCTTTGACATTAATGACAAAGGCTTCCTTTTGACAGCTCCCCCTGTCAACATATCTCCCCTTGACATGATGCATTTTTCTCGTTTTTATTCATTGCAAAGAAATTACTCCCATCTCTTGTCTAAGATGCTCAAATGCTTCTTTGGGTAGTGGCTTGGTGAAAATGTCAGCTATCTGTTTTTTTGTGTCTACATATTCCAATCTGACAACCTTTTGCGACACTTGATCTCTTAGAAAATGATATTTTATTGGAATGTGCTTTGTTTTAGAGTGCATAATAGGATTTTTTGACATGTTTATAGCACTAGTGTTGTCACAATTGATTATTATTGGATTATCATACTTGACAAGCAAGTCTTCCAAAGTCTGCTTCATCCAAATGACTCGGGTACAACATGATGCAGCGACAATGTATTCAACCTCTGCTGTAGATAGTGATATGGATGATTGTTTCTTGCTAAACCATGACACCAAACAATTTCCTAAAAAGAATGCTGCTCCATTGGTACTTTTTCGTTCATCAACACTTCCTGCCCAATCTGTATCAGTAAATGCTTTTAAGGTGAAATCTTGGCATTTTGGGTACCATAAACCATACTCCATAGTGCCTTTTAAATATCTGAAAGTTCTTTTTATTGCTGCCACATGTGTTTCCTTGGGGGCTGATTGAAATCTAGCAACCAATCCCACAGCTTGCATCACATCTGGTCTTGTAGCTGTCACATACAGCAGGCTGCCAATCATGGATCTATACATGGTATGATCCACTTCCAAAGACTCATCATTCTTGCTTAGTTTACAACTAGTGATCATGGGAGTGCTAACAGGCTTGGAGTTTTCCATCTTGAACTTCTTAAGCATATCCTTGATGTACTTGTTTTGAGAAATGAAGATTCCTTTGTCTGATTGATAAACTTGTAGTCCCAAGAAAAATGTTAATTCACCCAACATTGACATTTCAAATTCCTTTTTCATTTCAGAAGCAAAATTTACACTTAGTATTTGTAGATTGCTTCCAAAAATGATATCATTTACATAGACAACAACAATGATCATATTCTTATCCTCGATCTTTATGTAGAGATTGCTATCAATGGCTCCTCTTTTATATCCTTGTTGTTTCAAGTAGTTATCTAGACTTGAAAACCATGCTCTCAGGGCTTGCTTGAGACCATAGAGTGCCTTTTTTCGTTTGCAAACATAGTCCCTATTCTCTGACAGGAGGAAACCTTCATGTTGTTCAATGTATACTTCCTCTTCTAGCTTCCCATTTAGAAATGCAGACTTGACATCCATTTGATATACTTTGAAGTTTTTATAACATGAGAATGCCAAAAACATTCTGATTGCTTCAAGTCTTGCTACAACTGCAAAGGTTTCTTCAAAGTCAATTCCTTCCACTTGAGCATATCCCTTACACACTAGCCTTGCTTTATTTCTAATCACTTTACCATCTTCATTGAACTTATTCTTGAAAACCCATTTGGTCCCTATAACATTCTTGTTTGTAGGTCTTGGAACAAGTTCCCAAGTTTCGTTCTTCTTAATTTGATCTAGTTCTTCATCCATGGCTTTGATCCAATCATCATTTTTGCTTGCTTTTGTAAAGTTCTTAGGTTCCACTACTGAAAATAGAGCTTGTTTAGTAAATAATCTCTTTCTTGTATCGACTCCTGCATCTTTGTCACCTATAATTTGTGTTTCAGGATGGTTCTTTTGTATTCTTCTTGATGGTGCCTTTGTATCAGCTCTTGGAGAATCTTCATCTTCATTTTCTTGTGATTCTTCTCTTCCTTCTTCCTCTTCTTCTTCTTCTTTCCCAACCATATCTTCATTCTTTTGCAAAACTTCTTCTTCATTGTTTGTTCTTGCATCTTCATCTTTGTTTCTTATCCTTCTTGGCTTCATGTCATCCACTCTTACATATGCACTCTCTATGATTTTGTGTAATCTTTGATTGTAATATTTGTAAGCCATTTTGGTGGAGGAATATCCCTAGAATATTCCTTCATTAGTTCTAGAATCAAACTTGCCAAGATCATCCTCATTCCTCTTTATGTAGCACTTGCTGCCAAACACTCTGAAATACTTGATTGATGCAGGCCTTCCATACCATAGTTCATAGGGAGTCTTGTCATTATTCATTCTGAGTTGTCCTCTATTAAGTATGTAGACAACTGTGTATACTGCTTCTCTCCAATATATATCAGGAAGTTTTGCTTCATTTAGCATGGTTATGGCAGCTTCTTGAACTGTCCTGTTTTTTCTTTCCACCACACCATTTTGCTGAGGTGTCTTTGGAGCTGAAAATTGTCTTTTGATCCCATGGATTTCACAAAACTCATTGAATTCATTTGAAGTGAATTCACCTCCATTATCTAACCTAAGACATTTGATTTTTTGGTTTGTCTCATTTTCCACCATTGCTTTGAAAGTTTTGAATTTTTCAAAGGCTTCTAATTTTTCCTTGAGAAATGTTACCCAAGTCATCCTTGTGTAATCATCAATGAGTAACATAAAATAATACTATCCTTGCAAGCTTTTAGTCCTTGTTGGTCCACAAAGGTCAGTGTGAACGATTTCCAAAAGATGTGAGGTCATATGTTCTTTTGACTTGAAGCTAGCTTTGGTTTGCTTCCCATGCTGACAATGTTTACAAACTGCATTCAGAGGTTTCACAATTTTTGGTAAATCTCTCACAACCTCCTTGTTACTTACCTTAACAAGATTATCAAAGTTTAAATGTCCCATCCTTCTGTGCCATAACCAGCTTTCATCAATCATACTCATGTAGCATTGGTCTTCATTTTCTAGGATGTACACATTACTCGAATTTCTTACAGCAGTGCCAACAAGTCTCCCTGAGTCCTTTTTTTTGATTTCACATTTCTCAGAGTCAAAGGTGCAGATGTATCCTTGGTCACAAGTTTGACTTACACTGATGGGATTAGGCTTTAGGTCTTCTACTAGCAACACATTTTCAGCTTTGATCTTGTTATTGATAGTGGCTGTACCTTTGCCAATTATTTTGGAAGACATATTATATCCAAAAGTGACCCTACCTTTATTATCTCTTTTTAGGCTTATGAATTTACTTGGGTCTCCTGTCATATGTTTTGAACACCCACTGTCAATATGCCATAGATTCTGCTTTTTTGTCACACATAGAGCAATCATGGATTTCTCCTCTTCGTTCTTTTTCTTCCAATCCTTTCTCTATTTTTTGTCTTGGAATTCTTTTGCATCAGTCTTTTTTGTAGGAGTCATTAGTTTACAGTTTCTTGCTATATGCCCATGGTTATTGCATTTGTAACACTCTATGTCATATTTTTGAAGAGGTGTAAAGAAATTATGATCCCTTGTTTTTGGTTTGTTACTGGATGCTCTTTCCTTGTATGCTCTTTCCTTGTAGTCACGAGGCTTTCTATATGCTCTGCAATTTAGGGCCTTATGTCCAAAATTATTACAAGAGTAACAATGTCCAAAGAAAATTTGCTGATATCTATTTGTCTTTGGTCTTCTAGGAATTACATTAATTCTGTTTTTGTCAAGAGAAGATGGAGAAGATTTCTTATTTTTTTCCTTTTTAAATGAACGTTTTAGTGCAGCAGCATAACTTCTTTTTCCTTGGTTTGTGAAGGAGGAACATTCTGGCTTCTTTTTATTGTTATATCCCAAACCAGATTTATCTGTTGATGGTCTTTGGCTACTCAAGATGTCATCTAAAGTCTTTGAATTGTTTTCATATTTTGATTTAATAGATTCTTCATTGAGCTTTTTCCTAAGCTGCATAATTTCTTCTTCAAGCTTCTCTGATTCTTGTATTCTCTCTTTGAGTTGTAAATCTAGGTCTCTTTCAATCTTCTTAGCTTCTTTAAGTTGAGCTTTCAAGTCATTAATGATTTGGTTTGATTGTTTGTTCTTTTTCCTGCTTTTTTCAAGTTCTTCAAGAGCACCGATTAATTCAGCTCTTAGATCTACTACTCCTTCTTCCATTGGTTCATCAGCTTGAGCTTGGTCTTCTATTCCCATGAATAGAATTTGGTTTGATTGTTTGTTCTTTTTCCTGCTTTTTTCAAGTTCTTCAAGAGCATCGATTAATTAAGCTCTTAGATCTACTACTCCTTCTTCCATTGGTTCATCAGCTTGAGCTTGGTCTTCTATTCCCATGAATAGAATTTCTGTCTCCTCATCTTCACTTGTGTCTTCATCTTCACCATATTCTATGTTGTAAAGGAACTTCTTCTTTTCATTGAACTTCTTTTTGTTTCTTGTTTCGTCATTTCTGAACTTCTTTGAGGCTTCTTTCTCATCACTTCTATCTTGCTTAGGATGAGGACATTTTGAAGAAAAGTGTCCAACTCTTCCACAATTAAAGCACTTTAGAGGTAGCTTTCCCTTGTACTTGCAAGTGCCTTTCTCAAGCTTCTTGATGAACAAGGCTTCTTCATCATCTGAGTTTTCTGATTGATTCTTGGATAAGGCTTTACAAGCTGCTTCTTTCTTTGATTGACCATCTTCTCCTTTTCTCATCTCGTAGGCAGTGAAGATCCCATGTAGTTAATCTACTGTCATGTTTTTAAGATCATCTCATTCTTCTAGAGCAGATACTTTTGAGTCATACTTCAATGGTAGGGTTCTTAGTACTTTGTCCACTACTTCTTTCTCCTCTAATTCCCCTCCAAGGCCTCAGATAGCATTGATAATTTCATCTACTCTTAGAAGATATTCTGCAAGATTTTCTCCCTCCTTCATTTTCAGGCTTTCAAACTGTCCTTTGTATGTTTGAAGTTTTGATTGTTTGACTTTGGATGCTCCTTCATAGACAATTTTTAATTTATCCCAAGCCTCCTTGGCTGTCTTGCATTGCATGACTTTCACAAACAATGTGTTTGTTAACCCATTCAAGATTGCATTTAGGGCTTTTGCATTGGCCTCATATTGGTCAAGTTCTTCTTGGTCTGTAGGTAGGTTGTCTGCTATGTTATATTTATTTTCAACTACTCTCCAAACCTTCCATCCAAGAGACATTAGGTGACACTTCATTCTTGCACTCCAGTATGCATAGTTAATTCCTGTGAACAATGGAGGTCTTTTGGTAGTTAATCCTTCCTGCTGATCCATTGTGGTCTTTAATGAGGATCTTCCTTCTAGTGGTTAAACTGTAATGAAGGAACCTTGCTCTGATACCAATTGTTGGAATATCCAACAATACTGAGAGGGGGGGGGTGAATCAGTATTGTCTTCTTTTTCCTTTTATTAAAAAAATTAGTACAAGACACACTAATAATGAAACAAGTTTATGACACAAGATTTTATCGTGGAAACCTCAAAGAGCAAACCACCAACTCATACTCATTAATAAGATGAATTTTACAAAATTGTTTATCTGCTACTACAGAAAGGATGCAACTACACCCCAGATTTTTCATGCTGCTATAGACGAGGATGCTTCAACACCCCAGATCTTCTTCCTGCTGCTACAGGAAATGATGCAACGACACCCTGTTCTCCAGCTTCTACTGGATGAAGGCTACGATCCCTAGCAGGCTTTCTGCCTTCCTTAACACCACCCTGCCACCCTAATTTGATTTCATCAGACTTCCAGATCTTCTTTATGTTTTCAAACCTGTCACAGGTTTTCCTTCTTTGGTCTCTGTCGACAACTGCTGCTACATAGATCTAGATCACAGAGACGACTTCTTTCAATCAACACTCTGTCTATAAATACCTTTTAACACATTTTCTACGAATGCATCTTCTCACAGTTGCGCCTTTTCATTCTTAGATCGTGCCTCTTCATGAAAACACAATTCTTCATTTTAATAATTCTTTAACTCTATTTAGGTTTATCAGTCATGACTTTCCGCAACAAAAATATTTCCAAAATTACCTCTCCGCAATGATAATTGTGCACTAGAATTCCTTCCGAATTTTCCTTTTTCCGTAATGACATTTCCGCAACAAAAATCATTCCGCAATTGCCTTTCCGCAACGATCTTTCTGCAATCTCCTTTCCGTAGTGGTTTTCCCGCAATTTCCTTTCCGCAATCTCCTTTCCGCAGTGGCTTTTCCTCATTTTCCTTTCCGCAATCTCCTTTCAGCAGTGATTGTGGACCGTCTGGTCTTGATCAATGGTGGATTCTCTTTCCGCAGCTTGCGGATTGCTGATTGCAGAACTATATTTCGATTTTTACAAACTAGCTTCCGCAATTTGTCTCCCGCAAGACTTCTTTCGCAAGTCTCTTTCCGCAAGGTTCTTCCCTCAGTGATCATGGACCGTCGGATCTTGATCAACGGTGGATTCTCTTTCCACAGCTTGTGGATTGCGGATTGCGGACGTGCCTTCAACTTTTCCCGAAATGGGCTTCCACAATTTCCCTCCCGCAATTCCTTTTCCGTGACTCTTTACAACCGTCGATTTGTTGCCGGTTCTTTCCTGACCATCGATCTGAGATCAGATGCGGATCTCACCTTATCTTTGCAGATCTGTTATCTTCCTTACACATTTCTCTTGTGGAATTTCTTTGGGGCGTCAAACCTCTTGCGGCTTTGATTTCGTCCGTCGATCTGCTGTCTCCGGTGGAACTTTACTCAATCTTGCGGATTTCTTATCTTCCGTTCACGTTCACCTCATGATCTCTTTCCCATCGTTGATCCATCTTTTCTCCTTTAATCTGGATCGTCCAAATCTCTGCAAACTTCAATCTTTGCAACTCTTCGATTCTACATTGATTGATCAGAGAATCAATCAATCACTCAATCGATCATCACTGAACTTGATTCCCTTGCTGGATCTGCACATCGGATCTGTGGTTTTACACACAGAGAGATCATTCATACATCCGCTGCAACATTCAATCCTCAAAATCCCTTGCTTCAGGCTACGCATACACGCAGTGATTAATCAAGCATTTACACAGATATCCCAAACTATCAATTGATTCATTGATACCGAGATACACAAATATTCAACTGTTAACACTTCAGACATAGATTCACGCGTACACACAGAGACAACTTAATTAGCTTTCTTTATTCACACAGGAACCTGATATAAACATGGTCGCTTCAAAATAGCACTAAAACGCCACCATGTGTCTTTTACATGCCATATCATCATACATGCCATGTCATCACCTCCTTTGTCTTTCACCGAGTTCACCTTGCCATCATGTCCTTGGTTATTACTTTGTCATTACTGAACTCCTTTGACATCAATGACAACCATATCGAACAACCTTTTCATTGACAATATGCAAGAGATCATTTTCTTCTAGTAAGAGAAGAACCCTAGACTTCCAAGAGATGAAGTTGGAGGCCCCTTCCAGACGATCTTTAACCTTCATTCCAATCATCTTGACTGCAGATCTGGATCATAAACCCTAGTAGGAGCTAGGTAAAAAATAAAAGTTGGAATTTTGGAAAACTAACTCCACAGGTAGATGCGCCCTAGCAAGGCGATTTGATTAGAGGTAGGGCTGAGCCAAAACTATGGAGAAAATAGGTCAAAAATTGAAACCCTAATTTTTGCTGCCGCTGTAGAATTAGGTCAAAAATTGAAAATTCTCAGAATTGAATTCTGTCTTCACCAAAAGATGCGCCCTCCTTAGAGCGAAATTCCCAATGCTCTTTTTCTTCCAAAAAGTTGAGTGAAGACTTAGAAAGATGAAACCTTAGTTCCGACAATGTTCCGGCAATGGCTTCTTCTAGAACCTGGCTCTGATACCATGTTAGATTTTACATACATTCATAGCATAGAAAATTTACTTGCATGAATTCAAAAGGATCACTAGAAGAAAGACAAAGCACATAAACAATAACACAAGAGTTTTATCCTGGGAAACCCAAAGGGGAGAAAACCCAGCAACCTTCGTATAGAGATGATAATTCCGAGATCAGAGTACAATAATGAAAGAGAAAAGTTGGAAATACTTTCCAAGTAGAAACCCTAGAAATAGTCTTCTCCTTCTGCAGATGCGAACTTCTCTCTCCAAGTGATGCGAACTTGTGTGAAGTGGATGAGTGAATAATGAGTTGAACTTTACCTCTATTTATACAAGTGCCAATTGGCTTGTTTACCTAACTGGGTCGACTTCTCTTGGGGAGCAATAAATAATTTAATTTTAATTTTTCTTTTGCTTGCTTTTCATCCCAAGGTTTACATTGATTCTTTCAAGGGTTTACATAATTAATTACATCAAGTTCAACTCCCTTAGGAGGTACAATCAAGGACAATAAAATACAATAATAATATCTTTCGCAGTTGCACAAAATCCAACAGCAAATAGGCATAAACTCAACAAAGACAGAAACATAGGTGTCAAAGCACAAAATTCTCATTAATCAATGTACATATTAATACATGAGAATGACCCTTGGGTTCATCTTCCCAAGTTGTTTCTTGGACTTCCCAATGTTTGTTCACTAACCCTGATGGATTATGTTCCAACAGGGAGAAAAGGACAACAATCAGGAAACTTTTGCAGGAGGGTTGTACCAGTAGGCATAGGCTTAGCCAGCTATAGCAAAGCTTGTACAACCCAGCAGGGCTATACAACAACCATACAAGGCCGTACAAGCAACATGTGCCAGCCGTACAACATGCTACGGGTTGCAATGGCCATACAATAAATTGCAGTCAGTTTTCAATAGGCTGTACAAGTCATACAGGGGTAGTAGTAGGTGCAAAGGGGTTTTCTGGGGTAGATTGCAGTAAGAGATTTTTCCGAAGAGGGAAGATTTGCCAAGTTTGTTGATTGTAGTTTTCTTCATTGGGCCATTTTCCCAGTAAGAGAACCCTTGTATGCTTGGATATTATTTTAATGAAATTCAGATTTGAAGGGTATAAATTTTTGCCATGCAGGTGTTATTGAGAAGATCTGTTTCCATTTCGCTTCTGCTATTAAATTCAGTTAAATTCCAGCATTATAAGTTATTCAGTGAGCTGTAATTTAATTTTATAGCAGGGAAATCACTAGGAAATTATTTATCTAGCGTTGGGATTAGGTAAATTAACATGGTATCGGAGCATTCACTTTGAGAGGGAGGAAAATATGAAGTTTATAATTGCAGATCTATTAGATTTGAGTGACCAAAAGACAGATCTAGTACAAAGCTAGGGTTTACAATAGTAGATCCTTGTGGGTGCTTGAAGGAATAAGCACATGACAATTTTTTTATCAGATCTAGAAATGGAAGCAACTAGTTTCAGGTCTGGAGACTGGTTAGATGGGGCATCTAACTTCCTATCCTGAAAAGAGAGTGCAACCTTGTTGTTGAAGGAACATGACCTTTGAGAGATTATGAAAAAGGTTGTTGCTATATCGATAGATGCAACACTAAAGGCAACTCATGAGAAGAAGGACATCAAAGCCTAGTGACAACATGAACATGAAGATGAGTTTGAAAAACAAACTCAAAGCAGCCTAGATGTCAGATTTGACAATGTTAGCAGCTATCTCATGAGGATCACCTAAATACGTGATCAACTTGCAGCGATTGGGGAGAAAGTGGATGATGCAAAATTTGTCAATGTGGCTTTGAATGGGTTTACCAAGCCTTGGGAACCACTTGTAAAGGGGATTTGTGCTTGGAAGAATCTTCTAGATTGGCAGAGGCTTTGGGATGATTGCATACATGAAGAGACTCGGGAGGAGTCCAGAGCTAGCAATCAAGGAGGTATTGATGAGAACCTAGCCCTTGTTAGTAAGACAAGAAAGGGTAAAGGAAAGGGTCCCACCAAGAAGGATAATAGTGAGAGGGCGACTTTACAGCCCGAGAAGAAGAAGGAGGACTTGAGTAAGATCAATTGCTTTGTGTGCCACAAGAATGGGCACTATGCATCTTAGTGTCCAGAGAAGAAGAAATGAAAAGGAAAATCGCAACAAGTAGCAACATTTGCAGAAACTCAGTTGAGTGAGTTTGTTGCAAAGTTCGAGAGTGACTTCTCACTAGTTTGCTAGGAGTGCATGGTACTGGACGATGGTGCATCTTGTCATATGACATAAGCACATGGGCTATTTAGCAGTTTGATGGAGACAAACTCTGGGATCCATGCGGAGCTTGGTGATGATGCCAAGTATGCAGTAAAGGGAGAGGCGACAGTCTCATTCCAGCTTGAGTTAGGAGGTTCGTTTGATGCCCAAGAGGTGCTATATGTACCAAGACTAAAGAAGAACTTGTTATCAATCTTACTTATGGAGGACATGGGTTTTTCCATTGTCTTTCAGAAAGGGCAAGTACTCATACGTCTAGAGGAAGGTAGCCCTGACACAGCAATGAGGATTGTGTTTAGAGAGGGCAACTTATACAGGTCGCAAGGAAAGCCTATTCAGGTCTTGGTACATGACATTGACTGCATCCAGTGTGAGCTATGGCACAGGAGGATGGGACACCTGCATTACAGGGCATTGTTGATTTCGAGGGAGATTGTCACCGGTCTTCCAGATTTCAGTGTTGAGCAACAGGGCATGTGTAGAGGATGTGCACTTGGAAAGAATGTCAAGGTTGCTTTTCTAAGTAGCAAGAGTAGGTCCAAAGGGATTTTGGATCTTATTCATTTATATGTATGTGGACCGATGTCAGTAGTATCTGTGCAGGGAGCATCATACGGTGTGACATTCATTGATGACTTTTCTAGGAAAACCTAGATCTTCTTTATGAAGACCAAGCATGAGGTATTTGGTTGATTTCGAGAGTTTGAGGCCCAACTGGAGAACTTGACAGGTGAGAAGATTAAGGTCTTGAGGTCAGATAATGGGGGAGAGTACACCTCAAATGACTTGAAGGTTTTGTACAAGGAGGTAATGATTAAGAGGAAGAAGAAAAACTCGTATAACCCACGGCATAATGGGGTTGCAGAGAGAAAGAACGGGTCCATCATCAGTACTACAAAGGCTATGATTCATGATAAGGCTTTGCTTATGTTTCTTTGGGAAGAAGCATGTAACATAATAGTGTACTTATAGAACATGAGTCCTCACAGGATATTGAAGGACAAGACTCTTGAGGAGGCATTCACAGGTGTGAAACCAGACATCAGGCATCTCAGAATCTTTGGTTGTTCTATATGCATCCATGTGCTTGTGGAGAAGAGGACAAAGCTTGAGCTTTTAGGCGAGAAGGGCATATTTGTGGGGTACAACGAGACCTCAAAGGCTTACAAGATATTCCAACGGAAGACAATGATGAGTCGAGATGTTAAGTTCGAGGAGAATTTGGCATCTAGGAAATCTCATGAGTTACCACCAATGGTAGAGGATGAGGAGCAATTGGCTTCGAAGGGAGAACATGATTCACAGACTTAGGGAGTCAGCCTTCAGTTGGGGAGGAGTTAGCTCCTTCCAATTCTTTCAGGAGAGCTAGATTGTTTGCGTGGACCTTGAGGGATGCTCAAGAGCATGTTGAGGCCCCCAGGAGCACATTTAGGAAGAGCAAGCCTCCGGGGAAGTTTTTGAACTATATGGCATTGATGAGTAGCATCATAGATTTCGAGCCTTCTAGTTTTGAGGAGCATTCGACCGACATGTTTGGAGGGATGCCATGGTGGAGTACACCTCCATCATGAAGAATGATGTTTAGGACATTGTGCCTAGACCGAAAGGGAAGTCCGTGGTAACTTCTAGGTGGCTATTCAAGATCAAGCATGCTATAGATGGTAGCATCAAGAAGTTCAAGGCGAGGTTTGTGGTGAGAGGGTGCTCTTAGAGAGAGGGATTGGATTACGAGGAGACATTTGCTCATGTTGCCAGATATGCTTCCATTCAAGTTGTTATATCTATTGCCTTAGTCATGAGGTGAAGGATTCACCAGATGGACGTGAAGACAACCTTCCTCAACGAGATCATTGAGGAGGAAGTATATATAGAGCAACCTCAGGGATTCAAAGTACATGGGAGGGAGTCTCATGTGTGTAGGCTTAAGAAAGCTTTGTATGGACCCAAATAGGCACCCGGGGCATGGTATTCCAGGATTGATGGATACTTGCAGAGCATGGCCTTCACCAAGAGTGATGCAGATCCTAACTTGCACTTCATACTTGTTGGGTCTGATCCACTCATCTTGGTGTTGTACGTAGATGATTTGTTTCTCACAGGTGCTGAGGGGCTTATAACATAGTGCAAGGTAGATTTGGCTATAGAGTTTGAGATGAAGGATATTGGCTTGATATAGAGCAACCTCAGGGTTTCGAGGTACATGGGAGGGAGTATCATGTGTGCAGCCTTAAGAAAGCCTTGCATGGACTCAAACATGCACTCGGGTCATGGCATTCGAGGATTGATGGATACTTGTAGAGAACGAGCTTCACCAAGAGTGAGGCGGATCCTAACTTGTACTTCATACTTGTTGGGTTTGATCCACTCATCTTGGTGTTGTACGTAGATGATTTTTTTCTCACAAGTGCAGAGCGGCTTATAGTATGATGCAAGGTAGATTTGGCTACAGAGTTTGAGATGAAGGATATTGGCTTGATGCACTATTTCTTGGGGTTAGAGGTGTGGCAGAGATCGAGTGAGATTTTCCTTGGTCAAGGGAAGTACACAGTGGAGATCTTGAAGAGATTCATGATGTAGGATTGTAGATTGATGGCTACACCTATGGTTACCAATCTAAAGAAAGTTGTCACTTCAGATTCAGAGTTCGTGTATCCCAAGTTATATAGATAGCTAACAGGTTCCTTGATGTATTTGGTCAACACCAGGCCGAATATATGTTTTGCTGTGATCACCTTGAGCCAGTTCATGGTGGAGCTGAGGTATGTGCGTTGTAGCAACAAAGCATGTGCTCAGGTATTTGAGAGGCACAATGGAGTATGGATTGAGGTATGTTGGAGGTGATGGAGTGAGGCTGTAGGGATATTCAGACTTAGATTGGGCAGGAAGTGCAACAGATTGGAAGAGCACCTCAAGGTGCTGCTTCAACTTGGGACCAATTGTGGTCAATGTTGCAAACATTGTCTCGGTGAAAAAATTAGCAAGGTCCAGGAAACATCGTTTTGGAATATCGGGGGAACACATCGACAAACATTGGTAATATATCGACAAACTTAAAAAATGCAAAGATATTCATTTTTTTTCAATTTTTTAAACATCTAAAGCAACAAGACCATCAAATAAACACATTGCCACATGGATATGGAAAGAAAAATGATATTTAAGATATATAAGATGTCTAGTGATGCATCACACAAAAACTAAATCGTGTCCCGAATCTCGACTCCCGAGTCATACAAAATATAATAAATGTATCTCATGATCACCATCATGACTCGTGAGTCATCTACAATGAAATCAAGTAAATAAACTAACAATTCCCTCTACCCCTTTTACGGGTAAAAGTAATTAATGGGCAAGTGTATTTTCTGTAGCTATATTGACTCCTTATAACTTATCAATATAAATATGCGTGCCTGCGATTTAAACAAACAATAAGCAACGGAAATGCATCACACAATTTTGTTGCAAATACCAATGGGAGCAACCTATAAATTGTATTTGCCTAGAGGTTAGTTATAATGCAAAAAGTAGAACAAATTCCACATAAGACCATAAAAAGACATCAAAGTAGGTAAAACTCAACCCTATCTCCATTACATTAACATGAATCATAGTATACATAAGAGCAATAAGCATCATGTAAACTCATGGCTGCACCTTAGCATGGTCCTTGGAGTCTCATAATGTTAGCAACATAACTTAAGACTTACAACAACCAATACAGTTGAGAAGGACCCTTTTACATTATCAAAAGTACAATTTATAGACCTTCTAAGTCACTTGGAGAACTTTTAGAAGAAATTAGGAAGTTGATAGTTGGGCCCTAATAATTGAACAACTCAATGTTGCACTTACTCTACTCTCAGTGTGTTAGTTTTTCACTTGTTTATCATAATAAAATTACACAATAAGATCACTGAAAGAAATACAAACACAACAACACAAAGAACACAAAATTTCTCTCAGGGAAACCACAAGGGAGAAAACCCCAACAAAACTTCCTCAATATAGAATTCACCAAGTACAAGATAAAACCCCAAGACAAAATAACTTCTCTCCTTCACTTGTGCGAACTTCTCTCTCTCTTATGCGACCTTGAGTGAGTGAGGTGAGTGTTGCAAATGAGCAACTCAATCCCCTATTTATACTTTACAATTGACTTGACCTTTTACTAATTAGGTCGGCTCTAACTCACCTAACTGGGCCGACCTGTACTCCTAACAATAAAATATTCTTTCTAGATCTTTCCAGGCCGACCTAATCAGTTCGGGTTTTACATTGACTCTCTTAATGACTCTTACATTATCAATTACATCAATGACATCTCCCGAAGGAGGAATACAATAATACAATAGACAAATACATTTATAATATCTTCCGTAGTTACATTTCTTTAACACTCCCTCTTAACTAGGAAGGTATTCTGCGGGCAACATCAACAACATCAACAACTGTCCAACTGACTTGTGAATCTCTATATGTCGTAGGAAGTTTTTGGATCATCATATGTTTGGGGTATCATCAACATCATCTGCTGGAACATCTTCATCAACATCATCATCATCGTCAGCAATAATTTGATGGAACATCAATGTCATCAACATCATCATCGTCTGCTGGAACATCATCATCATCTGCTGGAATATCATCAACATCATCATCGTTTGCTGGAATATCACCATCAACAACATCATCATCATCTGTTGGAATATCACCATCAGCAACATCATCATCATCTGCTGGAATATCACCATCAACATCATCATCACCGTCTGCTGGAATATCACCATCAACATCATCATCATCGTCTGCTGGAATATCACCATTAGCATCATCATTGTCTGCTGCTGGAATATCACCATCAGCATCATCATCATCATCTGCTGGAATATCACCATCACCATCATCATTAGTGTTTGAACACTGGAACAACATCAATCATCAGTCGACAAGTACTGGAACAACAATCATCAGTAAGTAAATACTGGAACAACGACAACAACAACATTCATCAGTAAATAAATATTGGAACAACAACATCAATCATCAGTAGACAAATACCGGAACAACACTATCAGTCAGCAAGTACTGATCTTTAGTCACCAAGGACTGGCATCTCTATCAGTTAGCACGTACTGATATTCAGTCACCAAGGACTGGCATCTCTATCA
This sequence comes from Larix kaempferi, assembly GCA_027924585.1. Taxonomy (NCBI): domain Eukaryota; kingdom Viridiplantae; phylum Streptophyta; class Pinopsida; order Pinales; family Pinaceae; genus Larix; species Larix kaempferi. Next base: position 1,394,480 of record BSBM01000475.1, read on the forward strand.
GTCAGCAAGTACTGATCTTCAGTCACCAAGGATTGGCATCTCTACCAGTCAGCAAGTACTGATCTTCAGTCACCAAGGACTGACATCTCTATCAGTCAGCAAGTACTGATCTTCAGTCATCAAGGACTGACATCTCTATTAGTCAGCAAGTACTGATCTTCAGTCACCACATATTGGCATCAGTCACTTAAGGACCGGAACTCTATCAGTCGGCAAGTACTGATCTTCAGTCACCTCAGGACTGGCATCAACCACCTAAGGATTGGAACTCTATCAGTAGGCAAGTACTGATCTTCAGTCACCTAAGGACTAGAACTCTATAAGTCGGAAAGTACTGATCTTCAGTCACCTCAGGACTGACATTAGTCACGTAAGGACTGGAACTCTATTAGTTGGCAAGTACCGATCTTCAGTCACCTCAGGACTGGCATCAGTCACCTAAGGACTGGAACTCTATCAGTCGGCAAGTACTGATCTTCAGTCACCTCAGGACTGGCATCATTCACCTAAGGATTGGAACTCTATCAGTCGGCAAGTACTGATCTTCAGTCACCTAAGGACTGGAACTCTATCAGTCGGCAAGTACTTATCTTCAGTCACCTCAAGACTGGCATTAGTCACCTAAGGACTGGAATAACACCATCATCACTCCCTATTTCGAGGGAGGTCCTTTTGGACCACACCAAGCTTGTCTCTAAAGTATTCAAACTTTATGCGAGACATATGCTTAGTCAACACATCAACAATTTGTTCCTCTGTAGGAACATACTTGAGATTTACAGCTCCCTTCTACACCATATCCCAGATATAGTGAAACTTGATCTCGATGTGCTTTGATCTATCGTGGAACACTCGAATCTCTGTCATCTTGATACAACTTTGATTGTCACATCGAACAATCCTGCCAACATCTTGTGAAGCTAAACTTATTCGCTACAAGCTGAATATGTTGCAGTCACTCCCTTTGAAGCGGAGCTTTCCTGAGCACTATCCTCCCTCTACATCTTGTACTCCCTACAATGGGACATTCTTCACTGGAGTGACTGGTAGCCTTCTCTTTTGATGATCTTCTGTGTATCCATCTATGTCATCTTCATAGGTCACTAGATACCAAGATCTTGAACTTTGTTGCATGTTCTCTCTTGCACCCATCCATGAGCTCCTCATCTTCAACCTTGTAGCAAAGGTTGATATCTCAACACTCTAGGTGATCATCCTATCCCATGGGTGCCTTTTGAGCTCATACAAAGTCTTCTTCAATCTGCACACATGTGGTTCTCTGTAGAGAGTCCTGAGTCTTGGAGGTTGCTCGATATCACCTTCTACTTCGATTACACCATCTATCTAGTGTAATATTTACCATTGAGGAAGTGTGTCTGACCACTAAAGAAACATTTCGTCATAATTGACTCCCTCTTTCTGAGAGAATCCTTGCTTTGTGCTTCTGTAGTATGCTTGATTTCATAAATCGAAACAAGTCTCATCATTCTTCGTTTGTAGGTGATCGTACACGATATTTTCTACAAGTCAAATTTAGTTGCATGGTTAGAAACATTTCATAGTTTCCAAAACATATTAATAATGATAAATTCTTATGCATAGGTCACACAGTCATGCAACTATCTTAGCCAATACTTCAACACAACATTCATCCATATCTCGTATTCATACAGTAACTTTCTAGATGCCTTCCATCTCTACCATAACATTATTAAGAGCGTGCACTACTCCCAATATGTCAGCAAAGAGGTTTCATTCTAGATAAGTAGCAATGTAATGTTGTATAACACCATTGTTGGATTTTGTACAACTTCAGAAGATATTATTCATTATATTTTATTGTACATTCATTGTACTTGTTTATACCTCCTAAGGGAGAAGAACTTTATGTAAACAATTATGTAAACACATTAAAGAATCAATGTAAGCCTTAGGGTGCAAAAGAAACAAATAAAAAGATTAAATTTAAATTATTTATTGCCCCCAGGTGAAGTCGGCCCCGTAAGGGAATTTTCTAGTTTGCACTTGTATAAATAAGAGGCTTGTGCACCTCATTAGCTCATTCACTCACTTAGGAAGTGAGCATCATTTGGAGGAGGCAAATTTCGCATCACTTGAAGGAGGAATCTTATTTGGGGCATCTACTTGTGAAAGATACTTCCACATTCTTTCTCTTTCTTTATTTGTACTTTGATCTCAGAATTATCATCTCTCTGCGAAGGTTGCTGGGTTTTCTCCCATTTGGGTTTCCCAGGGTAAACTCTCTGTTGTTGTTTTGTGCTTTGTCTTACTTCTAGTGATCTTGGTAATGCATTTATGTTTTATGCTATGAATGTATGAAATTTAACATGGTATTAGAGCCATTCTAGAAGAAGCCATTGTCGGAACCCTGCCGGAATTAGGGTTTCATCTTGTGAAGTCTTCACCCACCATTTTGGAGAAAAAGAGCCATAGGAATTTCGTTTTTGGCAAGACTAATCCATTGATGAAGACATAATTCAATTCTGAGAACTTTTATTTCTGACCTAGTTCCTGCTAGGGTTTTTGATCCAGATCCGCAATCAAGATGATTGGGATGAAGGTTGAAGATCGATTGGAAGGAGCCTCCAACTTTATCTCCTGGAAGTCTAGGGTTCTTCTACTCCTAGAAGAAAATGATCTCTTACTATATGTAAATGAGAAGGTCTCCGAAGCAGAAGCCGGAGAGGATAAATCCCGATGGAGGAAGAATGATGCTAAAGCAAGAAGGATTCTTGTGGATTCAGTGAGAGACCATCTGGTTCCTCAAATATCAGGAAAGAAGAATGCTAGGAAAATGTTCAAGACCATTATGAAGCTGTTTGAACACACTAGCCTAAATGTATCCATGACTTTGAGAAACCAGCTCTCAAATATGAACATAGCAAAGTCAGAATCCATTGCCTCATACTTTATGAGGATCGCAGAACTCATAGACAAGATCAACACTAGTGAAGATCCTATTGGCGATAAGGAGCTTGTCCTCCACACTTTAAATGTTCTTCCACCATCATGGGAGTCCTTTATCCAAAGCATAAATGGTAGAACCAAACTACCAAAGTTTGATAAGCTTTGGGCAGATTGCACTCAGGAAGAGACCAGGATTGCAGCATGTCAAAGACTCCATGGCCATGGCACTCAACCTGAAGAGAACCAAGCTTTTGTTTCTCATGCCACGAAGGGTAAGGGAAAAGGTAGGAAGTTCCATAAACACAAGCACCAAGATAGGAGACCAAGTCCTCGCCCAGATCAAAAGGAGAAGAAGGACATATCTCAAATTCAATGCTATAGGTGCAAAAAATATGGACACTATGGAAATAGTTGTTGAAGTTCAAGTAAAAGGAAACATGAAGCCTTAACTGCTGATGTAGAAGAGGATCATCATCGCAAGAAGCAAAGGGATGATGATCGTTCGGAGTTCCTCTTCTAGAAGATCTAGAATCCAAGAACATAGATCTCTTATGGTTCCTACAAGAAGGCAGTGGGGGTCCACACACCAAAACAATAAGAGATAAGTATTTTGTTTTCTTGCTTACATAGATCTGTTTTTTTGTTGTCTTATATGCCTTTTATATGCAGATCTAATGTATTGAGTAGTTGATATAGTTTACCCTGTTATATTATGCATATGAGCAACACAACATTTCATGAAGTTAAGTCTAGATGCCTACATGCGTAGGGTAGTGCACACTCTTGATGGCATGGTCTAGTGGAGATAACAGACATCTAGATACTTCCCAGAAATGTTTGTTTGACATGTTCATGATTGTTGTGATAAAGTATTAGCTAAGATGCCTGTGTAAACTATTTGTTTTTCCATTTGATTATAAAATGTCACTGATCATTAGTCGGGATTTGACTTGTAGGGAAAAGACCATGTGATTTGGCCTACACGAGAAAACTTGTTCCGATGGACATATGAATCCCGTTGATGCTCAACAAGAAGCTTCCTGGAATATGACTCTCAGCCTAGAAGGATGACCTCGTAGGAAGCTTTCATAGAAGTGAAACCAGAAGTAAGCCACCTTCAGATATTTGGCTGTCCAGTCTTTATACATGTGCCCAAGTTGGAACCTTCAGGAAAGAAGGGAACCTCTGTGGGATACAGTGAATCTTCAAAGACTTACAAAATCTACATCCCAGGGTCCAGACAGATTGAAGTCAGTAGGGATGTGACCTTTGAAGAAGAATTAACTGTCAGGAAAGGCAGAGGATCAGACATGGAGATCGATGATGAAATGATAGAACCAAAGGAGATGAGATCATCTCCCCCTCTAGTTCAAGAGGGTGTTAGCAGAAAAGAATGAACCTATCGATTCCATTGATCCAGTTGATATCCCCAGAAATGTTGCAGTAGGTCGAAAAAGACCGAGATGGGCACAACAGACTTAGCATGGAGCATATGGGAAATACAAGGCCAAATTTGTTGCCAGAAGATTCTCTCAGAAAGAGGGAGTCGATTATGATGATACATTTGCTCCTGTGTCTCGATATACTTCTATCAGATCCATTATCGCAATTGCTTCAGCTATGGGATGGAATTTGCATCAGATGGATGTGAAGACAACCTTTCTTAATGGTGTTATTGAGGAAGAAGTTTACATCGAACAACTAGATGGGTTTATTTTCCAAGGAAAGGAGTCTCATGTATGTAGACTGAAAAAAGGCATTGTATGGCCTCAAGCAAGCACCCCGTGCTTGATACGTACGGACGAATAGACGAATTCCTGGTGAGCTTGGGATTTTCCAAGAGTGATGCAGACCCCAACCTGTACTACAAGGTTGTAGATGATGAGCCATTGATTTTGGTATTATATCTTGATGACTTGTTTCTCACAAGAAATGAGCAACTCATTGTATGATGTAAGAAGAATCCCGCCTCTGAGTTTGAAATGAAAGATCTTGGATTGATGCACTACTTCTTGGGATTAGAAGTATTGTACAGGCAGAAAGAGATTTTCCTAGGACAAGGAAAATACACCATTGATATATTGAAGAGATTCGGAATGTTGGACTGCAAGTCTATGGCTACTCCGATGGATGCGAATTACAAGAAGTTGAGAGATTCTACTTCAGATTCTGATTTGTTTGATCCCACCATTTATCGCCAGTTGATTGGGTCATTGTTGTATCTGACCAACACCAGACCAGATATATGTTTTGCTATGAATGCCCTCAGTCAGTTTATGTGCGAACCGAGGCAGATTCAATGGATTGCTGCAAAACATGTGCTCAGATAGTTACGTGGCACTGTGGGATATGGATTGAAGTATGCTTCAGATGGTGACCTGATATTGCAGGGGTTTATAGACTCAGATTGGGCCGGATGTGTTGCAGATCGGAAGAGTACTTCTGGAAGTTGCTTCAGTTTGGGTTCTGCAGTTATTTCCTAGTGCAGCAGGAAGCAGAACTCGGTAGCACTCAGTACTGCAGAGGCCGAGTACATGGATGCTAACACAACATCTCGAGAAGTAGTTTGGATTCGTAAACTCCTGGCAGGATTGTTCGGCCGGATTCCAGAGCCGACCGTGATTCACTGTGATAACCAGAGCTGTGTGCAGATGTCAGTGAATCCTGTATTTCACGATAGGTCGAAGCATATCGAGATTCAATATCACCTCATTCCTGATATGGTGCAGAAAGGTGCGGTCGAGTTACAGTACGTGCCGACAGACGACCAGACTGCAGATGTTCTCACCAAGGCTCTTCCCAGGGTGAAGTTCGAATACTTTCGCGGAAGACTTGGAGTCGAAGAGAACGTATCCCTCCTTGGGAGGGAAATATGACATTGAGATGCTTGCCCTGCCTTGCCTAGGTGCCTCTGCAGTCCAGTTACTCAGCCAGATATGGGAGAGATCCCATAGGCAGATGAGTAGGACAATCAGCAATTGGCCGAGCTCACCCAGGTACCTTCTGCAGTCCAGTTACTCAGCCATATATGGGAGAAATCCCATAGGTAGATGAGTAGGACAGTCAGCAGTCAGTCGGGTTCACACCGGTGCCTCTGCAGAGCGGTTACTCAGCAAGATATGGGAGAAATCCCATAGGCAGATGAGTAGGACAGTCAGTAGTTGGCCGTGTGGTTGCACAGGTGCCTCTACAGTCCAGGTACTCATCCAGATATGGGAGAAATCTTATAGGCAGAAGAGTCAGACAGTTAGTAGATGGCCGTGCCCTTTTGCTCGTCTGAGATCTCAGCCAGGTATGGGAGGACCCCAATGGCAGATGAGACAGAAAGGTAGCAAATTGTATAGCAGAGATGGTACAGCTGATAATCTCAGATATCTAGGATTGAGTGATTCTCCTGGATCCAGGATTGAGTGATTCTCCTGGACTCACCGAAGGACTAGTGATGATGATGCACAGAGACTGTGTGGACAACCTTCAGTATGCAGAAAGATGATGGAGATAGAATGGATGTACAAGATGAAACCCAGATGATCATGATGCAGATGAAGACCGAAGAATACCTTCCTCGTTGAGAGGGAGTGTTGGATTTTGTACAACTTCGGAAGATATTATTTATTATATTTTATTGTACATTCCTTGTACTTGTTTATACCTCCTAAGGGAGAAGAACTTTATGTAAACACATGAAAGAATCAATGTAAGCCTTGGGGTGCAAAAGAAACAAATAAAAAGATTAAATTTAAATTTTTTATTTCCCCTAGGTGAAGTCGGCCCCATAAGGGAATTTTCCAGTTTGCACTTGTATAAATAAGAGGCTCGTGCACCTCATTAGCTCATTCACTCACTTAGGAAGTGCGCATGACTTGGAGGAGGCAAATTTCGCATCACTTGAAGGAGGAAGCTTATTTGGGGCATCTACTTGTAAAAGATACCTTCACATTCTTTCTCTTTCTTTATTTGTACTTTGATCTCAGAATTATCATCTCTCTGCGAAGGTTGCTGGGTTTTCTCCCATTTGGGTTTCCCAGGGTAAACTCCGTGTTATTGTTTTGTGCTTTGTCTTACTTCTAGTGATCTTGGTAATGCATTTATGTTTTATGCTATGAATGTATGAAATTTAAGAACCATAGGCCACTTACCCATCACATGCATATTATTAGTATTATGTTCATTAATGCAAACTCTCTAACATGCATAATACACATCCTAAATCTAGGAACATAAATATGTACACAACTGGACAATACAAAAAATAACAATTAAATACTTATCTTTGTTTGTTTGGTAGGATCTCTCTTGATCCTAGTCTCCTTGCAAGAATCTCTAACAGTGTGTTCCACTCCATATTCTGATTTTGAGGACTTGTTCCTTTCTTTCTTATGACCGACAATGCTGAACAAGTCTTCTATGCTACAAATCATAAGGACTCATGGTCCTCTCTATTAGGGGTGAGTCTGCATGTCCCTTCAATTTTGTAGAGTACCCCTTCTTCAATTTTAATCACAACTGCATCCCTTCTTATCTAATGCTGAGATAGATAAGAGGTTCTTCTATCTTCATGGTTTGGATTAAAGTACATATTCCTCATCATTGGGGGAATCTTCTTTGTCTTTCCTTTCATCATCATGTTCAGATTCTTCAGCTACATGGGCATGAAATCTTTTCTTTTGCTTCTTCGGTTGTCCGGATTTGAATGGACATTTTCTTGCAATGTGTCATGCCTTGTGGCAAGAGTAACATTCAATTGAGGAGAAGTCTTTCTTGATCCTTTTGTTCCTTTGAAATCTTTGAGATCTTCTAGGAGAGTGGTCATGAGAATGTTCATGATTCTTCCTTTTGTTCCTTCCTTTGGCATGGGTTTCCAAAGCTTGATATTTGTCATCATTTAAATTCTCTTCTCTTACTGCTACCCTTTCTTCTTCTTGCACACACTCTTCCCATAGTTGTCTGAACTGGATTAATTTCTTCCTAGCGCATATGCCACGAACAAAAGGTTCCCAATCTCTAGGAAGACCATTCAGTGTGGTCATTACAACTTCAGCATCTTCCACCATATCTTCAATAGCTTCTAATTGTTCTTTGATCTAGGACACTCTGGAGAAGTATGTGTGCATAGTCTCAGACTTCTGGATCTTCACACCCTTGAGTTGATTTCTCAAGGTCATCTTCCTGTTAATATTCTTTCCTTCAAATAGGTTGGTCAAGGCATCAAACATTTCTTTTGGAGTCTTCTTTGAGGATACTTGAGGAATCCAATGATCTTTGATAGAATCAACTATGATCCTCTTAGCTTTGACCATATTCTTCTTGTGTGTTGCTTTGGCCTCATCTCCTTCTGGTTCTATAAGTCCCTCTTTTATAAAGCCTTCTAGGTCACGTTCTTCAAGAATAAGCATGACTCTATATTTCCATGCCTTGAAGTTCTCAGCTCCTTCAAGCTTCTCATCAAGCTTGGTATTGTTTGTCATTTTGATAAAATGAGAACCTCAAATGGAAATATAATAGATGTAGGACTTACCAGCAAAGTTGTCCTTCTGAAAACTACTTCTACCTTGATCTAGGGTTTGACAGAGAAACCCTAATTTTCCAACTTCAGAATTTTGGAAAACTAATTGGATGAAAAGATGCGCCTCCTCAAGGTGAGTTGAGCAAAGTACTCATTTTTTTGTTTTTGTGAGCAGATCTTCCAAAAACATGATGCCCTAGTTCTCTGGGTTGCAGTGGTGGACCCAAAACTGAAAATTCTCGGAATTGAAATCTGCTTCAACAGATAGATGCGCCCTGGTGAGGCGAGTTAGATGCACCCTCTTTTTCAGCTGATCTGTGGAGAGAGCTACTGGAATAAGAAGTCCTAGTTTCTTCAATTTCTACTGCAGATTTGTCAAGTCTTAATTCTGATGTATCTCCAAAATTTCTGCTCCTCAAGGTCTGAAACTTCGTCCTGTGATAGTCTGATCTGTCCTCTATCCAACCCCACAGGTTAGAGCAGGATTGGATTCACCAAGTGGAACTTATTCAACTTTCCCAAGATAACCTGTTTATGGACTGTTTCAGTATAGTGAACTTGTACGAACTGCCACATGTCACTATTTCATCTTCTGGTTCTGAAACTCACACCAGAGAAACTACAGTCCGTGCACTTTCTGGAACATCCTACGAAATTCGATTTGGATCTTCGTAGCCCGAGATATAACATTTCTCCCTAGGTCGCCTTTTTAGAAATGAATTATGGAGGAGGCTGGAACTCTAATTTTAATGGATCATATCTCCTAAAGTACAGTGAATCTGAGGCTGAAACTCGCACACAAGGTACATGATTATTTTATCTTCGGCCTGTCCAAGTTTCATATCTTGAACCTTCGCCAAAAGTGATTTATAGTGAAAATGCCAAGATGACTAGTTTCAGGAAATGGAAACCCTAGGCAACAACTGCACAATGTTTTCTTTCAGGCCTGCTTTGATACCATGTTAGTTTTTCACTTGTTTAGCATAATAACATTAAACAATATTATCATTGAAAGAAATACAAGCACATCAACACAAAGAACACAAAATTTCTCTCGGGGAAACCACAAGGGAGAAAACCCCAACAAAACTTCCTCAATATAGAATTCACCAAGTACAAGATAAAACCCCAAGACAAAACAACTTCTCTCCTTCACTTGTGCGAACTCCTCTCTCTCCTATGCGACCTTGAGAGAGTGAGGTGAGTGTTGCAAATGAGCAACTCAATCCCCTATTTATACTTTACAATTGACTTGACCTTTTACTAATTAGGTCGCCTCTAACTCACCTAACTGGGCCGACCTGTACTACTAACAATAAAATATTATTTCTAGATCTTTCCAAGACGACCTAATCAATTAGGGTTTTACATTGACTCTTTTAATGACTCTTACGTTATCAATTACATCAATGACATCTCCCGAAGGAGGAATACAATAATACAATAGAAAAATACATTTAGAATATCTTCCGCAGTTACATTTCTTTAACACAGTGTCTGGTCGTGTGATGGATCTTTAGACATTGTGTTGTTGTGATTGTCCTGATGAATACCCAAATGTCTGTGTACCCCAAGCAGGCCTGGAATTTCAAATGTATGCTGCCTGTCAATTGAAAATTCATGACGGTTTGGTGTTCTTTGTGCCTTTCACTTTACGTTTTTGTTAAATTTTACAAGTGTCAAAATTATTTTTGAAAAAAATAATAAAAAAATCATAAAGAATAAATTGCTTATTGCTTGCCATGGTCACCACCTGAATATATATATAGCAAGGTTAAACCCCTTTCATGGGCCTGTTTATTTTTTTTAATGATCTTAATAAACTTAACTTAAAACTACACAGGAAGGAAAGCCAATTATGTCACCCACCACACTGGCATATACTTCGTATCAAACTTGAGGACATACAATATGAGGAGCAGGCGGCTCTACATATGCTGTCGTGCAACGGTCTTTTGACCAAAATCTTGTTTACAAAAAAAACTAATATATTTATAATAATAATAAGATTCCACCATAATAGATTATCTTTCAATTTCACCTTTCCTTGTGACTCATTCCATAGTAAGAAGTAAAAATTGATTGTATCCTCTGCCGCCAAAGAATCATCCGCCGCTCACAAATATGTGATCTGTAATTAGTAATAGCCAAGTATTTGTATATATTACTACACACTAACATTATGGATCTTTAACCTACTCCTCCAGAGGCGAAGCTGAAGATGCATTATGTTATGGATTGATGAGCTACAGTGAAATACGAGGGTGGGTGCGATGGCTCCGATCTCTCTGATAAAAAAATTGGACTGATCAAACAACGTACCCTAGCCACGTAAACTCGAGGAGGAGAAGAAGAACCTGGGGTAACTGGGGAAATTTCATAGATATGGTTTTTTCAACCTGGTGTAACTAGTAACTTGTCCATGTTTTTTTATGTGCAATGAAAGTAAAATATTAATTCCCAAATAATATAAGCAACGACGGATGCGTCCCAACACACCAACCCGCTTTAAGCACAAGCTGACAGAATAGCAAGATAAGTATTAAAAATTATGACTGTGAAATGTTAAAACCATTAACATATTCTACACCTTGAAACGACTATTCAAAATTATGACGGGAGATGTAAACGGTTAGACGTCAAATCTACGGTATGAAATTTTTCACGCCTGTCATCATTGACGTGTTCATTTTATTACCAGCTGTCAAATACGTTCCAGGAACAGAAAAACGTTCTACAGGCCGTCAAATTCCAGGCCTGACCCCAAGGATCTTTTGTTGTGCTTGGCAAGAGAAGGAAACCCATGAAAATGCAAAACAAGACATGCATTTTTAGGATCAATCACATTTAAAGAACTCAAATTCAGATTTTTAAAATCCATCATTTCTGACTAGTCGATTTTTTTAATTTTATTTATTTATTTATTTTTTTTAATATATTTATTTATTTATTTATTTATTTTTTATTTTTATTTTTATTTTTATTTTTATTTTATTTATTTATTTATTTATATTTTTATTTTTTTATTTTTTTTTTATTTTTTTTTATTTTTATTTTTTATTTTTTATTTTTTATTTTTATTTATTTATTTATTTATTTATTTTTTATTTATTTTTTTTTTATTATTTTTTTTATTTTATTTTTAGGGTTGGGATTAGGTAAATTAACAATTGATGTCCATGCGGGGGAGTTTAAACCAGTAGTGGTTGGTTGATTGTTTTTTGGTTGATCTGTTTTGTCTAAAATGTGTTTAAGGAGTCGTTGGAATGGATTCCGTGTCAAGTTTTGGAAACTGACTAGCTAGAGGAAGGTTCCAATTTTATTCTATGGAAGGGTAGATTGTAGATGTTGTTGTAGTTGGAACCATGGAGCATAGTTGAAGGGAAAGTGGAAGTACCCATTGATCCCTATGAGCTGACCCAGTATGAGAAGATAGTAGTAGCCAAGGTGAAAAAAACATTTGGATTATGTGAAGGGCCATTTTATTCCTCACATTGCAAGGAATTCAATAAAGGAGATGTATCACGCATTTCAAAGTGTCAACATGTCTTAGAAGATGCTCTTGAAGAATAAACTCGCTCATATGCATATGAGCAATATAGACACTGCATCTAACTATCTGATGAAGATCCTCGAGGTTATTGACCAACTCTTCGCTATCGGTATGAAGATTGAAGATGAAGAGCTAGTGCCTATTACACCAAATGGGTTCTCATCATCATAGGAAACCTTTATGCATGGTATCTATGCACATGAACACACTTTTGTTAAATTTTTGTACCAAGGAAAGTGTTTGTCATCCTTGTGAGGCCTAAGGGTGTGTCATGTTTCCAAAATTTTCTATGGTCCAAGACATAATTTTGGCCCAAGTCACCTAGGATTATAATTATTGGACTAAGGTGGGCCTAAGTCAGGAGATTAATTGAAGAATAATTAGACTAAGGTGGGCTACATGAAGTATAAGACTCCCAATTTGATTTTCCTAAGATAATTATTAATAATTTGGGATTAATTGGCCAATAATATTTTACACAAGTTAATTTTATTAATATTGGCCTAAAATATAAAAATAATATTTATTTATGAATAAATTAGGCTCATGAGAGTGCATGAGGATAAGGTGGACCTCACTTGCTTAAAAGAAAAGATAGAATCTGGAAGAAAGTAGGCACAAAGAAATGTGTCAGGAAAAAAAATGAAACTATCAAAGAAAGGCAGGAAAAGAAAGAAAAGCAGGAAACTAGCAAAAAGACATAAAAGTTAGAGAAAAGCAGGAAGGAAATAAAAATACAAGAAAGTGAGACAAAGCAAGGAAAGTTAGAAAATCAAGGAGGTTGCACAAAACAAGTAGTTGCTAAATTAATTAAGGAAGGCGCATTGAGGAGCTAGTGACCACATACAATGAACCTCATGACTTGTCTAAGAAGCTACAGGGTCTATAAGGAGTGAAAGCGCACTATTCACATTTTTTGGATAGTTTGTATTTTTTCTAAGAGAGCTTTGCTTCTCAAGTCGAGTGTTGTGTCTCAGACAAGCTTGAGTGATGTGCCCCAAGGTTAACATTGATCCAGTCTTATGTTCTACTTGTTGGAATATCCAACAATATTGAGAGGGGGCGGTGAATCAGTATTGTCTTCCTTTTCCTTTTATTAAAACAATTAGTACAAGACACACAAATAATCAAACAACTTAGGACACAAGATTTTATCGTGGAAACCTCAAAGAGAAAACCACCAACTCATACTCATTAATAAGATGAATTTTACAAAATTGTTTATCTGCTACTAAAGAAAGGATGCAACTACATCCCAGATTTTGCCTGCTGCTACAGACGAGGATGCTACAACACCCCAGATCTTCTACCTGCTGCTACAGGAAAGGATGCAACGACACCCTGTTCTCCAGCTTCTACTAGATGGAGGCTACGATCCCCAACAGGCTTCCTGCCTGCCCTAGCACCACCCTGCCACCCTAATTTGATTTCATCAAACATCCAGATCTTCTTTAGGTTTTCAAACCTAACACTGGTTTTCCTTCATTGGTCTCTGTTTCCAGCTACTGCTACATAGATCTGGATCACATAGACAACTTCTTTCACTCAACACTCTGTCTATAGATACCTTCTAACGCATTTTCTACGAATGCATCTTCTCACAGTTACACCTTTTCATTCTTAGATCATACCTCTTCATGAAAACACAATTCTTCATTTTAATAATTCTTTAACTTTATTTAGGTTTATTAGTCATGACTTTCTGCAACAAAAATCTTTCCAAAATTGCCTCTCTGCAATGATAATTATGCACCAGAATTCCTTCCGAATTTTCCTTTTTCCGCAATTTCCTTTCCGCAAAAAAAATCATTCCGCAATTGCCTTTCCGCAATGATCTTTCCGCAGTGGTTTTTCCGTAATTTCCTTTCCACAACGACTTTTCCGCAATCTCCTTTCCGCAGTGATCATGGACCCTCTGATCTTGATCAATGGTGGATTCTCTTTCCGCAGCTTGCGGATTGCGGATTGTGGAACTATATTTCGATTTTTACAAACTAGCTTCCGCAATTTGTCTCCCGCAAGACTTCTTCCGCAAGGGTCTTTCCGCAGTGATCGTGGACCGTCGGATCTTGATCAACGGTGGATTCTCTTTCCGTAGCATGCAGATTGCGGAACTGTATTTCGACTTTTACAAATTGTCTTCCGCAATTTATCTTTCCGCAATTCTCTTTCCGCAATCGGGTTGCTGATTGCGGATTGCGGACGTGCCTTCTCGAAATGGGCTTTCGCAATTCCTTTTCCGAAACTCTTTACAACCGTCGATTTCTTGCGGGTTCTTTCTTGACCGTTGATCTGAGATCAGATGCGGATCTCACCTTATCTTTGCGGATCCCTTATCTTCCTTACACCTTTCTCTTGCGGAATTTCTCTGGGGCGTCATATCTCTTGCGGCTTTGATCTTGTCCGTCGATCTGTTGTCTCCGGTGGAACTTCACTTAATACTGCGGATTTCTTATCTTCCGTTCACGTTCACCTCGTGATCTCTTTCCCATCATTGATCCATATTTTCTCCTTTAATTTGGATCGTCCAAATCTCTGCAAACTTCAATCTTTGCAACTTCTACGATTCTACATTGATTGATCAGAGAATCAATCAGTCACTCAATCTATCATCACCGGACTTGATTTCCTTGCTGGATTTGCATATCGACTTCGTGGTTTTACACACACAGAGATCATTCATACATCCGCTGCAACATTCAATCCTCAAAATCCCTTACTTCAGGCTACGCATACACGCAGTGATTAATCAAGCATTTACACAGATATCCCAAACTGTCAATTGATTCATTGATACAAAGATACACAAATATTCAATTGTAACACTTCAGACATAGATTCACGCGTACACACAGAGACAACTTAATTAGCTTTCTTTATTCACAGGAACCTGATATAAACATGGTCGCTTCAGAATAGCACTAAAACGCTACCATGTGTCTTTTACATGCCACATCATCATACATGCCTTGTCATCACCTCCTTTGTCTTTCACTGAGTTCACCTTGCCATCATGTCTTTGGTTATTCCTTTGTCATTAGTGAACTCCTTTGACATCAATGACAACCATATCCAACATTCTCCCCCTTTGGCATTGATGGCAACCATTACTTGATTTACTCCCCCTTTGACATTAATGACAAAGGCTTCCTTTTGACGATTCCCCCTGTCAACATATCTCCCCCTGACATGATGCCTTTTTTCTCCTTTTTATTCATTGCAAAGAAATTACTCCCATCTCTTGTCTAAGATGCTCAAATGCTTCTTTGGGTAGTGGCTTAGTGAAAATGTCAGCTATCTGTTCTCTTGTGTCTACATATTCCAATTTTACAACCTTTTGTGACACTTGATCTCTTAGAAAATGACATTTTATTGGAATGTGCTTTGTTTTAGAGTGCATAATAGGATTTTTTGAGATGTTTATAGCACTAGTGTTGTCACAATTGATTATTATTGGATTCTCATACTTGACAAGCAAGTCTTCCAAAGTCTGCTTCATCAAAATGACTTGGGTACAACATGATGCAGTAGCAATGTATTTAGCCTCTTCTGTAGATAGCGATATGGATGATTGTTTCTTGCTAAACCATGATACCAAACAATTTCCTAAAAAGAATGCTGCTCCATTGTTACTTTTTCGATCATCAACACTTCCTGCCCAATCTGCATCAGTAAATGCTTTTAAAGTGAAATCTTGTCATTTTGGGTACCATAAACCATACTCCATAGTGCCTTTTAAATATCTGAAAATTCTTTTTACTGCTGCCACATGTGTTTCCTTGGGAGCTGATTGAAATCTAGCAACCAATCCCACAACTTGCATCACATATGGTCTTGTAGCTGTCACATACAACAGGCTGCCAATCATGGATCTATACATGGTATGATCCACTTCCAAAGACTCATCATTCTTGCTTAGTTTACAACTAGTGATCATGGGAGTGCTAACAGGCTTGGAGTCTTCCATCTTGAACTTCTTAAGCATATCCTTGATGTACTTGTTTTGAGAAATGAAGATTCCTTTGTCTGATTGATAAACTTGTAGTCCCAAGAAAGATGTTGATTCACCCAACATTGACATTTCAAATTCCTTTTTCATTTCAGAAGCAAAATTTACATGTATTTGTAGATTGCTTCCAAAAATGATGTCATCTACATAGACAACAACAATGATCATATTCTTATCCTCGATCTTTATGTAGAGATTGCTATCAGTGGCTCCTCTTTTATATCCTTGTTGTTTCAAGTAGTTATCTAGCCTTGAAAACCATGCTCTTGGGGCTTGCTTGAGACCATAGAGTGGCTTTTTTAGTTTGCAAACATAGTCCCTATTCTCTGATAGGAGGAAACCTTCAGGTTGTTCAATATATACTTCCTTTTTTTAGCTTCCCATTTAGAAATGCAGACTTGACATCCATTTGTTATACTTTGAAGTTTTTATAACATGAAAATGCCAAAAACATTCTGATTGCTTCAAGTCTTGCTATAGGTGCAAGGGTTTCTTCAAAGTCAATTCCTTCCACTTGAACATATTTCTTACACACTAGCCATGCTTTATTTCTGACCACTTTACCATCTTCATTGAACTTATTCTTGAAAACCCATTTGGTCCCTATAACATTCTTGTTTGTAGGTCTTGGAACAGGTTCCCAAGTTTCGTTCTTCTCAATCTAATCTAGTTCTTCATCCATGGCTTTGATCCAATCATCATTTTTGCTTGCTTCTGTAAAGTTCTTAGGTTCCACTACTTAAAATAGAGCTTGTTCAATAAATAATCTCTTTCTTGTACTGACTCCTGCATCTTTGTCACCTATAATTTGTGTTTCAGGATGGTTCTTTTGTATTCTTCTTGATGGTGCCTTTGTATCATCTCTTGGAGAATCTTCATCTTCGTTTTCTTGTGATTCTTCTCTTTCTTCTTCCTCTTCTTCTTCTTCTTTCCCAACCATATCTTCATTCTTTTGCAAAACTTCTTCTTCATTGTTTGTTCTTGCATTTTCATCTTTGTTTCTTATCCTTCTTGGCTTCATGTCATCCACTCTTACATCTGCACTCTATGATTTTGTGTAATCTTGGATTGTAACATCTGTAAGCCTTTTTGGTGGAGGAATATCCCAAGAATATTCCTTCATCAGTTCTAGAATCAAACTTGCCAAGATCATCTTCATTCCTTTTTATGTAGCACTTGTTGCCAAACACTCTGAAATACTTGACTGATGCAGGCCTTCCATACCATAGTTCATAGGGAGTTTTGTCATTATTCACTCTGAGTTGTCCTCTATTAATTATGTAGACAGCTGTGTATACTGCTTTTCTCTAATATATATCAGGAAGTTTTGCTTCATTTAGCATGGTTCTGCCAGCTTCTTAAACTGTCCTGTTTTTTCTTCCACCATGCCATTTTGGTAAGGTGTCTTTGGAGCTGAAAATTGTCTTTTGATCCCATGGATTTCACAAAACTCATTGAATTCATTTGAAGTGAATTCACCTCCATTATCTGACCTAAGACATTTGATTTTTTGGTTTGTCTCATTTTCCACCATTGCTTTGAAAGTTTTGAATTTTTCAAAGGCTTCTAATTTTTCCTTGAGGAATGTTACCCCAGTCATCCTCGTGTAATCATCAACGAGTAACATAAAATAATAGTCTCCTTGCAAGCTTTTAGTTCTTGTTCATCCACAAAGGTCAGTGTGAACTATTTCCAAAATATGTGAGGTCATATGTTCTTTTGACTTGAAGCTAGCTTTGGTTTGCTTCCCATGCTGACAATGTTTACAAACTGCATTCAGAGGTTTCACAATTTTTGGTAAATCTCTCACAACCTCCTTATTACTTACCTTGACAAGATTATCAAAGTTTAAATGTCCCATCCTTTTGTGCCATAACTAACTTTCATCAATCATACTCATGTAGCATTGCTCTTCATTTTCTAGGATGTACACATTACTCGAATTTCTTACAGCAGTCCCAACAAGTCTCCCTGAGTCCTTTTTTTTGATTTCACATTTCTCAGAGTCAAAGGTGCAGATGTATCCTTGGTCACAAGTTTGACTTACATTGATGAGATTAGCCTTTATGTCTTCTACTAGCAACACATTTTCAGCTTTGATCTTGTTATTGATAGTGGCTGTACCTTTGCCAATTATTTTGGAAGACATATTATCTCCAAAAGTGGCCCTACATTTATTATCTCTTTTTAGGCTTATGAATTTACTTGGGTCTCCTGTCATATGTTTTGAACACCCACTGTCAATATGCCATAGATTCTACTTTTTTGTCACACATAGAGCAATCATGGATTTCTCCTCTTTGTTCTTTTTCTTCCAATCCTTTCTCTGTTTTTTGCCTTGGAATTCTTTTACATCAGTCCTTTTTGTAGGAATCATTAGTTTACAATTTCTTGCGATATGCCCATGGTTATTGCATTTGTAACACTCTATGTCATATTTTTGAAGAGGTGTAAAGAAATTATGATCCCTTGTTTTTGGTTTGTTACTGGATGCTCTTTCCTTGTAGTCACGAGGCTTTCCATATGCTCTGCAATTCAGGGCCTTATGTCCAAAATTATTACAAGAGTAACAATGTCCAAAGAAAATCTGCTGATATCTATTTGTCTTTAGTCTTCTAGGAATTACATTAATTATGTTTTTGTTAAGAGAAAATGGAGCAAATTTCTTATTTTCTTCCCTTTTAAATGAACTTTTTAGTGCACCAACATAACTTCTTTTTCCTTGGTTTGTGAAGTAGGAACATTCTGGCATCTTTTTATTATTATATCCCAAACCAGATTTATCTGTTGATGGTCTTTGGCTACTCAAGATGTCATCTAAAGTCTTTGAATTGTTTTCATATTTTGATTTAATAGATTCTTCATTGAGCTTTTTCCTAAGCTGCATAATTTCTTCTTCAAGCTTCTCTGATTCTTGTATTCTCTCTTTGAGCTGTAAATATAGGTCTCTTTCAATCTTCTTGGCTTTTTTAAGCTGAGCTTTCAAGTCACTAATGATTTGGTTTGATTGTTTGTTCTTTTTCCTGCTTTTTTCAAGTTCTTCAAGAGTACCGATTAATTCAACTCTTAGATCTACTACTCCTTCTTCTATTGGTTCATCATCTTGAGCTTGGTCTTCTATTCCCATGAATAGAATTTCTGTCTCCTCATCTTCACGTGTGTCTTCATCTTTACCATCTTCTATGTTGTAAAGGAACTTCTTCTTTTCTTTGAAATTCTTTTTGTTTCCTGTTCTGTCATTTCTGAACATCTTTGAGGCTTCTTTCTCATCACTTCTATCTTGCTTAGGATGCGGACATTTGAAGAAAAGTGTCCAATTCTTCCACAATTAAAGCACTTTAGAGGTAGTTTTCCCTTGTACTTGCCAGTACGTCTCTCAAGCTTCTTGATGAACAAGGCTTCTTCATCATCTGAGTTTTCTGATTGATTCTTGGATAAGGCTTTAAAAGCTGCTTCTTTCTTTGATTGACCATATTCTCATTTTCTCATCTCGTAGGCAGTGAAGATCCCATGTAGTTCATATACTGTCATGTCTTTAAGATCATCTCGTTCTTCTAGAACATATACTTTTGAGTCATACTTCAATGGCAAGGTTCTTAGTACTTTGTCCACTACTTTCTCCTTTAATTCCCCTCCAAGGCCTCAGATAGCATTGACAATTTCATCTACTCTTAGAAGATATTCTGCAATATTTTCTTCTTCCTTCATTTTCAGGCTTTCAAACTGTCCTTTGCATGTCTGAAGTTTTGATTGTTTTACTTTGGATGCTCCTTCATAGACAATTTTTAATTTATCCCAAGCCTCCTTGGTTGTCTTGCATTGCATGACTTTCACAAACACTGTGTTTGTTAACCCATTCAAGATTGCATTTAGGGCTTTTGCATCGGCCTCATATTGGTCAAGTTCTTCTTGGTCTATAGGTAGGTTGTCTTCTATGTTATACTTCTTTACTACTCTCCAAACCTTCCATCCAAGAGACATTTGGCGACACTTCATTCTTGCAGTCCAGTATGCATAGTTAATTCCTGTGAACAATGGAGGTTTGTTGGTAGCTAATCCTTCTTGCTGATCCATTGTGATATTTAATGAGGATCGTTCTTCCAGTGGTTAAACTGTAATGAAGGAACCTTGCTCTAATACCAATTGCTGGAATATTCAACAATACTGAAGGGGGGGGGGTGAATCGGTATTGTCTTCTTTTTACTTTTATTAAAGCAATTATTACAAGACACATAAATAATCAAATAAGTTAGGACACAAGATTTTATTGTGGAAACCTCAAAGATCAAACCACGAACTCATACTCATTAATACGATGAATTTTACAAAATTGTTTATCTGCTACTACAGAAAGAATGCAACTACATCCCAGATTTTTCCTGCTGCTACAGACGAGGATGCTTCAACACCCCAGATCTTCTGCCTTCTGCTACAGGCAAGGATGCAACGACACCCTATTCTCCAACTTCTACTTGATGGAGGCTATGACTCCCAGCAGGCTTCCTGCCTGCTCTAGCACCACCCTGCCACCCTAATTTGATTTCATCAGACTTCCAGATCTTGTTTATGTTTTCAAACCTGTCATTGGTTTTCCTTCTTTGGTCTCTATTTCCAGCTGCTGCTACCTTCTAACACGTTTTCTACAAATGCATCTTCTCACAGTTGTGCCTTTTTATTCTTAGATCGTACCTCTTCATGAAAACACAATTCTTCATTTTAATAATTCTTTAACTCTATTTAGGTTTATCCGTCATGACTTTCCATAACAAAAATCTTTCCAAAATTGCTTCTCCGCAATGATAATTCTGCACCAGAATTCCTTCCGAATTTTCCTTTTTCTGCAATGATATTTCTGCAACAAAAATCATTCCACAATTGCCTTTCCACAATGATCTTTCCGCAATCTCCTTTCCGTAGTGGTTTTTCCACAATTTCCTTTCCGCAACAACTTTTCCGCAATCTCCTTTCCATAGTGATCATGGACCGTCTGATCTTGATCAACGGTGGATTCTCTTTCCGCAGCTTGGATATTGCGGATTGCGGAACTATATTTCGATTTTTACAAACTTGCTTCCGCAATTTGTCTCTCGTAAGACTTCTTCCGCAAGTTTCTTTCCGCAAGGTTCTTTCCGCAATGATCGTGGACCGTCGGATCTTGATCAACGGTGGATTCTCTTTCCGCAGCTTGCGGAACTGTATTTCGACTTTTACAAATTGTCTTCCGCAATTTATCTTTCCGCAGTCGGGTTGCGGAGTGTGGATTGCGGACGTGCCTTCAACTTTTTCCGAAATGGGCTGCCGCAATTTCCCTCCCGCATCTCCTTTTCCATAACTCTTTACAACTGTCGATTTCTTGCGGGTTCTTTCCTGACCGTCGATCTGAGATCGGATGCAGATCTCACCTTATCTTTGCGGATCTGTTATCTTCCTTACACCTTTCTCTTGCAGAATTTCTCTGGGGCGTCAGATCTCTTGCGGCTTTGATCTCGTCCGTCGATCTTCTGTCTCCGGCGGAACTTCACTTAATCTTGTGGATTTCTTATCTTCCATTCACTTTCACCTCGTGATCTCTTTCCCATCGTTGATCCATCTGTTCTCCTTTAATATGGATCGTCCAAATCTCTGCAAACTTCAATCTTTGCAACTTCTACGATTCTACATTGATTGATCAGAGAATCAATCAATCACTCAATCGATCATCACTGGACTTGATTCCCTTGCTGGATCTGCACATCGACTCCGTGGTTTTACACACACAAAGATCATTCATACATCTGCTGCAACATTTAATCCTCAAAATCCCTTACTTCAGGCTACGCATACACGCAGTGATTAATCAAGCATTTACACAGATATCCCAAACTGTCAATTGATTCATTGATACCGAGATACACAAATATTCAACTGTTAACACTTCAGACATAGAATCATGCGTACACACAGAGACAACTTAATTAGCTTTCTTTATTCACACAGGAACTTGATACAAACAAGGTCGCTTCTTAATAACACTAAAACGCTACCATGTTTCTTTTACATGCCACATCATCATACATGCCATGTCATCACCTCCTTTTTCTTTCACTGAGTTCACCTTGCCATCATGTCCTTGGTTATTCGTTTTTCATTATTGAACTCCTTTGACATCAATGTAAACCATATCCAACACTACTACATCCATGGAAGTCTAATGTGCAAGTCCTGAAGTCCATTCAATTTGATTCGAGATTCAAAAGAAGAAATATCAAGCATCCAATTCGAAATCTCTATTCATTCCCTTCATTTAGTGGGAACAATGTTGAAGGGCCAAAATGGAGGTTCTGGTTTTGGCATTTCTGAGCATTTTTGGCTTGTGATACTTGTGCCATTGTGTCCAAAGGGTCATTTCCAGTAAGAAACGCCTTTTGCATTGTTGAAAAAGGTGTCCGGATGACCAAGATACAACCATTCTCACCAGAGCAAAGGTTTCATTGTTGAGGAGCCCACGTGTGAAGTTTTGGTTGATGAATGCACCCCCCATGAGGAGTCACTGAGATATGGTGCACCTTCCATGATCAACCATCTTCCCTGTATTCATCATATTGTAGATCCAGTGAATAAATATTCTCTTTTTCACTCCCTACAGTCTTCTACACTCCATATTGTAAGAAATTCATGTATTTGAGACACCTCGAGAAGTATGGGAGTAAAATCCATTCAATTGATGCTCAAAACTTTTAATTTCAGTTTTTTGTTGTTCATATGTTCCGGTCTGAGTCATATTATAGTTCATAAGAGGAATTCGAAATCCTTAGAGGTTGTTTGATTTGTGTTTTGTCAAGACTAGCTCTTTGAGGACAATTTCTTGACTAGTTTTACAGTTTTTGACATTTAAAGTTACATGTGGATCAAATTTATGTTTTCATGGTTGTATGACATTCTTAAGACACTATTGAAGACCCTCCATTCCTTTCCCTGAGAATTCGTAGGCCTCTCAACATGTTTGGGAGAGCCTGGAAGTCGGCTAGTTGAGTTGTCCATCATAGTGCCTTTTTCGTCTTTGCTCCCAAATTATGCTATATCTTCCCTAAATATCAGAAACACTTGTCTATCATCAATATTGGGAGTTAATAACTAACATCCAACCTCTGGTTACTATCAAGAGTAAGTGGATGGTCGAGTATGCATATGCTGGTGTGCCTAGGAAGCCTCAGAGTAGACTTCCGCAGAGCGGTTGTTGAAACGTAAATTGCCCCAGTATCTTGTGCATAGGACTATGAAGCTGGCCTTGGCTATGATATATTTGCTGCTACACATTCACCTATACATTTTGCAGATCCTAAATTCCTCAAGTTCCCAATCCTGGTGGGAATCTACCTTAGCTAAAAACTAGTTTTCGTGTAACTAGTTGTTGACTAGTTTTATCTTCAAAATTTTTGAGTTAAAAATTATTGTGATTGAATTAATATTCTCAGATCGAATTTGGGGATATTACAGTGGTATCATAGCACTTTCCTCTACTCCTGTGGAAAGTAAGCTCTCAAGTTGAAAAAGTTGCAGTAATGAGACTAGCATCAGCTAGTGATGATTTTGAATGGGATGATGAGGAAGTCTTCTATGTTGACGGCGGCTTAACAAGAAATGATGATGATGATTCTTTGTGTGACATTGTGTGCACAGAGAGCAGAAGGACTAATCCACTAGAGTTTATTATTGTAGACGGTAGAGTGTGCTATGGGGAAAAACTTCTAGGAGGTAATCCCTCAGAGTACATCATAGAATACCAAACATTGAGGAAGGAGATCCAGGAGGTCTTGCCTTTTCGAGACTTTTGCACTTTCAAAGTTGAAATTTTGCTTCCAAATGAGGGTCCTTGTGGCAACACATATCAAAGAAGAGTAAGTCATATTGTCAGCAGTGTGGGTAAAGAAGTGGAGCATATGTGGCAACAGAGTGAAGCATCATCATGCTCTACACCCAATGAGATAGTGACTAAGGGAGCATCGAAGATTATCTTGATGCAGAAAGAGAGAAGCCCTCTATTAAAAGGAAACCATCAAATGATCATGATGGACCTAGCACTGTGGAAGTTTCCAAAGGAAAAGAAGAACTTAATTCAGATTTCCAGTCACCATTTGAGCTACCTAGTGAAGCAGATAACATTCACACATCAGTTGGATGTGAACTAGAAAGTTTGGTGGAAGGAAATACCACCACAACTATACCTCATGAGGAGGAAGATATGATGCAAAGGTATGACTATAATTCTGATTTTTGCAGAAATAAAATTCCTTTGTATCATATTGAGATAGTAGCCACTTCCAGTGAGAAAGGTAGCTTGGAGGAAATTTCCAATGTTGGGAATTTTGGTGTTAAAGATGAAATTCTAAGATGTGTTGATAATCTTTGCAACATTCACATTTTATTGCATCACTTTTAAATGCCTTCTACTTCATACCATGAAAGTGATATTGCAAATGCTTCTAATGATGGTGATTGGTGTGAATCATGTGCTGTGGACTCATGTCACAAACATGAATATCTTTTCTGCCAGCCTACAAATGCAACAAACTTGGGGAGGGATCTTCTTTGTGAGCCACATCATTTGAGTGGATCACTAAAGGAGGACCAAGAAAAGCTCATGGTAGCCTTGAAGAACTTTGTTGATTCCAATGCCTTGGTGTCAAGATGTTGTTGGAAAGCTTCCGGTGAAGATTGGGAGAAATAATCCTTCTTGGGAGATTTCAAATCTCTTAGAGAAGCAATGGCCATGATGAAAGCAATCTACATGAACCCTGCTAGAAGATAGAAATCATCTCCTTATAGTGAGCAAGATGTATCATAATGCCTCAATGGAAGATGAAGAGGAGATTGACCAACTCACTCATGAGTTGGATACCACCCATGATTCCTTGAGGAGAACTCAAAGTGCACTTCATGAATCTGAGATTCAGATTAAGCAGATTCACGAGGAATTGGAGAGCACCCAAGGAGCTCTTCAAGAGTCAAGAAAGCATATTGAACAACTTCAAAAGGAGTTGAGCACACCACATCCTCCATACTGTATGGGACCTGATCATGTGCACATGGCATGAGACATTTTGGGTTTGATGGAGGAACCTTATGTGGAGATCGGACATGAGGAAGATGCAAAATTGCAGGTGCTTGTGAAGAGCCATGATGAAGAAAATTTTGGCCAAGCACTTGTTTTGAAGGATGAGGAGAAGAGATTAGCTATGGGGGAGATAGTTAAGGACATGCCATCCAAATCAGCAAGCAAAGGTATTCACTATTCCATGGTCTGGATAGATGAGTACATAACCACAATCGAAGATCAAGGAGGCACAATACTTGCTTGCATTGGTAGGATATTTATGGACACATTATTTGATGTGCAAATTTGTGAGTAGCAGCATAAGTTCCTATGGAAGCCATGTTATCCTTCTAATATGCAAAGAAGTACATGGGAGCCCTACTTGATTGGGTTGGATGGACTAGTTGACAGAGAGTGTTTTCCAAACACTCATTTGGCTTGTGGAGGACTTTGAGTTACCTCCATGGGAAGGAGATTTAGCTCCAAAGAAGAAGGCTGATTTATTTCCATTTGGATCAGCGAGCAAAAGTGTTTATTCATCCATGGGTTGGGTGGATAGATACATATCAAGTATGGAAATTCATCAAGGTAAATATTTTTTTTGCTTGTGTTAATTTTTTGGTTTTACTGACATTGCCTTACCATGTGGGCAACAAAAACCCTTGGATACTTTCAGAACACATACATCCATGGATTGGGTGTGCAAGTACATGAAATATTTGGAACTACCATGCAAGAGAAAATCAACTTGTGTACAAAGCATGTTGGAGAGAACAGAGCATGCAAGCAAACAACTTGTACAAGAAGAGATCTAAACATTGTTGGATCAAATGACAAAGACCTTCATGTGTTTTGGGAGTGATGGACTTCCATTATGGCTATGGGATCTTGGCATCATTTGGAAAGGAACCTTGTTCCAAGTGATCAAGAAATTAAGAGGGATGATGCATAATCCATGGGATCCTGGCATTCCATGGAGTGACATATTGCTACTGATGACATTTAAGCTCAGTGACCTGCAACATAATCAGTGGGATCCAAGAGGGTGATCTAGCCTACATTTCTTGAAGTCCATTTATGTTGAGTAGTGGTCTAGTTTGTTGCATGGAAGACCTTATGATGGATCTGACTCTTGGGAAAGACATGAGAAGCTTATGATCATAGTTGAGCAACAACAACATGATGGAGCCTATCATAGTTAATTGGGGAGTTTAGAGATACATTGAATTGCCAGAACATGCTTTGAGCAAAGCATATGTTTCATTGCCATTGAATTGTTTAGACCTTTGGTTTTGATGATTTCAGTTGTGGTGCACAGAGTTGGTGACTTGGTATGGTCACCAATATGATGATAGGCTGAAAATTCATAAGCATGCTTGGGATGGAGATGCATTGTTAGTTCTTGAACTAAATTGCTTGAGGACTAGCAATCTTAGGAGGGGAGGATTTGTCATGTTTCCAAAATTTTCTATGGTCCAAGACCTAATTTTGGCCTAAGTCACCTAGGATTAAAATTATTAAATTGGTGGCTAAGGGTGGAAATTTACCTAAGTAAGATGCCCAAGAGATTAATTGAAGAATAATTGGACTAAGGTGGGCCACATGAAGTATAAGACTCCCAATTTGAGTTTCCTACGATAATTATTAATAATTTGGGATTAATTGCCCAATAATATTTTACACAAGTTAATTTTATTAATATTGGCCTAAAATATAAAAATAATATTTATTTATGAATAATTAGGCTCATGAGAGTGCATGAGGATAAGGTGGACCTCACTTGCTTAAAATAAAAGAAAGAAACTGGAAGAAAGAAGGTACAAAGCAAGGTGTCAGGAAAAAAGAAGGAAACTGTCAAAGAAAGGTAGGAAAAACAAGAAAAGCCGAAAACTAGCAAAAAGACATAAAAGTTAGAGAAACCCAGGAAGGAAATAAAAATCCAGGAAAGTGAGACAAAGCAAGGAAAGTTAGAAAATCAAGGAGGTTGCACAAAGCAAGTAGTTGCTAAATTAATTAAGGAAGACACATTAAGGAGCTAGTGACCACATACAATGAACCTCATGACTTGTCTAAGAAGCTACAGGGTCTATAAGAAGGAGTGAAAGCGCACCATTCACATTTTTTGGCTAGTTTGTATTTTGTCTAAGAGAGCTTTGCTTCTCAGGTTGAGTGTTGTACCTCAACCAAGCTCGGGTGTGTTGATGTATATGTAACTTCGGAATGTATTTCACCCATGTATTTCATATATGTATTTTGTACTCCTATAGAGATGGTATTATTCCTCTATACGGAAGTGTTTGTATTCCTATAGAGATGTTATTATTCCTCTATACGGAAGTGTCGTCATTTATATTGTAAGTGTCGTAACTTATACTTGATGGGTTATTAGACCACCTTGTTGGGGTCGGCCCTGTATAAGTCATGTGGGTTGAACGGTTATTATACCACCCTATTGGGGGTCGGCCATGTGGGTTAAAGGGTTATTAGACCACCAAGTGTGGGGTCGGACCAGATTAAGTTAACCATGGGTAAAGCTAGGCATGTAGGCCCCATTAGTCTATTGGGCAGGACAAAACAAGTATAAATAGAGATCGGGAGATCTCTATTTGATCCTTCATTCACACACTTCTCTCATTCGGAAAGTGGCGCACTTGTGAGGAGGAGGCTCTGCTGCTAAGAGAAGACTATCTCTTGTATTCTGGTTGTATCATTGCTCTATCTATCTCTGAGGAAGTTATTGGGGTTTTTCACCTTTATGGTTTTTCCCAAGTAAACTCTGTGTCTCTTGTGTGCTTGCATTATTGTGTCCATGATTGATATGCTGTAGATTTGCTGTACATGTTGTTCTCTCAGTTAAGATCCTAGATCAGATTGAAGTAAATTCTGAAAATTTAACAGGGTGATGTGCTCCAAGGTTAACATTGATCAATTCTTATGTTCTACTGCAGCCATGGAAGTCTAATGTGTAGGTCCTGAAGTCCATTCAAGATGATTCAAGATTCAGAAGAAGAAATATCAAGCATCTAATTCAAAATCTCTATTCATTCCCTTCATTAAGTCGAAACAATGTTGAAGGGATGAAATTGAGGTTCTGGTTTCAACATTTCTGAGCATTTTTGTGTTGCGAGACTTGTTCCATTGCATCTGGAGGGTCGTTTCCAGTAAGAAACTCCTTTTGTCTTGTTGAAAAAGGTGTCCGGATGACCAAGATACAACCATTCTCACTAGAGCAAAGGTTTCATTGTTGAGGAGGGCACGTGTGAAGTTTCAGTTGATGAATGCGCCCCCTATGAGAAGTCACTGAGATATGGTGCGTCTTCCATGATAAGTCATCTTCCTTGTATTCATCATATTGCAGATCCAGTGAAGAAATCTTCTCTTCTTCACTCCCTACAGTCTTCTACACTCCATATTGTAAGAAATTCATGTATTTGAGACTCCCTGAGAAGTATGAGAGTAAAATCCATTCAATTGATGCTCAAAAGTTTTAATTTCGGTTTGCTGTTGTTCATATGTTCAGGTCTGAGTCATATTATAGTTCAGAAGAGGAATTCGAAAGCCTTTGAGGCTGTTTGATTTGCATTTTGTCAAGACTAGCTCTTTGAGCACAATTTATTGACTAGCTTTACAGTTTTTGATATTTAAAGTTACCCGTGAATCAATTTTCTATTTTGATGGTTGTATGACATTCTTAAGACACTACTGAAGGCCCTCGATTCCTTTTCCTGAGAATTCGTAGGCCTCTCATCCTGTTTGGGAGACCCTGGAAGTCGACTAGTTGAGTTGTCCATCATAGCACCTTTTTCCTCTTTGCTCCCAAATTATGCCATATATTCCCTAAATCTCAGAAACACTTGTCTATCATCAATATTGGGAGTTAATAAATAACATCCAACCTTTGGTTACTATCAAGAGTAAGTGGATGGTCTAGTATTCATATGTTGTTGTGCCCAGGAAGCCTCAGAGTAGACTTCCGCAGAGCAGTTGTTGAAACGTAAATGGCCCTAGTAACTTGTGCATAGGACTATGAAGTTGGCCTTGGCTATGATATATTTGCTGCTGCACATTCACCTATACATTTTGCAGATCCTAAAGTTCTCAAGTTCCCAATCCTAGTGGGAATCTACCTTAGCTAAAAACTAGTTTTCCTGTAACTAGTTGTTGACTAGTTTTATCTTGAAATTTTTTGAATTAAAAATTGTTGTGATTGAATTAATATTCTCAGATCTAATTTGGAGATATTACAGGGTGGAAAACATTAAATGTGGTCCCTAGCCACTTTATTAAAGTGAGAAACACTTTATATTTTTTAAAGTCACTTTATAAAGTTTGCTCATGGTTCTAATTTTTAATTGACTTTATGAGAAATAAAGTGGGTGAATATTTAAAAGGCTCATTACGTATTTAAATGATAAAAGTGCACTAAATATCATTTAATGAGTTTATTAATGAGCAATTAATGAGAGCCCTAGATCTATTTGGTTCAAGATTTAATCTTGACCATTAGATTAAAAGAAGGAAGTTGCCATGAACAAAAAGGGAGAGGTTAGGGATTGAAGGTATCGTTGTTCACTTTTTCAAATGAGTTTTTTGGAGAAGAGGAGAGAAAATCCGGAGCAAGGGTTTTGAGAAAGAGAGAGAATTTATGGCTCAAATTTCAAGATTTTTGAAGTGGTATGAATCCCAGGAGGAGCAACAAAGTTCAACACAAAAACCGAGGATGATTTTTTATGCACAAAAATTGAGGTTCTCCACAGAAATTGAGGAGGATCTCTACACAAAAATCGAGTGAATCTATGCATTAAATGTTGGGCACATGTGTGAATCCATACAACTGATTGGGCATGAGTTTCAAGACTGTTAGGATGCATTAAATGTTGATGTTAGGTACAGAAATAGAGGCAGGGACAAATTATGAGTTTTATTTAATGCTAGCATGTTTTCCAAGGCTGCATGTGTGAGGCTGTACTGCTGTCAGGAAGGCACATAATTCATGAATTAAATTATGAAGTTTTCAACAATTTGTATAGTGAATGTTTAGCACAATCTTCGAGAAGAAATTGTTGAGATAAGTACTGCCGTGTTTTTATGTAATTTTGTCTCTGAAAGAATAAAGATTTCTCTCTCTAAACAGGTTTTCCCTTCGGGGTTTTATCCTGGACCAAGTTTGGTAAAAAATCACCGAGTTCAAATTGTGGTTTGGCTGTCATTTATTTTCTGAGTCTTTAGAGTTGAAAGAAAATTCCAGGTGTTTCAAGAAAAATCAATTTTTTATGCATTGATGCTAATTTGCAGTCATGGGTTTGGGCATTAAACTCTATGTGAAAAAATTAAATTTTAAACTAGGTTGGTATTTGAAAAAACTACAACCTCCACATTTCAAAAGCTTTGGGATGATTTCATCCAAGAAGGAATAAGGAGAGAAACCTTAACAATTAGATTGGAGGAAGTGCAAGACCTAGCACTCATCAAGAGGATGAAGAAAGGTGGAAAGTGTTACACCCCATATTTTCTGCAGTATGCCTTTAAAGATATACCGCAGTGAAGGGTTCTTTTGCTATTGTAAGAGGCCACCTCTAGGCTTGTTTATGTAAGAGTGTTGGTCTAGCGGGGCTCAATACCTATGATATGGTCATAGAAGGTCCTCTTGGTTTTCACTTCAAGGAGTATTGGCTTAGTGACTTTGCTGACCCTTGATGGGAGGAAGTCCCCCATCATGTTGGGTATTTGTGCCTTGGGTTGGTCCTCTGATGCTTCTTGGGACGAACCCACTAAGACACATGGCTTAGGGGATCCTAGACGCACTCATGTTTGTGCTATGTAGAAGGTGATTGCGTGTGTATGGGTTGTCATACCTACCTTAACACACCTCATTTATGCCCATTTGGACCTCTCTTTTTATGTATTACCCCCTCTCTTGGTCTCCTTGTGCAAAATCCACGATGATGTCATATTCTTGAAAAAGGTCTTACCTTGCTAAAGGAGAAGATGTAGAAGGATCCTCTACATTGTTGGGGTTAGTTGGGGCATGGCGTCCTCCTTTGGCTCACCACTCCATTTGGCTGAAGCCATTTGCATCATTTTATCATTATTTTTAGTCTTTTGTGGTTTAGTCCCTGATTTGTGGGTGACAAACCTTAATTTTAAACTATTTTATTTTTCAAGTAAGGTAGGATTTAAAATTAAAAAGGCTAGGAGGCCTCATAAAAATAGAGATTCCTAGCTCTCATTTGTAAACAAGACAAGGGTTCAAATATGTTCTTATTTCTCTTTCCTTGGTATATTGGAGCATTTGATGCTATGCACACTTGTCTCTTTGGCACTTTTTTCATGTGATGATGGTTGAATAGTGAAGTTTCTAGGGTATTGTTATCTTTAAAAGTTGATTCAAAGAATGGTTGTTATAACTCGTGACTAAGGAAGACCTAAGAACTCTCTTTTGCTCTCTCCTTGGTGAATGTTGGTAAGATCTTTCAATTTTTTGTTTGACGTTGCTCTTGCACCTTAAGCAAGGTAAATTAGGGTTTTGTTGGTATCTTGTCAATCTTGTTTGAAGAGACTTTCCTTTTGAAGGAGCTCTCTGTTCGGATATCCACATCATCTATTTCGGGATACATCATCTATTTCGGGATCCTGCATGATCTATTTCAGGATATGCAGAATCTAGGGTTTTGCATGCACAGGCATGCATCCCAGTCACCAGTTTGATGCCTCCAGCACCTTATCCACCTTCTTCTAGCACCCGGGAGCCACTTACCACAGAGTTTTAGCCCTCCTAAGCTGAAAGGCGCCCACTTCTCACCTACTGCCAGAGAAGGGCGCACTTGTTCACCTACCACTGCAGATTCACTTCAGTTACATTCAGTTAGCTCCGATTCTCCCTGATTTGAGGCTAGTTTCACTCCCGACTGACTGTATCACTTCCGTTTGACCTCCAGTTTGATTAGGTGACTTGTTCTGACTTCAGTTAGCCTCCCATGCGCCCCCACTGAGCCTCCAGATCCTATATCAGTGCTACACACTTCAGTTACATTTATTACACTCAGTTAGACTCAGTTTGACACCTGGATGACTGGTTGTTGTGATTGATGAGCACCACCGATGATTGATGAGGACTCCTAGATAGAGTCAAGCTACTCCATTCAGTGATTCGAATGACCTCCTTAGGCAATTCGAATTGCTCTGTCATTGTGACAGTTTGTATTGTAATTCATTCACCCTTTCTGGGATAGAGAGCACTGCTGCATCTTTTGCACAGTTTTGCACCATATTTTCTATGTTCATCTGTTGTGATTGATTTACTTGTTCATTAGATCTGCTGTGACTAATTTTACATGGTATCAGAGCCATTGCAGGGACAAGATCTCTTTTCTACAGGTGTTTATACAAGAAGATTTGACTGAATTGCTAAAAATTGCAAAAAGTTTGGCATAAGATATCTCAATGGCATTCGCTCCTGTGCATGCAAAGCTTGAAAAATATTCCAATACCACTCCAGAAGCTTGAGTTACCACATAATTCCTGGATCTGATACATTGGACCTATTCAACATTGCTTGAAATCCAATCCCAGGTGTGATGCAACTCTCAAAGGGTGGATTGTTCGACCTTATTGTGGTTGTTTTGATGTGATTTGCAGGTTTATTGTCTCCTCCAAGTGCACTCGCTATTTTTTGCATGCAAGCCTTCCTACATCAATTGCATTCGCTATAGTCTGCATGCAAGCTTCCTCTTCATCAGTTGACTCAATCCTTGCAATGGAATACTCTTCTTCAAAGCCTATCCTCACCCCATTCAATTATTTTGATTGGAAAGATGATATGGAGATCATATTACGTTCAAAAGGTTACTACCGAGTCACCATTGGTCTTGAATTGGAGCCAAGCAATGTGTCAGATCGAACCAAACACTACAACAAGCTTGATGAAGCTTATGGTCTTCTTTGTCTCTCCATCTCCAAGGATCTTCACTTCCATCTCAGCGGATTGAAGACTCCAAAATCCATATTGGAGAAACTTGAAACACTATTCGGCAAGCAGGATGAGCTTAGGGCTTTTCAATTAGAGAATGAATTGATTGGCCTTAATCCTGAGAATTTTGAGACCATCAATGAATTCTTCACAAAATTCAAGAACTTGAACTTGCAATTGAAGAACAGTGGTGTTATCAAAGAGGATAAACAGTTGATCCTCTCCATTCTAAGCAAGCTTGGGAAAGATTATTCGGTATTTGTCTCCACTTTCAATTCCGGTCGGCTAACTACCCCGAATTGGAAGATGCCTACCTTGAATGCCTTCATTGAGTCCGTTACGAAAGAGCATGACAAGTTGATTCAAATGGGGTCCATAAGCTCCAAAGATTCAGCCCTATTTGTTCAAGGACCCAAGATCTCGAATGGTAAAGGAAAGCTAAAGAAGGAGAAACCCAAATTCGAGCCTCACAAGCAAAAAGACAAAGGCAAGCAAACGGATGCACCATCCAGTTCGAAATCCAAGCAAAAGGGCAAAGAAGGTAACCAAAAATCTAAATGTACTTATTGTAACCGTGGCTTTCATCCCGAAAGTTCATGTATGAAGAAGACTATAGATCAAATGGCCCTCCTTTTGGAAAAGAACAACATAACCCTTCTTGACGGTGCAAGGAAGAAGGATCGGAATGACGATCATGAAAGAGGACAAGCACTCATGGCAACGGTTTCGAAGCCCACTACTCTCTTGATAGATTCGGGTGCATCAAATCATATGGCTGCAAATATTGATTCTTTTTCCTCATTCGATCCAAACAGCTCCATCCCCATCCATTTGGGAGATGACTCAAAAATTTCTTCAAAGGGCAAAGGTACGATTCATGTTGAACATGGAAGCTTTCAGAATGTTCTCTATGTGCCTTCCTTAGCTTCGAATCTCCTTTCTGTGTATCAAATGACACATACTGGTGATCCAAAGAAAGTCACATTCAGCCCTAATACAGTTGAAATTTCTGATATCAAAAGTGGAAGACTAGTTGCGGTTGGAAAGGCAAACCACACTGCAAAATGTTATGAGTTTTCGCACTTTATTCCGCTTGCAAAGCCCACTGCTCTTCGCACACATGGTAATGAGGTCAGTAGGCTTTGGCATGAAAGATTTGGACATCTAAATTATAAGTATTTGCTGCTTCTATCAAATAAATCCATGGTAGATGGGCTTCCACAACTCCGTTCCTCGAAGGGAATATGCACCGGTTGCATTATTGGGAAGCACCCCGAGCACAGATTCGACCGCGGCAAGGCTAGCAGAGCCTCTACTATTTTGGGATTGATCCATTCTGATATCAGTGGTCCGCTGCCCCATATGTCATTAAATGGTTCAAGGTATGTTTTGACATTTATTGACGATTTTTCCCGCTTTACATGGGTATTCTTTCTCAAAAACAAGTCAGAAGTGCTTGGAAAATTCAAGGATTTTAAGGCTTCTGTTGAGACCACCACTGAGAGCAAGATCAAAGCTCTTAGATATGATAATGGTGGGGAATATATCAAGTCCGAGTTGCTGCAACTTTGTGCCCAAAGCGGAATCAAGATCCAACATACAGTTCCCTACACACCCCAGCAGAACGGTGTAGCGGAAAGGAAAAACCGGTCACTGAAAGAGATGGCTACATGCATGATTGAATCGAAAGGTTTGGCTGCAAATCTTTGGGCTGAAGCAATCAATGTTGCTGCATATATACAGAACCGTGTTCCACATTCATCCGTGAAAGGTATGACTCCTTTCGAAGCATTCTTTGGTCACAAACCGGATGTGTCAAATTTGAGAGTTTTTGGCTCTACTGCATGGGCTAGAATCCCTTCTGAGAAGAGACGAGCTTTGGATCCACAAAGTATCGAGTGCATATTGATAGGATATGGGGAAGAATCAAAAGCATATAAACTCATGGATATCAGATCTAAAAAGATATTCATAGAGCGCAGTGTGCAGTTTGAAGAACCGCTTCAAGAATTGCAACTAGTCGAGGAAAAGACTGTCGATTCACCGCCTTCACCAGAAGAAGATCCGAGCAGCGATAATGAAGGTATGAGTTCTGATATTTCTGATATTGTAGCAGCATATGATGATCATGACATATCAGGTTCGGAATCCGATCATTATGATCCTCCTCAGTTACCAAAGTGGGCCCAAAACACTCTACAATCTGCTGGTTCTAGTCTTGGAAATCCTGTTGATCCGAGACGAACAAGAGGAGATTTTCAAAGAGCAGGTATGGCTCTTTCTATTGCTGATCCATTTATTCCTGAGATTTGTTATTTGATGGCTGGTTCAGATCCTACATCATACTATTCAGCCCATCGAGATCCGAGATGGAAAAGTGCCATGGACGAAGAGTACAGTTCTCTTCAAAAGAACAATACATGAGAGCTAGTTTCTCTTCCACCTGGAAGAAAATTAGTGAAGTGTAAATGGGTCTACCGTACTAAAGTTGCTGCTGATGGCACTATCAGCAAATATAAAGCAAGGTTGGTGGCAAAAGGTTTTTCCCAAGTCCAAGGAGTGGACTACACAGAGACCTTTGCACCGGTTGCAAAGATGGATTCCATCCGCCTTGTTTTAGCTATTGCCGCATCCAAGCACTGGGAAGTGCACCATATGGATGTGAAGAGTGCATTTTTACATGGAGACCTTGCTGAAGAGGTCTATATGCAGCAGCCAGAGGGTTATACATCAGATCCATCATTGGTTTGTAGATTGAAGAAGTCTTTGTACGGGTTAAAACAGGCCCCAAGAGCTTGGTACGCAAAGATGGACTCCTTCCTTCTTTCTCAGAATTTCCAAAGATGCAAATCTGATCCGAATGTCTATCTTCAGCGAGTTAAAGGTAATTTGTTGGTTATTGTACTTTATGTTGATGATCTGCTTATTACTGGTAGCACACTTACTTCAATAAACAAGCTAAAATCTGCCTTAAATCTAGCTTTTGACATGAGCGATTTGGGCTTGCTGAGTCATTTTTTGGGCTTGGAGATAGCTCAAAATTTTGATGGGATCACTATATCTCAGCAAAAATATGCTTCCGACCTGTTATTGAAGTTTAATATGGCTGAATGTAAGGCAGCCCCGTTCCCATTCCTCTCAGGAATCAGTCTTGAGGAGGGAGATTCCACACCGCTTGCAGATTGCAGTATGTATCGACAGTTGATTGGTTCACTACTTTATTTGACACATTCACGGCCTGATATCTCATATGCCGTGAGTGCCGTGTCAATATATATGCAGCAGCCACATGAGCTTCATTGGCGAGCAGCCAAGCGGATCTTGCAGTATGTGCAAGGTACGAGACAGTTTGGCATACATTATGCTGCAGATTCTGAGCTAGATTTCATTGGTTTTACTGATTCAGATTGGGCAGGTGATAGCATTGATCGGAAGTCCACTTCCGGTTATGTTTTCATGATTGGTCATGGTGCTATTTGCTGGTCCAGCAAAAAGCAAGCAGCCATTGCAATTTCTTCAGCAGAGGCAGAGTATCGAGGGGCAGTCAATGCCTGCATTCAGGCAGTTTGGTTGCAGGGTATTCTTTCCGAGTTTGGTTTTGGTGGCACTACTTCGACTGTCCTCTTTTGTGACAATCAAAGTGCTATCAAGATCTCCACAGATCCAGTTCAGCGGCAGAGGACCAAACACATTGAGATTCATATGCATTACATTCGACAGTTGGTGCATGACCGCACCATCATTCTGCAATATTGCCCTACTGATGAGCAAATTGCAGACATCTTCACCAAGAGCTTCACTGAGAAGAAGTTCTCTTACCTCCGTTCACTGTTGGGGGTGAGTTCCATCATGGTGGAGACAGATTGATTCATTATTATGCTTTAGCTTGAGGGGGGGCTTTCTTCCCACTGGGTTTTCCCTCTTTCCTCACTTAGTTTATTTTCAGCATTTTTTGGATTATTGTATTGGGGTGACCTTTGGTCTTAGTTACCAGGGCCCCACATTATTTTTATTGGCACATCATAGTCTAGCTTGAGGGGGGGTGTTCGGATATCCACATCATCTATTTCGGGATACATCATCTATTTCGGGATCCTGCATGATCTATTTCAGGATATGCAGAATCTAGGGTTTTGCATGCACAGGCATGCATCCCAGTCACCAGTTTGATGCCTCCAGCACCTTATCCACCTTCTTCTAGCACCCGGGAGCCACTTACCACAGAGTTTTAGCCCTCCTAAGCTGAAAGGTGCCCACTTCTCACCT
Source organism: Larix kaempferi (assembly GCA_027924585.1). Lineage (NCBI taxonomy): Eukaryota > Viridiplantae > Streptophyta > Pinopsida > Pinales > Pinaceae > Larix > Larix kaempferi. Next base: position 1,431,784 of record BSBM01000475.1, read on the forward strand.
ACTGCCAGAGAAGGGCGCACTTGTTCACCTACCACTGCAGATTCACTTCAGTTACATTCAGTTAGCTCCGATTCTCCCTGATTTGAGGCTAGTTTCACTCCCGACTGACTGTATCACTTCCGTTTGACCTCCAGTTTGATTAGGTGACTTGTTCTGACTTCAGTTAGCCTCCCATGCGCCCCCACTGAGCCTCCAGATCCTATATCAGTGCTACACACTTCAGTTACATTTATTACACTCAGTTAGACTCAGTTTGACACCTGGATGACTGGTTGTTGTGATTGATGAGCACCACCGATGATTGATGAGGACTCCTAGATAGAGTCAAGCTACTCCATTCAGTGATTCGAATGACCTCCTTAGGCAATTCGAATTGCTCTGTCATTGTGACAGTTTGTATTGTAATTCATTCACCCTTTCTGGGATAGAGAGCACTGCTGCATCTTTTGCACAGTTTTGCACCATATTTTCTATGTTCATCTGTTGTGATTGATTTACTTGTTCATTAGATCTGCTGTGACTAATTTTACACTCTCCACAATGGAGCCTTGGGATTCACCGTTTTCCCTAATTGAGGTTTGACTACTTTGACTTATCTAGGGTTACTAACATTTGTCCTAATTGGTAAATATTGAATAGCCAAACTGAGAAGGGACATTAACCTTGATCTCTTATTTCCCTAGGGTTGAGGACTAAGGTCTAACCCCTTTCTTTTCATTTTTATCAAAATTATGTTGTATATATTGCAAAAAATACATTTTTTTTGGAAAACACTAAAAATATATAAAATTCATATCTAAAAAAATATTGTCTTTTGGAATTGCGTTTCGCTGGAAAAGTGTGCCCTGGGGGATTTCATGGTGGATTTTGAGGGGTGCCCTTTTCTAGTGGCTAAATTGAGAAATTTACCGTGATCTGTGTTATCCAGGGTTTTGTTTTCAAATCCGGTATAACAGGTACAACATGTACATCAATCAAATCAACAAAGTTTGAAGGCCTAAAAAACAAGGAATTAGGCCTAGGTTGACCCCTGGGGGTTGGACATTTGTTGGAAAATGTTTTAAATGGGTCCACCATCTATTTGAGGTTTGATTAGGGAATTAACCAAATCTAGTTATGCACTTTCAGATTTGATTTTGTTCGACTAACACATAATATTTCGAAAAGATTGAACACCTTTAGCAGCCGCCCACACAAGCAAATCACAGATCAACACACCTTATTTTTACGGGGTTAATACTCTCAAAGAGGGAAACAATCCACAACCCTATCCAAATAGCTACTTAAGGCAATATTATTATGCAAAAGAAAATTAAAGTTAACAATGAGTTTCTCATAATCGATTATCGAACAAATGATCCTCCATTCTTTTGAGATCATGGACCAATCGGGTGTTAAGACACAAATCAATGGCCATTAAGATCAAGGTGATAATGAACCGTTAGATCACTCTATGTCTAGAACATATCATGATTGTTGGATTGCATATGTACAAATGCATACTAATGTGTAGTAAAGAAACACACTTTACCTAAATATACATTATAACAAGTTGATCTTAACTAACTCCTAAGTGTCTAAATATCCTATCATCCCCTCTTAAGAACAACTTGGGATATGATTGAAGGATTTACAAAAGTGACACTATAGGAGAAGGAATGAGTCATTAGATCATATCCCCTCTTAATGAAAAATTCTTGAACTCATAACATAGATCGAAGTTTAGAAAACTTCACTTCTGTAAGAGACTTTGTGAAGATGTCTGCAACTTGATCATTTCTAGGGAAAAAGAGAACTTCGATAACGCGATTGTGACCAATTTTTTTGATGAAGTGCATATGTAGCTCAATGTGTTTGTTGCACTGATCTTGAATTGGATCTTTGACAAGCTTGATGGCACTTTGATTGTCACACCAAAGGGTAGTTGGTTCAAACTATGAAAGGATACGCCGAAGCCACAACGCTTCTTGACTTTCATTAACCGCGACTCGATACTTTGCTTTTGCTGAAGAAAGAGTAAGAGCTTGTTGTTTCTTACAAGTGCAAGTAATAGGTCTAGAACCAAGATTGAAAACTTAATATGTAGTCAACTTCTGATCATTAGGGTCGTCGGCCCAATTTGAATTAATGAAACCAATCAACAAAGGAGTCCCCCCTAAACTTCAATGAATCCCAAACTGAACTATACCCGTAATATATTGAAGTATCATTTTTGATGCTTTCCAATGGCATTCATGGGGCATTTTCATATAGTGGGAAACAAGATCAACAACAAAGGAAATTTCAGGATGGGTATGAGTCAAGTATACGAGACTACCAACAAGCTGATGATACAGGGTGACATCTACTTTGAGTGAAGGGCAAGTGGGAGAAGTTTGACTCTAGACTGGAAGGGAGATGGGGCTAGTTTACAATCTTCCATGTGAAAGCGACGAAGGTCACAAACATACTTAGATCGAGAAAGAAAGATTCATTTTTTGGTTTGCAAGACTTGGATGCCAAGAAAATAATGAAAATGTCCTAATTCTATTATTTCAAATTTCTTCTTAAGACTAGATTTCACATGGGTTAAAAGTTTATGGTCATTACCAGTAAGAATAAGGTCATTAACATAGAGAACAAGGATGATGAGATGGTTTCCTACTTTCTTGATATAGACATTGGGGCCAAAATGACATCTAGAAAAACCCGTGTCAAGGAGAAAGCTATCTATTTTGGCATACCAAGCTTGAGGAGCTTTTATTTTTATTTTATAAATTCAAATTCTGTTAAAAGCAAAATAAACGATACGTAGAGCAAGAGTTTGAAAATCTAAAGGCTACAATGGCCGAGAGCTCCCTTCAAACCAAAAACTAGCAATCCATATGGCCATAAACAGTCTAGGAAGATAAGAGTCTAAATCAAACAATACAGAGATCCCCCATAGGCCGAGGGTTATGACCATCACATCCAAAAAAACCCAGGAGAAAACTTTCCTAAAACAAAAACAAAATGCGAGCAGAGGGCTCCATTCATGGAAAATCATCATTTGAAATATAGATGAGGGGGAACTAAAATATGTAGCACATGGAGGAGAGGGCTCCTTCTTGGAATCATAATGCTCACCAGTCTGAAAAGAAAGCGATTAACGGTGGTAGACCATTTGGACAACATCACTATTTTGCGGTGACTGGCTAAAGGATTTACCAGTCAGGTCTTGAGCTAAGGAATTGATCTTGGCGTTTAAACATGTATCTGAATCCATCCGAACTTGACTGAAATGTCGAAGCCAAGCCTCCAACCTTTCCATGCAATCCTCCAAACTAAGATCTTGAGGGTTAACTAGAATGCGGCCTTCAACATCATCAAAAATTGCTTGACCTAGGAGACTCTTGGTGTACCATAAAAGGCTGAGAATTTTGGTATATTTTGTTTCCCTAGTGCGGGTGGAGCCCACATCCTCAACCATCTTCACCAATTTCGCATTGAGTTGCTCTAAATCCGGCTTTTGAGAATGAGCTCGAAGACGAGTTTCCATCCCCGGAATGGAGTGTTGAGCATCAGGACAAACCATACCATAATACCTTGCACGAGCTTTCTCCAAGTCATGTAGGGCATAGGGCATGTGAGAACGACAGGGCTCCGTCGAGGTTTTGGTTCAATGCGCTTGGAATGGACCATGGAGGGCACGGGAGAAGAATGGATATCAAAGCTAGGGTATAGGCGCATAAAGGAAACATGTAGCTGAGCAAAGAGAAACATAGAAGGAAGCTGATGCATAAGGCTACGAATGTGGGGGTTTCTTATGCTATACCATTTATTGAGCCGAATAATGAGCCAAGATCTATCAGAGTCAGGAATTGTACGCTTATAGGTGGTGGAGCAGAAGCCATGAGAGCCAGAGTAATAACTAGAGTATTCGATGAAAGGATCATCTTGAAGCAAAACGTCCGTGCGAGAGGGGCATGCTTTCTAATTTTAACCATCATTATCAAAGCAAGCAGACTAATGCCATCTTTGTACTGACACATCATCCTTAGTCCAAGTGGAGGAACGGAGGGGCAGGTGCAAGTACCTTGCATGAGCTCTCCATGAGCAGCCAAGAATCTAATCAACACCTGACATGGGGACCAAGCTGGAGGAGCTTTCTTAAAGGCCATATAGGGATTTATTAAGCGACAAACAAGGCTAGAGTCATTCTTGACATAGCTAGGAGGTTGTTCCATGTAAATTTCTACATGCAAATACACATGCAAGAAGGAAGAATTGACATCCATTTGATGGACCTCCCATTTATGTAAGGCCACAAGGGCAAGAACAAGGTAGATGGAGTTCTTTTTGGCGACAGGGGCAAAAGTTTCATTGTAGTCAGTTCCTTCAACTTGGGAAATCCTTTGGAAACTAACCTTGCCTTCACTCTTTCAACGCTTCCATCTGATGCATACTTAGTTCTATAGACCCATTTACATTTGAAAAGTTTTCTTCCTTTTAGAATAGGTAGAAGAACCCAAGTATCATTCACCATTAATGAACCATTAGAGGAAATTTGGGGTCTAACATGGGATTTATAAAAAAAATTGCCATGGATGAGTTGGATTTCTCAAACCAATAGAATTTCAATAACTTTGGTAAACCATTATGGTTGAGTTGGATATATGATGCTTATTTGTCATATTTTTATTTGACAATAACTAACTTCATATAAACCTCACCTTGGTTAAGATCTTGAAAAATTCATCTCGAAATATGATAAATATACTCGAAATAATAAATATAGAGTATTTTATATTATCACTACTTCCAAGTCCTTTAAAATATAAATATCGCATTAATTAAGATGATAGTGGAGTAATTTTGAAATAATAAAAAATATATAATTAATATTTTAAAAATAAAAATAAATAATATTTATCCTAAGTAAAAAAATAGAAGAGAGAACAAATAATCTTTCACTATTTTTGGGATAAATTTCTCTTTTGAACTCGGAATTGAGCATTCTTGGTACCATTGGAAAGCTTTCGATGCGAGTTAAAACATTGAAGTTTTATGTTTTTTGAGATTCTGCATTGATTTTCTGGGGCATACATTTTAGTAATAGGTTACTAAAATGTTTGCCCCAGAAAATCGGTGCATAATCACTATAAACAATCACTTTATTTTATATATATATATATATTGTAAAGCTGCAACAGTATATTATATCAGAGGGTCAAAAATTACATGTCTATCAACAGGCTGGGGTGGCTTGAGATAGTGAAGCCACCATCCTAGGTGCTCAAAAATGCTGAAGAAGCTATTAATAAGACAAAAACCATCCCATATAGGGCAGCCAAGCGTATCTAGAGTTCTGACTCAGTTCATACATTGCACTCATAATTACAATACTAAAAAACAAATAGTAAATCAAGTTAAAACAGGGAAGCTGAGTGTCACAAAGGTAACTCGGAGGTACTGCGTCCATCCTAGGAGATTGCTTCTGCATATGGAGAGTCAGGCTTTTCCTCCAAGATAGGGCAGCCGCCATAAAAGAACATCGTCCAAGCTCTAAGTAGGGGGCTTAGGAGACTGCGGCTTTGCGTTGCGGCTAGGGAAGGCATTGCGCTCCTCTTTCTCCCTAGCTCTCTTGTGCTGCAGCAGGCCCATGGTAGAAGGAACCGGGAAGGGGGGACGCTTTAAGGAGGCTCCAGAGTGGCCACCTTCAGCGGTAATAGGAGCGCCACCATGCAACAAACCGCCAACTTGACCAGTAGCCTTTTCTGTTTCTTCTCCCTGCTCCAAGCCTTCGTGTTCGCTGTTGCGACCCATTGAGTAGTTCTCCTAGGTGAAACTGGAATCCAGTCTTTCGAGCCGCTCCTCTAGTTTGACCAGGTTCTCCCTGATATCCCGAAGCGTGGCCCTGTTGGCATTCCTATTGTCCGTCATTTCCTCCACAAGGGTGCTCATCATGTTCTTCATCAACCAGTAGTAGTTAATTCTCCCACCATGCCGCCCGGAGGCCAGAATTGTTGAGACTCTGCGCGCTTCCTAGTTTTCAATCAGACTGTGGGTCGAGCTAGTGACAACATCTGCATAACTTTCCATGGCTACCTAGTCTAAATTGCTTTTGGTGCTTCTGCCAGCACCGCGTCTGTTGCCACCTCTTCTCGGTGTCCCTCATGGTCGCGTCATGGGGTTGAGGCAGCTGAAGACTGCGCTGGCCAGAACGAGTGAGAGAGCCCCTGAGTTCGAGACTGAAGTAGCAAGAGTTCCACTATTTGAGACCTCTGTCCAAGTGCGGATGTCATCTCGCCCTCCTTATCTCTGTAGCCTGAGTTAATTCGCATGGTAGCAGGTTAATGAGGTATGTACCTTTCGGCCCAAAATCTCACCGACGACGAGACAAATTCAGTGCGGGGAGTGAATGCACCGGTCTGCGTCCTCTCTGGTTGTCTTAAAACTTCACCGCCACCTTGGTCCGTGTGCTGGCATGGGGGCCCATATTGCATGGTTTTTCCATGTGCACCATTCTCCTTTCCACCCGCATCCGGGGGTTTATTTTATTTTATATTATCACTACTTCCAAGTCTTTTAAATATAAATCTCACATTAATTAAAATGATAGTGGAGTAATTTTGGGAAGAAAAATATCCTAAATAAGCAAATAAGAGAGACGAAAAATAATCTTTTTTTATTTTTGTTTTTTTGATTTTTTGTGATAACTTTCTATCTTGAACTCTAAATTGCGTGCTCTTGGTACCATTAGAAAGGTCTCGATGAGAGCTACATCTTTCGTGTTTTGAGCTTTCTGAGATTTCGCACCGATTTTTTAGGGCGGACATTTTAATACGTGATAAATTTCTCTCCCAAACTCGGAATTAGAAAGGTCTCGATGAGAGCTACATCTTTTTTGTTTTGAGCTTTCTGTGATTCCACACCAATTTTTCAGGGTGGACATTTTAGTACACGATAAATTTCTCTCCCAAAATCGGAATTGGGCTAACCTACTCACATTTTAGTAACAAGTTACTAAAATTTCCGGCCCAAAAAATCAGTGCAGAATCTCAAAAAACTTAAAACTCGAATGTTGTAGCTCTCATTGAGACCTTTCCAATGGTACCAAGAATGCCCAATTCCGAGTTTGGGAGAGAAATTTATCGCGTACTAAAATTCCCACCCCGAAAAATTGATGCAGAATCTCACAAAGCTCAAAACACGAAAGATGTAGCTCTCATCAAGACCTTTCTAATGGTACCAAGAGCACCCAATTCAGAGTTCGGGATATAAAATTATCACAACAATTGAAAAATATTATTTTCCCTCTCTCCTATTTTCTTATTTAGGATACTTTTTTAAATATTATTTATTTTTATTTTTAAAATATCAATTATATAATTTTTTTTTCAAAATTACTTCACTATCATGTTAATTACTGTGAGATTTATATTTTAAAAGACTTGGAAGTAGTGATAATATAAAATAAAATAAAAATAGTGATTGTTTATTTTTAGTATTATTGTAATTATATTTTTTCATTATAATTATAATTTTCTTAAGTTTTAGATTTTATTAAATATATAAAAAGTAGTGGCATATTTATAAAAATATTAAATAAATTATAATATAATTTATTTTTTTTATACCACTGTATCATTTATTGTGTGTGCAAAAGAATCTAAACTTGTCATTATTATTTTCAACCCTCATCTTTTAACTCTACACTAACCCAACATACTTGTCAACTACTATTAATGAGATATTATAGGTTGAACTTCACTAGATAACACCTTTAACTCAGTGTGACATGGCATATATTAACAACAATAAACTGCCCAATTTTATCAAACATAGCTTGGAATTGCTAGGAAGCAAAAACCATAGTCCAATCATTGCATATAGATCGAGAGGCCAACACATCACGTAATGTGATTATTGCAAGAATGTTGTTCAATATGTCATCTCAAATATGAACAATTTGATCTTCTTCTATTTTTTCTTCTTCTTTTACAACAAGGACCTTAGAATATTTCTCGGATGTGTCTTTGTATTTAGAAATTTGAACATTGTAATAACGATTAAACCCTTGAATCATAAGACCCATTGGAATTTCTTATGCAAAGAGAATGATAGCTTCCCTCCATTCAAGAATGAAGATAAAATTAATTTCAGATGGTCTACAAATCTCTCCCTCTTTCTTCCTCATTTGTAACTTACAAGAAACGCACGATATGTTGTTTGCTGTCCTTGAGTCAAGCTACACAAATGAACATGGTATGTTTTCTTTGTAAGATCCATTTTCATATGACGTAATAGATAGGGCATTATCAGATCCCAAATGATGCGTACTTTGCTTCCATGAGCAACCAAAAACTAACTTCTAGTGGACCTAGATCCGCTTCCCTTGATTTGGCATTCAACACCATGAATTTGCAAATTATGTTGGATATCCAACGTAATACGTTGTAGACGATACATAATAGCAATTTCTTTCAAAGGGACACCTTGTTTCCTCAATGATATAATAAAATTGACAATTGCAATAGCTTCACATTGATTATTCTTGCACTCACATATTGTCGTAAGTGTACCTGAGGGTGATGTGGTTTGCACAATATTTGGCATTCTACTCTTTTTCTTACTAATCAAGTTGTGAGTAGATGCCACTATAGAACCTATACTAAGATAGTTTTGTTCCAACTTAGTAGTGATTGCTCTCATGATTTTTTTTTCAAAATTTCTTATGTTGTATAACCTAGTTGCTCCTCGCCAAGAATATATTTGTTGATCATCGTCACCAACCACTGTAATGTGCATATGGTCTTTGCAAAGAATACTTAGTAACTCAAATTGGCTAATACTTGTGTCCTCAAATTCATCTATAGTTATATATTGTGCCTTCAACCCTGTCACTTTCAACTCATTTGGACACTTTTGCAATATATCAAGAGTGTACTTGACAAAGTTGTTAAATTCTATCCCGTTTGCTTGGAGAAGGCGTTCATGATATTTCTGGAATATCCAACTTGAAAAACCATTCCCATATCATTAAGTTCAACCTGCAACACCCTTCAGGGACTTGACAAATTGAGATTTACTAAGATGTCAAAATAATCGATATGCCCCAGCCTTTAAAAATGCCCTTTTCTCTGTTGTAGATTGATTTTTCCCCTGGAGATATTTACTCCTTTGAGCCAACTTGTCTTGAACATACATAGATTGACCACTTATTATATGCCTTCTCTCTGTATGCCACTCTTTGTAATTTTTTTCTCATTCCCAATCCGGTTTTAAGTTATCTCTAGCATATAAAGTTTAATGCCCAAAACCCATTTATGTTTTACCGCTACAAGTTAGTTTTTCTTTCATAAATGCTATTGTACTTGAAAGACATGGAAAATTTTCAAACTTTTAATGAGCAGAAATTTAAAGACAGTCACACCATGAAAATTTCAAACACTATATTTTTGGCCAATAGCCCAAGAAAAAAACCTAAGGGAAAACCTGATGAGAGAGAGTAATTATTGATTTTAAAGATAGATTTTACAAAGTCACAACAATACTTATCTCAACCCTTCTTCTTGAAAAGTGTGCCAAAATGTGATGGTACAAACTGTTGTAATTTCCAGCAATAAATGCAGCCCCCACATGTGCCAACTGATAGAAGTACGACCTGTAATAAATGTAGTCCGTCTAGGGAATCACACTGAGGAAATAACTAGTCACACGTGCTAGCAATAAATAACAGTCAACATACCTCGATTTCTGTGCCCTTTTTTTGTAGCAGTAGCACCTCAATCGTGCCAAAAATAAATGCAACAGTATGGCCTTGAAATTTGTTCCTGCTATCTAAGCTCCTCAAAATTTGCACCCAACATTTACAAAAGTATGACCAACATTAATTACTCTTGCTGAATGTCTTGGAAATCGTGCCTCTTCAAAAAAAATTCTCGGTTTTTCTTCTTCTCTCTCAGAAAAAAAACGCTTCCTTTCCTCAAGTCAAGTTCCTCCTTCTCTTCTCCAAAAATCGCTTTTGGTGAATGAACAAAAAAAGAGTGCCTTCAATCCCTAATTTCCTCCTTTTTATTCATGGTAACCACCCTTTTTGATCTAATGGTCAAGATTATATCTTAGACCATTAAGATCAAGGGCTGAGATAAATGCTCATTATAACTCATTAAATGACTAATTAATGCACCTTTTTTCATTTAAATAAGTAATGAGATTTTTAATTAAAAGTTACACTTTATATCTCACAAAGTCACTTCTAAATTCAAAGGTACTTCACTTTATAAAGTAGCTTCACATCTCATAAAGTTAATCTCACTTAATAAAGTGACTAGCGATCACATGGACACTTTTCTACTTCTAGGCACACGAAGTGGAAAACACTTGTCCTTGGTACAATTTTTAACACTCCCTCTTACCGAGGAAAGTGTTTCTCACAACTCCCAACTTGTCTTTGAAATGATTGAAATTGCCTCTTCCCAAAGATTTCGTTAAAAGATCTGCCACCTGCTCAGTAGAAATATACTGCAACTCCACTGCTCCTCTATGGACATAGTCACGAATGAAGTGGTACCTGATTTCAATGTATTTTGACCTGTCGTGAAAAATTGGATTCTCTGAAAGCTTGATGCAGCTTTGGTTATCACAATAAATCATTATCGGCCTCAACTCATGATCAAATAAGCCCACCAAAAATTTGCGAAGCCATAAGGCCTCACAACTAGCCTGACTAGCCGCCCTGTACTCTACCTAAGTAGAACTCAGTGCAACTAACTTTTGCTTCTGAATGAACCACGACTTTGCTGCTAAGCCCAAAATGAAACAACACCCGGAAGTGCTCTTCTGGTTTGTCACACCATCTGCCCAATCTGAGTCCATGTAGACAACCAAATTGCGTCCATCTCCTCTCCTATAGTCCATACCATAATCTACTGTGCCACACATGTATCTCAACACATGTTTTGTAGCGATCCAATGAACTCTCTGAGGCTCCACCATGAATTGACTTGGAGTGTTTACTGCAAAGCACAAATCTGGCCTGGTGTTGACTAGATGCATCAAAGAACCAATGAACTGATGATGCACAGTCAGATCCATCAACTCTCCCTCAAAAGAATGAAGCTTCTTCCAGTTAGTGATCATTGGTGTAGATATTGGTCTACAATATTGCATCTGTAATCTCTTCAAAACATCCATAGCATACTTCCCCTGGTCGAGAAAGATATGCCTCGACTACTGCCACACCTTCAGACCCAAATAATAATGCATCAACCCAATATCCTTCATCTAAAACTTCGAAGCAAGATATTTATTGCACACTATAATGAGTCTATTTGCACTTGTAATAATCAAATCATCCACATACAACACCATAATTAATGGATCCTCACCAACAACAATGTAGTAAAGATTAAGATTTGCCTCACTTTTTTGGAATCCCAACTCTTGCAAGTATGCATCAATCCTGAAATACCGAGCTCTCAGAGCTTGCCTCAGCCCATAAAGGGCCTTCTTCAACATGCATACATGGGACTCTCTCCCATGCACCTTGAATCCCTCTGGATGATCCATATACACCTCCTCCTGTAAGACACCATTTAGAAATGATGTCTTCACATCCATATGATGAATGCTCCAATCCATCTCCGCATCAATGGAGATCGTTGATCTAATGGAGTACCTAGCCACTTGCGCAAATGTCTCATCATAATATACTCCCTCTACCTGTGAGAAGCCTCGCACCACAAACCGAGCTTTATACTTCTCGATGTTTCCATCCGCAACATGTCTGATTTTGTAGAGCCACTTGGAAGTCACAACTGAATTCCCGTATGGTCTCAGAACCACCTCCCACACATCATTCTTCATAATGGAATTGTACTCTTCCACCATAACATCTCTCCATACCTGATGTGTAGTTGCCTCCTCAAAAGTGGAAGGCTCTAACTCACGAAGACTAGTCACAACAACCATGTAGCTGTAAAATCTCTCCGGTGTTTTACTCTCTTTGACCTCACTCTTGGGTTTCCCCACATACTCTGTAGCTTCCTTCAAAATCTCTCTGAGCTATCTCGACTTCCTCTTCTCTGAAGTAGTCTCATGTGGAGAAAACTCCTCCTATACATCCTCTTCTGACAACTGTCTACTTGAAGAAGTAGCACTTGAGGTTTAAGATACTGTGATTGGTGAACCAGAACCAATTGAATTAGAACCACGTAGAAGTGGAATTAGTGAACATGTAACCTGAGAACCTGTACTTGTACCTGGAGTATTTGTAGACTATGCCCCTAAAACTAAATATCTTGTAACATTTGGACTAGTCACCCCTGATACCTGTGACTCTACACCCTGTGTAGCTAGACTCTAAGATGTGCTCACCTGAGGTGTGGGAGTCTGCTGCTCCCCTTGCTCTGACAAAATTTTGAAAGGCTCACTCCTTCTCAAATATCACCTCCCTCCTCACAACAACTCTCCTATGTGTTGTAAGGTATATGTGGAAAGCCTTCAAAGTCTTGTCATATCCCACAAAGATGCCCTTCTCTGCTGTGGGATCCAATCTTGTCCTCTTCTCTGAAGGGACATGAGAATATGTCAAGAAACCAGATATGTGAAAGTGTCCTACCTCAGGTTTCTTCCCTATGAACATATCCTCAAGAGTCTTACACCCCAAGACTTGGTGAGGAATCCTTCTTTGAATGTATACAACATTACTACAAGCCTCAACTCAAAGGAAGAAAGGAAGACTATGATCATGAAGCATCACTCTGGCTAGTCCCACTATGGCCTTGTTCTTCCTTTCAGCAACCCCATTCTGCTGAGGAGTATACGAAACTGTCAATTGAGTCCCGATTCCCTCCTGTCTACAGAACTCATCAAATGCACTAGAGGTATACTTGCCCCCAATGTCTAATCAGAGCACCCGAATCCTCTTCCCTCTCTGGTTCTCCAGAAGAGCTGTAAACTCTTGGAACTTCTGCAAGACCCCTTCCGATTTCTTTCTTTTCAGAAAGTAGATCGAGGTCTTCCTGGAGAAATCATCAATAAATGTGACATAGTACTCAAAACCAGTCAATGAAAAAGAAGACATGGGAGCACATAAATTAGAGAGAATTAAGTCAACTACTCACGTTGATTTGCTATCACTGCTCGGAAAAGCAGTCTTGGTGTACTTTCCCAAAGAACACCCTCTGCATATATCACTCTGCTCCGTGTTGAACTTAGGAAACCCTGTCACCATATCTCTCAACATCCTTAGAGTATGATGATGCAAGTGGGACATCCTCCTTTTCCATAACTTGCATAGATCAGAACTGCTGCCGACGGTGTGTGCCAAAGCATGAAGAGGCTGAAACAAAAGCTTGTACAGTTTCCCACATCTAACACCAATCACAACAAATGTAGATTTTCTCGATCTGGGATGAATATATACTTTCCCATCCATGATGTACATCCCAAATCCTCCATCCTCAATAGTGGAAACTGATACTAAGTTCTTCTTCACCCCATGGATGTGACAAGGCATCCCTTAGTGTCATAGGCTCGATGGAATCCCTTTGAAAGGTAGCAGTGCCTCACCCAACTGCTCCAAAAATAGTGTCATCTCCCAATGCCACCTCCAAGCTTAAACCAGTCTCAGTGAACTCAGAAAACATATCACGTGCACCTGTCATATGGATGGAATCCCCACTATCAATGTACCAGGTGTATGTGGTGGTGGATGCACTCGACGGATGGCCAACAAGCATAGAATAATCTCTCTCATCCTCTACATTGATGTTGGTAATAGACACTCTCTCTGAATGACAAACATATAGTGAAATCCCTCTCTTGATCCGTGTTGTATACTCATCAATCTCTGCAATAGTTGTTGTCTGCTGCTTCTTCTTCTTCTTATTCAAACACTGCCCAACATAGTGTCCAAACTTATGGAAAGCAAAGCACTTGAATTTTCTTATGTCTTTCTTTTGACCACTACTCTTCTGCTTAGCCCCACCCTTGGGACCCTTCTTGAACTTCTTCTTCTTGCCTTTGACTGTCAAGTAAATATTCTCCTCATCCTCCCTAATGTGAGATGAACTTCCCTGTACATAACCTCTTATGGTCTCCTCTTGAATGAAGTCATCCCAAAGATGATCCCAGGAAGGCATGTGCTCCCTAGCCACAATGGACTCCAAAAATACAACCCATGGCTTGGTCACGCCATTCAAATTTGTCCGCACTGACTCATGACCAGGTATGACCTCCCCAACTGCTTCAAGTTCATATCTCACTTACGTGACCCTAGTAAGGTAATATGCCATATTTTCAGATTTGGCCATTTTGATGCTTTTCAACTTCTCTTTCAATACCATCTATCGGTTTTCATTGGAACTCTGGTACATGCAGGTTAAGGCATCCCATATCTGATAAGCATAGTACTTACCTGTCACGTGCGAGATCCCATGGTCCTTCATTGCATCCAAGATAATTCTTTTAGCCTTGATATCTTTCTTGTCAAAGGTCGCCTTATCTTTTGCATTTGTAGGTACCACCACTGGTTTTGCCTGAGTACTATTCACAATACCCCACAATTCATTCTCGTGCAAAATCAATACTATCCTTGCTTTCCAAAGATTGAAGTTGGCTTCCCCGTCCAACCTATCTTATACCCTCAACTCTGTAGCCATGACCCTGACTAAAAATAAGCCAAAGAATCTTTGTAGTGAACAAACCGTGCCTTCTTTCTTTCAAGTCTGAAATCTTCCACTGAAATTATTTTTGCTCTTCAATTGGCTCTGCTACCATGTAAATTTTTCTCATTCCCAATCCGGTTTCAAGTTATCTTCAACATATAAATTTTAATGCCCATACCCCATTTATGTTTTACTGCTGCAAGTTTGTTTTTCTTTCATAAATGCTACTTTACTTGAAACACATGGAAATTTTACAAACTTTTAATGAGCAGAGATTTAAAGACAGTCGCACCATGAAATTTTCAGACATTGTATTTTTGGCCAATAGCCTATGGAAAAACCCTAAGGAAAAACCTGATGAGAGAGAGAGAGAGTAATTATTGATTTTAAAGACAGATTTTACAAAGTCACAACAATACTTATCTCAATCCTTCTTCTCGAAAAGTGTGCCAAAAGTTGATGGTACAAACCGCTGTAATTTCCAGCAATAAATGCAGCCCCCACACTTTTCGACTGACAGCAGTAAGACCTATAAGAAATGCATAATGTCTAGGGAATCGTGCCCAAGAAATAACCAGTCACACGTGCCAGCAATAAATACCAATCAACATACCTAGATTTCTATGCCCTTTTTGCAGCAATACGACCTCACTCGTACTAGCAATAAATGTAGGAGTATTGCCTTGAAATTTGTTCCTGCTATCTCATGAATTCTCCTTGAAATCTGTGCCCAATATTTACAACAACACGACCAACATTAGTTACTCTTGCTGAATGTCTTGGAAATCATGCCTCTTTAGAGCACTTTCTCAATTTTCCTTCTTCTCTCTTAGAAAAACCCTTCCTTTCCTCAAGTCGAGTTCCTCCTTCTCTTCTCCAAAAATATCTTTTGGTGAATGAACAAAAAAATGTGCCTTCAATCCCTAATACCTCCTTTTTATTCATGGTAACCATCCTTTTTGATCTAATGGTCAAGATTAGATCTTAGACCATTACGATCAAGGGCTGAGATAAATGCTCATCATTGCTCATTAAATGACTATTTAATGCACCTTTTTCATTTAAATAAGTAATGAGTTTTTAATTAAAAGTTACACTTTATATCTCACAAAGTCACTTTAAATTAAAAGGTACTTCACTTTTAAAAGTAGCTTCACATCTCATAAAGCTAATCTCACTTAATAAAGTGACTAGGGATCACATGGACACTTTTCCACTCTTAGGCACATGAAGTGGAAAACATTTGTCCTTGGTACAATTTTTAACACTCTCTCTTTCCGAGGAAAGTGTTTCTCACAACTCCCAACTTTTTTCTAAAATGGCTAAACTTGCCTCTTCCCAAAGATTTCGTTAAAAGATCCGCCACCTGCTCCTCAGTAGAAATATACTGCAACTCCACTGTTCCTCTCTGGGCATAGTCATGATTGAAGTGGTACTTGATTTCAATGTGTTTTGTACTTTCGTGAAAAATTGGATTCTCTGAAATCTTGAAGCACCTTTGGTTATCACAATAAATCACTTTCGGCCTCAACTCCTGATCCAATAATCCTACAAACAACTCGTGAAGCCACAATGCCTCACAACTAGCATGACTGGATGCCATGTACTCTTCCTCAACAGAACTCGGTGCAATTGAATTTTGCTTCCGAATGAACCACGAGACTGTTGTCGATAGAAACAACACTTGAAAGTGCTATTATGATTTGTCACACCACCTGCCCAATCTAAGTCCATGTAGCCAACCAAACTGATTCCATATCCTCTCCTATATTCCAGACTATAATCTAGTGTGCCACACAGGTATCTCAACATGTGTTTTGCAGGAATCCAATGAACTCTCCAAGGATCCACCATGAACTGACTTAGAGTGTTTATTGAAAAACAAAAAATTGGCTTGGTGTTGACCAGATACATCAAAGAACCAATGAACCGATGATACACAGTCAATCCACCAACTCTCCCTCAGAAGCATGAAGCTTCTTCCAGTTGGTGATCATCGGTGTAGACATCGGTCTACAATACTGCATATGAAATCTCTTCAGAACATCCGTAACATACTTCCCTTATCCGAGAAAGATATTTCTCGACTCCTGCCACACCTCCAAACCCAAATAATAATGCATCATCCCAATATCCTTCATCTCAAACTCCGAAGCAAGATCTTTCTTGAACTCTGCAATGAGTCTATATGCACCTATAATAATCAAATCATCCACATACAACACCAGAATAAGTGGATCCTCGCCAACAATAATGTAGTAAAGATTCAGATTTTCCTCACTTTTATGGAATCCCACTCCTGCAAGTATGCATCAATTCTGGAATACAACCCTCTTGGAGCTTTCCTGAGCCCATAAAGGGCGTTCTTCAACTTGCACAGATAGGACTCTCTCCAATGCAGCTCGAATCCCTCTGGCTGCTCCATATACACCTCCTCCTGCAAGAATCCATTTAGAAATGTTGTCTTCACATTCATTTGATGAATGCTCCAACCCATCTTTGTAGCAATGGAGATCACTGATATAATGGAGAAGTACCTAGCCACTGGCGCAAATGTCTCATCACAATCTACTCCCTCTACCTGTGAGAAGCCCCACACCACAAACTGAGCTTTATACTTCTCGATGCTTCCATCCGCAACATATCTGATTTTGTAGAGCCACTTGGAAGTCACAACTGACTTCCCCTCTGGTCTCGGAACCAACTCCCACACATCATTCCTCATAATGGAATTGTACTCTTGCACCATGGCATCTCTCCATACCTGATGTGCATTTGCCTCAAAAGTTGAAGGCTCAAACTCACGAAGACTAGTCACAATAACCATGTAGCTGGAAAATCTCTTCTGTGCTTTACTCTCTTTGACCTCCCTCTTGGGTTTCCCCATGGACTCTATAGATTCCTTCAAATTTTCTCTGAGCCATCTCGAATTCCTCTTCTCTGAAGTAGCTTGCTGTGGAGAAAACTCCTCTTGTACATCCTCTCCTGACAACTATCTGCCTGAAGAAGTAGCACTTGAGGTCTGAGATCCTGGGATTGGTGAACCAGAACCAAGTGAATCAAAACCATGTAAAAGTGGATCTAGTGAACTTGTAACCGTGAGAACCTGTACCTGTACCTGGAGTATCTGTAGATTGTGCCCCTAAACCTGGAGATCCTATAACCTGCGGACCAGTCACCCCTGATACCTATGACTCTACACCATGTGTAGCTAGACTCTGAGATGTGCTCACCTGAGGTGTGGGAGCCTACTGCTCCACGTTCTCAGACTCTTAAGACTTTCGAAAGGCTTTCTCCTCCTCAAATTTTGCCTCCCTCCTCATAACAAATCTCCTTTGTGCTGGAAGGTATATGCAGGAATCCTTCGAAGTCTCGTCATATCCCATAAAGATGCCCTTATTTGTTATAGGCTCCAACTTTGTCCTATTCTTTGAAGGGACATGAGAATATGTCAGGCAACCAAATATGCGAAAGTGTCGTTCAGGATTCTTCCCTGTGAACATCTCCTCAGGAGTCTTACACTCCAAGACTCGGTGAGGACTCCTGTTTGAATGTATACAACAATACTAAAGGCCATATCCCAAAGGAATAAAGGAAGAATCTGACCATGAAGCATTTCTATGGCTGCTCCCACTATGGCCATGTTCTTCGTTTCAACAACCCCATTCTATTGTGGATTATATAGAACTATCAACTGCCTCATGATGCCCTCCTTTCTACATAACTCATCAAATGCACTCGAGGTATACTCACCCCCATTGTATGATTTGAGCACCAGAATCCTCCTCCTTGTCCGGTTCTCCACAGGAGCTTTGAACTCTTGGAACCTTTGCAAGGCTTATTTCGATTTCTTGCTTTTCAGAAAGTAGATCCAGGTCTTCCTAGAGAAATCATCAATAAATGTGACATAGAGCTCAAAACTGGTCAATGAAACATAAGATATTGGACCACATAAATGAAAGTGAATCAACTCAAGTACTCCTATTGATCTGCTATCACTGCTAAAAAAAATGGTCGTGGTGTACTTTCCCAAAGCACACCCTTTGCATAGATCACTTTGCTTTGTGGTGAACTCAGGAAACCATGTCACCATATCTCTCAACATACTTGGAGCATGATGATGCAAGTGGGCCATCCTCCTATGCGATAACTTGCATAGATTAGAACTGCTGCCGCTGTTGTGTGCCAAAGCACGAAGAGGCTGAAACGAGAGCTTATACAATAGCAGATATAGATTTGCTTGATCTGGGATGAATATATAATTTCCCATCCAGGATGTACATCCCAAATCCTCTGTTCTAAATAGTGGAAGCTGATACTAAGTTCTTCTTCATCCCAGGGACATACAAGACATCCATCAGTGTCATAGGCTCCATGGATTCACTCTGAATGGTAACAATGCCTCGTCCAACTGCTTTGACAATAGTGCCATCTCCCAACACCATCTCCAACTTCAAACCAGTCTCAGTGAACTTAGAAAACATATCATGTGCACCTGTCATATGGCTGGAAGCCCCACTATCAATGTACCAGGTGCATGTGGTGGTGGATGCAATCGACGAACGGCCAACAAGCAGAGAATACTCTCTCATATCCTCTACATCAATGTTGGTAATATATTCTCTCTCTAAATGCTGGTGTAGATCTTCTCGATCTAGGATGAATATATACTTTCCTGTATAGGATGTGCATCCAAAATCCTCTATCCTCAATAGTGGAAACTGATATAAGTTATTCTTCATCCCAGGGACATACAAGACATCCCTTAGTGTCATAGGCTCCATGGATTCCCTCTGAAAGGTAACAATGTCTCGCCCAACTGCTTTGACAATAGTGTCTTCTCCCAACACCACCTCCAAGATCAAACCAGTCTTAGTGAACTCAGAAAACATATCACGTGCACCTACCATATGGTTGGATGCCCCATTATCAATTAACCGGGTGCATGCGGTGGTGGATGCAATCAACAGATGGCCAAAAAATAGAGAATACTCTCTCTCATCCTCTACATCAATGTTGCTAATAGATGCTCTTTCTAAATGACCAACATATAGAGAAAACACTCTCTCGAGTCGTGTTGTATACTTGTCAATCTCTGTAGTAGCTGTTGTCTGCTACTTCTTCTTCTTCTTGTTCGAACACTGTTCAGCATAGTGTCCAAATTTCTGGCAAGCAAAGCACTTGAATTTTCTCATGTATTTCTTCTGATCACTACTCTTTTGCTTAGCCCCACCCTTGCGACCCTTCTTGAAATTCTTTTTCTTGCCTTTGACTGTCAAGGCAACATTCTCCTCGTCCTCCCTACTATGAGATGAACTACCCTATACATAACCTCTTCGGGTCTCCTCCTAAATAAGTCATCCAAAAGATGATCCCAAGAAGGCATGTGCTCCCTAGCCACAACAGAGTCAACAAACACAGACCATGGATTGGTCATGCTATTCAAAGTTATCCGCACTAACTCATGACCAAGTACAACCTCCTCAACTGCTCTAGGTTCATCTCTCACATGTGTGATCCTAGTAAGGTAAGATGCCATATTTTCAGATTTGGCCATTTTGATGCTTTTCAACTTCTCTCTCAGTACCATCTTCCGGTTTTCATTGGAACTCTGGGACATGTGGGTGATAAGCATAATCATTACTTGTCACGTGCAGGATCACATGGTCCTTCACTACATCCAAGATACTCTTTTAGCCTTGATATATTTCTTGTCAAAGGACGCCTAAGCCTTATTTGTTACATTTGTAGGTACCACCACTAGTTTTGCCTAAGTACTATTCACAATACCCCACAACTCATTCTTCTGCAAAATCAATACTATCCTTGCTTTTCAAGGATTGAAGTTGGTTGCCCCATCCAACCTATATTCTACCCTCAACCTTGTATCCATGACTCACACTGAATGTAAGCCCAAGAATCTTTGTAGTGAACAAACTGCCTTCTTTCTTTCAGGTCTGAAATCTTCCACTAAAATTATTTCCCCTCTTTAATTGGCTCTGATACCATGTAAAATTTTCTCATTCCCAAACCAGTTTCAAGTTATCTTCAACATATCAAGTTTAATGCCCAAACCCCATTTATGTTTTATTGCTGCAAGTTAGTTTTTCTTTCATAAATGCTACTGTACTTGAAACACATGGAAATTTTACAAACTTTAATGAGCAGAACTTTAAAGATAGTCACACCATGAAATTTTCAGACATTGTATTTTTTGGCTAATAGCCCAAGCAAATCCCCTAAGGGAAAACCTGATGAGAGAGAGAGTAATTATTGATTTTAAATTAAAATTTTACAAAGTCACAACAATACTTATCTCAACCCTTATTCTTGAAAAGTGTGCCAAAATAGAATGGTACAAACTGTTGTAATTTCTAGGAATAAATGCACCCCCACACTTTCCAACTGATAGCAGTACGACATGCAATAAATGCATCCTATCTTGGGAATCACGCCCAAGAAATAACCAGTCAAACATGCCAGCAATAAATACTAGTCAACATACCTCGATTTGTGTGCCCTTTTTGTAGCAGTCTAGCCTCATTCGTGCCAACAATAAATGCAACAGTACAACCTTGAAATTTGTGCCTACTATCTTAGGAATTCTCCTTGAAATATGTTCCCAACATTTACAACTTTACGACCAACATTAATTACTCTTGTTGAATGTCTTGGAAATCGTGCCTCTTTTGAAAACTTTCTTAGTTTTTCTTCTTCTCTCTCAGAAAAACCCTGTCACAACCCCACCCATCCATCCAAGGCAAGGGAGGGACCATGAAGCCAATCTATGGGGATTTTCATAAAAACTCAACCCATTCAAGATTCATACAATTAAAGAAACATTGTGTGCAGATGCAACTCAATTGAACATGCATAGCAGAAATAAACAAATCATCCACACACATTTTATATGCATACAACATATCGATATAAACATCAAATTAGACATTGCAGAAGTAAAATACAGAGACAGAGAACACTTATCTTCATTGTGCAATTGTCCCAAGCAACTAGCTATGTCGCTGCAACGTTCCACCCAACCGTAGGCTCTTCGACAGTGTATACTGAGTCCGTCCGAAGGCCACCCCCGAGCTGGGCATGATATCTACAAGGAAAAATGGGATTTCAAACTCATACACAGCCAAATAGTCATTTGGATCTAAGCCAAGCCAAACCACTGCTGGGTTTATCAGGCTAAATCTGAACCCTCTTCAATTGTGGATGCTTCCACTCAAGTTCAAGCCAAAACAATGGAAACCCATTTCAACCCCAACAATCTCCTACACACAGAAACTCATAAACTGGGCATGGGTACACATAACAACAAAATCTCAAGTATTGGGTATGAAAGGAAAACGTGGGCAACCCAAAAACGAAATGAGGAATGGGAAAACAACCTTGGAAAGACAAATTTCATTTTCAGAAAATGTTTGGGGACAACCCAGGAGCAAAAACGACCTCCATTAAATCCCCAATTCGTGGATCTCTTCTTCCAGCCACTGTGCTAACCAAAACGAGTTTGCAGGCATGGAAAAAATGCAGGAAATGGTAAAAACGTGGAGGATAAAACCCCAGCAAGCCAAAACGCCCAGCAAGCTTCAAATAAAAAACACCCAACAAGCCAAAAATGCCCAACAAACTCCCAAAAACGCCCAGCAAGCTAAAAACGCCCAGCAGGCTTCCAGAAAAAATCCCAACAAGCCAAAAACGCCCAGCAAACTACCAAAAACGCCCAGCAAGCTAAAAACGCCCACCAGGCTTCAAGAAAAACGCCCAGCAAGCTCTCCAAACGTGAGAGGGTGAAGTCTGACTCTGAAGAATGGTTTGGGAAGAAAATTCGTGGGTGTTTTCTTGCCCAAGAAGCAAAAAACACAATTTTCCATGAGGGTGGCTTGCCCATACTCGAATTTGGACAGCCATACCTCCCCAATCCCCAAGGCATTAACTACTTCATCCAACTCTTGGGAGAAATGAATGATTGGGCACCAAAGTCAACATCGGTAGTTGATGGGTTCTCTCATTGACACTTGGCTTGACTTCATTGGCTCAAGGGTTTGAACATTTCCCTCCCAATTCCTTGAAATATCATGCCCCCATCTCTTGTTGCATTGCATAGCTAGTTGTGGGCATTTATATTAAGATGCATATTTACAATTCCCATGGTTCACTAGCACATGGGTTAATTAATACCAACATACTTTTCTCTTCAAGATCGAGCGTTCACTAACGGGGCCTTGTCCTTGAGCTCCAAGCTAGAAATCATACAAAATATGCATACAATATTTACATTATAGCCCAAATATTACAAGGGTCAAAATGGGGTACGTGACAAACCCTTCCTTTGCTCAAGTCGAGTTCCTCATTCTCTTCTCCAAAAATCTCTTTTGGTGAATGAACAAAAAAATGTGCCTTCAATCCCTATTTTCCTCCTTTTTATTCATGGTAACCACCCTTTTTGATCTAATGGTCAATATTAGATCTTAGACCATTAAGATCAAGGGCTGAGATAAATGCTCATTATTACTCATTAAATGACTATTTAATGGTACAAAGGACATCCCAAGATACTTTTTCAACACCCCCTCTTAACAAGAGGTGTCCTTCCGATACCACCTAAATCTCCTCCACCTAGGTCACTGTTCCCTACAAATGCTCCCTCCTGCTCTGGAATCTGACCTGGAGATAAGTACCTATAAACCACTCTGAACTCTAAGGAGACTGTGCTCTCCTGTCTTGAGCCTTATCATCAACATCATGATGGCTGAGCCTCCTACCAGTACTAAGAAGAGATTCACTCTCTTCATTTGGAAGCATAAACTGAACACCTGTAGCCTCTGCCTCATCCTCTATCTCTAATAACCAGCTAGACTCTACATACATAATATCACCTCACAATATGTATAGTCTGTATCTCCTATCTCCAAGCAGGATAGTAATATTGATTGGATCTCTCCTCACTGAATATAGAAACACATGCCTAGTTTTGATAAACATTCCATATCTAGCATCTTCCAGAGTTGATACTGAAACCCTATTAAATTTTAGCTCTCGAACAAATAGAACTCCATCCAAATCTAGGAGTTCACCAAACTCAAGTTGGAAGTGTACTGTTCCAAATCCTCTCACTGCTTGAACATGATCCATGCAGGTTTCCACAAAGTATCCTAGACCCGTTTTAGTGATGCTCTGAAATACTCCCCATATGCCAGTCATGTGTCTAGTTGACCCACTGTCAACTATCCATGCATTCTAAAAATTGGAACTTCCTACAGTAGAGTCAAAATATGCTAATGAGAACTCTTTCTCAAACTGAGTAGCATACTCTTCAATTGAGGTTGATGCTGCTACATCCTTCTTCTCTTTCTCAGTGTTAGGGAAATTTGATGCATAATGACCATACTGGTTACATGAATAGCAACAAACTTTGCTTAGGTCCTTTCCTTTCTTCTTGTTCTCTGCTTTGGTTGTAAGGGCTACATTTTATTCTATGTCAACACCTGTCATGACTTTACTCTGAGATCCTTCTCGGATCTCATCCTGAGTAAAATCATCCCACAAACGGTTCCAATCCGATAATTTCTCCCTTTCCACAAGACATTTGACAAACACATGCCACTTCTTAGTAAATCCCTTCAGGGCTATCCGTACTAGTTCTAGGTCTGGGATGACCTCTCCCACTACAGCTAGTTCTTCTTTAACTCGGGAAACCCTAGTTAAGTAGGAAGCAACATTGTCATCCTTGTTCATTTTAACACTATGTAGTTTGTCACTGAGTGCCTTTTTTCTATTCTCATTTTTGGCTTCATATAGATTCTTAAGGGTATCCCACATGTCTTTGGTAGTCTTTTTCTCTGCCAGGTGTGGAATCAGATTGTCCTTAACCCCATCTAATATTATCCTTTGAGATGTAGCTTCTAACACATCATGAGCATCTCGGGAAATGGGATCAACAGGAATTGTAACTATGGTGTCAACAAACCTGCACATTTTATTTTCCTTAAGTATCTCAGGATGTTCTTTGTACCATGATGTCTAAGAATAAATGTCTTCAATGTAATTAATAAGAAAAGTACTTTATAATTATAAAGTGAGTTTATATTATAAAGTTGTTCATTTATTGTAATTAATGACTTGTGAAAATAATTTAATGTGATATTAAATAAGAGTCGTAAGATGATGAGATCTAGTCTCATCCATTGATCTTGGGTGGTTAATGGGTAGTTAGGGTTTAGTCTTTATGAATAAATATCAATTCAATGAGAGAGAAATCATTGACTGTGACTGAGTGAGGAAGAGATTCAATAAGTAGGAGTTATGGAGGAGCAGAGTTGCAACACCATAAAAATAGGGCAGATTGCAAGGCACATAAACCAAGGAGCCAAGCTAAAGCACATAAATCAAGGGAAAAAGGGTCGTACAACAGAGGCCATACATGTTAGATCCGTACTATTCGTACAATAGCATTACATGCAGGTTTTAGACTATATATGCACATATTTCTAGGTAATAATTTTCTAAATTTAATGGGCATGAATTTCAGAGCATTCAGAGTCAGTTTGAATTAGTTTTAAGCATTTTTTAGAGCCGTACAGTCACAACTATACAATAGAAAGTACATAAAGTATAGTGTACTTTTCAACAGTTAAATTTTGAAGTTTGTTTGATTTTTGAAGTTAGTATTGGTGGTGGTCTTTCAGATTGCCTTTGGCAATAATTTTTGTGTTGTAAATCTCCTTAAAATCTCTGAATATATTTCTTTCGGGTTTTCCCCAAGTTGGGGTTTTTCCCTAGGTATAGCCTAATATTTGAGTGTTGATATTTTATCAGTTAAACCAGTGGTTTGAAGATTGGCTTAAGGTGTTTATTGTTTGAAGTTAGAAATCTACATTTATTGGTTGAAAAGTTGATGTATGATTAGTTTAACTCTGAAAAGCAATAAATCCTATGTAAGCGAAGTGTTTGATTAAATGCATTTATGAACAAGTTGAGTTTTTAATCAAATTTTTACATTCTATTGATCTAATCTCAAGCTCTTACCAAACCAACTTAACAACATATAATCTCCTACTCATGAAGATCACAAAACTTAAAAGACATATCAATAAACTCCTTAAAGTGGGTCATATTCAATCAGTTTGATCACCATGTGGCTCTCCGACTTTTAGTAATTCAAAAAAGAGCAAGATGAGTGGTAGTTGGTCACAAATTACAAAACTCTCAATAAAATCATAGTCAAGAACTAGTATTCCGTACCCCTAATATAGGATTTGATCGATCACCTTCATGGAACACAATATTTCATAAAGATAGATTTGACAACAAGGTACCATCATATTTAAATCAATTCTTCATATGATTGGAAAATGAACTTGGGAACAAAGTTCAGTTTATATGAATGGTTGGTAACATTGTTTGGTCTAAAATGTGCACTAATAAAATTCACAAGGTATATAAATGATTTCTTCTTCCCACAACTTTGGGGAATTTATCATCATCTATCTTAATGATATTTTTGTATATAACAGGACATGGGAAGGCCATGAACATAATATGCAGATATTTCTATAACTTCTTTGTACAAAAAAGCTCCAAGTCAAATACCAAAATTTTTTATCATACAAAAATCCCTTCAATATTTGGGCTATGTTATTGATTAAAAATACATTTACCCAGGTCCTAAGAATATTTTTGCACTACTCAACTAGCCAAAAAAACCACTACAAAGAGTTTTATGGGTAGCATGAATTTTACAAAAAAGTCATCAAATTATATTTAGGAATGGCACATCCCTTACATCAAATATAAAATTATAAAGTATTCTACTAGAATACTTAAGTTAACTAAACATTATATTAAGGAATGATTACGCTCAAAACCCATAATAAGATTGCCAAATTTGCAAGATGCTTTTGAAATTAAAACCATAATTTGCATTAGCACATGAAATTCAGGTCTGGCCAACACATAGATAAATTACAACACCTATGATAAATAATTCTATGCCCTTGTCCCATCCTTAACAAAGAAACGACGACATTATATTCTTAGTAAAGAAGCATGAACTAGGTAGCATACATTCAACAATTTCATTTAGTAATATATTCTAAGAAGGGCATAGCCAATTAGGTTGTGAATTTATTAACCCACCCCCAGTTCATACATTGAACATCCTTGACCTATGTTTTGCATCATTTGTGGAATGGAAACCACTCTATATGACAAACCCCACATCCATCCCATAGTCCAACCATTGTAGCATCTCATGGAGATTGATCAAACACCTTTCTTCTATGACTCTATTAGAACAAGATGACTATAGCGCATGAATAAATTGTGTGCTCTAGATTTTGAGGATAGATTATTACTTCTCTGGGAAACTCATTCTTCATGATATGGAAACCATTTCGACATCACAAAATCATTGTAATAACTCCATCTTTACTTATACTAGCCTTTAATGCAAAACCAAGTGTAGTACTACATTCATCATTTCTCCCTTTATAGGCAAGCCAAATTGGCCAACCACAAACTTAAACAATATCAAACACTACATGTTTCATCCAAATCATAGGAAGCCATATCCATGGACTTCATAAGTGGCTTACCCATGATGTTTAGTAGGCATGAATGTATATTTGTAATTGTGTGCATATTTATGTTTCATCCAAATCATGGGAAGCCATATCCATGGACTTCATAAGTGGCTTATCCATGATGTTTAGTAGGCATGACTGTATATTTGTAATTGTGTGCATATTTTCTAAAATGGCGTTTTTTATAGTATGCAACAAAACCATCACACATAAACAATAATCAACAGCTTCTATTAACATATATGGACATTATTTGTATGTACCACCTTTTACAGTTGTCTCATGTATACAGATTCAATATTTCTGAGCCAACTTGGAAATTACTTAACAAATTTTGGTTGCAAACTATACTATTCTACAACCTTCCACCTAGAAACAAGTGAGCATTTCAAGGTGGAAAATCAAACACTAATCCATGCACTATGCATTTGGTATCACCACAATTAACAATGGGATTTAGCATTGCATTTAATTAAGCATAGGTACAACGACGCCACATACCATCTTAGAAAATTCCACATGCAGTACATACCATTGCAGTAACTCATGAACTCATGTGAAAATGTTGCAAAGATGTAGCCTGTACAAAATAATATTCTATAAAAAAACTTTTAAATAAAAATTCTTTTGCATGGACTATTATTCATTCATGAGTCATAGCACGATAAATTTAGCTTTTAATATGAAAATATAAATAATATTATTAGAAAATATGTAACCAATCTGACTTTTATTGGAAGATTTTTTTTTGAACATTATGTATATTTGATTTGATTTTATAATTGTATTATAAAAAAATAGTTAATATATACATTCAAAGTCGGCAAAAAAAAATCAAATTAATCTCACCGCAGGCCTAAATTTTAGAATCATTATTTGATTACAAATTTAAAAAGGCACTTTTTAGAATCATTATTTGATTCCAAATTTAAAAAAACACTGAATACATGTTATATCATGGTGACTCATATAACTATTGTATCATTGTGGCTTATAGGTGACAATGTGCTAGTTTCGGCTTATTATGAAATATAACTTTGTTTTGGAATACAAGAAAGTTAAAGCTTCTCTACAAGTATAATGGATTATTTTTTTACTATAAAAATGATTTTAGAATTAATAATAAATTATGAATATAAATTTTCGCAAAATTGGGTTATATAATAAATATCAAAAACTATATTTTCAATATCCACAAAATTGGGTTTTACAATTAATCTTATAATAATAAATTATGAATATAAATTGTCACAAAATTGTGTTATATAATAAATTTCAAAAACCATATTTCCAATATCCACAAAATTGGATTTTATAATTAATTTTAGAAACCATGTTTTGAAATCTTCCAATAGGAAGTTGTTTTTTTCTTAATGATAATTCCACATATATTAGTGTTATTTTGAATTATAATTTAATATATTTTTAAATTAAACAAAATAAGTTTTTTTTGTGCCTTTAGTGTTATTTTGAATTACAATCTAATATATTTTTAAATTAAACAAAATAAGTTTTTTTTGTGCCTTCTTGTTAACATTGATTATTGATTCACCAATTGAAATAATACACTATAACCATCATCTAGATGTTTATAGAAATCCATTTGTAATATAAAAACTTTAGTGAACATGATAAAATAATTTGACTTCATAATCTAATCTTAATTATTAACCATTATTGCATTATAAATTGTGTAAAATGATATTTTCTAGTACAATTTCATTTTTGAAAGTTCAAATGATTTAAATTATTGATTATAGAATGTTTTCATATTCAAATTTACAATATTTATTATCACACGTTTTCCCTTTTACGTACTAGTCTTTATGAATTATTATTAACATATATTTTTTTTTTTTCATGACACATTAACATTGATAACAAAATTTAAATGAAAAATTTCATTCATAAAACTATACAAAATTTTGTAAAAGACTTATGAAATATCATTATATATACATTATTTAATTTGCTATGATACAACAACGTTTTCCCTTTTACATACTCATCTTTATGAATTATTATTAGCATATTTTTTTTTTCATGACACATTAACATTGATAACAAAATTTAAATGAAAAATTTCATTCATAAAACTATGATACAACAATGTTGATGATGAAATTTTGTAAAAGACTTATGAAATATCATTATATATACATTATTTAATTTGCTATGATACAACAATGTTGATGATGAAAACATAAATTATCACCCTCGGTGATGGGATACAATTGATGGAACTTTAGAAAATTCTATTTAGTATTGCAGTTGGTCCTTTTTACATTATGATATTCCCACTGTTTGTAAAACTCTCCTGAATCTACACTAGAAGTTATCACCACTTATACTTTTATTTTTTGTTTTCACAATTTTTTCTAAATTTTCCAATACCATTGTACAACCACATTCTCATTTTTTTAAGTGTTTCAAGATTTAAATAATTTTTAGACATCTCTAATTTTTCACAATTCATCAATATTTGAAGCCAAATCATTGCACCCTCCTCTAACATTGACAACTCCTCTGATTGACATAATTCAAATAATGAAAATACTTGTAACAAAGGAAAAGCCTCATCCCTCTAACATTGACAACTCCTCCAACTGAGATAATTTAGATAATGAAAATACTTGTAACAAAGGAAAAGCACCATTCTCACCAAAGACATTGGTAAGCTTCTTTAAATTATTACACCTCATTATATCTAATTGTTTTAAATGAGGAAGCTTATCTTTTTTTTTTTTTTTTTAATAACCAAGGAACTAGCCGCATCCTCCCTCCGAGCATCGTCGGTTGGACAGGGCGGGATACAAACCGTGGGCCGGGGTCAGCCTTAATTTGGAACCGGTTTACCAGCGAGTGAGAAGGCAGGGACGAATTCAGAGATACCACGGATGAGTCCTGTGATTGAACCATTGAGGGAGCAGGAGTAGAACCCTGGTCTCTGTCGTAATATCCATCAAAACCAACCACTGGGTCCGGAGCCTCAACCCCAGAAAACTTATCTATATGTGAAAGATCTACTAACATATGGCATGACCACATTTGAAGATAACTCATGTTTCGAAATTTGGAAAATTTACTCTCTATTTTGACTAGACACGGGCAACGTAATATAAGTCTTCTCAACTCTGACATATTAGTCATGTCATGGGTAACTGGGGTTTATCCTAATGTCCCCTCATTGATGGACAAACAACTCAGTGAGTGGTTTATCCACAACTGGCGCACACAATCCTGACCGTTTCCTCGGAGATGTTTGCTGGAATTATTCCATTATTATATGGAAAAGCATGCCAAGCAAACAACCGCTAACTATCATCTTCGGTCAAATCCCCGGTATTATGGAATTTTCTACAATTCCCATCTCTAACAGTGTCCTTCGATCCCTCGAACTCATAATAACTGTGGAGTTGGAGGGGTTGTTCAGCCGGAGTAGACTCAAATCCTCCAACAATTGTGCACCGTCTTCCCAAACATCATCCAATCGAGACAAATCTCTTTTCTTGCATTCTCTCATGCAACCATATTTGTGCAGCTTCTTGGTTCATATTTTTTTCAAGATCTGCCTTTGTTTTCGCGACAATTTGTGTAGATTGCTCATTGCGAAGACCTGTAAAAGATGGAAACTGCTAAACAATGAGCCAAAGCTGTAGTCCATCACAAAAGAAATCCCTTATCTTTTTGCCATTGAAGAGAGTCTTCAGAAGCAGAGATTTGCCAGAACCACCCTTGCCGACTATGCCAATGTGCAAGAAAAGAGGCATAGGCGCTTCATTGATCACTGATTCGAGTCGAGTCTTGCTAGATCACTCTTCTGTCCCACAATAAGGGGTTCCTTAATGAAGAAGCCCGTTGAATCTATTACAGTTTGGGAGGTCTCTACAAAGTTCATGGAAAGCTCATGCAAGCCATGATCCATAACACAGTTAGTCCTTATGAGCTGTGGCATAGGAGGCTTGGTCATCTCCATTTCAAAGTGCTACTTGGATTGCAGAAGATTGTAAAAGGTATGCCTATGTTGAAATTTGAATATGATTTTGTTTGTAGAGGTTGCGCTCTTGGCAAGAATATCAAGAAGAGTTTTCCTAGCAGTACCAAAAGATCGAAAGGGATCCTTGACTTAATTCATTATGACCTATGTGGACCTATGTTAGCACCTTCCTTGAGTGGTTATTTATATTATCTGCTTTTCATAGATGACTTCTCCTGCAAGTCTTGGATCTATTTTTTGAAGGCAAAGAGTGAAACTTTCAACAAGTTTCAAGAGTTTAAAGCACTAGTTGAGAATCATACTAGAAAGCACATTCATGCTTTGAGATCTGATAATGGATGAGAGTTTGAGCCTCATGACTTTAATGACTTCTGTCGATATGTAGGAATAAAAAGACAACTAACTGTACCCTACAACTCCGAGCATAATGGGGTCCCTGAAAGAAAGAACAGAACAATCTATGAGGTTGCGAAAGCTATGATGTGTGATTAAGATCTGCCCACCTCCTTATGGGAAGAAGCCTCTAGCACTGTTTTTTATATACAGAACATAAGTCCTAATGCTATCCTCGGAGAAAAGACTCCTAAAGAGGTTTTCATTGGTGAAAAACCAGATGTTGGACACTTGAATATTTTTAGTTGTCCTGTCTACATTCATGTACTAAAAGAGAAGAGGACAAAGATGGAGCCACCCGGAAAGAAATGAACATTTGTTGGATATAGTGAATTCTCCAAAGCTTACAAAATCTATGTTCCAAGACAAAGAAACATTGAAGTAAACAAAGATGTAACATTTCATGAAGAGGCTGCCTTCAAGAGCTCCAAAGAAATTCATTGTGATTCAGATATGGAAGAGAATGATACTCCTATTATGGAGGATCCAGTTTCTAATTCTCCCCTTTCAGATGTTGAGAGGGAGAAGTCAGAAGAGTCTGTAGATCCACTCGATCCTGAAGAGCTAGAAGATCTGATAGAAAGATCACTTAATGAACCTCTTGCTAAGAGGAGATCTGCATGGTGTCGAGACATTCTACAAGAGGCAGAAAATCATGGGGCACCTCCAGGCTCATCCAAACAACGAAAGAGACCTAAAATATTTTCAGGATATGTAGCACATATGAGTCACATCAGTGATTCAGAACCCTCTACCCGTGAATAAGGTGCTAAGAAGCAAGTATGGAAATATTCCATGGTGGAAGAATACAAATCCATCATGCATAATGATGTATGGGAAGTGGTTCCTAAACTGGAAGGGAAGTTTGTAGTAACTTCCAAGTGGCTTTATAAAATCAAGCATGTAGCTGATGGAAGTATTGAAAAGTAGAAAGCAATATTTGTGGCCCATGGTTTCTCATAGAAAGAAGGGATAGGATATGATGAGACATTCGCTCATGTGGCCATGCACACTACTATTCGAACCATAATTTCCCTTGCTTAAATTTTGGGTTGGAAACTTCACCCGATGGATGTGAAGACTGCCTTTCTCAATGGTGAAGTTGAGGAAGAGGTTTACATACAATAACCTGAGGGGTTTGTAGTCCATGGGAATGAGTCCCATGTATAAAAATTTAATAAATCCTTGTATGGTATTAAGCAGGCCCTAAGGGCTTGGTATTCAAGGATTGATAGCTATCTTCAGAGCTTGGGCTTCTCCAAAAGCAAAGTTGACCCCAACCTGTACTTCAGGGTTGTGAAGAACCAACCACTAATCTTGGTTCTCTATCTTTATGACTTGTTCCTTACTAGAGAGTAACAACATATAGCTCGGTGCAAGAGGAAGCTCACTAGTGAGTTTGAAATGAAAGGCTTGGGTCTTATGCACTACTTTCTTGGTCTGGAAGTTTGGAAAAGGAAAGATGAGATCTTTCTTTCATGAGGAAAGTACATAGTTGATGTGTTGCGCATGTTTGGTATGATGGATTGTAAATGCATGTCTAAACCAATGGTTTCCAATATGAAGAAACTACATGAGTCAAATTTTGAATTGGATCCAGTGGATCCTACCATGTATAGGAAACTCATTATTTCCTTGATGTATTTGATCCATAGTAGACCAGACATATGTTATGCAGTGAGTCTCTTGAGTCAGTTCATGTCTGAGCCAAGACATAAACATTGGGTTGCTTCCAAGCATGTGCTTAGATACCTTCGAGGTACTATTGCTTATGGGCTCAGATATGCTTCCAATGGAGAAGTGATGCTACTTGGTTATGCTGACTTTGACTAGGATGGTAGTATTGTGGACCAAAAGAGTACATCTGGATTTTGTTTTAGCTTGGGATCAACTATGATATCTTGGTTGAACAAGAAGAAGGACTCTGTATCCTAGAGTACTATAGAAGCAGAGTATATTGCAACTAGTATCTCTTGCCGAGAAGTTGTGTGACTTAGGAAGCTAATTGCTGGGTTGTTTGGTGAGAATCTTGAGACTGCTATCATTCGCTTTGAAAATCAGAGCTGCATTAAGCTCTCAGAAAACCTTGTGTTTCATGACAGATAGAAACACATTGAGATGAAATACCACTACATCAAATACATGGTCCAGAGAGGTGTCGTAAGACTTCGATACATTCTACTGATGATCAGATAACAGATATATTGACTAATCCTATGTCCTTGAAAAAGTATAGCTAATTCGAGACAAGCTTGGTATGGCAGAGAATGTCTTAGGTTCGCTGAGAGGGAGTGTTAAATTTATAGCATCATGAATCATTCTCCAAGTCAATCTTATGCCCTGGGATTGAGCCTTGTGCACCAAGGTAGTGCCTTAGGGAGCCTGATTTGGACTAAGGAAATTTGGAGTAGATTCTTGTGTTGGACTCAAGAATGACTAAGCCTTATGTGTAAAGGTTAAGCCTCATGTGTTGATGTAAGTGCTTTGCATGTCAAATTGACGATGCTGTATAGTCTTGCTTGTCAAGGTTAAGGTCTTGTGTGTCAAGACATATTTTCATGTGTTGAGGTGGTACCTCATGTGTTGAGGTAATACCAAATCATGAATGATGTGTGATGTACTACTAACCATAGTTGAGATATTAAGTCTACTCTAGAGACTGGCCACCTCTAGAGTGAATTACTTTATCATATGACCACTTGGAATGATAGTAGAACGAGATGATCACATCATTGGAAAAATATCCTTAGTATATTTGATATGATAGATAAATTAAAGTTGGCACATGTGGAGCATGCAGATAAGACAAGAGATAAATATAAGATGTGATAAGATAAGAGAGAACTCGATTTTCTCGGTGATGATAAATACTTCAATTAAATAAGAGAGAACTTGAATTGTTAAACTTCAGTGATGTTAACAAGAAAGTCTTTAGTTAATTAAAAGGAGAATTGGAATTGTTCACTTTAATGATGTTATCAAGAAGGAGTTCAGTTAAAAGAGTTAACTAAGTGTTAATAAATAAGATATATAGTTAACTAAAGTATTTTGCATGTTAACACTTGATATAAACTAAAAGACAACACTTAAGTTAAACTAAAATATGACACTTAAGTTGAACTAAAAGACAACACTTGAGTTACGACACTTGCATGACGACACTTGAGTTAGCCTCCTAACTAAGTGACCTAGCATCCAGATGAAGGGCAAGTTCATCCCGAAGTCAGAAGATAAAAATAGAAGTCGAAGCATGAGAAGTATGATATAAATATGTTATTTAGGATTGATGAATTCAATGTGAGAGCGAATTCTCCTCTCTTGAAGGAAACTTGCTTTCTTTGTGCATGTGACCAAAATCAACGAATTGATTTTGTGTAGGATATTAATTTGAGTTCCATTCTTCCCTCTTCTCTCTTGCTCTGTGATTTCACTAGGGGTGATTGGTATTTCTCTCTGATAACACACTAGGGGTGCTTGATGTAATCTGCTCATTGTAAATACATTCTCTGCTATCTATCAATATTCTAAGGCATATTTTGTTGGGGTTTTCTCTCTCAAGTACTAGAGGGTTTCCCCAAGGTAAATAATGTGTCTCATGTGAATGCTTATGCCTGTCGATTATTCATTTGATTTCAAGTACTTCTATAATTCTACATTAAGATAAAAAATTAACAAATCCAACTTCAAGCTTGTCATTGAACCCTTTGAAAAATGGGCCTTGGAATTCGTGGGTTTGATTAATCCTCCATCTCATCAAAAGGCCCATATCTTGGTTTGCACAAATTATGCCACCAAATGGGTGGAGACCAAGACACTTCTAAGGGCCAATGAGAAAGTTGTAGTATATTTTCTTTACGAGGAGATCTTTATTCCTTTTGGGGTACCTTGTGAAATCATCACAAATGGAGGAGCTCAGTTCACTTCTCACCTGATCCAGAGACGTACTAAAGAGTAACAGATTCGACACAGAACTACCTCACCTTCTCATCCTTAGGTCAATGGGAAACTAGAAAGTACCAAAAAAGTGCTAGATGTTATTCTAACAAATACCATGCAAATGTTGTATAGAGCACCATTTTATTGGGTAATTGTGTGTATAATGGCATCTAGATTTTGTGCAAGCGAGTAATGGAGCTGGTCTCCACCCCTCCATGTGCCCCCAATCTCTCTAACTCTATCAATCTCTCTCAGTATCTCTGCATTTCGATCCATACTTTCCACTACAATAAAAAAATTCAAAAAATAAATAATTAGAAACATATACATGGTATAATGCACGTCTTAAAAATGAAAAATGTAAAACTAGTGTAACAAATAATGAAATGAGTATTTAAATTTTAAAAATAACACTTACAGTAGAGAATCAAATGATAAAATATTGCCATTTTAAAGTGATGTTAGACGCGTATTAATTTTTTTCCATGTTAGACCAAGGGTGAGATAATGGAATAATTGCATAGTTTACATGCCAAGGAATGGGAATTAGTCATGAATGCATGCATGCACACTAAGATGAATCCTCTCAATGGAATATTTTGCCCAAGAGCAACATAAGGGTATATAATTCTATGGATTAGTGCATAGAAGAAGGATCATTTGGTAAAGAATTCTTGTAGGTGGAAATGAAAATGGTATTCCCCTAAAGTACTCATCTTTAAGGGGTATGGGCCATGAAGTTTTCATAGGACAATGAGGGAACTCATCCAAATGGAATCATTAACTAAAAACTGTAATAACAATGTAATTCTATGGTTTGGCACATTAAAGAAGGGTATTCTCACCTAATGAATGGTTCAAGGATTCAATATAAGGATTTTCACCTTGATGCACCCAAATATAAGTTAAATTTGTCATGAACCCAACCCTACATAATAAGACATGCACACTTGATTTAAAAAATGGTTAAATAGTAGGATAAGGGATTGAATTAGGGGTTTGGGGCCTTGAGGAAGAGTATCCTCACCTAAGGATTGCACTTTGAGCCACCCATCTCTAAAGGATATTGACCATGAACATTACTCTCCATAATGAGAGGGGCCTTCTCGATGATCTTTTTTGGCCCAAGAGTTGGATGTGGGCTAATTATAGGGTTTGGTGAGCGAAATCGTTGATATCCAAAATATGATTTTAGGACTAAATACAAGTGTTTTGACCTTGAAATACCTGTTAGGATATTCCTATACTCCATCCTAATCCCACCAGTATTTTGATCATTTACATTTTCAGTCATGCATGCACTTTTAGGGTTTGCATGCATTCTAGGGTTTGCATGCATTTTGCATGCATCCCAGTCATCAGTCCAGCACCTAGCCCTCAGTTAGCCAGCCCCCAGGAGCTTCTCACTATTCAGTTTTATCCCTCCAGTTGCTTAATGCACCTTTCTTCCTTGATTTTAGGAAGAAACTCGCCCTTCTTCACCTACCAGTCCAGTTGTCTTCAGTTTACACTCAGTTACACTCAGTGACACTCAGTTACACCTACCAGACTCAGTTTGACTGATGGTTGACAATTACTTGAGCTTTGATGACTCCACTGATGATGATGAAGACTTCCAGTTGTGCTCCGATGATCATGAGGACACCTAGTTGTGCTCCGATGACACTCTATTGATCTTATGATCACCCTGAGAGGCTAATTCGAATTGCCACCTTAGGCATTCGAATCCTCTCTACCATTGTACTATTTATTTGTCCATATTGTGATTAATTAACTAGTGTGTGTGAAGTATTTTTGCTTCGATCCGAGTTCTACTATATTATTATTCTGTTGCTCATTATACTGCATTGACCACTCTTCTTCTATTTTCCTACATAATCATAATTACTCTTGTGAGGTATACATAATCTCTTAGATCTGTTGTGAGGATTTTCACATGGTATTAGAGCATGTTGAGAGTATTGTTTATCTCCATTCTTGAGAGTTTTTTGCAGGTTATTACCAAGATTTCGAGTGCAGCAGTTTCTGCATCTTTTTCAACAGTAGTAGTTGCAGAATTCTCTATTGTTTTTGCAGGTCTTCTCTTCAATGTATTAAGAAGAAATCCCTCTTCTTTCTCCACTCAACTATGATGAATGGAAGCCAAATATAATAGCACATTTGAAGAGAAATGGTCTCTTTGATTATTGTTTTGAAAGAGAGTTCGAATCCTTTGAAGAAGAGATTAACTGGTTAAATAATGGTGACAAAGCTTGTGGAGCCATGTTGCTTGCTATGCCTTTTTACATGGCACACCAATTCGTTGATATTGAAACTCCAAAAGAGCTATGGGCTCACCTGGATGAAAATTTTGGTAGAAAGAATGAAGGGATTGGTCCAAACCCATTCAAAAGCAAGCAAAGTGATGCATTCGCTCCCCTTGATGGTCTCTCAGATCATGCACCAGTATCATCTCATATTGAAGTTGTTCACAAAGAACTTGCAGATTCTACACTCATGCTCAAACTTTCTTCTCTTTCTGTGCTAGCTCACACTCTAGATATTGCAGAAGGTCCTAAATCCTCTCTTGCACCAGAGTTTGTTGGTTTGCATCATGATCTTATGAATGTTTCAAAGGTAAATTCAGCCATTGGAGGTAATGCATTCGCTCTCCCTGATTACTCACCTCTTACTTACTACTATATGATCCTTAATTCATGCTTTCAGAAGGTTATTGAAGATTATGGCCATTGCCATTCGCTTGGGATAATTTCTCATCAATTACTAGTTTTGATCTCACCTCTAATGGTTCAAAGGAGATCTCAAGAAACCATGATTCAAGTCTTGGATCTAATCTGGATTCTAAGCAATCACTACTTGGGATAATTTCTCATACATATGATGGTTTTGATCTCACCCCTGCTGGTTCAAAGGATATCTCAAGAAACTGTTTTTTAAGTCTTAAATTTGATTTTGATTTCAAGAAAACATATAATAGTTCTTTTTGGCATAATCTCACCCCTGGTGGTTCGAAGGAGAAGACAAAAGGCTATATGCACATTCAAAGATTTGATCCTACCTCAGCTGATTCGAATCACAGGTTCAAGTATCATCCTCATACTTTTGGATTTGTTCTCATCACATTCGATCTGAAGAGCAAGTACAAGCACATGCTTTTTGAGCATGATCCACTTCTTCCCAAGAAGAAGATACCTCCAGACATATGACCAAGCATCACACCTGCTTAAGTTTGGAGCATTTATTTTTTATGTGTGCCTTATAGTCTGTTTTGAGGGGGGGTATTTTTCCCATGAAATTTTCCCCACTTCCTTAGATTATTGACTGTTATTATTCATTGTATTGGGTGACCTTTGGTCTTAGTTACCAGGTCCCAGGATGGATTAAGGGGGGGTGTTAGGATATTCCTATACTCCATCCTAATCCCACCAGTATTTTGATCATTTACATTTTCAGTCATGCATGCACTTTTAGGGTTTGCATGCATTCTAGGTTTTGCATGCATTTTGCATGCATCCCAGTCATCAGTCCAGCACCTATCCCTCAGTTAGCCATCCCCCAGGAGCTTCTCACTATTCAATTTTATCCCTCCAGTTGCTTAATGTGCCTTTCTTCCTTGATTTTAGGAAGCAACTCGCCCTTCTTCACCTACCAGTCCAGTTGTCTTCAGTTTACACTCAGTTACACTTAGTTACACTTAGTTACACTTAGTTATAGTCAATTACACTCAGTTACACCTACTAGACACAGTTTGACTTATGGTTGACAGTTACTTGAGCATTGATGACTCCACTGATGATGAAGAAGACTTCTAGTTGTGCTCAGATGATCATGAGGACACCTAGTTGTGCTCCGATGACATTCTATTGATCTTATGATCACCCTGAGAGGCTAATTCGAATTGCCACCTTAGGCATTCAAATCCTCTCTACCATTGTACTATTTATTTGTCCATATTGTGATCAATTAACTAGTGTGTGTGAAGTATTTTTGCTTCTATTTGAGTTCTAAAGTATTATTATTCTGTTGCTCACTATACTACATTGAACACTCTTCTTCTATTTTCCTGCTTAATCATAATTACTCTTGTGAGGTATACATCATCTCTTAGATCTGCTATGAGGATTTTCACAATACCTACCTGTAAGGGAAATAGGACATGAATTATTTAGGTAAATGAATGGTCTATGTTTGTGTGCTATTTGAAAAGTCCATCAATTTTATTTTATTACCACATGACATATGGGATATAATGTGATCTGATGCCCTTATACCATTCAACATCATAGAATACTAGGATGAGGATTTTGAGGAATTCATATCGTTGGGTACTTTGCACATCAGTCTCACCCTTATGGATGTATATTTCATGATCAATCTAATAATGTAGGAATTCATGGGTGAAATTCTTCCTTTGAGGTTGTAGGATAGGGAAATGGAGGAATTTCTAGAGATGCATGGGATGGATGGTGTGAGATACATAACTCAACACTTTGATTGGAATATATTAGGATTTTATTGACTTGGGGGATTGCAATTGTGGTAGTGCAAGTTCTAGGATTTCATAGGCCCCATCAAGTATTGGATGGTTAGATGATGGTTGTGGAGAGGGTCCTTCCAAGTACCTACTTTGGCTAGGCCTAGATATTTCTACCTATTGTTCAACATAGTTGATCAACAATAGAAGGGAAGGTGAAGGTAAGTTTTGTTTTGTGACTTTTATATATGCATTCTTTTCAAGAGGATCCTGACTCTCTAATCACAATGTTGGGAAAGTTGATGATAAGAAGCAAGGGCGGTACCATAGGAAATTTATTTCGTTACTAAGAGTGGGTTGTTTTGCTTTTTCCACGCAGTTATGATTTGTAGGGATCTTGGTAATATCTCAAATACTCGGTTAGAACACTCGGTTAGAACAATGCCCGTTGACGAAGGCTACAGGGACACATCAATATGTTAGCATGTGGTTGGACTTCGCAGGTTGCAAGGACAACACCCTTGAGGCATCCTCAAGGACTGATACTAGTTGAGCTTGTGTTGCATTAGGCAGGTTGTCGGTTGTCCAAGCATTGGCTCGAGGGAGAACATGCGTCGAGACTGCATGGTCTAAGTTTGGGTGGCGATGTTGTTGGATGCATCGCCTACGGTGAAACGAGCACTTACATTCCACACATCTCGATGGTGTCTAACGCAGGTTTGGTCAGGCTAGTTTCGGTAAGGCGTAGTCTAGGTGATACTTGCGGTTGATGGCCAAGCCCAATGAGCAATATCACGCTGGTGCCGCGGGTGTCTAGGCTTTCAGACGGTATGAGCCGCTTGAGAGGGATAGACAAATTCTAGGCCCGTGAGAGTAATTCCATATAGACAAAAGGAAAAACCCTAAATGTGTTAAAAATAAAATAATGATTTTAAATGCATATGAAAATTGATATCATTCTTTTATTATCATATAAAAAAATCTAATAATCAAGTCCCAAATGGTATGAGACCACAATTTAAAAGTTTTTTAAATTAAGCAAAATAAGTTTTCTATGTATGTTTTTTCTTAACATTGATTATTGATTGGCTAATTGAAATAGTACACAATAGTTAATTAATTTGTAATAAATAATTTGACTTCATAATTTAACTTTATTTCATAATCTAATTTTAGTTATTAATCATTATTGCATTATTAATTGTAAATAAAATGATTTTTTATTTATTTTATAGAATGTTGTTTTTGGAAGTTTAGATGATTTAAATTATTAATTATATGATGTTTTTATATTCAAATTTGCAATATTTAATACCACATGTTTTATAGCAATTTCCTTTTTTGTTCACATGTTTGTAGCAATTTCCTTTTTTGTTCACATGTTTTTAGCAATTTCCTTTTTTGCCCACATGTTTTAGTAATCCTTTTTTTGCACATTTAGATAGGACAATTGTTAATAATAGTTTTTATTAATTATTATTAGCACATCATGATACATCAACATTAATAAAAAAATTTAAATGACAAATTTCATTCATAAAACTATATACAATTTTGTAAAAGATTAATAAAATATCATAGTACATGTATTATTTAATTTGCCATGATACAACAATGTTGATGACGAAAACATAATTTTCCAATCTTAGTGATGGTATACAATTGATGGAACTTTATAAAACTCTATCTAGTATGAAGTTGGCCCAGAAAAAGGGAAAACTCATTACACCAAAATTCATCATAAAGCCAACTTTTTACATTATTATCTTCCCAACGTTTGTAAAACTCTCCTGAATCTACAGTAGAAGTTGTTACCACTTGTACTTTTGTGTTTGCTTTCTCGATTTCTTCTAAATTTTCCAATACCATACTACAACCATACACTCTTATTTTTTTGAGTGTTTTGAGATTTAAATAATTTTTGGACAACATCTCTAATTTTTCACAATTCATCAAAGTCAATATTTAAAGTGAAAGCATTGCACCCTCCTCTAACATCGGCAACTCCTCTAAGTGAGCTAATTCAGATAATGAAAATACTTGTAACAAAGGAAAAGCGCCATTCTCACCAAACTCTTTGGGAAACTTCTTTAAATTATTACACCTCCCTATATCTAATTGTTTTAAACGAGGAAGCTTATCTAAATGTGAAAGCTCTACTAACATAGGGCAAGACCACATTTGAAGATAGCTCAAGTTTCGAAATTCGGAAAAGTTACTCTTTATTTTGACTAGACACGGGCAGCGTAATATAAGTCTTCTCAACTTTGACATATTAGTCATGTCATGGGGTAGATCTGTCATTGTTTCAAGGTTCAGGAATAGTGATTCCATGTGAGCAAATTTCCCTAATGACCCCTCCCTAATTGTTTGTCCATTGTCGGATAAACGTAAAGTTTTGAGTTGGGCTAAATTGCCCAAATCCAAATCTTTCAGGGAGGATAGTCTTTTGCATATGCGAATTTCTTCTTGATTTGTCCACACACGTCTGCAGTAACTCATGTCAAAGTGCTGCAGAGACGTGAGGCCTGATATACTACGAGGCAGACATTGCAAATCAGAACAGTGGTTGAGGGACAGATACTTTAGAGACCTCAACTTATGAATGTCAGACGGTAATTTTGTGATTCTAGACCTGTCAAGAATAAGGATTTGGAGATTCACAAGGTTTGTGAAAGATGGAGGAAGCCTTGTTATGGGCACGTATGCTAAATTTAGATAAACCAGCTGTTTCAAACAGCCCACACTCTGTGGCAACGACTCCAGGGACGTCCGATTCAGGTCCAGAATCTTAAGAGAGGTCATACCTCCAAACAGCCTTTTTGGAATTTCTATGATATTATTTTGTCGAACCGTCAAAGAACAAATTTGTGGAGCGCTCCATGATTGGGGAAGCGAAGTCAAATTGTTATTGTTCAGCAAAATCCTGGTGCGCCCTGAACATTCATTTTCATTTAACGTTGTCAAACCC
Source organism: Larix kaempferi (assembly GCA_027924585.1). Taxonomy (NCBI): domain Eukaryota; kingdom Viridiplantae; phylum Streptophyta; class Pinopsida; order Pinales; family Pinaceae; genus Larix; species Larix kaempferi. The sequence goes on from BSBM01000475.1 coordinate 1,474,781, forward strand.
TGACCTGCCCGGCAGTAGAAGTTTTCTTCGTGCTCTGCAATTTGTATGGCCAAATCACGCAGGACATCGTGCATTCTGAAAGCCGTCAAACTCCCATCGACGTCTCTCAGGATGGGTTCCATCAAACAACGATCTGCTAAAACGTTGGCGTAAATTCTTCCCCTCTGGAATGGGTCGTGGCCACACTGACCTTCTAGCTTCTTACCTGCGAGCAGTCCTCCCCCCATCCACAATGGAATCGCCTTTAACTCGACGGAAACAATTTCGTCTTCTAGAAAGGCAGATAAGTACAGAAAACACATTTGAAGATTAACATCGTTGCTGCCCAGTGCGTCGTAACTCAACCGTAGGCGATCATATACAGCTTCTTTGTCTTGGAGGTTGGCTGTTGGCAGCCTCCTGATTGCCAAGTCCCACTCGTGTCGATCAGTAATCCCTGCCATTGCTCTCCCTACTGCTTTGATGGCAAGGGGAAGCCCTCCACACCTGGCGCACACAAGCCTGGCCGTTTCCTCGTAGATGTTTGCTGGAATTTTTCCATGATTATATGGAAAAGCATGCCAAGAAAACAACTGCCAACTATCATCTTCGGCCAAATCACCGATTGGTATTATGGAATTCTCTGCAATTCCCATCTCTAACAGTGTCCTCCGATTCCTAGAACTCACAATAACTGTGGAGTTCGAAGAGTTGTTCAGCCGGAGTAAACCCAATTCCTCCAGCAATTGTGCACCGTCTTCCCAAACATCATCTAACATCAAGACAAATCTCTTTTCTTGCATTCTCTCATGCAACCATATTTGTGCAGCTTCTTGGTTCATATTTTTTTCAAGATCTGCTTTTGTTTGCGCGGCAACTTGTGCAGATAGTTCATTGCGAAGACTTGTAAAAAATGGAGATTGCGAAACAGTGAGCCAAAGCAGTAGTCCATCGCAAAAGAAATCCCTTACCTTTTTGCTGTTGAAGAGAGTCTTCAGAAGCAGAGATTTGCCAGAACCACCCTTGCCGACTACGCCAATGCGCAAGAAGGGAGGCCTAGCCGCTTCATCGATCACCGATTCCTCCAGTCTTGCCAGATCACTCTTCTGTCCCACAATAAGGGGTTCCCCGATGAAGAAGCCCGTTGAAGCGATTACAGTTTGGGAGGTGGTCGCAGAAGTACTGGCTTGAGAAGTAGCCAAGTTGGCTTGGACACTTTCCTTAATCTCCACAATCTGCGCCCCAAATTCTTCTAGGACGCTTGCCCAAGCCATCAAAGTAGCCGGATCGAGATATTGATTGATATCCGAAATGAGATGGGTGATTCTTCTACTTGTATGATATCGAGAAATAAAGTCACACCTTGGAATTGTGCACTCTTGCGCCGTTGCCAATCCTTCTTTGAGAAGCGCGTCCATCTTTAGAAGCCATTGATTCACAGCTGATGCCTTATTTGGAATTCGTTTCGTCTGATTCAGTGCCAGGCGGTATTGCTGGATCTGGCTTATAATGGGCTCAATTCTCTTTACCAGGTCTCCAAGAGAATTCAGCTCTTTCTTGCAGCGGACCGCAATGTTGATTTGATCAAGAATACCGTGGACTGTCATGCCGACGCACACACCAACAAATCCAGAGAGGAAACCAGGATCAGCCATGATATGATTGTTTCAGCAATAATATATGCAATCCGCTCTATAAGTGCAACAAAAACACTCAGAAGACCAGAAGAGGAAAAAATATCTGAATTAGTAATGCCAAAGCTTTAGTCACAGCGATCTATCTCACATATACATATAGCAAACAATTGCATATTTTTATTGGTGCAACAGCTTCATTGCCAATTTATCAGGTTACATATGGCAGGTATTTCTCTTTTCTTACTGCGTGATTGACACGCAGGGTTGGAATTTGACGGCCAGTTTGCCAGTCAAATACTCCTAAATATTTTAAGAGAACGTCTGACCGGGCTGACTCAGAAGTATTTTTGACAAGTAATTCTTTTATTTTGCGTGTCATTTCATCTCTTAGCACCACAAGTTATCAAGTTATCACTACTTTTATTTTGTGGTGTTAAAGTAGTGTTATTAGCACCACTTACATTTTGTGGTGTTAAGGTGGTGTTATATTTACTAATATTATTGGAAATTTAATTTTTTCTTCATCTATGTAAAAATAAATGCCATGTTGACAGCACCATAAAGTGGTGCTACATTATTTGTCACATGTACAAGTAGGATTGAGGATTTGCATCATTAACATAACAAATTCAGAAATATTTATTTTGTAAATAACTTTATTCAATATTTATGTTTTGCTTTATCAATTCAAATAAATAAATAAAGGTTAATTTATGAAGCTTTGCACCACAATCATTTTGTAAATATCTCATTTCAATTATCCACTTTTAATATTATTTTAAAGAAATAAATAAAATTCACAAATAAATAAAACAACCATTTTTAATTTATTACTATTATAAAGTAGTAATAAAAATGATTTGAATTGAAATTTGATTATTCAATTGAGAGTATTATATTATTAAATTTGTTGATGGAAATTAGTATCATTATTAGGTTTGTAGCAAAGGCATGGGTCTCAATCTATGGAGATGGTCAATGAGGAAAACCTCTACCTAGGGCCCTAAAAGAAACTTTTAGGAATCTAGGACAAAGAAAGACACCACAAAAGTCATTGCACATCTTCTTAAGAGTATTCTTAGCCTCTTTGTATGGGAATTCATGCTATTATAGGGTTTCAATCACTATGGATAATGTCATGTTGGAAAGTACCATATAGTGGTGCTAAGCTCATATTTGTCACATTGACATGTATAAATATGATTTAATTATGATTATTTGTACCATAAACAAAACAACTTCACATATAATTATTTTATAAATAATTTAATCCATTTTTTTCATTAAAATAAATGCTCATAATTAATTTATGAGGTTTTACACCACAATCACAACAAATTCAATTATTTTTTTTATATTATTTAAACAAATAAGTTCACTACAAATTATTTTGTAAATAGATCAATTCAATTATTCATTTTTAATATTATTGAAACAAATAATTATCTATAATTCTTAATATTAACAAATAATTAAAGACAACCATTTTAATTAAAGACAATCATTTTTAATTTATTATTATTATAAAATATTAAAAAAATTATTTTAATTGAAATTTTAACCATTTTTAACTTTTTATTATTATAAAATATTAAAAAAAAAATTTAATTGAAATTTTATTATTCAATAGGGTGTATTTTTACTGATCTTATTAAATCACTTGATGAATATTAGTATCATTATTAGGCTTTGATCCAAGGCATGGGTCTCAAATCCTTGGACATGTTTGAGGAAGGAAACATCTTCCTTGGGCCCTAAAATAAGCTTTTAGGAATCTAGGACCAAGAAATATGGTCAACACACATGTCTTCCTAAGAGTATTTTTAATGTATATGTGTATGAATTGATGCTATTATAAGGTTGTGATCACTAGTGATAGGTCTACTACCCCTCGACCTAGTTAAGAGAACAAACCTAGGCCTTCGTCTAAATGCAACTTCTAGGAATGTAGGGATAATAATGATTTGTTGAGCCAACATAAATGAATTTTTGAAAAGATCCATGGCCTTATAATAGGGATAATGAGGGGAATTGGAGGAAATAAAACTAGGTATACGTCTTATGAATTTATGGTGTTAGGTATACGTCTTGGTATAAGTCTTAAAGCAATGTGGACTTTAAGGCATTCAGATCCATTGAGGCACTATGTATCTAGGTATTATGGCCTTATGTCCTTGGACATTATCAATGGAGGAGACCTAAATCTCAACCCCTAAAGGAATCTTCTAGTCATTCAAGGCTAAGAAGGTTTCCTCCACCAACAACACATGGCCTCTTGAGAGTATCATTAGTCTAGGATGTTGGTGTCACTAGAGGTGGTTTTGAGCATCATGTACATGTCTTGGGGCCTTGGGGTGATATTATAGGGAAGAAGACTATTCATTTATTCCTAAAAAAATCATTGATCCATCCAAATCCATGGATTCTATAATGCCTCAAAGTACCATGCATGAATTTGCAGGATATCCATTGTACTATGTTTTTAAGTCTTGTGTCCTTGGGGCCTTCGACATGGTTAGTGGAGGATACATGAACCTTCATCCCTAAAAGAATCTTGTAGCCATCCAAGGGTAATAATGTTTCCTCCACCAACCACACACAACCTCTTAATTGTATAGTTTTCCTTTGGTTGAGGATGATGTTACTATTAGGTGGTTTTAAGTAGTATGCACATGTATCAAGGCCTTGGGAATGATGTTCCATGGAAGAAGATCATGCCTTTGTCCCCAAAGAAATCGTTGAGGAATCTAGATCCATGAACACTACCTAAAAGAACCATTTTCTACTTCATATGGGTATCTATGGAAATACATATCTAGGTCTTGGGGCCTTAGACATGGTCGGTGGAGTAGACCTGAATCTCAGGATATAAAGGATTATTCTATCCATTCATGGATAAGAATATTTCCTCCACTAAAAACACATGGCTTCCTTAGGGTATCATTGGCCTATTATTGATTATGTCATTTCCATTAGGTGGTTTTGACTATTATTTACATGTCTCCCCAACTTGGGAGTGATTCTTCAATGAAAATTACCATGCATTTGGACCTAAAGAAATGATTGAGGAATATAGAGAAATGAACAATGCCTGAAGCACCATGCATGGCATTGCATGGATATCCATGCTACTATGTATCCATGTCATGGGGCCTTGGGGCCTTGGATATGGTCGAGGGAGGAGACTTGAACCTCTAGCCCTAAAGGAATATTCTAGCCATCCAAAGATAATAAGATTGCCTCAACCATGGGGGGTTCACTCAATGAAATCGTTACATAGCACGATCGTTCGCAGGATATTAAAGAATATCCCTAATTACACTAAATATTGGAAAATTCCTTCTAAAATTGTATTGTTGAACCCTCCTCCCAATATACTTTTCCAATTAAGGAAACCCCTAGATTCACCAAATATTGTAGGTATCCATTTTTATCAACCCATTTTTAATACCCCATTTATATCATATTATCAAGTTGTAGCAAACAGGAGCCCTAACACATCTTAGTATAAACAAATAAGATGTTAAATAAAATAATAGTATAATGCTAATAATGATCCCACTAGAATTGCAGGGGAAACTTATCGATTTGTAGCATTGGATAGTTGAAGACCCAACAAAATAGTAATGGGGAAGGCAAAATGCGTAAAAGGATACCCGGTTAAGAGATCAATGTAACAAATAATGTAAAAGACTAGTAGTCCAATAGTTAGTAAAATGCTTAGAAAAGATAAGGATTGCATATGTTTCACACCACAACCTGCTAATATACCATTTTTATATCATGTAAATACAAGTATAACCATAGAGAGCTCATGTTTTCTATAAGCTTAATAAATTAAAATCCATAAAAATACAACAGTGAAACCCTTTCATGGATGGACTTCCCTACCTTCCTATCAAAACAAACATCATTGATGTTTGAACCCAAATGAGCATAGAAAAATTCCTCTTACTTTCTAATAACACCATATGATCATGTGCAAGCTTGGATTTGGGTCATTCACAAGATGCAATGAATTGCCTCCACTTTCTCTACATTTAATCTTGCAAAAGGGAATTAAGAACATTTAATTACCTTTATTGGGTTATATCTAATTTTTTTTATCTTTACAGGAGAGGAAAAGATCTCCATTGTTAAGTTTTAAGCATGAAATAGTTATAAAGATATAGAGATGGTGAAACTTATATGATATAATTTCATGGTAACAATAACACATAGGGTATGTAACTAAGGATTTATAGTTTCACTTATGTTCATGTAAGTTCCAATACAATATTAAGATAAATGCCTTGCATATAAGAATTGAAATTACAATTATGAATGTGCCAAATATAACTCAATTTAACAACTATTCCTAACCAACAATGTGAAAATGTTAAAGAAGAATACACAAAGTTGAAAGAATTAATTAGTCATGAAAGACTGATCTAACCTTTCTTGGTTCTAGTGAACCAAGAAAAATTGATCTCACTTTTCTTGGTGTTCATGGAGAATGGTTTGATTGAATCTCAATAACCACCCCAACCTAAAAAATGAAGAGTTAGATCTTTTACTATAATGCCTGCAAAAATACAATACAATTATTTAACACTTGAACTCTCGATTAACTACATCTCTTAACTTTGGAGTTGACGAGGAACCAAATGCATATTCAAGCATATTAAACACTGTCATAGGCTGGAATGTGACTTCTATCTAGAAAATAAACACACTTTGGAAATTGGACTCATATAGAACAATAAAATGTATAATGTTACAAGAATGCCTCATATTTAACACTAGCAAACTCAACCTCAATCACAGAGAAAGTGTGAAATCTTACATACATATTCATAACAAGTGGCAACATTAACCTTTTGGACATCACATCAATAACATTCTGCATAAAAGAACAAAGTACTATCACCCTACTTATCTCAATGCCACAAAATTATAATATTGCAGTGCTTGTTATTCCAAGAATCATACCTCGTATCTAAATAACTCTGCTAAGCAACAAAAAGCGTAACCCCACAAAAATGAAACAAAAATAATAGTTGACAACAATAGTTGCAATATTATCATAATTTCAAAAATCCAAATACAATTGTAGAAGTTGCTCCAAGATCTTTACAAAAAGATTCAAGTCTTTGTTGGAAGCAGAAAGGATGAAAAAAATTAACTCACATAAATCCATAAAGTTTAAACGAATTATAAACACACACGTTTTTATAAAAAAAACTGGAAGATATGATAAGTCAAAATCATTGTTAAGTCAAGAGTATTAGTTTATCTCTATGATGCTATATATGATAGAAATTGTACTCAAAAGAGTCACCTTCTCCATTTCCACTACTAAAAGTTTAAAGGGGGCATTGCGCTGAATTTTGAAAATATGTAAAGATAAAGTATTTGACAAAGGAGCAATGGGGAGGTGACTAATAAATAGAGGGTGGGGATTCATAGTGGATAATGGGGATCCGATGAACGCATATTAGGTTCTAGGGGGGGAACCTTTGAGGTTGGTGGGGGGTTCTTGATTTTACGTTATTTAATGACATATTTGATATGTTACATGAGACAAAATTATTAGAATATTAAATGGTTGCATGCTTTCTTTCAATTCTATTCGACCAATGTGAATTTCCGTTAGCAAAAGCATATCTCAATATCTAACAGACTTCAGAACGATCTAGAATAATTTATTAAGGTGGTAGAAAAACTAGTTAGATACATTGATGGTTTATGAGATTTTAGGATTGTTTGAAATAATAGAAAGTATTCAACAAAGTTGAAATTAGGTGTACTAACCAATGTAACCAATGTAGATGTGGGGAACGCATGTATAGGAGTGTAATTGAATATTGTTGTGCAGCGGAAGCAAACAAGTAAATGACATTAACAATAAACATTAGACAACAGTAAGCACACAAGAGAAGATACAAGGATTTACGTGGTAAAAACTTGACAAGGTGTCAGGGAAACATCCACGGGACAATGGCAACATCATTATATTCATCCAACAAGAGATTACATATAGTATCCCATGAGAGGGATTGAATCCCTTGCTCTCTTGGATCCCTTGGATTTATTTTGGAGAACCCACACTCACATCTTGCCTCTACGGGATTACATGGATATATATAGGATCTCTTACACAGTTATGAAAAATTGACTTTATTAATTATGCATTCTAACTTAGGTTGCCTCATCTCAACCGCAAGATGAATAATAGGATCCAAATCCACATCTGTGGGAATTTGTTGTCACTTTATCCAACAATCTCCACCTTCACAACAATTTACTTGATACCTTGCCCTTTTCCATTCATCACCTTCTTGTAAGCTAAAGATAGGCGATACTAGTGCTTCTAAAATACCGAAGCACCCATTTCACTACTTTACCTGAATTTGTCATGTATCCACTTACAACATCAATTGCATGTGAAATATATGATCATCTCATCGCATACACCAAAACTAGCATACAATACACGAGACATATAACCGTTTTCTTCATTACTTGGACATAAACCTGAAGAAACCTTATAATGGAAATCTAAAAGGATGTTTACCGGTTTCACATTATTCATACCGAATTTCCTGAGTATCATTACCATGTACTCCTACTATGATAACCGAGAGCTTTCCATCAATCCCGCCTCTCTGTACTTACATGTCCAAGATTGTTTTGCTTCTCCCATATCCTTCATCTCAAACGTCCAAGCCAACTGAGCCAACCTGCTGATCGAAACCATGCGTGTGCTTGCTTCAAGCATAACATCAACAATCTAAACACCAATATAGTGAATACCATAAACATAATGGTTACACTCACTTCTTATAACTTGTCCCACCATGAAGGAATCAATCTCTTGTACCAATTTCCTAGATGCGCACTCCAGGCCATACAATGAATTTTTGATCTTGCAAACAAATCTTTTGTTTCAATCTTGAGAACCTTCAATGCTCCACCTCAAACATTGCATTCGAAAGACCTTAGCAAAAACCGACTAAGCTCGCCAAGTGAGCTCAGCACCTGCTCACCTCCAGGCCCATTTACAATGGAGTTCACCAAGCCTTTAAATAGGCTCCATTACATGAAATTCATGGACACAATACCATGGGAAACCAAGAAACATGGACCCAAAACCCACACATTTATGGTCCCCACCCCTCTTTAGTCTACCTAAATCTATTCTAGGTGACCCAATAGATTAGGGGTACACATGCCTAACCAGGTCTTACAGTTGTATTCCCATTTACATATAATAATTTACATTCACAAAACAAATTGCATATCTAAGCAATGATGCTATGATTTCATTTCCTACATCTTTCATGCCACACGCATTTCTTAACCAAATGCTACTTGAACTCCACATTGAATTACTACTATTGCATCACCATGCCATTGCTTGGTTGCCAACCCTTTGCATCAATCACATTCAATCCCCTTAGCGCCTCCACCTCGAACTTGGCATTCTGGACCTTGCCATTTTTCACAAGCTCCGAGACCAAGGCTTATAAAACCTAGCTTTTAAAATGGTGGAATATAATATTTCAAAGTTGAAATTCCAAAAGGAAACGAGGTATTAATATAAATTTTCCCCCTTCTTAAAATACAAAATATTTAATACCTTCAAAAAAAGTTCCACCTTATAACTCCACTTATGCTTTTTACCACCAATCCTTTAAGCATATATTAAAAATATAAAGCATACTCCTTTAAACAAATATTAAAAGAGCATACACCTTGCACATTTCAAAATCCATAAAAGAATCAACTCCCAAACCTTTTAATGGGAATCCTTTATACAAGTATATGGTCCACGTTGCACCTTTTCAAAGAACTCTTAAACATCAACCCTTTAAAATATTTCAAGTGAATACCAGATACTTTACTTACCAGATGTGCATGCATATTTCACATTTCACATGATGTCATGGCTCCTGGATGAGCTAGGGCAGCCATATATCAACGCTCCTTTTGCTACCGCACATGGATGAGTCCTGCATACTATCTTACCCAGAACAAGCATGCCAAAAATCTGTTTGGATCCATCACGGGTTCCCCCAAATCACGACAACGAGATAAACATGGATCCCTGTGGCTATTCCTTTGGAAATTGAAGACTGCTCCTCCACTGTCAACACTGACACCATCAACAGGGGATCTTGCTTTGCACAACAGATCTATGCAGTCAACAACAGAAGCAACATAGGCGGCTCCATTACAGTCTTTATTTTCTCATATCGATGCTCCTCCGACCTTCCCAAACATTGGCGGCCTGCATCTGAGCTCTTCGATCTCTATAGTGTGACCACAGATCAATACTTCTCTGCAATCTCACGTCCATCCTAGGTGGATCCACTCCGTTAAAGCTCTTTACATATAGCCCGTGGGTGCCCAAACTTGTACATGGAGTAATACTTTCCTCTAATTTTTTGAACAAGCTCATGCGCCACTTGCTCTATGCAGATTCGCAGCTTTCAAACAAAAACAACAAAAGAGGAATTTACTCACGCAGTGATTTTCGAGCACTAGGCTCTCGCAGAAACCTTACATACCTCACAACACAACAAAAAAGCTATATGTTTTCTTCCTATGGAAACAGAAGAAATATAGTCCGCCCTTCTTCACGTGCTGCCTCTAAAACAATAGTCGACTTCCTTTACTTCTCATACACAACACCTCTTACTCATGCACAACTGTTGTAACTGATCAACACGTCCTCATGTAGAAACAACCTCCATATTGCTCAGATTAGTGACTGCACTTCTTAGTACTATGGTGCCTTCTTCCACATTGTGATCTCTCCTTCACGTTTCTGGGCATATCTAGGAAAGTCCTCCATAGACTCAAATCTACTCCACGAACAGGCACACCCGCAGCCTTAATCTCCTGCAGATATGCTTTATCCACACTCAAATCTCCTCAACAATGGATCCGTGATCTTCATAGAGTCTTGGGTAAACTATTGCAATAGATCTGGCTCAAGCCACCGAATCCACTATGATCCCACTGTGTCTCCTTTAGAACATCATGATACCATAGATATGTGCACAATAATTCTTCACTTAGACAATTCACACCTCCTACACCTTCAGCTTTGCACGGGTGACTCTAGTCTGTCACTGAGTTCTCTCTTCCACACACAGGAAAACCTACCTTCAACTATATGCTCTGATACCACTTATTGTGCAGTGTAAGCAAACAAGTAAATGACATTAACAATAAGCATTAGACAACAGCAAGCACACAAGAGAAGATACAAGGATTTAAGTTCTAAAACCCTGACAAGGTGTCAAGGATACATCCACTGGACAACACCTGCAATAGGAGATTACATACAACAACCCATGAGAGCGCTTGAATCCCTTTCTCTCTTGGAGCCCGTGTTTCTCTTGGAGCACCCACACTCACATCTTGCCTCTACGGGCTTACATGGATATACAAGATCTCTTACACAGTTATGAAAAATTGACTTCATTAATTATGCATTTTAACTAAGGTTGCCTCACATCAACCACAAGTTGAATAATAGGATCCAGATCCACATCTATGAATAACAACCCATGAGAGGGCTTGAATCCCTTGCTCCCTTGGAGCCCGTGTTTCTCTTGGAGCACCCACACTCACATCTTGCCTCTATGGGCTTAAATGGATATACAGGATCTCTTATGCAGTTATGAAAAACTGACTTCATTAATTATGCATTCTAACTTAAGTTGCCTCATCTCAACCACAAGTTGAATAATAGGATCCAAATCCACATCTATGGAAATTTGTTGTCACCTTATCTAACAAATATGTTACAATTTTTTCATGTGATCAATGTGCTAAGGGCGGGGGCTCCTTCAGGGAATTGAAGACTATTGAGTTTGTTGGATTTTCTTTTTATGTATTTAATGTTATCGAACAAATATGTCACAATTTTTTCATGTGATCAATGTGCTAAGGGCAGGGGCTCCTTTGGGGAATTGAAGACTATTGAGTTTGTTGGATTTGTTTTTTTATGTATCTAATGATGATTATATTGACATGATAATTGGATCGTCTATGGTTTCTTTGGAATTAGAAAGGGGAAGGACAATTATTTTTATGAAGAGAATTCAAGTTTGATATATGTGCTATCCACACCCCCAAATGAGCTCCAGTCCATTGTTTCTCCTGTAGCCGAGCTACTTTGCTTCTAATTGATATTGTACAACTCGATATTGTACAACTTCGCTACTGTATAGCTTCTTAAAACATTTTCTTGCATTTTCTTATAGTTTATTTGGTTTTAATATATCATTAAAAAAATCAATAATTCAATACATACATTCAGTGCATACATTAAATAGACATAATAAAAACCATAATATTGTTCCAACAAAATTTATAAACTACTAGTTCATTTGAAAGTGTTTGAACTAACCTTTGAAGCGATGTAGATTCAACATCCGAGCATATGATAAGGTTGAAACATGAGTTAAAGTTAATTTTCCTCCTCTTTCATCCTCTCAAACCGTTACCTAATAAACATACAAGATAAGATCAACATACCTTCAGATTGTATTTATGCAAACTTTCATTTTCATATATTTGTTTCCTGTCATGAAACTTTATACAAACTTTCATTTTCATATATTTATTTCATATCATGAAACTTTATTCAGAACAAAGAATTTCCAATTGAAAAATTATCCCATGACCAGTGATAAAATGAAGTCCTTTAATCTTTTGATATTTTGAAGGATGAGAGAAGATACACCATCATCTTCAAACATTTGCAACTACAATTCAAAACCATAATAAAATAGTTAGAAAAGGAAATTAATGTCTTTATTATAAGGGAAGATTTAATGATTGCAGATAGGTCTATTTATTTGACAAAATAAGTAAAACATATGAAAATAATCCTTATAGAAATGCATATTACAGAGTATATATGCATAAGTGAATGCATATCGATTTTATATTGAACCTAACTAAAACTATAAATTATAACAAGGATAAAATGACCAAAAGAGAATGCCTTTACTGATATAGAAATAATAGAATGCAATAGTAAGAGTTTTGTTAATGGGTTCGGAATTCATTTCAAATACAAATATGATAGAACACAACAGTAAGAGTTTTGTTAACGGGTTCGGAATTCATTTCATATACAATCAAATGCATTTAATTAAATGATGGCCCTTGAAGTGATTATAACGATTACTGTAACTATTTATAGAAAGCCTTCAGTAATACATGAATAATCCGACACTTGAAAAGATTGTTGATAAGACAATATGTATAGAAAGTCCCAAATGTATTCATTTCCTAGAGTGAAGACACAAATTTGCAGAAAACCCAAAGTAGAATATTAACTAATACATAAAAAAAATGGAACTCCGTAACAACTCCCTATATAAAAATAGACGTGATCCTATAGGGGAATTGAAAATATTCAAAGGAAGAACCAAATAATCAGCATAACTCCTTAACTTGGAGCTGCTTGTTATAGCTAAGATATTCCGTTGTCCTATTGTACCTTAATCACAATATTTACTCATTCTATGTCTTGCAGTGGATGCTCACTATGGTATTAGTGATGCTTTATTTCGGAAATATATTCGGGAAACAAGCCAATACTATGTGATCGTGATGCAATAGGTTCATGAAAATTCATGTATACTATGCACAAATAAGCAGGTTCAGGTAGATCAACTACGCTAACTCTGCTCTGTATTCAAAGGAAGGGAACATAAAGAAAATTTCAGGACATCATTATATATGGATTCTTACAAATTTCACTTTGTATCTGAGATAATAAAATAAATATGTATAACAAATCTCAACGAGGAGAGCTAGGGTAAAACCCTTCTTTCATTTAAATATGTTACATGGATTGAGATTGGCCATAAAACTGAGTCAAGACGCCTTTTAATGAAGACTAAGGTATAGCACAGTCGATGGTTGGGACTGACCTCTCTTAAAGTTATAATAACTTTCACACAGCTCACAGAGCCACAGAGCCAAACCTGGAAAGGCCATTGCCATTTGTCCATAAGATGCAAATTCCCCAAGTCGCAAAGTGTTTGATATGCAAAACAATCAAAAGAAGTTAATATTACAAACCTAATACCTTGCAATACCATAACTCTGAGAAAGAGTAAATGTGGAACCCTTACCAAATTCTCTGAGAATAGCTCTTTTATGTCATTCAAAATTCGCAGACCTAGAGTCAAGAAAGGGAAGGCAATCTCAAACATTGGAGCAAAAACCTCTTTGTATCACTACAATTATAAAAACAAATTAGTGAAAAATGGAAGTACGAATGCACATAATAGAATGTGACTTGAACATTAGGTGGCAGTGAAAATACCTGTGTACAAGGGAATTCCATATGTGGCATTGATGATCGTCATTCCATTCCAGTGGAAAATAGAGAAATTCCTAAACCTTAATCTAATAAAGGGAAACAAATGAGAAAAAAATACAAGAAATGTGGGAAATAAGCTTCAGTAATGAAGCATACGGAGGATAGTAGTGTTTCATCACTCCCCAAGAATCCAATGCACAGGTGGAAGAACGTAGGTACTGACCAAGTGGCATACAAAGATAAGCCAAATGTCTACTACTTCACCTACCCAAATTAATGCCAGATAGAAAATGATCATAGAAGCTGCCGCAAAACTCAGCGTATCAAATCCCAAGGGCAGATTCATTAAATAAACAAGATATGCATATATGACACAATATTGTTCATTAACCTCAGTACGGTACATATTTATTGCAAATTGAATTTTGTTCATACGATATCATTTAAGTTACATCTGCAACATGGTAAAAAATTCAATATACCATCATAAGTTTATTATTATTGTAAATTCGAAGCATCGTCCAATATTTAACCATATGTCTTAGTGCCAGAGATTGCATAATATAAAATAAAATAGATATCATAATATAAAATTTATACACATCTTGCTACTATGGAGTGACCCAAGAATTACATTATGTTTATTAAAAATAAAGTAAAAATACTCTATTAAATGAGTCCTTTTACATGTTTACTACATGAGGGGTTTTACCATAATGATCTTGGATTCCCTCTATACGTAATTGTCAATACATAAATGATCCAATGATTACCCTTTGCATGTGAGTACTAGTACAAGAAAAAAACTCCATCTCATACATGAACTTTGAGAATGAGTTCTTAAAGTCAAATAAATATTTAGAATATATATTTTTGTTTTGTTAGTATATTTAATTAATTATTTATCATTATTGTATATATTGTTTGTGTATAGTTGTTTTAAAAAAATTGAGAGATAGAACCACATAAGGAGAGAGAAGGGGGAGGGGGGGGGGGCTTACAAGTTGGGAGGGAGGGAGATATAGGAGGGAGACATAGGGGGAGAGAGAAAAAGAGATACGGAAAGGAGGGGTTAGGGAGAAAGGAGGGGAAGCAAGGAGAGGGAGAGAAAGATAGAAAGAGGGTTAGGAAGAGGGAGAGATAGATAGAAAGGAATAGGGGAGGGGGGAGAGAGAAAGGGAGTTTACTGGGTGAGAGAGAGAGAGGGGGGGTAGGAATAGGGAAAGGAAGTGAGAGTTAGAAAGAGGGATAAGGAGAGAGATAGAAAGGATATTAGAGGGAGACATAGAGAGAGAGTGGGAGAGCCAGGTAGAGGGAGAGAGAGGAGGGGAGGGTGTTATGGAGAGAGGGGGGGTAGGGATGGAGAGGGAGAGAGAGGGGGGATAGGGAAAGTGAGAGAGAGATATAAAGAGGGATGGTGAGAGGTAGAGACAGATAGAAAGGGGGCAGAGATGGGGTTTTACAAAAAGAGAGATGGGGGATATGCCAGAGAGAGAAGGGGGGGAAGGGAGGGAGGGAGAGGGATAAAGAGAGGGACGAGGGGGATAGAGGGGGGTGTTGAGAGAGAGAGAGAGAGAGGGAGAGAGAGAGGAGGAGGAGGGGGAAACAAAGAGGAGGGAGTAGGGGGGATTGAGATAAGGAGAGAGAGAGGGGGGGAGAAAGAGAGAGTGGGTTATAGAAAGATACATAGGGGGTATAGGGGCAGACATAGGTGTGTGTGTGTGTGTGAGAGAGAGAGAGAGGGGGGGGGGGGGGAGAGAGGGGGAGGGGGGAGTGCATTAATAATAGATGCATCCATTCTCTATGAGGAGAAAACACTTTGCTTTACGTACAATACAAGAATATTAACTAAAAATTAATACCTATAGCGAATGATAGAAAACTCAAGCTTTCCAGATGACATGGTCTCCAGGAAAAAGTGTTAGGGAACACAAGAAAACCAGAGCTTACATAAAAATAAATAAATGACAAACTCTCCAAAATCCATAGCAGAACAAACTCTACTTTTACATAAGAAAAGGATCATTAATATTAACCCATATGGGATGGAACACATTTCCCAATTCCCTCGATTAAGAGCCATAAACACTACTATCAAAGTTGTACTTTAAGTCATGCATTGGTTGCATTTGAGTCATTGATCTTAGGGAAAGAACTTCAAGTGTACTGAGTAGCTAACAAATCAAATAAAAATTTAATAAATGACAAACTCTCTAACATCCATAGCAGAAGAAACTCTACTTTCACATAAGAAAAGGATCCTTAATATTAACCCATATGGGATGGCACACATTTCCCAATTGCCTCGATTAAGAGCCATAGACACTACTACCAAAGTTGTACTTTAAGTCATGCATTGGTTGCATTTGATTCATTGATCTTAGGGAGAGAACTTCAAGTGTATTGAGTAGCTAACAAATCAAATCAAACTTTAATAAATGACAAACTCTCTAACATCCATAGCAGAAGAAACTCTACTTTTACATAAGAAAACGATCCTTAATATTAACCCATATGGGATGGCGTACATTTCCCAATTGCCTCGATTAAGAGCGATAGACACTACTACCAAAGTTGTACTTTAAGTCATGCGTTGGTTGCATTTGAGTCATTGATCTTAGGGAAAGGAATTCAAGTGTACTGAGTAGCTGACAAATCAAATCAAAATTTAATGTGAAGTGGTGATTTTGGAATTACGCGGCATTCCTTGCATTCATATAATGGTTGGATATTAACTTTACTACATATTATATTGTAATACATCCCATGCTATACTTATTTTTATGTAGAGTGAAACCATTACAATATAGTCTCATAACTTTTGTGCACAATTCCAAGGATTAATTCAAGAGTATAAAACATTAATGCCAATATGTCTAGATGGACTTGAATCCATAACCATGAAATAATGTTTTTCCTTTGGATTAGTAATATCCATGCAACGTAGATCCTGGACTACTAAAGTAATATCTTTTTAAATGTTTTCCTTTTTATTACATCCCATCTAAGACATTAAATTAATACTTAAGATAGCATCCTAACTATTATATTTACATGAATAAATAAGCAAAAAGATTATAATAAACATGTTTGGAGAATCCTCTATGCTCTCATTCACCCCTCAGTCAAAACTTTCAAGGAAAATCCTTATCACCTTCATAATTCTTCTATGTTTGGATATTTTGGATATTTGAAAATATCTTGAAAATGAACCTTGTTAACTTTTACAATCTCTTTAAATTATTTTTCCTTTGACCCATTAGAAAGACCAATTGATCAAATTATATTTACACATTTCTTAAAATTGCCATAATTGTGAAAGAACTTAGTGTTAATATGCCCCTCTTCCAACCATGTGGATCTACTTTTGAGCCTCCACTCTACGTCCTTTTTGTCTAAGAGTTCCTTTTTTACCCTCTACTGTCTTTAAATCTAGCAACTCTTCATCATTGGGAGACCTTCTGACATTATTTTAAAAAAGAGTGGTTATGTTCTGCCTACCTTTTCTAGGTCTACTTGTTTTTCTTCCTTTCTCATCTTTGCACTCCCTACAACTAACTTCTTAACTTGTTTAATATTGGAGGAAAATTGAAGCATAACTAAATCTCATCAACAAATATTATAAAATTTCCATTTTTTGTAATATGAAGTTTAAAATATTACTTAGCCAACCAATAATGACTAGATTTAAAAGGAAATGGAGGTTTTTTATCCTTCTTTTTTAGTTGTATAAGAATAAGTAGATGATCATATAAGCCATTGTTTCCTACCCAATGGTTGTATCTTTCATCCCCCTACATCAATTTTTCTACCATTAAGAACATATCCATCATCTTAGAGATGCTTATTCTTCCATGTTAGCACACAAACTAGCATCTTAAGATTGAATTCCTAAAATCAATGATAGCTTATGGACAACTAAGAGGGAGGCCATTGTCACCACATATAACTTTTTTGTCCCTTTAGGCTATCTCTTGTCTAGCTCAAAGGTGGAGTCCCTAAGGCAATATTACTAGAGTTTAACAATGGCATACATGGTCAAAATCAAAACTAACTTTAGAAAAACAAAGTTTTGGTTTTTGTAAAATATAAGAGTCGTGAAGGAATTGAAGACTAGTGTTTTATACAATGGGAAAATGGGGTCAGCCAAGGAGTGCATGAGGCTTTCTTTGGGAATATTAGAAAGGGACAAGGTCACAATGAACAAACATAGATGCTCTCTATTGGATGGGATTATTTTAGAGATCACAGAAAAGGAAATTTCTAGAGCAAAAAAAAATTCAAATGGACTCAAGGAGGAAAGCTACATCGAAAGGCATAAAAAAACACATGATATCTAGACACTAAATATGCACCTAAAATACACTTCCAATTGATAACAATCACATAAAATATAGAAAACCTAGAACCCTTCATTACCTCAATTCCATAAACAATTTTAAGATCCATTAACCTACCAAGCACATGAGCAACATGAAAACCCTTCAATAGTGCACTGGAATCAACCATCCTACATCTCGATTGAGTATCCCTTGTCCATCAAACTCAATACCTCATGCCCGTGTCCCCTGATTTTCCTTCTACCTCCCCTCCGCCGCTTCTACACAAAATGTAATAAAATATACCCTAAATATTTGTATTTCCATATAAAATAATTAAGCCCCCTTGGCCCCTTAATATAGGGCAATATATTTTCTCATTTCCATATCATAGTTTGTTCCCCAATATGAATGGACGTGATAGAATATTGCCTACCAACTGACACCCCGTGGCCTCAACCAACCACACATGGCATCTTGAGTGTATCATTGGCCTATTATTGAGTATATTAACACCATTATGTATTTTTGATAAGTATGTAAGTGCCTTAGGTCATTGGGAATGGTGCTCTTAAGAAGAAGACCATGCCTTTTGCCCTAAATAAACCATTGAGGGATCTACAACCATGAACAATGACTCAAAGCACCACACATGGCTTTGCAAGGGTATCCATTGAGATTTGTATCTAGGTCTTGGGGCCTTGAGGACTTGGACATAGTTAGTGGAAGAGACATAAACCTTGGGCCCTAAAGACATATTTTATCCATCCAAGTCTAAGAAGGTTTCCTTTACCAAGCACACATGCCCTTTTGAGGGTATCATTTGCATATGATTAAGGATGACGATTCAATTAGGTGGGTTTAATAAATATGTATGTGTCTTGATGTCTTGGGAATGACATTCTATGGGAAAGAGCATGTCTTTATCCCTAAATAAACCATTGAGACATCCAAAACCATAAACAATGCCTTAAAGCACCATGCGTTACTTTGCAAGGGTATCCATGGCACTCTGTATCCAAGTATTGGGGACTTGATATTGGACATGGTCATGAGAGGTGGCATGGAGATCAATCCCTAAATGAATCTTCTAGCCATCTAGGGATAAGAAGGTTGTCTCCACAAACACATGGCCTTTTGAGGGTATTTTTGTCTTATGATTGAGTCTGACAGTTCTATTAGGTGGTTTTGAGAATTATTTATATGTCTCAAGGTGTTGGTAATTAAGTTCTATGGAGGAATACCATGCTTTTGGCTCTAAATAAATCATTGTGGCATCCATAGCCTAAACAATGCCTCGAAGAACTACATATGACTTTGCAAGGGTATCCATGGCACTATGTATCTAGGTCTTGTGGCACTAGGGCCATAACATGGTTAGTGGAAGAGACTTGAACATAGGGACCTAAAGGAGGCTTCTAGTAATCCATGGCTAATAAGGTTCCCTCCACCAACCACACATGGCCTATTAAGGGTATCATTGATCTATGATTGGGGATGTTGATGCCATTAGTTGGTTTTGAGAAATACACACATGTCTCGATTCCTTAGGAATGACATTCTATAGAATAGGACCATGCCTTTGATCCCAAATAAACCATTTAGGCACCCAAAGCCATTAATAATGCCACAAAGCAACACAAATGGCTTCACAGAATATCCATGGTGCTATGCATCTAAGTCATTGGGACTTGGGGAATTGGACATGGTCAAGGTAGGAGACATCAAACTTAAGGCCTAAAGGAATATTTTGTCCATTTAAGTATAAGAAGGATACCTCAACTAACCACACATGGAATCATGAAGGTAGCATTAGCTTATGATTTAGGATTTCAGTGCAATTAGATGGTTTTGTGTAACATCTACATGTGTTAAGGCTTTGGGAATGATATTCCAAGGAAGAAGACTATATGTTTGGACCTAAATTAATTATTGGGGTATTTATATCCATGAACAATGTGTCAATGCATCATGCATGACTTCGTAGGGGATTCCATGGAACTATGTATCTAGGTTTTTGGACTTGGGGCCTTGGACATGGTCAGCGGAGGACACCTAATCCTCAAGCCATAAAGGAATATTCTAGCCATCTAAGGCTAAGGAGGTGGTCTGCACCAACTACACATGGCCTCTTGAGTGTGTCATTATCATATGATTGAGGATGCCAGTGAAATTAGGTTCTTTTGAGAAATATGTAGGTGTCTCAGGGCCATGGGAATGATGTTCAAGGGAAGAACACCATGCCTTTGGCCCTAAATATATTGTTGATTCATTCAACTCCATGAAAAATAACTCAAATCACCATTCATGACTTTGGAGTGGTATCTATGGCACTATGCATTTGGTTCTTGTAGCCTTGGGGCCTTAGACATTTGGTTCTAAACATCTATAACTAAGTAGGTTTCCTCCACCAACCACACATGGCCTATTTGGATAAGAAATAGATATTGTGATGGAAATAATACAAATCCATAAAGGTTTGTTGTTTGAATTTATTGTGTTGTTATATGGAAAATGCTAATGAAAGTGGTTCATCTAGCCCTCTCTCTATCAAGATATCAACATCATCATTTAAGACCTTTCCAAAAGAGACATGGCATATGTATTTATTAGAGTCGGGTGATAAAAAAGTCTCCAAGCTAATCATTGCAAGTTAAATTTGTGTCTATACACATTAGATTAAAATTTTATTGACTTAAAAAAAAATCCAATTTCAAGTATTTTTGGCATCCAAAACAAATGCTTGACCAAGTTGACATATATACAATTTGACTCAATAATATTGGGATTTATGGAGTTTGTTGTTTCTTGTTGTTGAAATTTTTATAGGCTTCTTCATGCATACACTAAGTCCTTTAGGGAAAAGGGATGCAACCTGTGCTTCATATTCGCTTCATATTCTTAATGCTTGCTCAATTTTAAAGGGTTCTTGGCTTGCTAGGCCCATAGGGTTGCACATAGGCTGTGGAACTAGGGGAGGATTTCATTGGTCCTTGAAATACAGAGTAAGGTCTCTAAGGATTTTGGAGTGGATATACAACCTATTGCTAGAATTGGCAAAGGGGTGTTCTTTGATCATGCCATAGGGGTTGTAGTGGCGGAGACTGCCACCATTGGGAATGATGTGTCCATCTTGCACCATGTGAAATTTTGGAGGATTGGGAAATATCGGGGTGATAGGAATCCTATGATTGGATATGGATGTTGATTGGGGCAAGGGCTACTATTTCAGGGAATATTGGGATTGGGGAGGGGGCTAAAATTGGAGTTAGGTTGATTGTGGTTATTGAGGTTCCTAGCTGTACTACAACTCTTAGAAATCCTACAAGATTGCTAGGAGTAAAGCAAAGTCCCTCTATGCTAAAGGATATTCCAAATGATACAATGGATCACACTTTAATTATTAGTGAGTGGTATGACTATGTAATTTGATGCTAAATGCATGCTGCCATCATTGCTTGTTTTAATAAGCTCTACTAAAGATTATACAATCAGACTCCCTCTATATTGTTGAAGGAGATTCCTAGTGAGACAATGGATCACACTTCATTTATTAGTGATGGTATCATTATGTAATTTGATGCTAAATGCATGCTGCCATCATTGCTTGCTTTAATAAGCTCTACCAAATATTATACAATCAACATTGTGTATGAGTCCATAGGTGATTTATGTATTGATATGCTTGATTAAAAAATGAGGGGATCCTTAACAAAACCTGGTAGAACTCAAAGTCATGGTATTGGGTTTGTTTAGAATTTCTCATAATCGCCAAGTTGTAGAGATGGATACACATGTATGGTTTGGTGACATTTACAACTTAATGCCATTCTAGTGGGTTTTCTAATGCTTACTTGAATATGAAAGCTATGGAGTTGTTTCCCCTTAATATGTTAACCAATTATATCTTTGTATGATCCAATTATTCATATAGATAATATTGATTCTCATTGACTTTGTACTTTTAAGTCAAGGTTATGATATTTCTTTTGAGAAGGATTTGCTCATTGTGCTTTGAAAATTACAGAGATTTGTGTATGAACTCATACGCAATCTATGTATTAACCCATCTTGTAGAAAATGAAGAGATCCATACCTATAAGATAGCGAAACTTTCTAGAACTAGCACATGTAAGTGGCCCATCATGGGAAAACATATTATTGGGGAGACTTCATTCTTGGTGGAGACATTAACAACACCCCGTCTTCACTGACCAAGCAAACCCTCCTTAACAAACCTTGTAGAACTTCATGTCATGTCGTTGGTTTGTTTACAATTCCTCACAATTTCCAAGCTATAGAGATGGATATACATGGGTATGGCTCCATCGCATGTAGGATTTAATGCCAATCTATTGGGTTTGTTCATGTTCACTTGAATGTGAAAACAATGAAACTATTTTTCTTGAATATGTTAAGAAATTATATCTTTGTATGAAGCAATCATT